>CM062278.1:4364301-4964301 GCA_031216635.1 Dissostichus eleginoides | reverse complement strand
CACAGCCTGGGGCTGACTTGTGGTTAATTGGGCTTTTCTGTTCTGCAGAAGGTCACTCTTCCTGGCAGGTGCTGGTGGAGGTTCATCATTTCCTCCTGCAGCTTTACTGCAGCTCTCTTCGCTGCTGGCACCTTCTCTGCTTCCTTGTTGCTCTTTCATGTCCAGTAGCTCTTGCACAAGCTGTTGCCTGACATCATCCAAGACTTCTGCATCCTCCATGCTACCACGATACCTCGGATCCAAGACGGTGGCCTTGGTCAACAAGAGCTGGATGTTTGGTGGGCTGTATTTCTGTGCCAATACCCTGCACATGTTGCTCTTTATGTTCTCTGTGAGTTCAGTGTCATCGGGGCTTGGTGATAAAAGTTCACCTTTTAGTAGTTCCAACACAGGCTTAACTGAGGACACTGTGACATGTTTTTCCGCTGATAGCACATCTGTGAAATCAGCCACTGGCTTCATTGCTGCATTTATGGATTCTAACACAGAAACATCCTGCCAGGTTGGGTTGAGGTGGCCATGTTTTCGATCCTCAACGAGGACACGTCTTATGGCTGGGAGTTGCCCCAGCACCCTCTCTATCATCTTTTGCTTTGTTCCCCATCGTGTGGCGACATCCTGTGGGAAAGATAACATGTTATTATGTTGTTAGTCTAAATCAACATAATTAAACAAATACTACTTTTTCCATTTCCATTATTTATCACAAATAATTGTACATGTTATTATAATGTAACCAACAATCTAATACATGCTAATGAAAGAACATTACAGGTCCATATGTAAGTCACAAATTAAAAATAAGAACTCTTTATTTAATCTTAAATGAACCTTTAACATATTTTTTGTTGAATATTAGCACAACTATCAATGATTTATCCATCACTCACCAGTATTAGACTGTGTTGGGGGAGATTGGCTTCAGTCTGTGCCTTTCTCAGGTCTCTCTTCTTTAGCCAGCTGAGGTTGAAGGTGTTGACAAGATTCCTACACACTCCCATGGCACGCGCTGTGCGATCCTTGTCACTGTCCAAACCATGAGACACAGCCAAATGGAGGTTGTGGCCAAAGCAGTTGAGCCATGGCCAGCCGAGTTGGCGTATTGCAGCCACAATGTTAGCACCATTGTCTGTGGTTATACAGGCAAGTTTGCTCTCCTCCAGTGCCCAGTCTGCTAAAGCAGACTGCAGGTTTTCTGCAAGTATGTTAGCAGTGTGGTTGTCCGGTATGAACCTGGTCCCTAAACACTTCGACTGCAGAGTCCAGTCATCTGTAATGTAATGCACGGTCAAGCTCATGTATGGTGTCATATTAGAGCTTGACCACATATCGGTAGTTGCAGAGTAAAAAGAGATGTCTTTTAACTCTTTCAGAACTTTGTCTTTCACCTGGTTGTATAGACTTGGAATGGCAGTTTGGGAGATGAAGGTTTTTTTCGGCAGTTCGTACTGCTTGTCAAAAGTTTGCAACATTTCTTGAAATGCTGGTTTTTCAACTATGTTAAATGGCTGCATCTCTTTGGCAATGAAGTGGCTTACGCTGTCTGTGAGCGTGAGCCATTTTGTGCTATCGCGTTTGTATTTGCCTTGACGGGCAAATGCATCGGTTATTGCAGCCTTTCGGGAAGGTGGGGGCTCTCCAGCTGCCGTTTTTGCTCCCAGCTGGGAAAACGGAATGGGGTGGTTGTGTTTCAAGTGCAGTTTGAGATTTGTGGTATTGCTAGCTTTTGTAGCTAGCTTTTTCAAACAAATGCGACACACCGGCTCATTAATATCCGTAGGTTGGCCTCGTTCATTTGGCTTGAATCCGAAATACTCCCACACTGGAGATGTGGAATTAGGTTTTGTAACCAATTCCATTTCTATTTATATTCCTCTTGAGTAAGTCACACGTTGTCTCCTGTTTGTCGCTACTCGCTATATTATTAATTTGGATGCTAGATCATGCTGCTAGACTGCTGCACGTGCACACGGAGTGTCTGACTCCTGAGCTGGCTCTGTGTGTGAGCCCCGCCCCTCACAGCCCGCCAGGCCGGCAGACACAACGCGAACGCGCGTGGCCCGCAGCCACAGCGCGCCTGGCGAAAATTCTGGTCACATCCTTATGTAAACGGCAATTTATCGAGCTCAGAAAAGTTATCGAGTCCATTTTTATTTATCGTACGATAAGTCAATTTATCGATTATCGCGACAGCCCTACAATAATATATGTAACAGGCCTACATTACACACTTTATTTGTATGCTTTAGTAGATATCTACAAGTACACAATAGATATCTTTCATGAAACCATACAGTGCTTAACATAATAAAATATACAAGGGCTGCAGCCTGATATACATGATATGCTTTAGGAGCTGTATGTGTGTGTTGTACAGTGAGTAGGTGTGTGTTGTGGAGTGCACAGGTGTCTCTTGTCATTGAATTTGCCGCCAGCAGAGGCGGTGTGTGGTGTGTGTGTGTGTCTATGTGTCTGTGTGTGTGTGTGTGTGTGCGTGCGTGTGTGTGTGCGTGTGTGTGTGCGAGAGAGTTGATGTGCCAGGCAGACAGGCAGGTATCAGTAGCTTATCTGACATATAAATGGTCAAAAATTGTACTTTTTAGCCTACGAGCTCCCCGTTCGAGCGATCCACTAACCATTCGCAATGTAGCATCGCATCGGATAGGGGCTGAACTTGTCCTGGATTGGAATTTGTCCGTTCATTTCCCCAGGAGGAATTTGCAAAAATGTGCGTAAAACGCACATTTTTCAAAATAGCCGACTTCCTGGGGGGCGGGGCTAATGGAAGCCAATTAGAAATATGTCCGCAATTCCATGCGGAATGTCTGTGCCAAAATTCGTGAAGATCGGAGACCCTATATGTGACTACCACACACTAGGGGGCGCTGCTGAGCTGTTTTAACACAAATTCACGTTTTTTTTTTACATTCTCGAGAAGGTTGTGGGCTGTGACGTTTGTCCCAAGTGTTAAGGCCGATGCTCATTTTAGCAAATTTGTGACATTTAAATCGTCGGAAATGGTACATTCTCTGTTAGCTTACCTCCGCCCCGATTGAGCGGGCGACTATTCATTCTCAATTTAGCATTACATTGGATATGGGCTGAACTTGTCCTGGATTGGAATTTTTCCGATCATTTCCCTAGGAGAAGTGTGCGAAAACACACATGTTTCAAAATGGCCGACTTTATGGGGGGAGGGGCTAATGGAAGCCATTTTGAAATATGTCCGCAACTCCATGAGGAATGTCTGTGCCAAGTTTCGGGTAGTTGGGAGAAACTATATGTGACTACCGCACAATAGGGGGCGCTATTGAGCCGTATTGGCTAAAACGTACGAATTTTTTTGTACAGTCTCGAAAAGGTCGTGCACTGTCACGTGTGTTCCAAGTCTTGAGGCCGAAGCGCATTTGAGCGAATTTTTGACATTTAAATCGTCGAAAATGGTACATTCTCCGTTAGCTTACGAGCTCCCCATTTGAGTGGTCAACTATTCATTCGCAATTTAGCATGACATTGGATATGGGCTGAACTTGTCCTGGATTGGAATTTGTCCGATCATTTCCCTAGGAGAAGTGTGCGAAAACGCGCTTAAAACGCACATTTTTCAAAATGGCCGACTTTATGGGGGGAGGGGCTAATGGAAGCCATTTTGAAATATGTCCGCAATTCCATGAGGAATTTATTTGGCAAGTTTCGGGTAGTTCGGAGAAACTATATGTGACTACCGCACAATAGGGGGCGCTACAGAGCCGTATTTAATAAAACCTTACTATTTTTTTGTACCATCTGGAAAAGGTCGTGGACTGTCACGTGTGTTCCGACTGTAAAGGCCGTAACTCATTTCAACGTAAAGTTATGTGTCCGTACGTGTTTTTAACCCTTCGATTTCGAGAAAAACCTGAATAGGACACGCCCACATTCGTCCTGCCAGAATATCTATGACAAAATATATTTATTTCGTCCATCCGTTCTTCAGGTATAAATTTGTTGTGTTTTTGGCGCCCCCTATTTTCCAAAATGAACATGCTTTTGTGTGCCTATTCCCCAACACACGTTGAACCTATCCACCAAAATCTGTGATATTTGCATAAATTGTGGATGAATTAGGAGCATCTGTGTCTAAGCCACACCTTTTTGCTAAAACGTTGCGATTGATGTCGGCCACATTTTTCCAAACGTCGTGCTCATTTTCTACGGTAATGTGTCTGACCCTCCACTGATGCTGTACACTGACTTTGGTGTTGAAAACCCAAAAATTGAAATTGTAGGTAATATTTCACTATTTTTCACATTATGCTAATTTAAAAAAAATCAAAGTAGGCGGAGCTTAGGGCTACCAGAGGATAATATGTAGAGCTGCTCCACCCGGATAAATGTGCAAAATTTCAGGTCCATCAGTTACGCTGCGACTATGTAAATTTTTCGCAAACTGACAATTTCACAGGTGGCGCTAGCGAGCATGTTGGACATTTTGCAACCATCGACTCCGGAATGTAAAATTTTTCACCCGTCCTGGGAATTTTGCCAAATGTCGCTACATGAACAGTGTCGTAACCCCCTCAAAAGCAGGTCCAAACCGCAGAACGAGAAGAAACAGAATAATAATTCTGACAATTACAATAGGTCCTTTGCACTTCGTGCTCAGGCCCTATTAATAATTCTGACAATTACAATAGGTCCTTTGCACTTCGTGCTCAGGCCCTAATAATAATTCTGACAATTACAATAGGTCCTTTGCACTTCGTGCTCAGTCCCTAATAATAATTCTGACAATTACAATAGGTCCTTTGCACTTCGTGCTCAGGCCCTAACTAGCTTCATTGTACACCCCTCTGTTCTAATTAAAACCCAAGTTAAAACCTAAAAATAGGAAAGAAATGCACCTTTACTTTCTTTATTCACACAAAGAAGTATATGTCGATACCATAGCCTCTATTTTACCCATCATCCCTCTGTTTTTATCTTGCCCGAAGAGGATACAAATGTTTTTCCATCAGCATTTCAGTCCTTTCACTATCTGTCAGTGCCACAGTCTCTGAGAGCTTTAGTCAAGTTTCTGTTGGATTATTTTCTCATGTGTTGGCAATCCGACAAATGTGGCACTAAATATAGCACTGTGGTGCCAAAAGCCCCGCTGCTTCTCTTCTGGATGTTGTAACAAGCTTTAATGCCACCTGTATTTATAGAAGCAGGAATCAATTCAGTTTACAGTGTACAGTAAAGCTCCCATTTGTTTCCACCAATCCTACAATCTCCACCAGGCAATTGATCAGAGAGATATTTAACCTGCTGCACCACATGATGGATGTGTTGTGCATTATCAGGCATTTGTTATATATCTGATGTTTTACTTTCACACTTTGCCATAGAGGAAGACAAACGTGGCACGGGGAAGGTTTTTACTATATCGAAATGCAAAAATACAGAAAAGGTGAAGATTGCGTAGTTTTTCAGCCTGCTCTTTCAGAGGAAATAGCTTTTAGAATTTGGTGAAGTTATCAGTCATTGCAATAAACAAGCACTACTACTGGAACATGACCCTGAGGCAGTGGCATGCAGCGGCCGCAGAAGACTATGCATCATTAAATGAATGTGTTTTAGCTCCAGTGGGATCCCTAATGTTCCTATGTGCTCTGGTTAATGTAATCCATGAGACAATTTTGGGTACCACTTTACCATAAGACTACCCTTATAAAGGGTTTACGAATAGTTTGTAATTCATTCATTAATTAGGTTGTGAACACTTTATAAATCCTTAATAAGCTTTTATAAGACATGAGATAAACAGGGCAACTGTGACCGGTTGCTTGCCAAATAGTGAGCCCACATTTATCTGTACTGCTAAGCCTTATTAGAAATGGTAGTAACTCATTAATAAATGGTGATTTGTTTCACACTTTACAATAAGGCTCCCTTTTGGCAACTATAAATGTTAGTAACTCGTAAATAAATGGTCATAAGAGATGCCAAGAAACATCAAGATGGATGGGGGGGAATCAACTCAGTGAACAACAGACCAAGGATGTTGGCTGATGAAAAAGACAAAGTAAGCTAGGTAGCCAATAGAAGACTTAGCAGTACAGATACATGTGGGCTCACTATTTGGCAAGATGACTAAGTGTTGTAAATTCCCCTTGTTTTCCTTGATCTGCGTTATATCGTTCGTGTTTTAGTCAGGCACATTTAGGGACAGCTAAACTAGTGCAGCTACGGGTCCTCGAGCTGTTGCACATGTGCGTTCATGACAGGACATTATTGCGGTCGCATCGTCACATGCATAATTACCATCGTCACAGAGAGAATGCGTTCGTGAAGAATGTGAGCATATATGCAGATCTTTAGTGTTGGTAATGTTATAAGATTGTATGCATAGTGTCCTGCTGAGTCAGTGTGTTAATGAGTCTATTGATGTCCCGTTTTTAGCTGCTATGTTGTTCAGGAATTGAGCTAATGCTAGCTAGTTAGCTAGTACCTCATTCACACCAACGCAACTCCGGTTCAAGCTCCGTGCTAGAGCTTTTCAGGTTCAGAACCGGTTCTTCGGTTTAGCTCCGGCTCTTTTCACACCGCTCAGAGCCCACAGGTGCTGCGTCATTGCGTCCTCGTTTGCGTCATGACGTAACCGTTTGCGTGCCTGCTTCATAAAGGCAAACCGCGCGGAAACCCCTCACAGCTCACACCGACAACAACAACAATGGCCGATTGTGTTGAAGCGCTACTCGTTTTGATTTTGGTAAAAACCAGCGGTTGCCATCTCTTTCTGCAATTGTTGGAGAATTGCTTTGGACCGCGTGCTCCCCTCCAGCTTCCTCTGTACTTCTTCGGAAGACCAGATTCCCAGTAGGTAGCTGGTCTCTTCAGTGGACCACTGCTGCTTGTTAAGTTTCTCCATCGTTGTGTACAAACTGGATAAAACGTGCGCTTTTTGTTGTTGTTCAGGAGTTGATCCCGCCCCTGCCCCTGCCCCCGCCTCGACGTAAGTGTGACGTATGCGGTGCTTTTGCTCTAGCCAGAGAATTTTTTGGTGCTTGAAACGAACCGGATTCCGGAGCTAAGAGGCTGCTCCGCTGCAGTGTGAACAGGAAAACCCGGTGCTTTTCAAGCTCCAGCTCCGAACCGGCCCTGAAACACCGTTGGTGTGAATGAGGTATAAGTTAAGCTATTCAGTGATAGTGTGTGGATGAGATGCTAACTTAGCTTGTATTAGCCATGTGTGTGTTTGCAACGTGTCTAATGTGTTTTAGCAACAATTAGTATTGCTGTTGCTTATTATTAATAACCATAGTCTGGTTAGTTATTGTAATTTGAACCTTATTTCTATTTCTGTGTATTTTGCAGAAACCATTAATTCATTCTCTACTCTACATTATCATTATCATCATACTCATCAACCCATTCAACATCCTGTATGTGATTCCACATCAAGCATGATGTATTCCGTGTTGATGATCAGAACCAAGCTAATATAAAGTCCAACGACTGTACTTCCTGTCTCTGTGTCAACTCTCTAACCGGAGTGCTGTTTTGGATAAAGCGGCTCCAGCACACACATCACAAAACAACATAAGATTCCCCAATACTAAGCCTTATATTGGCTACCTAGCTTACTTCGTCTTCTTCATCAGCCAGCATCCTTGGTATCCGTTACTCACTGAGTTGATTCTCGCTAAGTAGCCAATATAAGGCTTAGTCATCTTGCCAAATAGTGAGCCTGTGTTGATGTATGAAAACTATGTTAGAAATGGTTTATAAATAGGGAGGCTGTGGCGCAGTGGGTTAGTGCGTTGGTGTTCAGATCAGGGGAGCACAGGTTCAAACCCCACTGCAGTCAGCATGTCATTGTGTCCCTAGGCAAGACACTTCACCCCAAATTGCTCCTGTGGGGATTGCCCACAATATTGAGTATGTAAGTCGCTTTGGATAAAAGCGTCTAACAAGTAACATGTAATGTAATAAATGGTTCTTAAGGATTAATAAAGTGTTTACAACCTAATTCATAACCTAATTATAAACCCTTTATGAATCCTTTATAAGGGTAGTCTTATAGTAAAGTGGTACCCAATTTTGTCACCATTTTTTTTGCATGTAAATGTTCTGCAAAGGCATAAATCGTAAAGTTCCCTCCAGAGGGAGTTTCTCTCCCACACACTCCCCCCCCTGCCTGAAACGCCTCCATCAGACTCCCTTGTTTATTTCCCGAACATAATGACATCACTATGCAACACTTGCACTTTTATTGGCTAGCGCTACAACACATTGTTCACAATATGCAAAGGTGCGGGACATTTCCCACACATCTCTTACGGGTTGACCAATCACAGCAGACTGGGCTCTGTTTTCAGACGGAGGGTGAAAAGAGGTGCTGCAAAACAGGCTGTATGAGAAAAAAACTAAATTTTTAACATTAAAGCATGGGGACATTTCTCAGTAGAGGCACTAAATACAAATATGAACATAAACAAATGAGCATAATATGACCTCTTTAAACCATATACACACACACACACAAACCTATGTACGTGATGTAATGTACATTTAATCATCTCGGTCTAGAGGTTATGTTTTTGGTTTGGTTAGTCAGCATGAATACTAACTACTGACAGTAGATACTAAATACTGATATTTGAAAACTCAGAGGAAAGGTGTAGCATAGGCCAAGTTAGAATCTTCTTTTTGGACTATATCCAAATCACAGGGTGGAGCCAAAAATGATTTTGCACTTTTGTAAGATTGCAAGTTAGGCGTTTGTGCTTCATTCATATGGTGTCGAAACAGTCAATTCACACCCTCAGTCCTGAGAAGAGGTCATCAGTAAAGTGAAAACACCTGTGTAACACCTGAGCCACAGGTGTGTTGTAGTTCCTTGACAAGGTACTTGATGCACACACAATCACATTCATGTTGTTACCATTACAAAAGGGATATACATATTTCACACATACACATTCTATTTTTTTCACTTATATCTTTTTCAAAATAAATAATTGTTTAGTCGAAAACATTAATACAATTGTATTATTATTTTTCCTTACTCGTTTGATGCTTTTCCTACTATTACAAATGAACTGAAATTACAAATCAAATCCTTCAAAATAATTGGGCAAACTTAATGTGTTCTGCATAATGTGATTGGCTCATGCCTTTATTTGCATTGCAAAAGCTTTAAAACCTCTAAAGTACCTTCTTCTGAAAAAAAATACGGCTGTTTTGTTGCCACATTATATTGAAATCATCTCGTAATAGTATATTATGTGATAAGTATTCTACTGTGGCCGAGAGGTGCAAACCTGTCACAACAGCCAAAAACATTTATATTAGGAGAAACGTGGGAAGTCTCAAAAACAATTGTAAATGTGCTAAATAAAGAAACGTGCGCAGAGTTCGCATTAATTAATTGAATGCAAACACAAAACGCTGCAAAAAAGGAAAAAAAACGCTGCAAGAAGATGAAAAAACCCAACAGAAACAGGGACGCTATAAAGTGATGCACAGAGCTGGGACCGGAGCCCTTGTTAACGTTCGGGGATTATAAAGTTGACCAACTGCCACTTGAAATGTACCTAAAGTGTACGTTTTTATCGGTCTTTTTTAACATGTTGTCAGCTCTAGTAAATGTTAAGCATCTTCCCTCAAGTTGGTGAAGATGTTTCGTCATCTGCATGTGTTTTGGCACATTTGTGTTTTTATATTTGTGTTGTTTCTTAAGCTGCAAAGCGTTTCTCCTAAAGGAAGTGTTTTTCGGCCGTTGTAGCGCGATTCCACCTGTCGGCCACCATATAATTAAAACATTTTAAAGAAAATATTAAAAATATATATAACGTGCCATGTTTGCAAAGAAATTACTTGGGAATATGGACACCAACCTGACTACTTCATATGAACTGAGGAAGTGTTTTCACAATCTGTTGTGGTTATCATGCCCCCTTCAGTTATTCAGTTCGACACAATCGACCACAACAGTTTTATCAGATGGGGCTCTTTAGCACAACATCTTATCAAATGTGTTCCCCTGCTCATTGTCATGTGCAGCCTCAGAGCATGGACATACTCACTGCCTCTTCCACCTGCACACACACACACACGCACACACACACACACCTGCCTCTATCTGCCCCCCACTTTGCCCATCTGCGAGATCACAGCAGAATGGCAGCGTTTAGCTTCTATCCAGGCTGGGCGTGTTGGAGTGATCCCTAATCTGCTCTGAGATCTGTGTTTCTCCTCATGGCCTGTGAGCACCGTGTAATTGGGCTCAAATTGGAACCAGGATCTGAGCTTGTTTATGTAACGAGCATTTTGTGTGAAAGCGCCACTGTGCTGTCTGTCTCTTTGTATGTCTCTGCTGACTTGCATCCAAAGCTCCCTCCAGGCTCAGAGGCAGCGGGAGGGGCCACATTTTGCACGTACACTAACAAACAGTGGCAAGGATAGGTGTGTATGGTCTGCTGGTACTTTATTATATGTTCACTTTCTTTTCATAATGCTGCTTCTTATCTTCTCTACCTTGGATGTGTATTTATTTGAATTTTATTGTATTATACCATTTATTTTTATAATCGAATGATTTTAGATTCGGATTTCTGATTCAGATGCTTTGTGTTTCTCCCTTTGTGTCTTCCTCTTTGGCAGGTATTTTTCTTCTCAGAGGTTATTTGAGTGGAATGGCTGCAACCTGGCAGTGATGCAGTCCCATGTTTCTGTGCTTGTTAATCCTATTCCTCTCGGTGTCTCTCTGCCACTCTGTCTGCCTGTATTCTTTTGTGTCTGACCTCTGAGATTTCGCTGAGAGCCCATGATGAGTCATAGCTCGGGTTAGAACATCTGCATCACAGTGGAGGATTCAGGGAATACAGAGCAGTTCTAGCGTTTCACACACACACCCACACAAGTAAAATGACCATGCATTTGTTTTATTATGCAAAAGAAACATGGGATTTCCGTCTGCGGGTGTGTGTGTGTGTGTGTGTGTGTGTGTGTGTGTGTATGTATGTATGAGTGTGTTGCCTCCTCCTGGGAACTGCAAAAAAAGGTGTCCCCACAGTTGTAGTATGATTGTTTTCAAAAGTGAAAAATGTGTTTGTGTTTTTCATCGACCTGGCAACCCCGAAAAAAGGGGTTCCCATTCAACTTGAGGGTCACGGTCCCCACAATTGTAGCAAAACATGTATGTGGATGTTAATTCTATAATCAGGGGTGCACATAACTGGTACGCAGGTACGCATGCGCGCACAAATCTGAATTGCGTAACGTCACTTGTGTCACTACGCGCCTTTGCGTACCTCAAAACATCAAAAACAAAACACATTTAGTCTACACGTGTTTCTTGTCAGCACTCAATGGAGTAAACTACTAGACATGTCAAAAAACCCAAAGACATTAAGCAGCTACGTTGCCGTTTCGCTCCCTGCAAAAGATCTTCGGACTTTCTATGACTGATTGAACTGGAGCTGGGCGAGCCGCGCAGGACATAACCGACGGACCTGTGAAGCTTACAGGAGGCGTGCACAGACAGGGTTAACGTCGGTATGAACAACAGAATTGTGCCAGAACTCTGCCACCTGGCTGCAGAGCAGAGGGAGACTCCCCTGTGCACATTCTGTGCCCCGCGCACACACTGGAGAACTGCGCAAAATCAGCTGATCACAACGTTCACGCTCTGTGGTCAAGCTGCTGCAGTTTTATTTACAACAAAGTGGAGCAAAACACACAGTTGCAAACTTACTCAGGGTGTTAATAGAAGAGTTTGAAATCAGACAGAGGTGGAAGAAGTACTCAGAGTGTAGGAATACTCTGTTACAGTAAAAGTCCTGCATTCAAAATGTTACGTTAGTAAAATTAGAAAAGTATTATCAAAATATAATTAAAGTACCAAAAGTAAAAGTAGATTGGTCCATTTCAGAATAATATATATGATATGTTTTATAATGATTGATCATTAAAGTGTTATCACAGCTGGTAAAGGTGCAGCTAGTTTGAATGACTTTGTATACTGCAGGGTAGCTTGTGAATTTACTCCAGGTGGAACTAAAGTCTGATTTAACACTTGATTATATTTCACATCATTCATCCAGATATGTGAATAGTAACTAAAGGGATTAAATACATGTAGTGGAGTAAAAGTAAACCATTTACCTCTGAACTGTAGTGGAGTAGAAGTACAAAGTAGCATCAAAGTCAAGTAAAGTACAAATATCTCAAAATTGTAATTAAGTACAGTACTTGAATAAGTGTACTTAGTAACTTCCCACATCTGAAATCAGATGTGACTTCAAGTCATGTGATAATTTCTTAGTATTTGATCCTTCAACTTGGCCTCAGGAAATGCAAGGACTTCACAGTTTTGGCAACAAGTTTTGGAGAAAGCAAATCGGAGGCTTAAAAGACAGGGAGGTGCATCTTCATCATCTAGCATGCAAGAAGTGTAAATAGAGGACAGTGAAGGAGACACTGAGGAGGACCACGCTTCGTGTGGGGTGAGTACCAAACGCTGTCTCCTGGTACTCATCTGAGTAACTCACAAAAAAAGTTATGTGCACCCCTGTCTATAATGCACTAGAGACCCATTGCAATACAGGCAGTGTTTGCAAGGGTGAACACTTGACAGGATGTTAGCTTATGAGCAGTACCTAACAAATTAAATACATGTATATATTCATGGACACACACACACACTCACAGACATTGTTATTCATAATAATGCCTCTTCCCCGGCAGCAGATTATCTTATTGTCTAACCCTGGTCCTGTAATATGCAGCACTGTGACGTTCCTGTGATCTTATTCACTTTTGCTGGAATCGTCAAGAGCCCTCCACATCCCTGATTAATTTCACTTGGTGCTGTGATTGAAATTCACGCTACCACCTAACACGCTGCTACATTAAGGCAGTTTCCGCTGTTGTATCCCTGCCATCTCTCGCAGTGCACTCTTTGAGTTTCATCTCTCTGTGACTAAAGAGCGTGTTTTTTCTATTCTCCCACCCCTGCACCTCCTAAGACTGCAGTGAGATCTCAAAAGAGAACAGCATGCTGTGATGTATATTTCAGCTACTTCCTTCAGCAAACCCTATCTTAAAAAACGCTATATTTCTTTCTCCCACTCTATTCTCTCGCTTCCCTCTTTTGCTGCATGTAGTCGTGACATCGACCCAAGAAACTGTTACGTTCAGGAGCTTTTGCGTTGGCGAGGCTCTTCTTTCATCTCAAACAAGGTTTGGCTGCTCCCATGATCAATGACTTAGTTGAGCTATGTGATACGGTGCATCAGAAGTGAATAAAGGGTGAGAACTTTCTCCAATTTACCCAGGAAGCCTCACCGGGAGCTTGAATAGATGTGGCCTCCAGCGAGTGAAAGTATAACGATGAGTCATCATTCAAAAACTTTCTGGCTCAAGGAAATATGTCATTTTTCATTTAATCGTTTATTTGAATCGGGACAGTGCAAATTGATGAACACTTTAAAACAAAATAATGCTTACAAGTGTAAATGAGCCGGATTTTAGCTTTGAGCTAATTTCCATCCGTAGTCCCGTCACATACAACATATAAGAACATGACATTTATATACATAGCAAAAATAAATACATGATATGCAGGAAGAGCATGAGCAGCATATACAAGCATTAACCACATGACAGTACAATGTAGCAGCTACGACATATAAAGTGCAAGATAAGATAAAAGTGCTACATAAAGTGCAAGAGGAGATACCCCTGTATAAAAGAGCATTTAGCGGTGATTACACGTCTCTTTGTTGCTCAACCATTCTTTAAGTTGTCCTTTAAAACTATTGAGAGTGGGACAATCCCGTATCTCAGTTGGGAGGCTATTCCAGAATGAGCTGCCTTTAATGGAGAGTACATTTTGTCCAAAAGTTGTCCGTCTATGGTGGACTTCACAGTCTCCTCTGGTTTCTGACCTAGTGCAGCGTCCAGTGTGTTTTTTGTGGATGAATTCCCATAAGGGAGGGGGGGCCAGTCCATGTAAACATTTATAAAAAACACATACTTTTAAAAGACTTAAAATTGTCAAAACTCAAGAAATTGTGTTTTTCAAGGATGGTACAGTGGTGGTATGAATTTGGCTTTCTGTCAAAAACCTGGATAGCTCTCTTGTACAGCTGTTCTATTGGTTTAAGGGTTGTGGCACAAGCAAACGACCAGTTTGTCAAACAGTATTCAATATGGGATAGAATCATACAGTGGAGGTATGACTTTGCAGCATTGACAGTTAAGAAAGGTCTGATTTGTTTAACATTTTGCAAGTTGAATTTAATGGTATTGGATACTTTCTTAATATGTTTCTTAAAAGTCAAGTTCGAGTCCATTATGACTCCAAGATACTTGAAGTGGGGGACTAGTTCTATTTCTGCTCCGTTTAAAAACACATGGATCCTTCGATTTTGACTGGTCGTTTACTGAACATCATGCATACTGTTTTTTTTGCATTTAACTGTAAGCAAATGTTGTTCAGCCAGTGTTGAACCATGTCCAAAGCATTTGAGAGACAGGATGAGATAATTTCAGTGTTTTTCCCATGTACAAAGATGACCGCATCATTGGCATTCATTTGCACATTCAACTGAGGACATACATTAGGCAAGTCATTAATGTACAGAGAAAACATTAATGGTCCAAGAATGGAACCTTGTGGAACCCCAACAGGGTTCACAAGGTAGGGGGATTTGGCTCCGTTGACCAAAACACACTGTTTTCTGTCGATAAGTAAGACTTAACCCACTGTATTGAATCTGCCGAAAAATTGAAATACGTCAGCTTTGTAAGGAGCACTTGGTGGTTAACAGTGTCAAAAGCCTTACTGAGATCAAGGAAGACAGCACCTACATATGGACTCGTGTCCAACATACATTTAACCTTTTCCACAAAGACACAGTTAGCTGTCTCAGTGGAGTGGTGAGCACGAAAACCAAACTGCATTGGGTGGAGTGGAGCGAAACCTTTGTCTAAATGTTTGGTGATTAGTTTTGATATGTCATATGTCCTTCAGCAACCCAATACAGCCATGAATAATGCCAGTGGTCTACTCACAGTTCATTTGCATAAAATAATCAGGTGTATTTGAACATGCTGCACCTGGGTCTGTGTTTCAGAATAGACATTTCCTGTGAACTCACAAACTCACAGTAACACTAGGTAGCAAAAAGCATAAGCCTAAACTTCCTTGGATTTCAGACTTTAATTGTCTTAGCACCTTAAAACACACACACACACATTCACAGCTGCACTGCAAGTTATACATTCAGAGGGGTCAAAAGGCAGCAACGTATTGTGGGACAGCATGTTCTCCTTTCCTTTCGTAAAGGAAGGTGGTCCCGTGTTTCCTAAGCTAAAGGAGATTATGAAGGACATTTCAAAGCACCTTTCCTATCATCTAGAGCAGTGGTCCCCAACCACCGGTCCGCGGGTCATTTGGTACCGGGCTGTTAGAAATTAAAATCAATGTTTAATGACGTAATTTAGCTTAAACACACAGTAAGTTTAAAACTGTTTTATTCTGAAAACAGTTCCGGTTAAAGTTTATTTTGAAAAGCTGTATTGAAAGACGTTGCCATTGACAACAAGGAACACTTCCGGTTTATCCGTTAACATCGATTACAGCCATTAAAATGCATTAAATAAAAAGTTATGACAGAGTGTATGAGGAGAAAAGGCGTGTGGAGTGATGCAATGAATACACAACGTCTAAATCCTCATGTTTTACGCGATATCGGACATAGAAGACCGAGGCGGGAGGACCCCTACGTCACCGGCCGCCATTGAAAAGGAGGAGTCACGGATGAGATATATAGCTAGGTTACGGGGCTTTGTGAGGCTTCCCACTGGAACCACTGCGAGACAACAGCTGCTCTGTCTCCACCACTTCTCCTCTGTTTGTTTCATTACCAAGCTACTTAATTAAAGTACCAAATTGAACCTTTTCAGAGACTCCATTAGTCTCTTTATTTTAACTTCTCTCCTGGGACGCGAGAGAATCAACACAAATCAACAATTGGTGACCCTGAGACTAGGGCTGCAACTAACGATTATTTTGGTAGTCGACTAATCGGTCGATTATTTTTTCGATTAGTCGACTAATCTAACGATTATTTCTGTCACACCCTCCATCTCTGCTTCCTGTGGGCACGGCTCCTTTTCCGGGCTCCAGTGCATGTTTTACCTCAAGTCTGCACACCTGTGAATGTCACCCTGTTGTCCAGTCCCTCTGCCTTAACATAACATGATCCCATAGAAAATTTAAATAATGACTCATGAAACATTTGAACTTTGAACTTGTTTAATCAAATGTATTTGAATAACATAAATACAAAAAAATCATAATGAAAACAAAATAAATAATACAAATTAAAGTGCAAGTTTGAAAGCAAAGATGTGCAAATAATGTAAACGTTACTCAAAGTAGCAGCCTCTGCCCCAGCACCGCGGTTCTGTTGGGGCTGTTAACCTGGTCCAGGAGGGTGACGTGGAATTATTATTTTAAGTTTGGAATTAATTACAGCGTCCATAAAGCTCTAGTGTGCTCTACTACGCTGTAAGCTTGGCGCTGTTTAGCAGCTCGTTGGTGGACACGCAGCCTCAACATAACTGAAATAGCGTTTGCTTAGCAAGCATTAACCATGAGACGTTCTGTTTTCCAACATGTAAGCTAACGTAAACATGACAATACTATGGCTAACTAGCTCAAACTTACCCATGATCCAAAGTAGCAGTCATCACGGTTCCAGGGTGCTTGCGTTTTAAATGCTCGTGCATCGCTGTAGTGCTGCCGTGGAATGCCAATTCCCCTTTACAAATTCTGCATTTCACTGACTTCTTTGGCTTGTCGTCTGTGAAATACTCCCACACTTTCGAAACTCTCGGTCTGGCTTTGTTGAGCTCTTCATCACCCTCATTCTCTCTCCTTTCCGCCATCGTTCGTATTCTTTCTTCTTTGTTGTTAGTACAGAATGCAGTCATGGCAGACAATGGAGAGTATACTGCCCCCAGCACTTCCTGTAGTGCATTGCAGTTACAAATGAACATTTGCGCAGTTTTGAATTAACGTTACTGGCTCTCTGATTGTTTTTCTACGACGCGTCGACACTAAAATTCCGCGTCGACGAATTTTTATGATCGACGTCGTCGATTATGTCGACTAATCGTTGCAGCCCTACCTGAGACGTGATGTCGCTACACCGGGAGAGAAGCTAGTCAGTTTCTCAGGAGACACTGCAAACCACCGACACACAAAGGGCCCGGAAAACACATGGTAAGAAGTACCAGTTAAATCAAAATCTTCAATAGTTTATGTAGGAACCATTAGATTTGTGTGTTTGATGGTGGGCAGCAGATCCTGAGAAGAACTGTTCATTTAATGTTAAAAAACCTAAATTTGCACAAGAGATAACATGTAGCGTTGTTCTTAGACAAGCAGGGTGAGTCAAATGTATTCTTTTGTTCCTTTCTTTGTTCTGCATGCCTGATATTAATGTGTGTTTCTTAAGCCGGATATATATATATATATATTAATGTGTTTTTAAGCCGGTATTTATTGTTTGTATTTTTATGTGTGTTGCTTGAACAATCTGATGGAGTCTATTGTTCTAAGTTCCTGAATGAGAAAGATGGTATCAACTTAATTCTTGTAATAGTGTGTTGGTCGAACAATCTGATGGAGTCTATTGTTCTAAGTTCCTGAATGAGGAAGATGGTATCAACTTAATTCTTGTAATAGTGTGTTGGTCGAACAATCTGATGGAGTCTATTGTTCTAAGTTCCTGAATTAAGAAAGATGGTTTCTACTTAATGAGTGGTTCGGATGGCATCCGTTGGTTTAGTCCCAAATAAATGAGATGGTCTCTTGTTTAACTGGTGATAAGAGTCTGTGGAAGTCCGAAGTATACGTTTTAAATCATTGCGGGTGGATTACGAAAGGAAATGCGGCATTCTTACGTTTAATAGACGATATTCTTTTAATAGTTTTTGACTAGCTTCCCATTTGGCCCAATACTAGCGTGTGAGTTGCATCGGACGTCCATAGACTAATAGTTTTGATGGTCTCTAACTATTTGAATTGTTATTGTTAACTTGTTTTAAATTGTTCAGCATTTTGGAGTGTGTTTTGCTGTTATACTACGCTAAAGTTTAGCCTGGTATCTGGTCCTTTGTTAAGATCAGCAACCTCATGATTTAATCTCATCTGTGAGAGTCCATTGAGTTCCTTAAAAGCTCTTTGTTCTTCAGTTCAGAGGTTGAATTAATCAGTATCCATCTTGTTTTGACCCCATGAGGACAGTCGCCATTTTGGGAAAGGCGAACCAAAGGACTCCTTTGTTCTCTGTCACTCATTTGGTTTGACCCCATGAGGCCAAGTCATTCTTTCTGACCTCCATCTTGTGAAAGTTCTTTTGTCACAATTTGATTTAGGAAAGAGTTCATTTTGCTGAATCGGTTTATCTATAAATATTGTTGTTGAAATATTGGGCTTGCAAATGTGTTTTGGCTTGTTTATGCTTTATTGTTTAATCATATTGTGAATTGTCTTCCCATTTGAAAGATATTTTTAAGAAACAGAAGCGTATCTTCGGCGCCGCCCGATTAATGTGAATATTATATAGGATTAAGACCTTCTGAGGAGGCACTAGATTTTATCTGGTTTACACTGGCGTAGTCTGGTTTAATAAAGTATATTTTTGTGTGGTGTTTTAAGCCGAAAAGATTGTGTACAAGATTGGTATACGATCAGCTTTTAAGGTCAGCATCTATAGAATTTAGAGTTAAGATAAATGAAGATTGTGTTGTTTTGTATTGAAGTTTAGTTTTTCAAGCAGTGTGGTTTTTATCTGCACATGCTGTGTTCCCATTGTTCCCCTCCCCTTCCCCCAGTCACATGAGGTTAATGCTATACTGCTAAGCTAGTTAGCTAACCAGTTAGCATTACTAGATGGTGAAATAGTTTGAGTAAGACACAACCGGTAACTACTGATTAAATCCACAGGGATGGTGTAGATGAACATTGAGAGTAGATTAAGTTGTTTTGTTTCTCATGCTTTTCAAAGAAAGTAATTTGCACTTTATTATTTGGGAAAATAAACCGGAAGTAGGTTTATGAACCGGAAGCACTAGTTGATACATTTGAAAGGGTTTTAAAATAAACAGCTCCCCTAGCGGACATAAGAAGTATTACAGTTAATACATTCCTCACCACACAAAAATAGAATTACATGTGGTTTCTAATTTTAAAATAAGAAACCTTACATAAATAGTCTTTCAACCTAGACTGTAGAATACACAAACACCATTTTATTGAAGTTAACACAGTTTATGACATTTGCATAATTTCATACACTTGAGTATACACTGTACACAGCATATTTGGATTTTCACCATATTCCTATTTCCATATTTTAAAGTCAAAACCATACACTGTTCATTTTTTATTTTTTATTTCCTTTCAGATTTAAAATTTGCATAATTTCAAAATCTTTAATTTAGCTTTCCAATTTCTGTGTTTACATTTAAAAAAAAAAAAAAGTTAAAATTAAGTTCAGATGACATAGGATACAAAGGTACTATTCAGTGGATTAGTAATTCATCTTTGATAATTTAATAATTCGATCTGAGCATTTAAGAGATATGTCACCAAAAGACACCAATTTAAGAGCACTCGCAGTGCCAGGCTCAACTGCAGATATCAAGGAAAGGGTACACATCAGATCAGATGCTACAACAAATCCAAGTGATAGACAGAAGATATGGAAACCACTACAGTAATTGTTGACACAGTGGCAAACAAGAGGATTGATTCCAGCAGATGATCAACCTGGACAAACAAAAGCCCATAGAAAAGCTGTGATTGAATATGAGGAGGGAGAATACCTACAACAGCAAGAAGCATGGGTGAAAGCCGGAAACCCCCTTGGTATGGACCTGCTAAAAGCGCTATGAAAAAAGCTGAAAAAAGACAAATAACAGTTACACGTTACCATCTGAAATATGTCAGCCAAGGATCGACAAATAGCATGCATGTGGTTCAAGCAGCAGAACTGACAGCAAAGGAAGACAAGACAGAAAAAATAGAAGAAGCTCCAGTTATCCAAACTTCGAAGCTCTATCCAAGCTTCACTGAAGCGCCTCCTCCCTACATGGAAAAAAAGACCTTTTCTCTCAACCCTCAATACAAGCCCCAACTTTTGGTATTTTAGGAGAAGTATTGCATTTGGAGGGAGTCCCCACAGAAAGAAGGGTCAAAGAATTGGAGTATGAATTGAAGGAGGAACTCAACAGAAGAATGGAAGAACTCGGCAGAAGAATGGAAGAACTCAGCAGAAGAATGGAACAAAGACAAAGACAAGAACATGAAAAAAGAAAAAGATGGGAAAAAGAACAAGAGAAACAATTCCGAACTGGTTACTCTCCTGAAACAACAAATTCCGCTGAAAAAGAATCTCAAGAAATTGGGACAGGGCCCATAGCTGGAAGACTCAGGGGAACCGTACACCTGCTACCGCTGATATCAGCTGGAAGAGAAGGATCGAGATATCAACCATGGAATCACAGGGACATGGAATCACTAGTAGCAAAGCTACCCCCACTCTCGGGGGGGGGGTCAAAAGTGGTTAAGTGACCTAGAGAAGTACACTGCTCAAGATCACCTATGCTTGGGAGATCTAAGGGCACTTATTGAACGTGTAGAGGGAAGACCAGAGGCCAGACAGATAGATGCCAAATCCCAATGTAGTGACGAGCCAGATGACACTCCATTTAACCATTATAGGACGAAGTACTGGGAGGCCATTCATCACATCTACCCGACAACACGCAGTTTACATGCCCTTACCAGCCTGAGGAAAGAAACGGGGGAAGACATGCATGCCTTCTTGAAGAGATGTGAAGGAGTGTGGGAGGACAGCACGGGAGAACGACATGATCTTTCTCCATCTGTTGAAATGTTGTGGAAGAACGCTGTCATTAACCCTTAAAGACCTAGCGAGCCGCCCGCGGCTTCAAAGAGGTAGCGTTCTAAAATGCTTAATAACTTTTTAACCGCTAATCCTATCCATCTGATTTAAAAAGTGAGGTAAAGCGGCGATTCTAGGCTTTTCGCTGGTATCACTATGTCCTTTTCCGGGATTCAGAGGCTCCGACGTGATCGGGGCAACGTCATCACATTGCACAGCCTTGATTCGTCAAGGAGAACCACGCGGCCCCTCCGTCTGAGCCAAACAGCAAGGGTTTTAGACGAAGTCCCACCCCCCTGTGTCCGGATAGGTTTAAAATGTAAAGGTCCAGGCAAACCTCTGCCCATGCTACCATCTTCTCGACCAATCAACATAGGTTGCTGTGTATGTTTTTGGTGGCGGGAGATAAACAAAGAGAAACAGAGAGACGAGAGAGTAATACTAAAGAAGAGTAATTTTGCCAGCGTAAGAGAAATAAATACAACACGAGATATCTAGATACAGTCACACACACACATACACATACATATACACACACACACATCCCAAGACAAATTCAAACCAACATGTCAAAACGGCGTTACACTACGGAAGAAGCCGTAGAATTTTTTTTGTCTGGCGGACCGCTTAGCGATGCAGCGGTGGATTCCTCAGATTCCGAAGCTGACAGCTGGCGTGATGAAGAGGAGTATGATCACAGGATTGATCCCTTCGAACATAAAAAGTGAGTAACCTTGCTTATTTCTTATTGTTTGTGTTGCATTTATCGGTTGCTATTTCTGTATAACGCCAAAAATAAGAGTTTTTATAATGGATGGCCATTTGCCGTAATTGTGTCATAAAGTGAAGTCCTGAGCTCAAGATTCACTATCAATAGAGGCTACTATTTATTTCAGTAAAAAAACGTCAAGCAATACCTTTCATTTATTGCCTCATTCCGCTTGCCCTCTTTGGTTGTTTGTTATAAGGTCTAATGTTATTATATTCATTGCATTACAATTCAGTTACTGATTCCATCAACTAGTAATGTTAGCAGAGGGATAAAGGGTGTATCAAATCAAAAGTTGAGACTGTGTTTAGAAAATAGATAGGATGACACTGGAGAAATAAAAGCAATAAAGGAAATAAAATAAATTCAGACATTTATATCTGTATATTTTCCTCCCTTTTATTTTAGTCCAGAGGATGAGAGAGGGGATGCACAAGCCACTGTCCCCATCAGTAGGCCTCCTTCAAACCAAGAGGGAAAAGAATATGGCCAGGAGGGCGCAGCTTCCAGAAAAAAGGCCAAACCAATGCCAGCCCCCCTGACAGTGAAAGGGAGAGGAAGAGGAAAAGGGAAAAAAACATCTCTGACCCCAGAAGAGCCAGGAGCTGTTTGGAACGGACCTGAGGTGCCAGATACTGCCCAACAAATACCACACTTTTGCCCAAAAAGAGCCCCTGGAGTCCAAGGTTTTGTTGGTGTGGAGTATACTCCTGCACAAATATTTAGACATTTTTTTAACAACCAAGCTGTAAATATCATCTGCAAGAACACAAACGAAATGCTGAAAAGGAGCAGGCTAAGGGGAAAAAGTTTGTTTGGGAAGAACTAAAGCCGGTAAAATTCCTCATGTATGTCGGCCTTATGATGTTCATGGCACTCCTAAAACTGCCAAAAGTAAGAGACTACTGGAGGAAGGGATCATACCTAAGTGTTCTCTTTCCTGCTTCTGTCATGACAAGAGACAGGTTCATGGCAATCAGCAGAGCTGTACACCTGAGCGACCCAGACCATGATTTGGCAAATGACCGGAAAAAGGACACCCCAGAGTACGATCCACTCCATCGCCTAAAACCACTTCAAGCCACCATAAAAGAGGCATGCAAGGCAATGTGGCAGCCTAGGAAAGAAATTTCAATTGATGAACGGATGGTGGCCACAAAAGCCAAAATTGGACTGAGGCAGTACATGAAGGCCAAGCCAACTAAGTGGGGTGTGAAGCTGTTTGTGTTAGCAGATTCCAGCAATGGGTATACCATCGATTTTTCCATCTATACTGGAAAGAGCCGCTTCATTTCAGGGCAGGGTCTCTCCTATGATGTTGTCAGCGGCCTAATGGATAATTCCTACTTGGGGAGAGGTTACCATCTTTTTGTAGACAATTTCTACACCAGCCCCAAACTTTTTACTGACCTATTTGCAAGGGGTTTTGTGGCATGTGGTACATTCCGCGACAATCGGAAGAACGTGCCTAAATCAAAATTGAATGCGCTAACCTCAAAGAGCCCCAGGGGCTCAATCCGATGGCTCAGAGAGAAGGAGCTTTTGTTTGTGAAGTGGATGCATACGAGAGAGGTGTCAGTGTGCTCTACAATACACCAAGCCTTCAATGGAGACACTGTCACCAGGAATGTGTATGCTAAGGAAACGGGGAAATGGCAAAAAGAAAACATCATGGCACCTCGTTGTGTGGTTGAATATAATAAATACATGGGTGGGGTGGACTTGTCTGACCAGCTCATCCAATACTATTCAGTGCACAAGAGGTCCAACAGGTGGTACAGGACACTGCTGTACCACTTTATAGACATTGCTGCAACCAACAGCTATATTCTGCACAAGGAGATGTGTCTGTCCTCAGGGTCAGTGGCCATGTCCCACGCCCAGTTCATGGAGGAGCTGTCTGCAGAGCTGTGTGGAGTCCCAATTGGCAGCTTTGTGCCACCCAGAGGGGCACAGTGCTTGCCAGAGTCAATGTCCTGTGCAGACGAGGAGGAGGAGGAGGAGGAAGAGGGAATTGACTCATTTGTGAGACGGAGGTCAGGAGACACGGCAACAAAAGGTCGGCGAAAATGTGTGCTCTGCAAAAAACGTTCCATCTGGAAGTGTGCGCAGTGTGATGTAACACTGTGTCTTGTGGCTCACAGAAATTGCTTCAGAAAGTGGCATAGGCGCCGCACGTAAAACCTTTCGATTGACTGAATCAAGTCTGATTGTAATTTAATGTAAATAATTAAAAAAATGTTGATACATTTCCTTTGCTCTTTGTATATTTTTCTAATATTTTGTTTATAGTTTGAAGACCATTTGCTCTTTGTACATTTGCACTTTCTATATATTCCTAATACTTTGTTTATAGTTTCAAGATAATTTGCCCTTTCTATATATTCCTAATACTTTGTTTATAGTTTCAAGATAATTTGTCCTTTCTATATATTCCTAATACTTTGTTTATAGTTTCAAGATAATTTGCCCTTTCTATATATTCCTAATACTTTGTTTATAGTTTCAATATAATTTGCACTTTGTTCATTTGCACTTTGGATCTCCAGCACTTGGAATTTGTTTCACTGTTTGTGTTTGTATTTAAATGTTCAAATGATAATATATTTCTCTGAAACAAGTTATTTTTGTTGCAATGTCATCTGTTATGGTTTCATTTTTTTATTTTTACTCTCTCAACATTTTTTTGACAGAAGAAACATGATCAGTCATTTAAATATGGAAATACATTTCGTTTTTGATATTCCATATTATCCTAGGCGTTTTTCACTGAAAAACGCCTAGGATAATATTGTAATAAATAGCTGTAACTTGCTCAGAGAACATAATATGCAGATTAAATTTCATTTGAAAGCCTAAAACATCTAAATGCAGCTTTATAAATAATAAAAAAGAAAATTCCTATGTTCCTGGCGGAGTAAACAGTAAAAAAACACAACATTTGTACTGGCGTTTTTGAAAAGTGCTGGTAAATTCAGCCATTATCACACAAAGTTAAGGTAAAATGTGGACTTTAAATCAACCAGACTTGAACTAGAGGTTCTCCTGAATCAAATGAGGTAAGGCACTTGATGCTGACTGCTAGAAAAGGTTAGAACAGGTTAGGAGAAACAAATAAATACAGGAGAGTCAGGCAGGCGAAAATTCCGTCTAGGTCTTTAAGGGTTAAAGCCCTTCCCCCATCAGTGCAGGCACGCCTGGAAGACGTGGTGGGATTAGACACTAAACCCACTGAAGAATGGAGACAACATCTCATTCACCACAATGTCAAATACCAGGCAACAAGGATAGAAAATGATGAAGAAGTGAAAAAACTAACTAGAAGACTTTTTAAGATACAGGTAGCTGAGAAAGATACCGAAGCTAATAAAAACAATAAATCGACAAAGCAGATGGCAGCTAAGATAGAGATGGCCATACCAGCAGAAGAGTCACGGCGGACACCTCCAACAGTTCAAACTCAGGCAGAGCCAGAGAGTCAGGAGCCGAATCAACAAAGAGGTGGAGGAGGTTTCCGAGGAAGACAAAGTGGAAGGGAAAGAGGAAGTTTTCGCACAACAGGAAGAGGTTCCCAAGGTGATGGATGCTTTATATGTGGTCAGCTGACACATTGGTCCAAAGAATGTCCGCATCACCGGCAACTACAAGTACCAGAATATTGCCCCACACAGCAACAAGCACCAAACAACGGCCCTCCACAGAGTTACCCCAGGGGAGGTTTCCATAACTACAACGGAGGCAGGGGTCTCAGGGATGTCAAAGAGGCACAGGATTTCCAAACATGAATCAAATGCCATTGACAGCCTGGTATCATCCACACCAATGACAAAGCCCAGAAGGACATTTTGAAATCCAGCTATATAGAGCCATATCTGTCACCACAGGAGGGAGAGATTGAATGTTATTTAAAAAATCGTGAGTAGCATATTGCATTTAAATATAAAGCATCCACAGATTAGTAGAAGAAATTAAAACATAGTAGAACATTTAGCAGACTATTTTTGTAATTATGAGAAGGAAAGAGATTACGAGTGATGTTCCCCCACACAGAAAACTATTGTGTCCACACAGCTAGTGAGGTCAAGACGATGGGTTTTCACCCAAAAGATGAAGAGGAAAAAATGTAGTACTCGCCCAAGACGGAGGGTCCTTACCAAGTCCTCCTGTTTACACCGACTGCAGTTCAAGGGGCGAAGATTCACCTGACGTGGAGCTGTTGACACCTGAAAATCGAAACTCGATTCTGCTGTGGTGAAGTCTGGCTACAAAGGGAGGTGTTCCGATAGGGTTGCTTGTCTCAAACCAGTGAAGAAGTCAACAAGAACCCAGCAGAGCTAGAGAGTGACTGTTAGCGGGAGAACAGTGACAGAGCGACAAACTGACACAACAATTACCAGCCAGTACAGATAGACCCCGTCAGAAGACCGGGGCTGTGTTTAAAGGGGAACTTCATTTATTATTAGTTGAAGTATAGTTTTTTTTAGTCAAACAATTATGTGATATATGGAGTCAGATTACATTTTTATAATCAGTCTGAAGCTTTTGTTTTAAAGCATGAGCTGCCAACTCAATAAACTAAGACTAATTAAGCGCTGAGATGAAAGGTTGTGGTGTTTTTTACAGCAGTTTCAAGAATCAGTCTTTATTTGTTTAATTGATTTTGCAGATTTATAATGTAGTGTATAAGGCAATATATCTCATTTTAAGTGAGGGGCACCAGCCCTTCATGTTCTTCTGCATGTAACCCTCTGTGAGAATAGTTCGAATTTTCCCTCTAGGTTAGAGAGATATTATTTTGTCATGATATGTTTGTCCAGCTGCACTCAGCAGTGTCAGCCAAGCCTCTAGAGCCATTAAGACACATTAGCAACACCAAGGGAGCTGTTTTTTGCAGCAACAATGATACATAATACCATGACAAAAGCCATTATTGAACTAACAACATGTAAACTATTTCTGTGCTAATGGCAGATTTTTAGTAAATATGCATTTATACCATCGGAAGACGATACATCACACAACATCTTTGTACGCCTTGTGGGTACACGGAGAATTTATATTTATTTAATACAAAGTTATGGGTTTTCCATGTCCTATCCATAATAGGGTAATCGTTGCAATATTAATTGAGCATTTTATGCTCAAAGGAGGGAAATGTCATGATTAATCAGATAATTAAGATATGCCAAAGCTTGGGCCTCCTCCAAGGAGGGAGCTGTCCAGTTTTAGAAATAGAAGTGGATGAATATGTCAGAGCTCTGAGTAATATTATCCAAGTTTGTCTACACAGGCTCGAAAAAAACGACAGAGATACCAGAAGAGACTCCTGTTCGGCCAGGTGATTGGGTGAGGGTGAAAGTTCACAAAAGACAGTAGGCTGATCCCCGGTGGTCGGAACCGTGAGAAATTGTAATGAACTTCACACGTGCTCCGGTTTAAAGGTAAAGAAAACAGGAGCAAATTGACACCACCTCACACATTGTCACCCTTCACTGGCAACTTCCAGAAAATTCTTGGAAGTTAGGATTGATTTGGCAGAGCTGGAACAAAACAATAAATAGAAATAAGATCAAGAGACATTTAGATAGAAACAGCTCAAAAGACGAATTGTCTTTAGAATTTTATAGATTGTACACTAAAGTGAAAACATATTTTTTGTTTTACACCTGAAAAGGAGTCCAACGTTTTGTTTCTATTTTTGTATACGTTATTTTTGTACTCATTTTAAATTCTGTAACTAACACAACCATGGATAAAATAGAGATTATGTCAAGAACAAAGCCAAAGCAATTGTGGGGTCCCCTAGGGATAAGAGTCAGAATAGCATTGTTGATTGTGTTCATTACATTTGGCACCTTTCTGGTTGGATGGGGAGTACAATATCATGAAAGACATGGATCCATTAGTTCACTCATAGAAAATGCCCACATCACTAACAAAACTCCAGCTGTGTTTCAGAGACTTTCACTTATCCCCAGAGCCAAAAGATCAGCTGAGCAACAAGAGGAGGAGTTAGAAATACTCGTTCCCAAAGGTGAGGAGGTTATAATCAAGATGATTCACCCCCCCTATATGCAGTTCTTGTATCAAATGATGAGATGGGTTTAAGTGATCGGGATATTTAACTGATGGGGATTTACAAATTAGGGGAATCTCCAAATACACTGGATCCATGTTTTAGTCTGTACCAGAAACACCCCCCTTTAGACTATGGACAACCGACCGGTGACTTATCTGATCACAATTATTGAAAAAATGATTACAGTAGAAATAGGCTACTAACCCACGACGACAGCTGTGTATGTACAAACTCTATGAACAAGATTTCCCAGCAGATTGTGGCTACACCACAGATATATCCAGTCACAAAAGTTACTAATGTTCTAAATAACAGTGAGATTTAAGATATTGGAGAATATATGGGGACGTTCTTTTATAGTGTGTGTGAAACATGTGATGCTTGAAACCAGTAGGTATTTCAATTTATAGAAGAAAATGGTTTCCTGAAAGAGTTATTTGGAGTGTTTACTCCAAATAACTCTTTCAGGAAACCATTTTCTTTTACAGTGGGTGAAAACAATGTTTAGGGATATGGTCAAATTTAGTAGATATTAATTGTGTTTAGATGGCATTTAACATCTAAGACAGATAGTATTAGTAAAATAGAGTGGAACCATTGGATTTATTTTACCTCAGTGTGTTAGAATTTTCTATAGGTAATGCGTCCCGAGACCTGGACTCTCTCTCTCTGCCTGTCAGACCGCTACGACCCCTATCTTCCAAGCAGACAAAATACCTCACCACAGGAGACTCCTCCTTCTCCATCGAACAGACAGAGAACCAGAGCTGAACCAACAACGACGAGACTGCATCCAGAACCATCTCCACCTGAGGCATCCAGAACCAAAAAAGCATGCTGACATAAAGAGGCATACTCTCATCAGTCCCTCAGACAGGACAAGAAGTTCCAAGCTGAGCCACGAGATTTGGCACAAGAGCAGAGTGTGGGACATGAGAGCGGAATACGCCCTCCATGCAACAGCGTAGAGACTGTAAAGGAGGAGATGAAATGCAAAGCAGTTGGGCCACTGAAAAGAGTTACAGCGGAAGGATTCTAGAGCGGATGGACTGAGGAGAAGACAGAACCAGAGGAGAAGACAGAATCAGAGGAGTTGGCATGGTCTAGCAGAATGTGAGGGGGTCGTGGCTTGACAACCAGAGGGGGAGAAAAGGAAAACGGGAGTGAGTGAGTTTACACATAAACACACTTATTCACAAACGCACATAAAAAGGACCACATTTAAAGAACTTGAACAGACTTGAAAATACGTAAAGAAAAAAGATTTATTAGCCAAGAATTAATCAATTGGTAAATTTAAAGTAAAATGAGGAAATAATCCTAAAAACACACTGAGGGTACTGTGGGATAAAGGGATAGACATGATGGGAATATTCACCATACTTCAAGCAGTGGGTGTTTTGGACTTAGGAGTACAGAGTAGAACATATTCTTCAATCTTTTCATCATGTAAACAAATTATTCTTTAAGAGATTCTTATCCATGTGCGAGTTGGGTAAAGATTTAATTTGTTATAATATTGATCTACAGTATAAAGGGATAGTTTTAGTAACCACTCTATAAGAGCAGACAAATCCTTATTTGTATGGAAAATGTTAAAGGTAGAGCTAGTACCAAGCCAAATATAGTATTCCAATCTAAAGTATTGATTTCACCATTGTAGCATAGTTATTACCATAGGAGAACTGTTAAGGTGGAAATAACATTTGTTTGTCGTCCAAGATGTAGAGTTTTAAAAGACGCTGGGCAAAGAGCGACTGCAAATTTTTATTTTGAAAAAAGCAATATAATTGGGAGAAATACATGCAGGGCCTTGGATTACTCATTGTAATGGTGTATATTTTGACGACCAATATCGTTTAGGGAGAAGGGGTCACTCAACCCACCCTGCAGATGGTTTAAATCTTACTTGCAGCTTCACAGGGAGCGCACGGCACCAGATTATGAGTTTTAAAAGACAAGCGCCACCACCTCCTAAAGGTCATCCATTTAAACAGTGATGACCTGAAATTTAGAGATGTTATTTAAAGTAGAAACATATCTGCCATAAGTGAAAATTCCTAAATTGAACTACAAACCATTGATGAAATGACTTCTGTTTAAAATCCTTGATAAAGGAGGAGTAATTATCACATGCTCGGACACCCAAGGTTCCACACACTGTTAAAGGGGTTAGTATAGTTCTTTAAGCAGACCAGAATTGCAGAGAAATTAGTATAATGAGTTATTGATATTCCACCGGTTTTCACACCATTTCAGGGACTTTATCACTGCATTATAACAGACCACTTAAAAGGTACTGAAGTAGGAACTTTTAACTGATGCAATTCTACAACTGCTGTAACTGAAATAACTATGTCCAACATGTAGTATCCCAGAGTAGATATTTGGTGGTATCGTGGAACTAAAACCTTGTACCCAGTCTTGCCACAGGATTGGACTGGGATCTGTGCACTTGTACAACCGATTGATCGCCACTGCCCTTTCTAGAGAACGTACATACCTTAAAAGGTATGTAAGGAGGGAGGGTACATTTCTCATGAGGAAACAGTTACAAATGCTAGCAGAACAAGACGACCCACCCCCATTTACAGATATTGATGTAAATGATGAGATTGTTTAAATGATATGGATGTTCAATTATGAGATTGTTCAAAGACTGTCCAAATGATGTGATACTTCAAATGATGAAATCATTAGAATGAAGAACCATCTACAATGCTGTGAATTCAATTTATGTTTCACCATTCTAATAGTGTATTCTGTTATTATTGTTACTATTCTCCAATGGTTCGTTTCTGTTATACTTTGTAAAAAACAAGTGCCGTAACACTGAATGTGGTATAGGAACGATTTCCGCGGGTACCCGACCCGATGCAGGACTCTGTCTGGGGGAAGCTTGTGTGTGTGTGTGTGTGTGTGTGTGTGTGTGTGTGTGTGTGTGTGTGTGTGTGTGTGTGTGTGTGTGTGTGTGTGTGTGTGTGTGTTTGTTTCCCAGGGAAAACGCTCACAAGAAACACCGGCTGCTGTGACGTCAAGTTACTCCGTTCTCCGCTTGTAATTATGCCGTTACGAGCTTCAAAGTTGTATTTATCATCAGAATTTGCCAAAACAAGTTTAATATTCTGAAAGCCAAGACTTTGTTTATTTGAAATCAGATGAAAACAAACTGTCACGGACCCTGCCGTGTTATCTATGGTTACTATACGCCTTGCATTCATAATGTCAGCCGGAGGGAAGGGGGGTGGCGCTGCGGAAGAGCCCAGTGCGAGTGAGAGGTGCCTGTCATCTTCCCTTTACAAGCTTCAAACATGTATTTATCGTCTGATTTGGAAATAAAAGTTTCATATTCTGAAAGCCAATACTTTGTTTATTTAAAATCAAACAAAACACCCGAACCCCGAAAAACTATTTTTTTACGCAAATCCAAGTATATTTTGAAATGAGCCGTTGCGACTTCCGACTGATTTCGATAGAGCGGTTAATATCAAACCCACAAAAAGCCCCACTAAAAACAAGCTGGAAAAAAATTAGTGCAACACAAACTTCTTTAAAGAGCTTACGGAGTAGACTGGACATAAGGAACACACTTTGTGTCATTGTCTCCCATTACTCTTAGATTGGACCGGCTTGTTGCAGTGACACAAGCTCAGGGCTCCCACTAATTCAGCGTAATGGTGAGTTGTATTTTTTTGCACTTTATATTTGTTTTTATGCCGGTGTTCAACTGGTTATTGTGTTAACTGGTTAGATCTGCTTACGCATTTACTTTGATTACCTCCTTCTTTTGCAGATGTGCGAGAGACTTTGAGACAGCAAATTGTGTTGAGTCAGTGTTTGAACGGGCAGATTGTCTGTAAACTGCAGCATATAAATGAAGCCTGCAATAAATAAATAAAATCGATTGAACTATAGCCGAGGCAATTAAGGTCTGAACCCATGCTTTGAAAAACGCTACTTTACTTGCATGTTATCTAATTGTCTGTGCCGCGGTGCCGTAGACACGTTTTTTTTTTGTTGCAATTATATGCCTTTGTGGTGTGTTTGATTGCAACATTCAACCCAATGGAAAATAGCTAACCAGTTAACACAATAACCAGTTAAACAGGAACACAGGTCATATTATTTTATTTCGTCATATTTATCCCCCCACAACTTGAAGGCCGGTCCGTGAAAATATTTTCTTACATGAAACCGGTCCGTGGCGCAAAAAAGGTTGGGGACCGCTGATCTAGCGAATTCAAACAGCTCTTATCATGGCTGCCACTGAGGTACTTCCGGGTCATTTCACTCCGTTAGGAACCTTCCTGAGCTTAACTGACAATTCGAACGTAACCTCGCTGTCACCATGGCGTCACGGTGACAACACATCAACACATCCACTTTCTAAATACAATGTGTAGTTAGTAAGTAAGTAATGCTGCGTTCACACCGGACGCGGTTGCGAATATTCGCTTCGCTCCAATCGCGCAAGTTTCACCGCGGCTTGCAGTTTGTTTTATCGCGTCCTTCAAAACGGACATACCGTTGACGCGCCGCGCCGTTGACGGACAGTTGAGGTTGTTTACACTTCCATGCAAGATCGTTTTGGTTATTTCTGTCCTTGACTATGGAGGATATAACAACTATTGCTGCTTTGTACCTTCTGTGGAAGTCCTACAAACGTAGCAACAAACGCCGTCGTGTCTTGGTTCTTATTCTCCTCCAAGCCAGCTCCTTTTTGTTGCGGTCCCGGTAGATATACGACATTGTATCGTAAATCTCTGGGAACCCACTCACAGCCACAACGATCATCTCTTCCATCTTTACAACTGATCAACAGCAGGACGAAAAAATTGAACTCTCGCATTTGATGCGGCCCCCTTCAATCGCGTGATTCGCACCGCGTCCACCGCTTCATGTGCGCCGTCGGAGCGAATTTGCGTCTGTCCGCGTCTCTGCATCGACTTTACATGTAATCGCGCCGCCCCCAAAAATCGCATCGCGTCCGGTGTGAACGCAGCATAAGTAAGTAAAGTTTATTTATAAAGCGCTTTTCACAGACAAAGTCACAAAGTGACTTAACAATAAGACATCAACATAGGAGGCGTACAATGATCAATGAACACACAAGCCACATGTTAAGAAGTCATAAAAGCACCAGAACATAATTAAGACGCAATAAAAACACAATAAAACAAAACTTACAAACAAAATAAAAACATAGTATAAAATGGAATAAAATCAAGCACACCGGTTACCCAAACGCCTGCCCAAACAGGAATGTCTTTAAAATAGTTTTAAAAGAGTCAACAGAGTCCGCAGACCGTAGATGAGCAGGCAGAGCATTCCATAGTTTAGGAGCCACAGCTGCGAACGCTCGATCACCGCGGGTCTTAAGGTGGGTACGTGGGACAGACAGTACATTTTGCCTGTGAGACCTGAGTGGGCGGGCTGATGTATAAGGATGAATTACGTCGGCCACATAAGCAGGAGTCTGACCGTGCAAAGCTCTGTAGGTGAGAGCATAGCCGTGGGAACATGTTTCAAATGGGGGGTGCTGTGGGGATGACACCAGGGCTGGTTCTGACCAATTTGCTGCCCTAGGCAAGATTTTAACTGGCAATGAAAAACCTCTACAAAAGACCAATACACTACAAAAAGAGAAACGTATTGACATGGTGGACAGCTTACATAAAAAGGCTTCAAATGTATTTAGTATTGCATGAACATGTTTTAATTGGGGGGTGGACTTCACATCCTCTAGGGGTGTCCGGAGGTATGCCCCCCCCGGGAAGATTTTTTTTAACATTTTAAAGTAAAATGCTTCAATCTGGTGCACTTTGAGCGCCCAATTACTAGAGACTGATCTAGGGGGTACAACTCTAAACACCCATATGAAAAAGATCGGTTTGCATTTTATTAATCAAATAAGTATGTGAACATAACCAATAACATACCATAGCCAATAACAAATAAATATAGGCTAACTTATTTTATTTTTGTGGTTCATTTATATCTTATTTGACCTAGTTAACATTTATTTATTTATTTATTTATGCATATTTTTAAATCTCTCCAGTTTTAAACAATATTTTTGGTTTACTGTCCTATAGTTCGGGCACCTAATAAGGATGCCACCTGGGCGCCTCCCTAGGGAGGTGTTCCAGGCACGTCCAGCTGGGAAGAGACCGAGGGGTAGACCTAGGACCAGGTGGAGGGATTATATCTCTTCGCTGGCCTGGGAGCGCCTTGGGATCCCCCAGTCAGAGCTGGTTGATGTGGCCAGGGAAAGGAACGTTTGGGGCTCTCTGCTGGAACTGCTACCTCCGCGACCCGACCACGGATAAGCGGGAGAAGATGGATGGATGGATGGATGGATGTCCTATAGTATACATTGGAATGATTTCAAACCTGTTTTTATTTATCCTAATAATTATAAAGGTGTGCCTTGGAAATATGTGTTTACATAAATTGTGATCCAACCGTTTGAGACCCACTGAGATAACTTAAACCCTCAGAGTCCTTTCCTCATTGAGCCTCTCAGTCTGACAGGACAGAACTCTCCCTCTACATTAGGGCTGCACGATATATCGTGTCATGACGATATGCGCATGCGCGATATTCACATCGCAGGACGTGACGATTTAAAAAAAAAAAAAAAATTTGTTTTTTTTTTGTTTTGTTTTTAGGAATGCGATATTAAGTAGGCAAATTAACTCAAACACGTCATGTTACAATTATTTTGCTGCTTGCTACAAAAGGAAAACTTGCGCGGCTCTCATGTCAGGAGTACTTGAGTGTGTGACATGCAGGCTCTGCATGCACAGCAAACCACCAATCACAATCAAATCTCCAAAACAAACGGACCCGGTGATTAAAGGTAAAAACACTGAAGAAAGTAGTTTCATGTGTTTCTCCAGGGCAGTTCGGCGCTGCTAACCGAGCTAGCTCAGCTTGTTGCTCTGATAACTTAAGATCCAGACGTCCGTGACTAAAATCCTTCATCCGGTTAAATATAGTTAAAAAAATACCAATTGTATAGCATTAAAGTTCAAGAAAGGATGGTTTGCGGGAAAAAAACGGTCTTTTCTTCAATTCCTGTATGTTTTCATATCGCAATATATATCGCAAGGGGGAAAAAAATCGCAATGTCAGTTTTTTCCAATATCGTGCAGCCCTACTCTACATTATTGTAGAAACAGCTTCTTATATCCGTTAGCGCAGCAGAAGCTAACAACAATCCCCGCCGGTACCGGTGCACCCCTCTCTCTCTCTCTCTCTCACTTTGGCTGTGAGCTGCGGGCGCCTGATAAGCCAACATCCCCCACTTTCATCACTTACAGCGCCCATCGTACAGGGCAAATGGAAAATGTAACCGGGGTGAAAAGGGTTTTATCTTTACTTAATTATGAATGTTGTTACATCAAGGCTGAAAATTCGTTTTTTTTTGTATTATATTTGTATTATATTTGACTGCAGACGACAAAGGGCAGACATGCTGAGAGAGGAGAACAATGGGTTGCAGTTATCAATGCGAGATGAAATAAATACATGGATAATAATTTCTAGGTCGGGTGTTGAAACTACAGATCTCAGTTTGCTAATATTTCGTAGGTGGAAGAAACATGATCTCGTCAGTTGCTTAACATGGGTATCAAACGATGCGGATTGGTCAAATATTACCCCTAAGTTGCGTAGTTTTGAGTTGGCAGCAGAGGAATATGCTCCAATACTTTTCAGAATCAAGGGCGTAATCATTTCTGGTGCAATAACCAGAACCTCCGTCTTATCAGCATTGACTTGTAAAAAGTTATCTGCCGTCCAGTCCTTAATAGCGCTAAGACATTCTAAGAGTCTAGATATCCTAAAAGCCTCACTAGGTTTGAATGAAATGTGGAGCTGGATATCGTCCGCGTATAAGTGATATGCAATGTTAAAACTGTTTATGATCTGTCCTAAGGGTAGCAAATATAGGGAGAATAACAGAGGCCCCAAGACCGAGCCCTGCGGGACACCACAGGACAGTGGAGAGGAGTCTGACACAAAGTCTCCAATCGAGTCGGTGAAACTTCTGTCAGCAAGATATGATGCAAACCAGTCTAATGCTATGCCAGATATGCCCACCCAGTCACGTAACCTCTTGATAAGGATATGGTGGTCTACAGTGTCAAACGCAGAACTTAGGTCAAGAAGTACTAACACAGAGCAATCACCCACATCAGAAGCCATCAGGATGTCGTTAGAAACCCTCAGGAGAGCCGTTTCAGTGGAGTGCTTTTTCCGAAACCCTGACTGGAACTTATCGTAAATATTGTGCCTCTCCAGTACAGCAGTGAGTTGGTTGGCCACGACCTTCTCTAGAACTTTTGAGAGAAAGGGTAGTTTAGATATAGGCCTGTAGTTCACGGGCAAGGCTGGATCTAAGTTAGCTTTCTTTAATATGGGCTGAATAGTGGCATGCTTAAAATAGGAAGAGACACATCCTGTAGACAAGGAAGTATTAATAATAGCTGATACAGCACTGCAAATGGTTGGTAAAACTTTTAAAAAAGGGAAGTTGGTATTACATCCAGGGGGCAGGAAGATGGCTTCATTCTCCTAATTAAATCCATCAGGTCTTGTGAGTTGATAGGTTCAAAGGAGCCAAGCACAGAGTGGGATGGAGAGGGGCTAGAGTTGGGCAATGAAATCCCAGGATTAATAATGGACCTAATAGATGCTACCTTATCTACAAAGAAAATAAGGAACTTGTTACAGTCATTATTCGAAAGACATCGTAATGTAGTTAGTGGTGGTGAAACAATGTTATTAATGGTGTCAAATAGCATCTTGGGATTTTTCTTTGAAGAAGTTATTAACTTAGCAAAGTAAGCAGTCCGGGCTTCTTTTACTAATGCATTAAAAGAAAATCTTAGATCTTTGAGATAAAGGCGATGCACTTCCAGCCCAGTGGTTTTCCATAGTCGTTCTGTCCTGCGACACTTCCGCCTCAGGCAGCATACAGCGTCCGTTATCCATGGAGAAGTATTGCAGATAGCTCTAGTCCTATCCTTTAGTGGTGCCACTATGTCCAGCAACGTTAGGACATGTTGGCTTCAGCAAAGGACAAACCCCTGGTTAAGACTTCAGAGGTCATTTGATACTGCCATTTTGGGGCCGGGGGACTTTAAGATAGCTTTTACCATAATTATTCCACCAATTAGGGTAACATGATATACTCTGTATTCCTCCAAGCCTACATTTTCTGCTAAATGAATCCAATCCATACAGTCTCTTTAAAGATTGTTCGAGGTTAAAAAAGGCTTTATCATAAATCATCATTACACACATACCATAGCATAGCTAATTGATCAAAAAAATATTTGAAGAAAATGAAAATGGAACTATAATACAATGAGAGATTGTAGCAATAGCGCAATTGATATTGTTGGGAGTTGGCAGGCACACATTTCCACTAAACTCGCACAGACTTGTACTTCCCATGAAACATGCAGACATTTGCTCCTACTTCCTGCCTCTAAGTGGTATTCCCATGATTCATAAGAGGCAATGTGAGGGACAAAACATTCTAGAGTGTCAAAATCATCCAGATGGCTAGAGCCTTCAGTCTGAGGATTGATGTGGTAACTTCTTGTTGAGTGTTTACCATATATATACTCCTCTTTTGGGGCCTCCAGCATTATCAAACTTGCGAAGATGTTTAGCTAAGAATATTCTCTTAAATACTTGAGGAAAAAGGCTTACAACTCATTGTTGGATGCTTTTGATCCGCCTATTATTGGGTTTCATTTATATGGCAGAGAACTGAGTGCTCTAATATTGCACTTTTCCTGTTTTAATTAAATTGTCTATAATATGTTGTCGTAGTCAGCCCCAATGTCATGATGAGTATCAATGTAATGCCTTTAAATTAGTGTTTTTGTTACATTTTGAATCTTGACAATTCAAAAGCACATTTAGGGTTGCTGGGGGTGAGGCACAGTATCTTTGACGCTAACCTAATTTATTATAAAGAAAAAGAAAATGGCTTCTTTCAGATGAGACACAGAAGATGTGAAATGTCAGGAGACTGAACAAAGAAAAACCCCAACAACACAGAAAGCAATTCCACACCTGTAGAATTTATATGCCATCTTTGTCGCTCCACAGATGCTGTGGAAATCAGTCAGTGAACGCAGCACACAAGGGGGTACGGGCAAAGAGTGGCAGCAGCAAAAAAGAATTGGTGTTCTTGAAATCTCTCATATCACATTTCATTCGCAGTCTGCTCCATGTGTTGAGCTAGAGAAAATGGAGAAAGTGGGTTTTTATTGCCTTCCCCTGTAGAGTAATCAGAAGCAGCGGCTAAGTAGAAGTGACAGCAGCGGTTTGGGATTAGGGTCAGTAGCTTCACAAAGCTCGCTGCTGAGAGAACGAAAAGGAGAGCAGGGTGTGCCAGTGGGCAGGGGCCAGCTGGCGGAGGGACGGCCCCGGGGCCTGGGTTCAGAAAGTTTCATCCCCCTACCTATCAGGAATAACACCTCTGCAGCTAAGGCTGATTAACCACCTACTGGTGTGGAGAGAGAGGTGGCGTGGTTTGAGGCTTGTGAGCAGGGCGGCGTTAATAAGGATGTGTCAGAGGAATTTTTATAAAGTGTAGATTATGACAGAACCCTATTTCACTCTGGACTCTGTGTGACCTGGTGCTCATTAATGGGGCGCCGCGATCAGATGTTACTGCTCCTCTGGGGTTTTGGATAATGTCATGCGGGTACTGCAGGTGGTCCGTGGAAAAAAGCTAAATAAAATCCACTTTTTATTATCAAGGATTTTCGGGGACCTGAAGACACATTTTGAGTTGTATACACTGTTGGAAAGAGGAGATTCCTAGCTTTCTAATGATATCAGGCAGTGGGGTAGTGGTTGTTGGGCTCATCGGACATTTATGAGAGAAAATCTCTAATGTCCGAGTGCAAGTGCATGCACCACAAGACACGAGCCTTGTAACCCCTCCCCCGGCCCTGGCGCGAGCGTGGAAATATGATTGGCGAACAATATTGTGGCTTTCCAAGTTAACATTGATTGATATGACTGCGATTAAATCAGCATATACTTCTGCCAGGGGATGCCACCCCTCAAAATCTCCTGCCACCCTCCTGCCATCCCATGAATATTTTTCTAGATCCACCGCTGAGTAGGCTATATTTTTCGTTTCGTTTATTTAATAAGTTAATTTGTTTTTTGTTTGTTTTGAGATTTAAATAGATTTTGGAGAGAGAGAGAGAGAGAGAGAGAGAGAGAGAGAGAGAGAGAGAGAGAGAGAGAGAGAGAGAGAGAGAGAGAGAGGCAGGCAGCGCTGTCTGCTTAGTTGCAATACTGTAGCTCAAGCCTTTATGCAACTTAGGCCTATACATTGTTTATGTTACTTATATGCCTGTGTGTCCATGGTTTTGAGTCTGTGTGTGTGTGTGTGTGTGTCCATGGTTTTGAGTGTGTGTGTGTGTGTGTGTGTGTCCATGGTTTTGAGTGTGTATGTGTGTGTGTGTGTGTGTGTTGAGCGCAGCACCGTCTGCTTTTTGCAGTACAGTAACTAAAGTAGGAGCATACCGGTAGTTTTTTGTGGACCTGTCTGCCCGTTTTGTGAGTGCACTGCGCGCGTGCGCACTTGTGGCATTGTTTGGGATGACCTAATTAAAATACCGTCCGCCGTCCTCTTTGAGACACATACACAACGCAGACAGACACCGGTCACAAAAGTATCAAATAGGCTTCAATTTACTTTTGATTGTCTATAATTAACTATAAAAAAATATCGGCGTTTTAACACTACGTTTATATATGTACTTATTTTTACGGTTTGCATATGAGGTGGTCCGCGAAAATCCTTGATAATAAATAGTGGTCCGCATAAACAAAAAGTTTGAGAACCCCTGGGTTAGAGCACATTGAGTTCCAAAATAAGAAGAATAAACCCTCTCCATGCATTGTCATAGACATGATTAGAAAAAATGAGGCGGACAAAGAAGGAAACATATATTACACACTCAGAGGGAACATAATAAAAGCCTAAATAAAACATAAAAAAACCCTAACAGGTACTTTAAATGAAGTTAGAGCAGTCTGGTTTGTGACGCAGGGGAAGCAAATCTTAGTGTGAAAAATAACAGCTGTCATATATTCAGTCTGGAAAAGACTGTGGTGTGATGTGTGCATTTTCATCAAGAAATCATTAGCATATTAAGAGAACAGAGACCAGAGGCCTGTACTACAAATCCAGTTCAACATACCCTGGATATGTTTGATTTACCCGGTTTACCTAATCCAAAACAAACGCGCTCTCGCTAAGCGGTCCTACGACGCTGGTTATCAACTCGGTAACTCAAGCCAGGGTTTCTCTGTCCGGCTGAGTGCGTGTTCACATGAAAGGGGCGGGGTTAGTAACATTTGACCAATCACAAACATGGAGAAGCGTACTGTTGCGCAGCGTCATACTTCCTTAATGAAAAGTCAACTAGCCTATAATATTAGACATATGAAGAAGTTAAACTTTAAACATCCATGACTTAAACACTTTATCCAGGATAAAAGCCACATAGCTGCACCTGCAAGGTGAATACAGCTCGTAAAAGAAAAAGTGTTTGAATGCGTACATTAACAGGTTTATGATATCACTGCCCCGTCTAAGACACGAGTGGATCTGACTTTAATTACATTTGACTCGAGTGTTTCGTCAACTTAATGTGTTGCTTAAAATAATACTTCTGCATACAGTATGTGACACTGTAAGTGTTGCACGGCCAGATACGACTCAAGAAGCTGACTCCGATAAGGAAATATATGATACATTATGATGTGATATGATGTGATATGAATGATAATGGGACACATCGACGTCTGCACTCACAGTGACTGTATGTAATGTTACTTTGATCCGGTTACTTATGTTGTGGCAGATATTTAAAGATCCCATGTCATGGCCATTTCTACTGATCATAATTCCATTGTTGAGGTATACTAAAATAGATTTATACTGTGCAATTTTCCAAACTCACATTGGTTTCTCATACAGCATCTCTGTAAAGTATGTGTATTCACCGGTATTCACTTTCTGTCCTAAACGGCTTGTTGGAGCTCCTGCCCCCCCTCCCTGTGAGCCCAGTGTGCTCTGATTGGTCGCGAAGCTGAGAGGCTCGTTGCTGCTCGCAGCTGTGTGAGCTGAGTGAGCTGCTGCAGGAGCAGACAGGCTTCCGTGTCGGCGTCTCGGCGATACAGGGCTACTGGGTATCCCTACGTAGCGATACCCAGGTAGAAAACATTGGAAAATAAGAAATCTCCAACGAGGCGTTTTGGGGAGGTATTTTCTGTGTTAGAGTTTACTCGCTACAGGGTGTACTTTGAGGGTTTTTGACTCTGCAGACCGTTTACATGCATAAAAACCTTCATAACACACAAGGGGACGGGTAATAACCGGCAAAGCATGACATGGGACCTTTAAGTAAGCTTTCTTAACGCTAATGTTATATTAGTCAGATTGCTCTGAAGATGGGAGGTGATATTCTATTAATTTTGACGTTCACACAGTCAGTTGATTTTTGCCGGCCGTCTTTCCTGCAACGGCAGTTTAAACTGTATTTCCTTTCTCCTGTAATATGACTTGATCGCTTTAAACTCCGCACACGGAGCTCTGATTGGTCAGCAGGCGGGGCTTTCACTGAGTTGATCTCTTATCCTGGAACCAAACCTGCTCCGGAGCAGGTTAGCCGTTCAGCATAAGTTACCATGGAGATCTAGCCCGGTAAGAAGAGAACCAGCGTCGTAGGACCGGAAACCCAGAGTTTTCCCTGAAGTTAGCTCGCTAAGCGAAAATCCGGCTTCGTAGTATAGGCCTATGGTGCATACTCGTGACACTAAAAGTCTTACAAGTTAAATAGTGCGCTGCAAAAGCTCTGACATGTTAACTACACTGATAAAAGTAAAACATAGTGGTTGTTCGTTTAATGCAGGGGTGCCCAATACGTCGATCACGATCGACCGGTCGATCGCAAGGGTAGTGTGGGTAGATCGCATGGCATTTAAAAAAAGTTGAACTTTAAAAAACTTTTTTAAAGTTAGCCTATCATCCATCCTTAGTATGGCATTTGCCACTTGATTGAAGTACAAGTTAGCCAGTATGAGTTGTATTGTGCCATACGGGTTCATGCAGTTATGAGGGGGCCTCACCTCCTCATCTGAAGCGCAAATGTGGCGCACTATTATCCGCTTATGCGGCGCAATTAGTGTAAACGCGCCACAGTTTATCCACTAGCACCCCCCCCCCCCCGGACACAGATTGGGCAGGGGCAGCCCTGTAGGTAGATCATTTGGGCTTGGTCATTTTAAAAGTAGCTCCCAAGCTGAAAAAGTGTGGGCACCCCTGGTTTAATGTGTTTATTCTCACTCAAAGAATTTTAAATTATTAGTTTGATTATTTAACGTAACCAGCAGACTTCATCCGCCTCTATCCAGCCTTTGACACTTGGAAAACGGGCAAATGTGATACTGGTAAGGATAAAATAATATTTAATATATATATAATATTTCACATACCCGAAACGTTAACGTTTGTCTGAGTATATCTTCCGTTGACTCTGGCCGTGACTCTGACCGGCTGTTGATTTAGCCCGCTTGGAGTTATGGGTGGCTAACGTTACTAAAGTCCGGTAGCTCAGTTAAGAAAACGTAACGTTATTTATGGGAAACGTTAGCCTACGTGTGTCTGGCAGTGATTCTGACTGAGTAGGCCGTAAAAGCTTGCGCTAACGTTTAGCTTGCGCTAACGTTTAGCATGCAGCGCTCGGCATGAGTCACGGCCAGATTCAAAGGCAGATATACTCAGACAAACATTAACGTATCAACTTTAACTGTTCTTAACTGAGGCTTGGTGGCCTGTAAACAGTGAACAGGCGGGCTGCGTGTTTTTCTATTGTAAATAGATAGATAAGACTATGAATTTGTGTTTATTACCAGAGTAGAAATGTTGGTGTTAAACGTCAATTTAAGGAGTAAGCGGGCTTCTTTCATGTTGACGAGAGACTTATATTTGAATTTTCGAGTTCAATTGATAAAGATACGGGAGTCTTTATAGCATATATATATTAGGGCTGTCAGTCGATTAAAATATTTAATCGCGATTAATCGCACATTTTTTGTCTGTTCTAAATGTACCTTAGAGGGATATTTTTCAAGTTTTTAATACTCTTATCAATATATGAGTGAACAAATATGCTTTATGCAAATGTTTGTTTATTATATTCTCATGAATATTAAACACAACAACCTCTGAACATTACAAATATTCGCCTCAATTCAACCTGGAACCTCTCTCATACAATACAATAATATAATACAAAGTGTGTGTGTGTGTGTGTGTGTGTGTGTGTGTGTGTGTGTGTGTGTGTGTGTGTGTGTGTGTGTGTGTGTGTGTGTGGAGAGACACTGTGATGGATCGTTGGAGCTATGTGCAACTCAAGGCATATGCTCGAACGGGAGCTGCCTGGACGCTGCAATCATGTTGCGCGCACTATCCGTGCTGAGTGTGCTGACTTTGCGTACAATGTCCCACTGTCTGGCTACCTGCATAAAGTTGAGTGCTCGGCGCAGTTGTCGGCGAAATGTCGCTCCTCTGTTTTCATTGAAACAGCTCCTTATATCCGTTAGCGCAGCTAGCTAGCACCAGATGCTAACAATAACAATACACGTAAGGTGTACTCGTTCTCTCTCGCTCGCTAGCGCCACACATACACACACCCTCCCGGTCCTCCCGATGGCCAGTCCGGGCCTGCAGGTGAGCGTGGAAGTGTGGTCTGCCGCAAGCGGGCGGCAGGAGCGGGGCTGCCAGCATCAGCTTGTAGTTGGTATTTTAAACTCGATGCGCTCTGAAACTACGGGGCGGCCGAGGACAAAAAATACACATGCGTTAATTTTGGCGATTAATTTTAAACATTTAATGCATTAACATTTTTTAACGCAATTAACGTGGTTTTGTTTACTTCCGGTGGCGGCTGACCCATAACCTTTGGTCACGTGCGCGGGCAACCCGGGAAAACATCTATCCTAACTAAAGGAGAGTCTATGGCGGAAAGATGGATAAGGACGGACTTTTAGGGGGAAAGTTTCATTTTAAAAAGTTGCCCGACGGCTCGTTGGACAAAACTAAGGCAATTTGCACAGTTTGCAAAGCCGAATTTAATTACCACAGAAGTAACACGTCTTTAGCGTATCACCTCAAAGCAAAACACCCTGCTGAAATTACCTCCACGGGACCTCGCCAGTCTACACTACAGGAGTGTGGCACTCGTGGGTGAATAACGAAACCTGTAAGTGAAAAGTTAACCAATTCCTTGGTTACTTGGATAGTTAAAAACTGCCGCCCAGTTAGCACAGTAGAGGATGATGGACTGAGACAAGTAATTCGTGTTGCATCGGAGATACCTCTTATAATTTACCCTCGAGAGGAACCATTATGTCAAGAATACACACGTTGTATGAGGATGAGAGGGCACAGCGGACGAACATGCTTGAGCAAGCAAAGCACATCGCTGTCACAGGTGACCACTGGACGTCTGTCAACAACGATAATTATTTGGGCGTCACAGCGCATTTCATTGATCAAGACTGGACTCTGCAGTCATTTGCACTTACTGTGAGTAAACCGAGGAGCGACATTATGCCGAGGCATGTGCTAACCATTTTCTGGATGTTGCAAACGAATGGGAAATCAAGGAAAAGTTGACCACACTCGGCACTGACAGCGCTCGTAACATGGTAGCTGCCGCGAGGCTACTTCCATTTGAACACCTGCCTTGCATGGCCCACTGTCTGCAAAGAACGGTCACAGTCTCACTTAAAGACAGTGGATTTGAAAGTGTTCTGGCCAAATGTCGCAAGATTGTCGGGCACTTTAAACATAGTCCATCTAACGCTCAGGAATTAAACGAAGAGCAAGTTGCACACGGACTTAAGCAAGAATCACTTGCTCAGGACGTTGCAACAAGATGGAATTCTACGCTGGAGATGGTAAAGAGGATGCAGAGAAACAAATCTCCACTGACCACTACCCTGGCGCAGCAAAAGAGCAAGGTTGCCATGTTGACTGACCAGGAGCTTGCCAAACTGCAAAAGCTGGAGGAACTACTTGAACCCTGCAGGTAAGTTATTTATTTCTCCTCCCTCTCTTTCTTTCTCCCTATCTCCTGTGTACAGTATATGTGTACCGTTTTCTCTCTCTCCCTATCTCTCCATCTCGTGTGTGTGTATGTTGTTTTCTCTCTCTCCCTCTCTCTTTCACCTGTGTGTGTGTATGTGTATGCTGTTCTCTCTCTCTCTCTCTCTCTCTCTCTCTCTCTCTCTCTCTCTCTCTCTCTCTCTCTCTCTCTCTCTCTCTCTCTCTCTCTCTCTCTCTCTCTCTCTCTCTCTCTCTCTCTCTTTCACCTGTGTGTGTGTGTGCGTGCACTGGTTCTCTGTGTTGTTAATAAAGATTTACTGAAATGTTTAACACCTTGTGCTTTCCATTGCAGATATGTGACTGAACTGCTGGGGGGAGAGCAGTATGTCTCCTGTTCAGTGGTCTTGCCAGCCTTACGCCACTTGTTCAGAGTTATGGAGCCCTCAGACGATGATCCAGTTTATGTTCTGAGGTTCAAGAAGGCCTTTACCACAGACCTAGCTCAACGGAAGGATAGCACCAACCTCAAATGGCTGAAGATCACTACTGCTTTCGACCCTAGGTTTAAAGACCTTAAGTGCCTTCCAAAAGATGAAAGGAGTGAGGTGTGGGCTTCAGTACGTGACCTGATGATGAGAGAGACACCTGCACAACAACCACCTGCTGAGACAACAGAGGAGCCGTCACCAAAGAAGAGGAGGAGGATGTCCATCTTGCTGTGTTCTTCTGATTCAGATACAGATGACGAGGAGGAGTCCATAGAGCATTGTCTGGATCGCTACAAAGCAGAGCCAAAAATGGACATAGAGGGGTGTCCACTACAATGGTGGTCAAAGAGAGAGGGAGCACATGCCAGGCTGGCACCCATTGCACGCAAGTACCTGTCAACCCCTGCAACCACAGTGCCTTGTGAGAGGTTGTTCTCACTCTCAGGCCACATCATTCAAAGAAGCGAGCTTCTTTGTCCCCTTATAACGTAAACAAACTGGTCTGCCTCAGTAACTGGCTGAATGTAAAGAAGGACTAAGTAAATTATGTCTATGGAGTGAAAAATGTTCAATGTTCATGTTCTGTATTATTTTTGTATTTGCACTGAGCATATGTGCACCTTAAGCCATTAAAATGGTCTTGGAATTTAAATATACTTTCTCTGTGTTTATTCTACATAAATTTGATGATTTTACATAAATAAATATTCATTATAAGCTTCAGTCTTAAGTAGAAAAATGCAATTAATTTATTGATAGATTAATCGCGATTAATTACAGAAATTTGTGCGATTAATTAGTTAATTTTTTTTAATCGATTGACAGCCCTAATATATATATATATATGTAGAGAACTTTCCTTTTTTCATCTATCCAGTATAATATTGTATTTTTAAAAGGTATCTGCAAACTTGGGGAAACTTTTGCGCCTCAGGCCTGTTGAACTACACTCTGTGGTCCTCATCCATTTCCCTTTTTTTGCATGATATGCAGGAAACTGAGGCTGGAGAACTGGAGCAGGCAACAATGGCAATCTTTGTCACTGGGAAAGAGGATCAGTTTCATCCACCCAAAGACGTCAAGATTCTCATCAAAGGAACAGAGGTCCTCAACGGCTTGCCCTCGGTTGCGACAGCTTTTGCCATGCTCTTCGGGCTCATATACGCACTGAACATAAAATATCCTAAAGAACTGCAATCCACTTTTGAAGTTGTGCAAAAAGTCCTGATGGAGCTTGAGGGAAAAAAGATGAGCGCAAAAGTGAATAGACTGAGAACCTAGCTGTTCATCCCAGAGTAGACACTTTGTTGCACTCACTCACTTGCAGTTACCATTGTTCTTACATGGTAATGTTTCTAAAACAAAGGTTTTATATAATTAAGATTAGGGATGCTCCGATCGATCGGCCGCCGATCGATATCGGCCGATACTCACTCTCTGCCGATCGATCGGTGCCCTCTAAAAATGCCGATCGCGAGAGCCGATCGCGAGAGCCGATCGCATGACGTAAAATTATGACGTAAAATACATGACACTTTTCTCTGTGCGCGGCAAAACAAGCTCGCCAAAATGGCTTCACCAGTCTGGCAGTATTTTAAGGTGTCCGAAAATGACAATAAAATAGCGGTATGCAACGTGTGTGAAGCAGAAATCCTGCAGCTCCACCCGCTGTGACGGACCGGTGGGCGGAGCAACACACACACTAAGAGTTAGACCTAACACACTTAGCTATTTGATCTACCTCTGGAACAAGCTAAACTAGTTATAAATATATGTGTATTCTTCACTGTCGGGTCACTCATTACTGGATCAGTGAGCTGCATGAGATACTGACAGGCTGTCAGGAGAGAGAGAGAGAGGGGGAGAGAGGAAAAGAGAGCGCTTCCGCTCATTTCTCCCGTGTTATTATCCAAAGTTAATGTAAACTTGAATAATGTACTTCATTTGAATGTAATAATTATGTTGGTTGTTGTTTGTGGAAGCACCAGTGAATGAGCCCCTTTAACTGAGTTTTAAACATCACTTTAAATCAGGGGTCTCAGACTCCATTTACCTGGGGGCCGCTGGACGTAGAGTCTGGGCAAGTCTGGGCCGCTTCAAGTATTCCACAAAAAATGTATTAAAAATACAACATTAACAGTTCTTCAACATCTTCTTAACATGAACGGTTCTTCACAACATAACTATTCACAGTTGCTCTTGCCTACTCCTTGCTGGTAGAGACCTGGCAGCGCTTCCTCTCACACAGCTGAGCCACATTTGGTTTGAGGGAGGAAGCAGTTGAAACCCTTAGTATGGCTTGAAGATGTTCATCAGTAAGTCTGGACCTGTACTTTGACTTATTGAAGTTCATGGTGGAGAAGAGCTGTTCACACATATATGTGCTCCCGAAAAGGCACATGGTCCGCTTGAACATCCTGGAAAGTTCAGGGAAGGAGGGGGGCAATTCTCTCATGAACTGTCCAAGCTTGTCTGCTTTCCCATTCACTTCCCTGAACTTGGCTTTGAGCTCAGAATTGCACTGCAGGTCAATGAGCTCCATTTGAAGCACACCAGGGGCATTTTCCACATCAAAGGAGAAGGGGTCTGCAAAAATTTGGAAAGTGGCTCTGTGTGTCTTGAAGTCTGCAAACCGCTGATCAAATTCCTCTTGTAGCTTCACAATGGCATCAACATACTTCTCACCACTGAATGCTGTGCCCCTGTCCATGAGAGCCTTGCATGCTGGGAAATGGCAGAGGTTTTTCTGAGGGAGCTGGGCTTTCCATAACACCAGTTTTGTAGAGAATGCTTTGACATTGTCATATGCTGCACTGATAAGCTGGCCCTGGCCCTGCAACTTCTTATTCAGTGCATTCAGCTCCTGCGTGATGTCAACAAGAAAAGCTAAGTCCATGAGCCATTTGGGATCACTCAGCTCGGGAACAGCCATCCCTCCCTTCTCCAGCATGAATACTTTCAGTTCTGTTCTCAACTCAAAAAACCTCTTCAGGACGTTTCCCCTGCTGAGCCAACGTACCTCTGTGAAGTAGAGCACATCCTCATATTCTGACTCAATTTCCTCCAAAAAAGCACGGAACTGGCGGTGCTTTAAAGACCCAGTGAAGTGTGCGCCGGTGCATGATCTGTTATGCTAATACGTATAGTAATGACCAAAATTGTCCATTGGAACCCATATAAAAGATGTTGGAATAGCAACGAATTTGACGAGTTGGAATTTTCCGCTGGGAAACCTCCGCCTTCGTGGGCGTGGCTTGCGATCTACTGCGTGACGTCAGAAGATGGGCTCAGCCGAAGTGTTTACATTCACCACCGTTCATTTTGTCTCTGTTTCAAAGTGGAATTTACCAACGTTTTTGAGCGAGTATTTTATTGGAAAGTGTTTCGCAGTCGACTGGAAGTGATTGCCAATCGAGGAAACCTGACAATGGAGGCGACAGTGAAGAAAAAGGGAGGAAAAACACACGGGAAGCGATGCATTGCCGCTGGCTGTGGTAATGTCAATTCTGCCGAAGTGGCGATGTTTCTGTTACCAAAAGATGAAGGTGAGTGGCTGGTGTTATTGTTTCGTAGATTCGTAGATTGTTTATGAAAAATAAAGGCCACTGTGTTTGTGTCTACTAACAAGACTATCATGGCGGCGGCAGAGCTCAAGTCGAGTTTCTCCGCCTGGAGATATTCTCACTATTTCACTTTTGTCGAGCACAAAGAAAAGAACGTTTTAGTTAAATGTAAGTTGTGTCTTGGCGGGTCAAAGATCCTATCGACTGCCCAAAACAGCAATTAAAATCTGTTGAAACATCTGCAGAAACAACATGCTGGGACGAAGCTAGTAGCTAAGACCACAGACCCAGACTCATCCGACGCCACTCCACCTCCACCTAAGCAACAGCGGCTGGATTGGCACTTTGAAACATATCTTTGTGTTTGTGTTTGTATAGACCACATTGCTTAGCAGAGTTCAGTGATGCAAATGCATGTCAAGTTGATCAACAGGTTGTATTATTCTCCGATGCAATAACAGTACTGAAATGAAGGCTACAGTATAAGGGCATTAATGGGTGCCCTTTTTTAAGTAACTAAAAAGTTACTTTTCACAGTAACGCATTACTTTTTGGTGTAAGTAGTGAAGTAACTAGTAATTGTAACTAGTTACTGGTTTTCAGTAACTAGCACAACACTGCATGTGAACATGAATGTTGCATCATGCTATGAACAGATGAATGTATGATCAGGTGATGGCCAATCCTGTGTGTAGATCTACTCTAGATCTATGACAAAATATTGTCCTCAACTAAATTGACTTCCATGGCCACTTTCCTCATCTATCCTGTCCGAAAAGCTGTCAAAATCACTCATTTCTCTCGCACCAGTATCACTTTCCGAAGTCTCCGCCATGTTTACAATCACAACTGGGCCCATCTTGTGACGTCACAGCCGCTATCGTCTGCAGCAGCGGTAGGCTCAGACTCTGAAAAATTTGCGATGTTTATCTCGTCCCTCGCACTTCCTAAAAAATTATTTTAGCCATGAACAGGTACAATTATATGTAAGAAATGAAACTGCCATTTCATTTTGGCGCAAAAAAATGCACTTCACTGGCACTTTAAGCCCCTGGATCTGATATGCTTGATGCATTTCACAACGACAGACATTACATTGTCAAACTTCAAGCATTTGCTGCAAAGGGCCTGCTGATGGATAATGCAGTGCAGAGCAATAGCCTCCTCCACACCCTCCTCCACCAGTTTTCTTTGAACAAGTGCCACCGGCCCATTTTTCCTCCCTGTCATTGATGGCGCTCCGTCGGTCGTAATTCCAACAAACCTCTTCCATGGCAGACCGATATCCGCAATGGCATCACACAGTTGCTGGAATATCTCCTGAGCGGTGGTCTGGCCATGCATTGGTTTCACTGTCAGCAACTCCTCTGTCACTTCAAACTTGTCATCAACACCACGGACATACATTGCGAGCTGAGCTGTGTCAGTGATGTCCGTGCTCTCATCAAGAGCCACAGAGTATGCACAGAAAAGTTTGGCTTTGTCACACAGCTGATCATATATGTCACTTGATAAGTCAGAAATGTGCTCTGCCACTGTGTTAGCTGACAGGCTGATGTTGTTAAACTGACCCTTCTTTTCTGGACAGACTATACTTGCAGCCTGCAACATGCACTTTTTTACAAACTCGCCTTCCGTAAATGGCTTTCCCGCCTTAGCAATCATCTCACTCACCACATAGCTAGCTTTGACTGCTAAATCAGCCTCATGGCTTCCTTTCTTGAAGAGATTTTGTTGCTTCCATAGACATTTTTTTAGCTCTGTGACTCTTTTCTCTCTCTCGTCTCCCAGGTATTTTGCATACTCTGCATGTTTAGTTGAGTAGTGACGTTTGTATACAGCGATTTTCTCTGTGCATATAAGGCACGTTGCGTTTCCCCTGTACTCGACAAAAAAATATTCAGTCTCCCACTTCTCCTGAAATGTTCTGTGGTCATCATTGACTTTTCTTTTCCCTGAAAGTTTTGATGAAGACATGACTGGGCGATATATTTTCCTTCCACTCTGTGTCACTTTTGGATCACTCTGTGATTGATTCCGCTGCGCGCATTTGATTGACGTGTGGCGGAGTTCCCTCGGAGGGGGGAGGGGCGAGGGAACTGTGCGCAGCAGTTCCCTGCCAGCAGCGGGATCAATCCAAAAATAAAATAAAAATCTAAAAGCGCAAACGTTAACGCCTGGAGTCTGAGACACCTGCTTTAAATGGAAGATCCCCATAGGCCCCGCCCACTCGATCGGATCGGTGATCGGCCGATACTGATTCCGGCGATCGGCCCCAAAATTGGCGATCGTAGCATCCCTAATTAAGATGTTAGTGTTTGGAGTTTACACATGTAGGCACTACAGTGTACTTAAAATGTGCAGTTGAATAAAAAAAAAAAATCGGAATCCTTTTTCTAAGATTTTCGTGTTTGTAAGTTGCATTAAGGACTCTTTTTTCATTGCACTAGTTCTGATTAGGTGTGCCGAATATCAAAGACTATGTGCCTCACATGCTGAATTATGCATTGTAAAACATGTGCAAAAAAGTTTGTGTGTTCAGAAGTTGCACTTACAGTATGACCGATTTTCACTGTAGAAGTTATGCATGTCTGCTCATTTTCAGAGATGACATGTCTCACAGGCTCAAGTTGTCAATGTTGCTTTAAAAAAGTGTGCAGTTGATTATAAGGACAAGTCCTTTTTCTAAGAGTTTGATGTTTGGAAGCGGCACATATTACTGCATTTTAACTGTGGTACTTATTAACATGTCTGCTTGAGATCAGGTAATGGCTGCCTCAGAGGCCAAAGCTGGTTGTGTGAACAACTTGTTTTTCATTAAAATAAATGTGCTCTAAAATGATTTCTTATTTGTCATTAAATGCAATATAATCCTAACATTTTTAAATTAGAATTGCTATACATTTCAGATACTGACAACTTACATTTTATATTTGAGAAGATGTCAAATAATTGGTTTGATTTAGTTAAATGGTTTTGAATTGAGTTTAATTATTTCAGGTTCAACTGGATGTTTTTTTTACATTCAGTCAGTAACTGAATGTAAAAAAAACTTTTTTAATTTAGGACAACGTAAAATAATTGGTTTACTTCACCATCAGATAATAGTTTGCCTGGAGTTAAAATATACAGATTGATCTGAAGAAATTGACTTTCATTGAGTCAATGTAAAATATTTCGTGTGATCGATTACTCAATTTTTTTTTAGTTGATCCAACGTTTTACTTTTATCAGTGTAGTTACAAAAAAGAAGCAGAACTAGTTAACTAGTGGCATACATTTTTCTGCACTAGTTAACTAGTAGCACCCAGAATCACTCACTAGTTAACTAGTAAAGGCAAAATGTTCACTAGTTAACTAGTTGACGCCCCTTTTGACCTTACTAGTTAACTAGTGGGGCTCAAAATGTCTACACGTTAACTAGTGAACCCTTTGCCCTTTACTAGTTAACTAGTGAGATACATTTAAATTACACTAGTGAACTAGTGAGGCTTAAAATGTTCACTAGTAGTACTAGTGGATCCCAAATGCGCACTAGTCACACTAGTTGCACAGAATGCATCGAGGTCTCCTATTGGCCCTAAGCTATAGAGTTTCTTTAAGAGCTTAAATACACTGTGTTTTAAAATACAGTCATATGACCATATTTACAAAAATATAAAACAAAAGTATTTTTGTAATTATGATCATATGACCTATATCAAATTAGGTAAGAACATTGAAGACTTTGTTAAAATTTGAAAGTTGCCTTAGGACTGCAGACAGGAATATATATCATCTTTAAAACATTTTATTAACCTGCAATTTGAAAGGTGCTTGTATTAGAATTGCACTGTGATAATAACCGAAGGAGGGACTTAGTGGATAGAAAGATGGAATAACCCTCTTCGGATCACAGCTTTCCTGAGAGGCTGAGAGATCGCCGTGACTTCCGTAAATATTAGTCTAACCCAGGCATCCTCAAAGTCCGGACTCCGGTCCGGATCCGGACCGAACCACAACTGTCTCTGGACTCTGAGCAAATTATACTTTTCATATGTATTATCTGTATTATCTGTATTATCTGTGTTATCTGCGAGACATCGCCACAACGCAACGAGTCAAAATTCTCCGCTATGTCCACTGCAAACAGCGCTCTGCATGTCCGACTGTTCCAATGTCTGTGTGTGTCTATCAACGCATTGGTCCAATCACATTCAGCATCCCGTCAGCATTTTTGTCCCCCACCAACAGTCTGCGAATCAGAGGCAGAGTAGGGCGGGTCTTCGCGGAATGCGGGTGGGGAAAAATGCGTGTCTCGTCTCTCCCCAGCTGCCACCCCAGTTGGCAGCTTTGTTTTGAAAGAAAAGTTGTGGCTCATCGGACATTTATGAGAGAAAGTCTCTAATGTCCGAGTGCAAGTGAATGCAGCACAAGACCCACGTCTTGTAACCCCTCCCCCGGCCCTGGCGCGAGCGTGGAAATATGATTGGCGGCGATTTAATTTGAACGGGACGGTGCAAAACGAGAAGCATTCGGACCCAAGTACTGAAGGAATGAGGTATTTGCGGTCTACAATAACAGAGAGGAGACTGTCAAGTTTGGCTGTACTCAGCATTGAATCAAAACGCACTAAAGCTGTTGATCTTAATCAGTTTGTGAGGCGTTTCGCTGAACAAAATGGTAATCGCCGCATTCAGCTGTAATAGACATGTCAACTTGATGCTCTGCTCACGGATGAGCATACAAAACTGTTAAGATGATGACCTTACGTGTGTAAATATATTTTTTTCTCTGTGGGGGTAAAATAAGTCAAATAAGACGGTGTGTAAAACTACACTGCCCAGCCAAAAAAAAGTAACCACTTTGATTTAACTAGGCCAGTAGGTAAGGACATTCCACTGGATAATAACTGAAGTATAAAAGAATGCATGACTGAAGTGTTTGAAGGCAATCAAAAAGAGGAAATAACAGGTCAAATCAAGCAAATCCCCCTCTCAGATTCCACAGCAACCAGAAGAACATAAATACTGGCTGGTGATTTGATTAATCAGCTTTGTGATGGAATAAAAAATGCATAGTGCATTTCCTTAGCTGTGGATGAGTCTACTGACACCACTGACAATGCTCAGTTGCTGGTGTTTGTGAGTTTTTATGATGAGGCAAAGGGGGAGTTTGTTGAAGATGTGTTGGGCCTGACGAACCTCAGTGGACACACAAGGGGGCAAGACATTTATAAAGCAATAATGGGAATGCTGAATGAAAGAGGGTGCAGCTCCCTTTATTCATAACTGTGCAGCTCTTACACTGCGACTCTGAGGGATCAAGCACTGACACAATAACAATGAAAACTGCTGCATACAGATTATTTTTGTTTTTGCAACCTCGTGTTAAGAATCTTGTTGCAATTGTTTGAATGACCGTAATAAACGGACCTTTGTCTTATTGAAAAATGTCTTTGGACCTTTAAGATTTGTATTTGAGTACCCCTGGTCTAACCCCTCGATTCCAACGGGTCCGTCTACGTCGCGTCACGGCTGCGCCGCGGTTTTGGTCCGGCCTCCTCCGGCGTCATACCCTACCGGGCGCGTTTCAGGAGCATTTCAGAAGCGGAGCGTCTTGCGTGCCGGCTCGCAGTTTTTGTTGATTTGGGCATATTTCCTGGACAGGCTACTTTGTACAGACAAAGTTAATAATAATTGTAATATTCCAGTTATAAACTACATGAATCAAAGATGTGTTGCTGTATTTTAGTGGTAAAAAAATGCATTCATCATCATAATTATTCTATATATATATAATTTACACAGTGCCTGTAAAGGAGAACGCTGGCATTTCTCCTCCTACTTGAAAGACTACGGAGGGATAGGGTCTGCAAAATTAGTTTATTTTGGGGATTGACTGGATGCTCTGACCGGTCCACTTCCTGCCTCTGCAACGCCTCGCGTCGAAAATAGACTTGCATCCTATTTTGAGCGGAGCCCAGCGCCGAGACGCTTCTGGGACGCTTCTGAGCCGTAACGCTGCACGTCTGGTGGAATAGCACCCATTGACTAGAGTGGCCGCGATCTTTGCGAACGCCGCGGCGCAGCCGTAACGCGACGCAGACGGACCCGGTGGAATCTAGGGGTAAGGCACATATGGAGAGGTTGTTTATCTTCATAGTATCGTTACCCTGATTTAAAGATCTGTCCAGTGTTTCAGCTTTATTCATTTCATGAGCACCGCTGATAAAAGGTCCCATGATCATATCCGCTACTTTTGTGTCTCGAGTGCCGGTGTTCTCACACACAAGCATACGCACACTCGCACCAACAAAAACACACACACAAAGCGGAGCAAAGCAGAAACAGAAACATGTATTTTTCTAGGCAAAACACACACTGACTGACTTCCCACGGACAATATTTTAACAGTAGGCACTAAATACCCGACTGATGCACCTCACGTCTTCGAGACGTTGCTAAAAACATTGCTAAGGCTCTCCCTCACAGAGCTGAACTGACCAATCAATATCTGGGTCCCGCCTGCTTCATTTGCATATGGCTCACTAGTGAACGTGTAGGCCATGGGTCGGCAATAGGCGGCGCCAGCAATAATATTTGGCCCGGAAAATTATTTTGAGAATACAAATAAAATATTATTTTGAGATTTTTTTTTTTTTTTTTTTACAATATCGGACCGACAGTCACACATATAGGCTATAATGTCCGAATAGAGAATCTACCTACACCTGAAGAATGCTTGTTGTACTTTTATCCATGTTGAGAGTGAATGACACACGGCACAGGCACAATCTGGCAGCGGGGTGCACTGACGCAGATAGTGAATCAATAAGTAGGTGGACAGCGCGTGGTGCTGAAATAGCCAACATGCGGTTTTTGGTTTGAAAACAATAACACCAGCACATTAAATCATTCAAACGTAATGTTTACTTATATGTGAACAGTAACAAAGTTCAGTCAAAACATTGGCAACAAGATCGGAGAAGCCGCCTGATCATGGAGGGCGAGGGGTGGTGGTGCATATGCTGCCACCCCAGCTGCTGCCCCAGTTGGCAGCTTTGTTTTGAAAGAAACGTTTTGGCTCATCGGACATTTATGAGAAAATCCCTAATGTCCGAGTGCAAGTGAATGCAGCACAAGACGCGAGCCTTGTAACCCCTACCCCGGCCCTGGCCCGAGCGTGGAAATGTGATTGTCATTTGAACGGGATGGCGCAAAACGAGATGCATTCGGTCTACATTGACAGAGAAGAGACTGTCATGTTTGGCTGTACTCAGCATTGATTCAAAACGCACTACTAACGCTTTGGATCTTAATAAGATTGTGAGCAGGGGTGGACTGGGCATCTGTAGAATCTGGAGAATCACAGAACGGCACCGCAGCGGCACCGCAGCGGCATCGCAGCGGCACCGCAGCGAGGCTCCCCCGTTGACAGTTCACTAGCACACCCCCCCCCGGCCCGGCATCTAGTTGCTCAGAAAAAAATTGGCCCGAGGCCAAATATAGTTGCCGACCCCTGGTGTAGGCCATATGAACGGCAACTAGTTAACTATTGGATGCATATTGCAGCTTACACGTTAACTAGTGAAGGCAAAATGTTCACTAGTTAACTAGTGGAAGCCTCTTTTGGTCTTACAAGCTGACTATTGAGGCTCAAAATGTGCACTAGTTAACTAGTGAGGTCCAAAGTGTCCACTAGATACACTAGTACAATTGTTTTTACCTTACTAGCTAAGTAGTTACACACACTTTATCTCACTAGTTAACTGGTGAAGCCTTAGAGGAGTCACTAGTTAACTAGTGACACAGATGTTTTTCTAGTGGAGGGCATTTTTTCTCACCAGTGAGACATGTTAGACTTTGGACCGTACATGTTACACATTTTTCTTAAATGTAAGGCCTTTCCTTCAACTAGTTTGTCTTTTTTTGTCAACATGTATGACTTTGAAGCAATTCACTAGTAAACTAGTTGCACGTACATGTCAACTAGTGAGTCATTTTGTTGAACTAGAGAGAAGAAAACCACAACTAGTGGGCTGAAAATATCAACTAGTTTAGGACAAAGCCATACATGTTGAATCAATATCTAACTAGTTGCATACAGTTGCTCACTAGTGCAAAAAAAGCCAAACTAGTTGAAGGACAGGCCTTACATGTAAGAAAAATGTGTAACATGTAAGGTCAAAGTCTAACATGTTTATAACAGAACCTCACTAGTGAGAAAAATTGCCCTCCACTAGTTAACTAGTAAGAAAAACATCTGTATCACTAGTTTACTAGTGACTCCTCTAAGGCTTCACCAGTTAACTAGTGAGATAAAGTGTGTGTAACTAGTTAACTAGTAAGGTAAAAACAATTGTACTAGTGTATCTAGTGGACACTTTGGACCTCACTAGTTAACGTGTAGACATTTTGAGCCTCACTAGTTAACTAGTAAGGTCAAAAGAGGCGGCAACTAGTTAACTAGTGAACATTTTGCCTTCACTAGTTAACGTGTAAGCTTTAATATGTATCCACTAGTTAACTAGTTGCAGTTCATATGGCCTACACGTTCACTAGTGAGCCATGTGCAAATGAGCGGGACCCAGATTCTGATTGGTCAGTTCAGCTCTGTGAGGGAGAGCCTTAGCAATGTTTTTAGCAAAGTCGGAACTCAGTCAGTGTATGTTTTGCCTAGAAAAATACATGTTTCTGTTTTTGCTTTGCTCCGCTTTGTGCTTGTGATTTTGTTGGTGCCAGTGTGCGTATGCTTGTGTGTGAGAACACCGGCCCTCGAGACATAAAAGTAGCGGATATGATCGTGGGACATTTTATCAGCGGTGCTCAGGAAATGAATAAAGCTGAAACATTGGACAGATCTTAAAATCAGGGTAACGATAGATCCGTATGAAGATAAATAACCTCTCCAAATTTGCCTTAGACTAATATTTACGGAGGTCACGGCGATCTCTCAGCCTCTCAGGAAAGCTGTGATCCGAAGAGGGTTATTCCATCTTTCTATCCATCACTAATGTCCCTCCCTCTGTTATTATCACAATGCTATTCTAATCCAAGCCCCTTTCAAATTGTAGCTTAATAAAATGTTTTAAACAGGATGTATATTCCTGTCTGCAGTCCTAAGGCAACTTTCTAATTTTAACAAATTCTTTAATGTTCTTACCTAATTGGATATACAGTCACATGATCATAATTACAAAAATACTTTTGTTTTATATTTTTGTAAATATGGTCATATGACTGTATTTTAAAACATAGTGTATTTAGCCCCACGGACCCGCCGAAGGGGCCGAGATCACAACATCTGCAAGCAAAAGTGTCTGAGGGCTTCTTAAGATTTAATAAACTATGAATGTTTCATATCTATGTAACGGGAAGAAACTCAGCTAGCTGATCTTTTTTTTTTTTTTTTTCAAAAAAACCTCAAAGCTAATGCTCAGCCTCTGAATTAGCCACGGGCAAAAAAATCTTAAGGCCGTTAGCAAAGAACTCTAGCTATACCGATCAATATACTTATTGGATCTGCACAAACAAGCTTAGCTAACATCCTGAGATTCCACAGATTATAGAAATATAAGGATCATCACTGAGCGATCAGAACTCGTGACAGGGGAAGCAAATACAGACAAGCTTTAGGTAGCAAAAAACAGAGTTATGCTCACTTTAGCTGTTATTCTGATCAAAAGTTGTGTTCAATGGCATTAAAACGAGAAAAAACGCGGTGAAGGTTAATCCATAGGTTAATCTAATGTATCTGTCACTTTGAAAAAATTATTGATAATCCATAAATCCATTTTTATGCAAAAAACGGAGAATCAAAATGATAGCCATTATGGTAGCCACCAGAGGCTAGCGCAGCTTCCGGTTTTTCTACACGTCACTATCACTCCTTATTTGGGAACCTTTGTGTGTCAGGCCCCCAGGAAGTGCGCCGGACTCTGAGGAAAATATTCGTTGTGGCCAAACGGCGGTACTACACTTCCGTTAGGTTGCTGGGCCCGGAAACACTTTTTCCCATTGACGAACATTGGGAAAGAGACGTCTGTAAATCGTTGGATAATTTTTTTTAAACTAAATAAACTACCCAGTATGAACGTTTGTATAGCCCTTATTAAAAACATTCGGTCCTCAAGTTGTAAAATGTGCTAATAACGTTATTCTGAGAGTTATTTTCCTCGGCATTATGAATGCGCATCTAACCCACGGGACCGCCGCCCGGCACGTTCATGTTACGTGTTCAGTACTACATGAGTTTTACCTTTACCCATGGATGCACAATAAGAACGGACCCATATCGCCCTACCGTTCGGGTGTTCAGAGCAGAGCTCCCTGTTGGAGCGGCAGAGCGTGATGTGAACAGAAAAATGTTTCTGTCACAATAATATTTAAGGAATCGTTGAGCTAGCTAACTAGCATACATTGTCACTATCTGCTAACGTTAGCTTTAGCCTTCGTTTTCTAATAGTTTTTTTCATAGGCTATAAACAGAGGTGGTATAAGTACTCAGATCTTGTACTAGAGTAAAAGTAGAAGTAATCAGATCTTGTACTAGAGTAAAAGTAGAAGTACTCAGATCTGGTACTTTAGTAAAAGTAGAAGTACTCAGATATTGTACTTGAGTAAAAGTCGAAGTACTCAGATCTTTTACTAGAGTAAAAGTAGAAGTACTCAGATATTGTACATGAGTAAAACAGAAGTACTCAGATATTGTACTTGAGTAGAAGTACTCAGATCTTGTACTAGAGTAAAAGTAGAAGTACCAGAGTGTAGGAATACTCTGTTACAGTAAAAGTCCTGCATTCAAAAATGTTCCTCAAGTAAAAGTACAAAAGTATTATCATCAAAATATAGTTAAAGTAGCGACAGTAAAAGTAGTCCTTGTGCAGATTGGTCCATTTCAGAATAATATATCTGATAATATTTATAATGATTGATCATTAAAGTGTTCTCAAAGCTGGTAAAGGTGCAGCTAGTTTGAATGACATTGTATACTGCAGGTTATCCTGTGAATTTACTCCAGGTGGAACTAAAGTCTGATTTAACACTTGATTATATTTCACATCATTCATCCAGATCTGAAAAGTAACTAAAGGTATTAAATACATGTAGTGGAGTAAAAGTACACCTTTTACCTCTGAATTGTAGAGGAGTAGAAGAACAAAGTAGCAAAACATTGAAATACTTAAATGAAGTACAAGTATCTCAAAATTGTACCCAAGTATAGTACTTGAGTTTATGAACTTAGTTACTTTACACCAGTGGCTATAAAGATAGAAAAACTAAGCCTTGAACAGAGGCATGAAAATACATTTTCAAAATGCTCAACAGTCCTGCCAAAATTATAAACTGAATGCTACACAATTAAAATAAATGCTTTTATATATTTCTATTAGATGTGACTCTTTGGCGTTTCTGTTATTATTAACACTGCTGCTTTAGTTGATCTGACTGCTAAAGTCCTCTGTTATTCCTCATTTTAAAGCCGATATTCCGTGGGGTCGGGGGGCTCGGATCCTTGTCACCTTTTTCATACCTGATGAGTTTGCATCCCTGATAAATATATACATATATATATATATATAAATATATATATATATAAATATATATATATATAAATATATATATACATATATATATATATATATATATATATACATATATATATATATATATATATATATATATATATATATACATGTATATAGGCTGTGTTGTATATTTATACACACAAATGAACAACCTTTGTTGTCAAAAAACAATAACAAGTTGTATTGTAGTGTTTATTTTAGTGTTGTTTTATGCTTATCCACATTTTGATTTCAGAGCACAGGACAGGAGAATGCTGGGCACAACATCACGCTCAACAGTGAATTTGGCAATGCTGAACAAAACCATCTAGAGTTATAATATTTATTCAGCCGAAAAAGTCAAAGCTTTACGAAAATGTAATTAAAAATATATTGCACATGGTTGGTATTTAACAGCAAGGGATGTTATAGTCTGTGTTGTAGTGTGTGATATTGGTATTTATGGAAACATTTTACACCTTTCCTTCAAGTACTATATGTTTTAGTTACTTGTGGGGTAGCCTACTTAACATGAATAATCAGTTACTATCCTTTTACTCCATCACATTTCAAAGAGAAATAGGCTATTGTTATTTTAACTCCACCACAGTAATCCATCATCAGCTTTACTTTTTAGATACAGATTTAAATCACAATTGATCATAACTCAAAATACATATATATTTGTATATTACCAAGTGGTTTCATGTACAACCTTATATATACAGTCTATGTGTACAACCCACAAGTATCATGCTAAACTAAGCTCTGTTGCTTGGATATCACTATATCCTGTTATCAGCGTAATTTAAAGTACATAACGATTTATGGTACATTAGCATAATTACTAGCTAGCCGCTAGCTGCTAACTGCCGCGGCCTCCTCGTTAATATCAAATCCATCATAACGATCGAGTACAATGCTGTCATGAATGCGCGTTGCTGTTATGTGTACACGTGTGACGTGCTTGATGTGAACGAGCCTTTTGGGGGGCGTGGTTAAAGTTGCGCATGCTCTATGAGCGCACATACGGGTACTTCTCAGGTATGACGGGTAATCTGTGACGTTTCGCTCTTTCAAAAATTGGGCCATTTTATCTTCATGCGCCAATGAGCAACTCTCATAGGAATGAATGAGGCCCCGCCTCCCACGCTGTATCCAGTTCTTATTATACATCCATGGTGTGTGTATGTGGAACTTTCCCTCGATTCCATTGGCTCTGACGGTTATAAAGAGATGTGAATCATCAAAATCGACCAAGGGGGGCCAGAGATATGGAAAATCCACCCAAATGACCCCAGAAGTGTTTTTTTTTTGCTAAATCTCTCTAAAAAGGTCAAATGTCACTTGTTTTGCATCAATCTTGATACAGGGTACTTATTATATGTTGTACTTTGGATTCCTAAAGCTTTTAGTCTACTAACCCATCATCCAAGGGTAGTTTTCACTATAAGTAAAAAATAATTTTTGGACGGACACATAATTTACAGTTTTTTACCATGTTCAATCTGAATTTACTTTAAAATAAAAAACATCTATATTGATTCTGACTTTTTCTACATCCAACTCAAAGGTTTATCATTACTTTGAGAAAAAAGATTATTAATTTATCACTTTTAGAAGTGAAGTTATGGTCATTTGTTCTGGAAATGTCATTTTCGAGCCTGAAATCTGAAAAACAGGCTTGGGGTCTAACAGGTTATAGAAATTATTTGGGCTGGGTGGCGCTCTATAGCTTAGGGCCAATAGGAGACCTCAATGCATTCTTTCCCCTCCTCCTCATTAGCATTCTGTGCAACTAGTGTGACTAGTGCACATTTGGGACCCACTAGTACTAGTGAACATTTTAAGCCTCACTAGTTCACTAGTGGAATTTAAATGTATCTCACTAGTTAACTAGTAAAGGGCAAAGGGTTCACTAGTTAACTAGTGAGTGATTCTGGGTGCTACTAGTTAACTAGTGCAGACAAATGTATGCCACTAGTTAAAGGTCCCATGTCATGCTTTTCTGGTTATTACCCGTCCCCTTGTGTGTTATGTAGCTTTTTATGCATGTAAACGGTCTGCAGAGTCACAAACCCTCAAAGTACACCCTGTAGCGAGTAAAGCGTTACGTCCGCGGAGCCGTTACGTTTGGACCAATCCGCGGACTTCCTCACACACACACACTCGGCGGGACGTCGCGAGGCTTGCTGCTGCGTGGAGCGGGACACTGTGAGCTGGCTCACTGGTGTGGGGTTGGCGAGACAGCGAGACACCGCGGAACTCAGCCTGGGCATACACACAAACTCCCAGCCAGGCTGCGGGTGTGTGTGTGTTTCGGGCTGGGTTTCGCTGTGTCTCGCTGTCTCGCAGACGGCCACTGGGCTCACAGGGAGGGGGGTGCAGGAGCTCCAACAAGCCGTTTAGGACAGAGAGTGAATACACATACTATACAGAGATGCTGTATGAGAAACCAATGTGAGTTTGGAAAATTGCACAATATAAATGTATTTTAGTATACCTCAACAATGGAATTATGATCAGTAGAAATGGCCATGACATGGGACCTTTAACTAGTTCTGCTTCTTTTGTGAAATTAGTTAACATGTCAGAGCTTTTGCAGCGCACTAGTTAACTTGTAAGACTTTTAGTGTCACTAGTACGGTCAGAGGGCCACTAGTTTATCAAAAAGCTTACAAGTTGGGACTTTGGTGCTACTAGTGCTGCTCCTGGCGTCACTAGTAAGGCTTATGTGGTAACTAGTCGGACAAAAGTGCCACTAGTTGCTGAAACAGAGTGACTAGTATAATGTTTTATTGAACTAGTAAAGCAGAGTGCCAAACTAGTTTGACCATAAATCTGACAAGTGCAATCAAAGAGCCAACTAGTGTAGGCAGCTGCCGTCTGATATCAAGATATGGAATAAATACTCAAATGGCTTGCCATAGCTGTTGAAGCAATTCACTAGTAAACTAGTTGCTAAAACTAGTAGTTTTGTTGTACTAGAGAGAAGAAAACCACAACTAGTAGGCTGAAAATATCAACTAGTTTAAGAAAAAGCCATACATGTTAAATCAATATCTAACTAGTTGCATACAGTTGCTCACTAGTGCAAAAAAGGCCAAACTAGTCTAGTCATATATCTAACAAGTGAAATCGAAGAGCCAACTAGTAACTGCCGTCTGATATCAAGGATATGGAATAAATACTCAAACGGCGTGCCATATTGGTCATGGCTTAGAGATGTGTCGGAAATGTCCCACCCCTTAGCCTAGCGTATGATGTGTTGCAGTGCTAGCCCATGGAAGCCCAAGTGTTACATAGTGTTCACTAAGTTATGGAAGTACACAAATTAGTCCAATATGGCGTTTCTGGCAAACCCCCAGGAAATGCGGCTGGTGTTGAAGCTAATGTTTAAAAAACAAAATAGGAGGCCTTTAGAAGATGCAGATCATTTCTATCCAGAGTAGATATCTGTAAAGCAGTTCCCAAGTTATATAATGAATCATTTAATATCTAACTTTGTATGGAGCTTTTGAAATACCCTCGGGTATCCCAAGGACATCCTCACACTGTTGTGCAGGTCATTCTATTTTGAAAACTGGGGAGTCTAACACAGTGAGCTGAACGCCTAGTGATTAAAAAGGTGTTATTGAAACTCAATTTGCAGGGTAATGGTCCCAATGGTCCAAATGTGCAAATTAAAAGAAATCTGATTGACACAGAATAGGCCATAAAAGTGTGTAATGTTATTTTTAGCTGCAGCTGAGAGTCTGCAGGCACTTGTACTTGAGCAGTTTCATAATTGACTTTTTCACAGTTTTATGTTTTAATCTATACAGTATATGAGTCATTTTGGTAGGTTGTTTTAATGGGAAGTACAAAATGTCAGCTTTCTCTAATATTGCTACCTGTTGTCACTTTTTCCATGCAGCTAATTGAATGCAAGCAATTAGCTCATATACTGTCAATAAATAAATACATAAATATGTTTTTAATTGGCTACGCTGAATGTTAAAAGGGATTTTAAGCATATGAGGAGAATACGAAAAAATGATTCACAAAATTCTAATTGTAAAAATATGTGTTGAAGTATTTCCTATTGAAAATTTGTGGGGATTTGTAAAGCATTGATGCTGATAAGAATGATTTTCAAGATACTTAATAATTAATGAAATGTAATGTAGTGGTTGAATTATAATGTGTCTCCACAGACAGCATTTCAGACGCGTTCATGTGTCTATTTTAATCAATCCTCCTTTCTGCGCTAACCACACTCCAGCTCATATTAACCTTTTTTAGAGTATTTTATTTTGTTTCCAGTGTTTGTTCGTGGGGCTATGCATGCTGCCAAAAGCCACAGTTTCTTGTGTCACTTTTTCATTGGCAGCAATAAACCTTTAAAACATATGTAAAATAGAGGATATTTCATACATGATTTAGTAGAAGAATATCTTGTTAAATATGCAAATGTATGCAATAAAAACACACAGGAACCAGACCAATTATACATGCATATCTATGTGATCAGTATGCATATATACCTTTGCATTAGAAATGTATATTTTCTGTAAAACTTTTCAGCAACATCAGTTAATCAGTTGATCTATTGTTTAGGCTCATCAGATCATTATGTTGCTTGTCAGATTCACAATCCCATCACTCATGCTGAACCTCTTTTTAATCAACTTAATTTTGCTTCCTGAGTCTGCAGCTCCCTTGAGAGAATAACACAGAACATTAAACATCAGCTGAACGAGAAACAAGCACACATGTAATCCTCTTAAAAACAATAAGCATAAATAATTCTGATTACAGCTCACGTTCCCTCGGTGCATCAACATGTGGGTAAATGTGTTCCCTACCATGCATTGTTGCTCAGTGCAGCTCCTTTGACTGCAGTGGATTTGAAGGTAAAATGTGATTCCACAGCGCCATCTTCTGTTCAGTCAGAGCAGCACAGCTTGATGGCTGTGAGAGGAGAGCATGTTCTGGAATTACAGGGTTAAATGGTTTAATGATTTAAATGTGTGATTCAACAGAATTAGGTGGCTATGTAAAACACACCTTTTACTCTCTAATATTACAAGCAGCCAAATTGTGATTAATAATGGATATGATATGCAAAGCTCTAGGCACAAACAAAACGACTGGGTGATATGGGGAGAGAAAGTGGGGAAAGAAATAAATGGGAATTTTTTTTAATGTTTTATTTGGTTTGCAAATATGTGTGATGACTAATGATTTTCCTCGTTTGTTATTCTATGTCTTTTGTGTTTCTTTAATTATATGTATGTATTATTATTTATATTTAGGCCTAGGTAAGTATAATATTTGATATATTTAATAAGTATTTATTAATTTAATTTTGTTTAATAAATGTGACTTTGTAACATGTTAAAGTCATACATTTAAAGTATTTAAACCCCATTCATTCAGTAAAAATAAAATTATACAAAATAAGGAAATATATATAATTTAATATAGGCTTAGTAAAAGTATCCAACATCTCAGTTAGGTCAAGTTAAATAGTATTTGCATCAAAACAAAGATAACAAAATAAAAGTAATGAATATGCAGGGTGTCCCATTTTAAAATTAAATCTTTTAACTGGATAGATCATAATTAGTGATTAATGTGTTCATTTCTTTAATGTTGCAGCTGGTAAAGGTTAGGGTATTTTGAATGAATGTATATACTGCCAGGACCTTAATATATTATCAAATATATCATACTTATTCTTCTGTAGACTTTGTACTAAAACTGCAAAATGTAATTAGATCGCAAATTGTAGCGGATGAGATGTATTTAGTAGCATCAAGTAGATATTTTATACTATACTAAGTACAAGAACCTAAAAGTGTGCAACTTGTATTTGTTACCTGGGTTGGGAGGGCTACTTTAAACATGTATCCCATTACAATTACTAGTTAACTTACAAAGAAATGCAAACAGTAATCTGAGTATTCAAATATAAAAGTAATGTAACCTGATTACTTTCCATTACTTCTGAAATACCTCAATATCGAATGCAATGAAAATAAATAAATAAAAGAGACAATAAATATCAATCAAGATGTATTTTTACTGAAGTGTATTGTGTAAGGAACACATGAGCACATACTACAGTTTAAAAAAGCAGACATAAAATCTGAGCTGAAAAAAATGCTCCGTTTTAGTTTAATACACACAGTTGAGCTCACACACACTATTTTAGGAACAGATTAAAAAAACAGAACAAATGAACCAAAGAAAGTGAAAAGCATTTTACGAGTTGTGTTGTAACTAGGGCTGTCAAGTTAACACGTTAATAACGCGTTGACGCCAAAAAAAAATTAATGCCACTAATTATTCTAACGCGATTAACGCATGTGTATTTTTTGTCCACGGCCGCCCCGTAGTTTCAGAGCGCATCGAGTTTAAAATACCATCTACAAGCTGACGCTGACAGCCCCGCTCCTGCCGCCCGCTTGCGGCAGACCACACTTCCACGCTCACCGGCAGGCCCTGACTGGCCATCGGGAGGACCGGGAGGGTGTGTGTATGTGTGGCGCGCGAGAGAGAGAGAATGCGCACACCTTACGTGTATTGTTGTTGTTAGCATCTGGTGCTAGCTAGCTGCGCTAACGGATATAAGGAGCTGTTTCAATGAAAACAGAGGAGCAACATTTCGCCGACAACTGCGCCGAGCACTTGACTTTATGCAGGTAGCCAGACAGTGGGACATTGTACGAAAAGTCAGCACACTCAGCACGGATAGTGCGCGCAACATGATTGCAGCGTCCAGGCAGCTCCCGTTCGAGCATATGCCTCGAGTTGCACAGAGCTCCAACGATCCATCACAGTGTCTCTCCACACACACACACACACACACACACACACACACACACACACACACACACACACACACACACACACACACACACACACACACACACACACACACACACACACTCTGTATTGTATTATTGTATTGTATGAGAGAGGTTCCAGGTTGAATTGAGGCGAATATTTGTAATGTTCAGAGGTTGTTGTGTTTAATATTCATGAGAATATTTGTAATTATTCAAATGATAATAAACAAACATTTGCATAAAGCATATTTCTCCACTCATATGTTGATAAGAGTATTAAAAACTTGAAACATATCCCTCTAAGGTACATTTAGAACAGATAAAAAATGTGCGATTAATTTGCGATTAATCGCGATTAACTATGGACAATCATGCGATTAATCGCGATTAAATATTTGAATCAACTGACAGCCCTAGTTGTAACGTGTAAAGATGTGCTTCATTATACAGTATATTGTTATTTATTTTAAAATGTATTGTAACAATGTAATCCTGCTAGTAAACCCCATTTTTTAAGAAACATAACAGTAATCTAATATCATATTTTTTTTATAACCGTAAGCGAATACAGTTACCTTTTCTTGTATCCTGACTACATACTTCTGTGACCATTACCAAGTTATCCATAACTCCACAAGCCTGGTTTCTATTAGAACATGAAATATGCTTTAATGTTCACAAACACATTATTCTTCTCAAGCTGTCTGAATATTTGAAAATTCATTCGTCTGAAAAGCTTTGTTTTAGCGCCTGTCTCTTAAAGCCCCAATCTCAAAGAAGCTCTGCTCTGATTGGTGTTCGAGAAAATTAAGGTGCAATTTTGAGAAACTAGTACTGCAAGTACTGAAAGTCTCATAATGCATTACAATAATCTCAATACATTTAGACATTCATCTTCATAGCAACATTGTAGTCACCTCGGCCTTCTGCTGCTGTTCCTCTGATTGGACCACAATTGATATTGCACACGGACCGCGAGGAAACATGATTGCACACTTCACATGTCTGTGCAGCTTTTCTGATGAGGCCCATGCTGCAATCGTTCTCACTCATGCTGAGTCTGCAACTCCAAGATCTGTTTTGATGCTGGGATAACTCTCTGTGTCGTGCCGCTTCAAACCACATAAGGACTCGCAGTCCTGCAGGGGGGAGTAAGACGCTGCCGCAATATGGCTGTCTGATCAGTTTGTACACTGATCAAACTGATATGCCTGAGTGCCATGATTCAGATACACTGTGGCTGTAAAAAAGCTGTTAAAAAGCATGTTGCCACTCCAGAAACCAGAGTGGTGCAGTGATGTCATATTTTTGGAAGGCAACTCGGAAGTTAGCATCGCAAGGGCTCCCATAACAAAAAGCAATGGGATATTTCAATTGAATTTCAGTATATTGAAGAACATAAGATCTGTGGCAAGCATTTATGAAACTTAAAACGTTTCGTTAAACATGAAACAATGCACTACTTTTTTATTCTGATGTGATTTTCTAAAGCCTCTGCTTTTGAAACAGTAGATTAATGACAAATTCCTCACCACAAGTTCCTTTATTGTGGAAGATAGTCAACATATGGGGGTCAGGCTATTCCTCGAACCAGGCTAAAACTTTATTTCCTGTCCTCGTAGATTGTTTTATTGAACAATTTATGCATTTTGTGAATGATTTATGAATAATATGTGTGTATATTGTGTTTTTGTTTTGTTTTCCATGCCTAGGAGAATCCTAACTAAAATCGTAATCTTATTTCTTACCTGATTTTCTGCCTCTCTCTGTCCCTTTCTGCCTCAATGAGTTTAGTTTGGCTGCTGCAAGCTTACCTAGCATGCAAGCTTTAGGAAACATCATCTCAAGATTAGTTAACTAAATGAAGCTCAGCGCAAGTTCTTTCAGGAAGACTAGGTATATTACATTTCACCTCAACCTCCAGCAGCCAATCATCGTGCTGCAGCCAAACTTTAAAAATGGTTCTCCTCTCTCCTGCAGTCAGCTGTGATTTCAGGTGTTCATGCTGCGGCCTACCTCCACCCCATCCACCTCCTTTCATAATATCCAGTGCCCAGGAGAGCTAATCCAAAGACCTCATCACACCTCTTCATCCCATCTCCTCATCAAATCCAGATCTTCGACATCACCACCAGTGTCTAGACCCCGGGGGGGTTTCCTATATGCTCACGGTTGCATTTCCCCCTTTAGATATGATTTCAGGATCAGGGTCTAATCGTCAAAGACTTTTAAAAGGTATCATATGGCGCATGTGTCAATAAATGTTCTTTAAACAAAAAATGAAGTCACTCCTGATTGAACTAGCATTATCTCAAGATAGTAATCTAACTAGCTTTCATCTCAAGATAAGTAAGCTAGCATTATCTCAAGATAGTAAACGAACTAGAATTGTCTCAAGATAGTAAGCTAAAGCATTATCTCAAGATAGTAAACTAACTAGCATTATCTCAAGATAGTAAGCTAACTAGCATTATCTCAAGATTAGTAAACTAACTAGCAATAGGCGCTTTCACACCGGAGTACTTTTCCCAGGAATAGTTCCGATAGTTCCTTGGATTTTGCGTTCACACCAAAAAGATCTGGAACTAGAACTTTTTTGCGAACCTTTTCACCCGTTTTTAATTGCTCTCTAGCAGGGACTTTCCTGGGGAGACAAAAGTTCCAATTTCTGATTGGCTGGGCGAATTGCAAACCATGCCCCGTAAAACTCTGAAAAGTTTTTGTGAAGCCGCCATTTTATTCGCTCGCATTAGCATTATTAGCATTAGCCCAGCGCACCAACGGAGAGAGACTAACTTATGGCAACACAAAAGAAAACATGCAACTCCGGGAACTTCCGGCCGGGGACTTCGGGTGGCACGCCGTGAAGTTCTTTGCGGCCTGCCAGTAAACCCAAAGCAGAAGAAGAAGAAAAAGAAGAAGAAGAAGAATGACGTCAGCGACTCCCTCAGGGACTTATTCCGGTGTGAACGCAATTTATTAGATAGTTCCAGGAAATAAAAGTTCCGGGGAAAAGTTCCGGGAACTATTCCTGGGCAAAGTACTTGGTGTGAAAGTGCCTATTGTCTCAAGATTAGTAAAATAACTAGCATTATCTCAAGATTAGCAAGCTAACTAGAATTATCTCAAGATTAGTAAACTAACTTGCATTATATCAAGATTAGTAAAATAACTAGCATTATCGAAAGATAAATAGGCCTAAGCTAACTAGCATTATCTCAAGATGGTAAACTAACTAGCATTATCTCAAGATAGTAAGCTAACTAGCTTTTATCTCAAGATAAGTAAGCTAACTAGCATTATCTCAAGGTAGTAAACTAACTAGCATTATCTCAAGATAGTAAGCTAACTAGCATTATCTCAAGATTAGTAAACTAACTAGCATTATCTCAATATAAGTAAAATAACTAGCAGTATCTCAAGATTAGCAAGCTAACTAGCATTATCTCAAGATTAGTAAACTAACTAGCATTCTCTCAAGATTAGATCACATCACATTACATGTTACTTGTTAGACGCTTTTATCCAAAGCGACTTACATACTCAATACTGTGGACAATATTCGATATTCACTCCTAAGGTCCTTACACAATAAGCCGATTTTCGGCGTCGATAGATGTCTGGCCGTCGATGAGCGTCCTGTCGCCCTACTCAGATTTGTGTGTCCTAGAGATGGGTGAGTCCTGATTCATCCGGATCATTAACCCGGATCCTAGTAATGAGCTGGTCGTGACGAGTCTCCCCTCTCGATTAACCCGAGTCCTTTGAGTCCTACACCTGGTGACGTACAAATTAAAACTATAAATTGCGTCACTCGCTACCCTCCTTATAACATGTAAAATCACATTACAACGTACCCCAGTCCATCTGCCTAGCCTTTAGCAAGTAGGATAGCTGCCAGAAGTTATCGTTTGGCTCAGGGGAGTGGACGCGGATCAGTGAAACTTCCTGCACACTCGTGCGGACTCAGAGCCGTAACCGTAGCAGATCCAGAGAACCAGGCAGACTCATCATGGACGAGTCAACAGCAGACTCAGATTCGCAAATCCTGACTCACTGAATCATGGGAACTTCCTTCACTTCCTGCAGACTCGTGAGTCGTGGGGACTCAGAGCCGTAACCGATCCAGCAGATCCAGAGATCTAGAATCGTCATGCACGAGCATAGCCGCGAGAACTGCGAAGTCATTTTACTTAGGGGGTGCGGACAAAAGTGGGGAGAGATTTCAACAACAGTAACATGAAGTTTTTCAAATGTACACCACTCGCAGCCCCGCCTCCAGCACCCCTACTTCCCGCGGCTATTGTGCACGAGTCAACAGCAGACTCAGAGATTCGCAAATCCTGACTCACTGGGCAAAACATAGCAGACTCGTGCGGACTCAGAGCCGTAACCGTATTGCAGCAGATCCAGAGATCAGCAGACTCGACTCGTCATGCATTAGTCAACAGCAGACTCAGATTCGCCAAATCGCAAAATAACCCTTTTTTTTTGTGATCAACATTTTTTATTAAAGCAAAAGACACTGTGTAGCGGAGGTTAATGTAACGTTAGTTTAATATGCTTGTGAAATGCAACAACTTTTCGGTTTCACCGGTAGGATTTCTACGCTCTTGGTGATGCTGACGCATATGACTCAAAGGACTCGTAGGATCCGGATCTCTTCAATGACTGACTCAGAAGACTCAGAGTCTGTAAAAGGATCCGGATTTGACATCTCTAGTGTGTCCCGCCCCGTCGTGTCTTTTCGGCCGTGCCGACACCTTCCGCCGAATCGGGAGGCTGTCGGCTAAAGGCCGTCGGCCAAAAAAATCACTCTGATTGGCTGTTCAGCTTAGCGAATCAGTGCATGAGAAGCGAAACGGAAGTGAGGGACCCAAACAAACTATTAAGAAGGCAAATCTGAGATTTCATTTAACTCCAGCTCTCGACACAGGTTCGGGAAAGCCCCATGAGCTTCTCGCTGTAGAGTGAAAATGGAACGCACACGCTATTTGTTGTTTGTTTATATCACGCTGTCTGTTCTTCTTCTCTCGGTGTATCACGCAGTCTGTCTTCCGGTTGTTGCCTCTTTTGAATGACGAATACACACTACCGCCGCCTGCTGGTAAGGAGAGTTATTGCCACTAACGCATGCGCAGTTCGTACGTGCTACTTGGCCATTGGCTGAAGTCTTTGCGGCGTGTTCCAGTGCGACTGTTGGCCAAGACGCAGGAGACGTGAGACGTGAGACGACACAGTCGGGTCCGTCGGGACCATAAAAGCGGGAAGTAAGGGTGCTGGAGGTGCTGCAGCACCCCCTGTTGGCGAATGGTGTAAATTTGAAAAACTGATTTTTCTTTATAAATATATACATTTAGTGCACCAATTGAAATGCCACTGTCAATCTGGTTTGGAGAATCGGGACTTATCCCGGTGTGCACTTGTGTATTCTGGAGAATCACAGAACGGCCGGATGTCAGCGGGCCGGCTCGTATCGCTCACCCCCCCCCCCCGTTGGCCGCACCCTCTAAGTAAAATTACTTCCCGCGGCTATGGTCGGGACGTGTTCTTTGGTGTCAGTTTGGTGTGTAGCTCTCTATAAAGGCCTACCCCTGGAACAACCTAAACTAGTTATAAATATGTTTATTCTTCACTGTCGGGTCACTCATTACTGGATCAGTGAGCTGCATGAGACGGATACTGACAGGCTGTCAGGGGAGGGAGAGAGGAAAAGAGAGCGCTTCCGCTCATTTCTCCGTGTTATTATCCAAAGTTAATGTAAACGTGAATAATGTACTTCATTTGAATGTAATAATTATGTTGTTTGTGGAAGCGCATCATGTATGTCTGAACTTTTCGATCCGTTACGATTATAAACTGAAGCAATATAAAAATGAGCCCCATTAACTGAGTTTTAAACATCACTTTAAATGGAAGATCCCCATAGCATCTGAGCAAATCTGAGAGCAGACATTTGACGAGCGCACAGAAACAGCCTGAGTGCGAGGAGAAGGTTTTAAGCTGGAGTGCAAGTGTACAGTTTGAGCAGAAGTAGAGCAAATCTAAGCGCAAGCAGGCACTATTTGAGTGCGAGGACAGGGTTTAACTGAAAGAAATACAAAGTCTGAACGTGAAATCAATAAATTATGCCCTCAAATTGAAAGAACACGCTCTTGAATAAAGATAGGCAATAACCTCCATAATAAAGTAGATTTTAAAAACGTTTTATAGAGTAGAAAACAACATTAAGCTCACTGCGGCGGGACATTGCAGAAATGTGCGGGTCCTAGGCAGGGTTCGAGTTATAAACTGAGCTCTATGCGGGTCTTTAAAACACATGCACACACACACACATACACACTCAAACTTTACAGCGTTGCTGCCCATAATGATCGCCCTATAGTTTAAATGCATCAATCTGGTGCATTTAAGCCCCGGACAAATTCTTCCTCAATAATATAATACATTAACCGTACTTTACCTAGAGGACGGCAGGATTGTAATTTCCCGTGTTCAGTGAATGCAACAGAGGCAAGTCACCACCAGACCAATCAGAGAGTTGCATGGAAATAAACGTGTTTTATTGGCTGACAGGTACGTACCTCTCCTCTGTGACAATGTTTAAACTTTAAACTGTCAGCCGCGGACTCTGAGTTTCTAAAGATTAGAGATGGCAAATCCGGATCCTTTTACAGACTCTGAGTCTTCTGAGTCAGTCATTGAAGAGATCCGGATCATACGAGTCCTTTGAGTCATATGAGTCAGCATCACCAAGAGCGTAGAAATCCTACCGGTGAAACCGAAAAGTTGTTGCATTTCACAAGCATATTAAACTAACGTTACATTAACCTCCGCTACACATTGTCTTTTGCTTTAATAAAAAATGTTGATCACAAAAAAAAGGGTTATTTTGCGATTTGGCGAGTCTGCTGTTGACTAATGCATGACGACGAGTCTGCTGGATCTCTGGATCTGCTGCAATACGGTTACGGCTCTGAGTCCGCACGAGTCAGCTATGTTTTGCACAGTGAGTCAGGATTTGCGAATCTCTGAGTCTGCTGTTGACTCGTGCACAATAGCCGCGGAAAGTAGGGGTGCTGGAGGCGGGGCTGCGAGTGGTGTACATTTGAAAAACTTCATGTTACTGTTGTTGAAATCTCTCCCCACTTTTGTCCGCACCCCCTAAGTAAAATGACTTCCCAGTTCCCGCGGCTATGCTCGTGCATGACGAGTCTCTATCTGCTATACGGCTACGGCTCTGAGTCCCCACGACTCACGAGTCTGCAGGAAGTGAAGGAAGTTCCCATGATTCAGTGAGTCAGGATTTGCGAATCTGAGTCTGCTGTTGACTCGTCCATGATGAGTCTCCCTGGATCTCTGGATCTGCTACGGTTACGGCTCTGAGTCCGCACGAGTCTGCAGGAAGTTTCACTGATCCGCATCCACTCCCCTGAGCCAAACGATAACTTCTGGCAGCTATCCTACTTGCTAAAGGCTAGGCAGATGGACTGGGGTACGTTGTAATGTGATTTTACATGTTATAAGGAGGGTAGCGAGTGACGCAATTTATAGTTTTAGGACTCAAAGGACTCGGGTTAATCGAGAGGGGAGACTCGTCACGACCAGCTCATTACTAGGATCCGGGTTAATGATCCGGATGAATCAGGACTCACCCATCTCTACTAAAGATGGACATAAGACATTTTTTTCATTAAAAAGACGACAATTCTCAATTGTTGGCTCAAACAACAACTCCAGACTCACCACTTGAGCCAGATAAACAAGGTATGTAAATGTCAGTAAACTTCCAAGTTATGCGAACATGTAAGCAAAGCATAAATTACAGCTATGTTGACGTTACTTTGAATCGCGGGGGTAAACTAAACCGTTAGCAAGTAGCTATAGCTAGCCAGATATATTAAAGGAGAGGTGTCATGCTTTTCTGGTTATTACCCGTCACCTTGTGTGTTATGTAGGTTTTTATGCATGTAAACGGTCTGCAGAGTCACAAACCCTCAAAGTACACCCTGTAGCGAGTAAAACTCTAACATAGAAAATTCCTCCCCAAAACGCCTCGTTGGAGATTTCTCAGTTTCTTTCTTTGCTCCACGGATGGGTCCGTTTGGTTCCGGGTACGAGCTGACGTCAGCTCGTACCCGGAACCAAATGGACCAATCCGTGGAGCCGTTACGTTACGTCCGCGGAGCCGTTACGTTAAGCCTCTGCTGATTGGTCCAAATTGACCAATCCACGGACTTCCTCACACACACACTCAGTGCAGGCAGCTCTGCTGATTTCTCATCCCTGGCTGCAGGCTGATAACAGACAGTTGGGATTGCGGCGAAATTCTCTCTGCAGACCCATTCTCACAGCGTTTATCAACCTTTTTCTTGCTCAATATCAAGCCACACTTATTGTTTTTACTTCGGCTGTGAGTTTGTGTGTGCTCAGGATGAGTTTGGCTATGTTTCGCTGTGTATCGCTAAACAAGGAAACCACACCTCCACGGAGCTCATCGCGATTCACAACGTCCCGACCAATCAGAGCACACTGTGCTCACAGGGAGGGGGGGGCAAGAGCTGCAACGAGCCGTTTAGTGGAGAGAGTGAATACTGCTGAATACACATACTTTACAGAGATGCTGTATGCGAAACCAATGTGAGTTTGGAAAAATGCACAGTATAAATCTATTTTAGTATACCTCAACAATGGAATTATGATCAGTGGAAATGGCCATGACATGGGCCCTTTAAATAAACACTTTGTCATACAATCTAAATTTAATGTTTTTTAGCGTTACCTGGTGATTTCAAAGAAAGCTCTCTGGAAAATGTTGACTTACTGTTCGACATGAAGCTAGAAGCTACCTTACAGTACACAGTTGATCCTGAGTCCTGTCAGTTAAAGTGTTTCATAGTTAGCTTAGCTAAGCATCAACCTAGCACTGAAATATATGGATGTTATGTGACAGTATTTCTGAGAAAAAGTCAGCTGAAATGGTGGCATAGTTGCCACTGCTTTACGTGTCGACAGCATGTTTGAACGTGTTTACAGCAGTAAATGTGGCTGTTTGGCCACTGACGTTGCCATAACAACACCTGAATTTAAATGTGCAACCTCTTTTTGTGACAGATTTTTGCATGAAATTATAATTCTTCTGAATGATATTTCCTATTGACACTGACAGCTAGTTTCTATGTGAACATTATGAGATGGACAGCCAGCTAACAAGCTTTTTATATACAAAGATTTCAGATCAAAGCTAATCCAGTGTGGCTCCTAAAAGGGGGCAAGGGACACTATGCTCCCAAATATTAAGCCTTGACCCCCATCTTAAAATTGATATGATTAAAAAATTATCTGCATTGTCTGAGGCCTTTTTTCCTCATTATCATGTCAAATTGTACAGCTTTCCTTAGTTTTGAATGCAGAAAGATGACTATATTAGAGTATTAAGTGAAAATGACTATATTAAAGTGTTAAGTGAATATATTAAGTGAATTACTCAAACTGCATTTGTATAGGAATGATTCTGTCCTATTGGCATATAACTACTCTAACAGTGATATCTACAAGAGGTTTCCAATGTAAATTTAACTATTTTCAATCGGTTAGTATTATATTTTGTGACAGTGTGGTGACACTAATTTTAATGAAGACAAATGTCTGTATCTTGAAATTCATGTATTTGACAGAGCTGGAAACTGATTGACTGATTAACATACACAAGGCCTCAACTATTCTTTGGAAGAGCTTTAAAGCCACCCAGGTCCACGGGGATATCACAGAGCAGCTACATGTTGCAAATGTCAGTGAGATTCAGGATCGTAGGGAGTATCTGAAACGCGTAGCAGCAGTGACAGCCTTTCTTGGGAAGCAAGGGATTGCTTTTAGAGGGCACAACGAAGCAGGAGAGAGTGATAACAAGGGTCATTTTATGGAATGCATGAAGCTTCTTGAAAACTTTGATCCTTTTCTGCAAACATATAAGCCACCTTCATGTGTGACCTATCTCTCACCCTCATCACAGAATGATATGATTGAAAGCACCGCTGACGTTATAATGGCAAGGATAATCTCTGAGATTAAAGAGGCAAAAATGTACTCAGTAATGGTGGATGAAGCAAGGGATAATCACACAGAGCAGCTTGCATTGTGTGTGCAATATGTAAATCCACAAGGCTCAGTGAAAGAAAGGTTCCTTGGACTTTCTCAGCTTGCAGCATTTGATGCTAAAACCATTACTGACACATTAGAGCAGCTACTTGACAAACATGGAATAGGACATCTTAAATGTGTTGCTCAAAGTTATGATGGTGCTGCTGTTATGAGTGGAAAAGTGAGAGGTGTACAAGCTCGATTTAGAGAGAAGCATCCAGAGGCACTTCATGCCTAACAAAGCTAATGCAGACACACGTTTGTTTGTGACACCAGATGGCGTAATTCTCCGATTTAACAAGGATTTTATACCAACCTTTATAACTCTGTGTTACACACACGACACACCTAGATGCCGTGAGCTGATTATCGAGCCTTCATTGTAACAGATCTGGTAGGCCACGTTATTCAGGGTCGGCGTCATGGGGGGTCATTCGCGGGCCATGCCCCCCAAATGAGTCACTGTGCCCCCCCCAACGCAGGGCGGGCAAGCCTTGCCACTTTGCCGGTTTTTTTTTATTTTTAAATCATATAAGTGAAAACGTTTCCACTAAAAGTTTTTTGTGTGAAATAAATCAGAAATAAAGAATACAAATATAAAACAGCCTGAGGTGTGCTCACTGCTGCTCTCTGATTGGTGTGTTGCTTGACCAATGACCCCCGACCTTTGTTTTGTTATTGTAACCGACTGGATAAACCAAGGTTACAAGGTTCTTGTATTTTGTTTGTTAATAATAATTTATTTAGTTATTTTATAGTATATTTTAGTTTAATGGTCAACTTTTAAGAGCAAAGCTCATTGGTTCATAACGCAATCATGATTGCAGTTGGACTAAAATCCGCCAAGTCCCGCCTCCTCACTCAGGTTAGTGAGGGCACGTTGAAGATGTGTGTGAGGGAGCAGCGTCACGCTGGAAGAACGGAGACACTTGTGATCATTATATGCACAAAACAGCGCAAATTAAGAGTTTTACCGGGACGGCGGTGGACCAATCTCTGGGGCTGTCGTTGGAGGTTGGAGCTGCCTTGGAAAGCGGGAGCAAATATGAGTTATGGTTGATAGAGTTACAGTAGCTATATGTTGTGTATTACTATACAGTGCTAACAAGCACTAGACATTTATTTTGTTTACTACAATGTTTTGAGCATTAATGTTTAAACTGTAAATGCTTATCTTGATCTACATTTCATGATTTCATGGTTATTGAAGTCAGTGTGTTTTTAGTAGTGCATTTAGAATGAATCTTTTATTTACAATGCAACAGTTTTCCATATTATGGTATCTAAATGTGTTGTATATTTGCATTGATAATTTAGCACTGCACAGTTATGATATTTGATGCACATGTGTTGAACATACATTTGCAATGTTTTAAGCCGTGTTATATTACACAGTTTTTATGATACCCTTGGATAAAAAGATTCTGGATTTTCTGGATTCTGGATTGTGGACTCTGGATTTTCTCCCTGACGAGGGGGATGGCGAGCTACCAATGATAACCTGAACACCTCATCTTTCCGCTACCAGTGGTAGGATTTTGAGAGGACCTTACAGGAACTGAACAAAGAACTATTTTCTTTTGGGGTTTTATTTTATTTTATTTGGGGTGCACCCAAGTGTCAAGCGCTTTAAAAACAATTGGAATTATTTAGAATAATGTTGTTTATTCCTGTGCCAATATATATATTTTTTTCTTTATAAAATCTCAGTTGTCACTTCATTCACTCTGGTGTTCGACTTCATTTATTACCCATCCTTTAAGAACCTGGAATACTGGTCCAGTTTTCACACACCTGACAGACTGGTTACATTATCATTACGTGGCTGTGTGTTTAGATGAAAGCCCAGTGGCGATCTGTTCATCTGTTATACTGATTATACAGTAAAGCCATCGAAAATAATATGATATACAGTACAGTACAAGTACTTCTGGGTCTCTGTGTTTCACTCAAGCTCGGCTAGCTCTGTGCGTGTGTGGCACGAGCGCATTTTGTGAGTGCGCGAGCGGAAACGTGGAATGTTGTTGTTAGCATCTGGTTAGCTAGCTATGCTAATGGGTATACAGAGCTGTTTTTACACCAAGGTGGAGGAGAGTCCTCTCCTGTCAGACTGAGAGGATCTTATAACGTCAGCTCAGTGAGCTAAAGGACTCTCTCAGTGTTTAGATAGTTAACTTTAGTGCAGGGGTCTCCAACCTTTCTTCATCTGAGAGCTACTTTGAAAAAATGAAAGTGGCCAAGAGCTACTTGCATCACATCGCTTACATTTATTCACATAGTTGAATTAAGCTATACTTTTGTACACGTGTGAAATTGCAATACCCAAAGCTTATCAAAAATCTTTACTTCACATCAAGGTCCAAGAAAACGACAATTTCTCACATATTATTACAGCCCACATAGTACATCACCTTAATCACCACCTTAGAAGCCTCTTATGGCACATGTGTAAAATAAGTGCATTCACTATTTTTCACAGTTAGTGAGATGAATGGCACTGCATGGAGTCCACCATAGAGGTGTATGCTGGACCCACTTAGGTTCACTCTAATAGAGTCATTTAAATGTTCATCAGTCGGTCTTGTTCTGTATTTAGATTTCATTCATGTCAGAAAAAGCTGCTTCACAAATGTTTGTAGAACGGAACCAAATAAAGCAGACATTTTCAGTGCTGCTTGGTGATGTTCTTATAGTTTTCTTGGTCTACAAGGCTCCAGAAATGTTGTGAGTTTTGCTGAGACTTAAACTGAACATTATTTTGGAGATGTATAACCTCCATCTCCACAGGATTGACACTGAACAGTTCAGCCATCTTTTTCTTCTTCGTCTTGACATTAAATTATAAACCATAATAAATCAATTGTATAGGTCTAGCCTCCCTATATCTGTGTGTGAAATTGTTCCATCCTCAAAAACAAAAAACTAATACTTCTGCAGTCTAGCTGCAGCTTAGGTCTTCTGTTAACACTGAATGTCCTGAATGTGGCATCACAACATGACTTGAGTCTTTTATTTTTTACAACAGCATATAAAAACAAAAATACAGCATGTGGGTGCACAGTGCACACGTATTCTCTGTCTTACTGTTACATAAATCCCATGAATGTATGAGATTAAGTTAGCTTCATCATATCTCAATCAGTGATTAAGTGAATAATAAAGTTTCTATCAGGTTACTATCAGCCTGTCACTCATTATTTTCAGGGGGGGGGGCGGGGTTTGGAGCAGCAGAGAGGAGATGATGATCGCGGAAGCTTTCCTCCTGCCTTCACAAACTTTACACACGTATTTATCAACTGAAAATAGCATCAGGACGTTCATTCTCTGCAATCCAAGACTTGATTAAATCCACCAAAAACCTGACATGGTGCTAACGCGAGTATTTAAAAAAAAAAAATCCATGTGTGTCTGAGCCGCAGCGACACGGACTGATTCAGGTGCATTTATTGTCGTCGGATTTTTCTACACAGTCTGTGAACCGCGAGCGGCGAGCTACTGAAAAGCTGCCCGCGAGCTACCGGTAGCTCGCGATCGACGTGTTGGAGACCCCTGCTTTAGTGTAAGTTATCTCAGTGGGTCTCAAACGGTTTGGTCACCATTTATGTAAACAAGTATTTGCGAGGAACACCTTTATATGATCATTATAGTTATTAAAAAATAAGAGAATAAATGAAAAACAGGTATGAAATACTATAGGACAGTAACACAAGAATACAGTTTAAAAGGGGAGTGATTAGTAAAATATCCATAAAGAAAAAGTACATCTGTTTACAGTTCTGTTTCATATAGGTGTTGAGAGATGTATCCATAGATCTCTTAATTTTGCTTTCAAAGTGCACCAGATTGATGCATTTAACTTCAACATTTAAAAAAAATCTAACTACATTTGCACACTTTTTATATGGTGGCCTATGTCCATATGTTTCTGTTTTGGTGGTCGTGCCACAACCGTGCATGTACAACCCAGTCTCACAGCATTTCGTGTTATAGTCACGACATTTAATCTATTGATTCGTGTTCACCAACACGATCTTCACCTTTTTTTCGTGTCACACAGAACGATTTTAAAAGCAATGTATTTCTATTGGTAGTGTGTTTCGTGCCTGCAACACGTCTTTTTGTCCGGTCGGGTCTTGGAAGACCGGAAGCTGTGGGGTTCATGAAAACATCTCCTTACTCAATATCAAGCCACGATTATTGTTTTTATTTTAAATCGTATAATGTCGGACTTTTTTTGCCATCAGTGAGGAAAAGAAATGGGGCTCAGAGCCTCAGAATACTGAAATCTGTATTATTTTAAATCTTTTTTTCCTTCTAATTTGTTATTCTTTTCTAAATAACACACTGTTATTCACTCAACAATAACACACAGTGATGGAGATGCACATCCCTAGTGTGTCCACCACGAAAAAGGATCCTCATTCACTTAACATTGGGGTTGTTTCCGTGGTGCCGACACGTCATTTATGAGATTCCATGTCTCCACCACGTAATGCGGTGTTAAGGAGTCGTGTTCATTTCACGTATTTTGGTGAGACCAGGTTTTAAATTACATACTTCAGCAAATTATACTAATGAAGTGGAAGCAGGAGGCCTCTCCACCAAGGTCCTGTGGGTTACATTTCTACACATGGAGAAATTAAAGTATACTTTGGGTGGTTCCACAGGTACATTATATAATATATGGCAACCATTTCTAGCATATATGCATACATACCTCGACTTTTTAATCCGTGTATCTGCCGTCCAATTGTTTTTCTTTATTAAACAAGTAAATGGAAGAGCGTCTGAGAGACGTTTTTGCTTTTTGCTTTTTACCTTACTAAATGGTCTAATGGTCATTGGAGCAAGGGGCGGGGCGAAACTGACGGAAGTGATTTCAAAACAAAAGCACTCGTTTTCTTGGAACAGTGATAATATTATAAACAAGGGGAAACGAGGTGAATTTAGCGATCACAACGAAAACGGCCAAGACACATATTGAGCCCAGAAAATGAATGTTATTACGGGCTGTAAATATAATAAGCCTGTGTCTAAAATTGACAACTTTTACAGTGTACTTTGTAAATTATCACAGAGTCCCCTCCATAGTACATAATGCATGTTTTCTGCTATCTTTGATGAATGATACAAATAAAATGTTACCATTAGTTCTTAATGATATTCATACTGTTTGACTGTGTATTAGTTAGCCTTCTACTAACAATTCATTGAAGTACTTTTACTGTGTATTCTTTTAGTAATCCTCTGTCAGAGTCCCCTCCATAGTACATAATGCATGTTTTCTGCTATCTTTGATGAGTGATAAAAAGACAATTTTACCATTAGTTCTTAATGATATTGATACTGCTGGACTCAGTACTCTTACACCTACTACCACAATACAATGAAGTACTTCTAGTGTGTTGTTTAAAAAATCCTCTGTCAATGTCACCTCCTGAGAACAAAATCAAGCCACTTCTGCTAAGTTTGATGAGGGAAAAAAATATTTTGCCATTAGTTCTTCGTGAGATTGACAATGTTGGACTCAGTACTAGTGAAACTACTCCCACAAGTACTATGAAGTACTTTTACTGTGTACTTTTTGAGTAATCCTCTGTCAATGTCCCCTCCTGAGTACAAGAATGCATGTTTCTCTGCTATTTTGAATCAGCGTTAAAACACCTTTCTTCATGAGACTTATATTGTTGGACAGAGTATTTTAAGAGGATATGACATGATATCAGCAATACTTCCAGTCAGTACTCCGGCAGCAGCATTTTTACACCTTGGAAAGTCTTTAGAGACTGGCCTTCAGCAAAGTGACAAACCCTTGTGACTCTTGTTGGCCTCTTATGACAATGCTGTCTTTTAAATAGGACTATTTTTCTACTCCTAGTTCATTCCTCGCAGATTCTTCCATCAGTCCCAGTCATTGCATGTCAGTCAATAGAGATTCAAAAAATATGTCCAATTCAACAAAATGTTTTTTTGTGAGTGAAGGCCAGAGCTAAATTATAGATTGTTTGATTGTGTAATTACAAGGTGAGAGAAAACAATTCCACATCCTCCTATGAAACGTATTTTATTTCCTTCTCCATGTTATACTTACTTGTAATAGAACATTTGCATGTTGAACTGCTGGATATCTTCCCCAGCCTCAAGGAAACACTATAAAATAAATGGATTCATAATTTTTTTTAAATGTATAAATTAATAATGTTGTGTGCCAACATTTCAAATTTAAATATAAAATGAAAAAAAAGTTTACTTTGAAATGATTTCTCACAAAAACCTTTCTAAATTATAGTAAATTCTAAAAAAAGTTGTAGTCAATATATACGTTTTTCTGCCTAAAATAGTTGAAATTCAACGTAAACTATATCAAACACCACATGCATGGCAATTAACCCATTTTTGCCCACTATTTAAATTGACTTTGTTTGAAGTTAACAATAGTGATATTATATATATATATATATATATAGCATATAATTGACGCAGTCTTTCTGAACACTTTTAAAATAAAATACTGCAAATGAAGAATATTTGTAATGTTCTGCACAGATAGTGCCTTAACTTGAATATGAAAACACGTGGCAACTTTATTAATACAGCAGATGAAAAGATTTGTGGAAGGATAAATTCTTCATGGGCTTCAATGGCTCTCTAGATAAAGGGCGTTTTATGGTTGCTTGTATTATCCTCAGATAGTGGTTTTTTTAAAAACTAGTGACATTTTAATAAATATTGAAAAAAAGGGCTCCAAAAAAGGCTATATATATATATATATATATATATATATATATATATATATATAACCAGTCTGTATTTCTTCAAGCACCAAGATTCATAGTTTATAAAGTACAATTCTGGGCCATTGATTGTGTTATTTCTCCAAACACATACAGTAAAGATGCCTGTTTTGAAGCCTTAAAATGGTGCAGGAAAAGGACTTTACATTGTATTATACTGAAAGACAGGACTATTCAGTTAAGAGAAGAGAAAAAAGAAAGAAAATTGTTATAATGGGTGATGTAACATTAATGACAGACATAATATGAGGTCCTTGGCAGTTGGCACTCAGACTCTAGAGGGGTCATGTTGTGATCATGGGGCATCACCCTTACAGCATCAGGACAATATCATATGGAGTCAGACACTGGAAGTGTGCTGGAGGCTGATGCGTTGACTGGGACTGATGGAAGGATGAGGCTGATGAGAATGAAGAATCTGCGAGGACGAACTAGCGGCAGAGAAATAATTATATATTAAAAGACAGCAACATCAGAAGAGGCCAACCAGAGTGACAGAGTGTGTAGCTTTGCTGAAGGATAGTTGTGACCAGCTATCCAGGCCAGACTCTAAAGACTTTCCAAGGTTTAAAAATGCTGCTGCCGGAATACTGACTGGAAGTATTGCTGATAATATGTCCACCATATCCTTTTAAAATACTCTGTCCAATAATATCTGTCTCAGGAAGAAAGGTTTTTTAATGCTTATTAAAAATAGCAGAAAAACATGCATTCTTGTTCTCAGGAGGGGACATTGACAGAGGATTACTGGAAAAGTACATAGTAAAAGTACTTTTTTACTAACCCCTAACCCTAACCCTAACCCATAGTACTTGTGGGAGTAGTTTCACTAGTACTGAGTCCAACAGTGTCAAACTCACGAAAAACTAATGGCAACAATTATTTTTTCCCTCATCAAACTTAACAGAAGTGGCTTGATTTTGTTCTCAGGAGGTGACATTGACAGAGGATTTTTTTTTTAAACAACACACTAGAAGTACTTCATTGTATTGTGGTAGTAGGTGTAAGACTACTGAGTCAAGCAGTATAAAGACCATTAAGAACTAATGGTAAAATTGTCTTTTTATCACTCATCAAAGATAGCAGAAAACATGCATTGTACTATGGAGGGGACTCTGGCAGAGGATTATTCACTAAGTACACCGTAAAAGTACTTCATTTTATTTCTGGTAGCAGTCAAACTAGTACCGAGTCCAAGAGTGTCAGTTTTATTAAGAACTTATGATAACAAATATTTGTATCGATCATCAAATATAGCAGGACAAAAAATGAAGAGCAGCTGAATTGAAAAAACAAACTCGAGAGACGGCTGAGGTGACCGCAGTGCAGAATCGCTGTAGTTTAAATCTCCTAACAATGTTGTCCATTTTAGACACAGGCTTATTATATTTATAGCCCTTAATAACATCCATTTTCTGGGCTCAATATGTGTCATGGCCGTTTTCGTTGTGATCGCTAAATTCACCTAGTTTCCCCTTGTTTATAATATTATCACCGTTCCAAGCACACGAGTGCTTTTGTTTTGAAATCACTTCCGTGAGTTTCGCCCCGCCCCTCGCTCCAATGACCATTAGACCATCTGGTAAGGTAAAAAGCAAAAACGTCTCTCAGACGCTCTTCCGTTTACTTGTTTAATAAAGAAAAACAATTGGACGGTAGATACACGGATTCCTTTTACATCCCTATGTGAATTTGGTTTTTGTTAAGATCTATTTTTGCTAGTGTGTTTAAAAATATGTATTATTTGTATGGTTTATTATTGTTTTTTGAGTAATTTGTCATTACTGTTATTTATTCACTGTACATAGATATAGTAACATACATATACATTCATACATATTTATTTTAGTGATATTTCTACTCTTAATTATATTGTTTATTTTCGGATCATATTAGTCCTATAACTGTTTTGTTTTGTTTTATTCAGCATGTTTTTGTTTTTCGGCATGGTGGGTTTAATACAATTGGACAAATGCACACTTATGTTTCATGCGCTGAATGGATTGCAAAGTTGCTAAGTTGTTGATGAAAAAGAAAAAAAAACTGGTACTTTGAGTTAATAAAAAAATCAGCCATCTTTGCTTCTACTGCTGAAGAGCAAATCTGCCTGGTACATATATAAAGGATATACACCCATAAAGTGTATCTTTTCCAAAAGTTCTAATGTGTGGGTATGCACTGCATGATGATCATCCTCTCATTCTGAATTCTGCTGAGTCAGAGCAAATGGAGCTGCAGGAAATGAATCCTAACATTCTCCAACACTCCCGCTGGGACATCTCTGCCCTATCATCTGGAACCCACAAAAATACATTTGCATTTCTGTAGGCTAGCAAGTCCAACCCACTGCACTTCTAATTTAGATATTGCGGATATAGAAACAACTCTGTTAATTTATGCGTTCTTCATAAACTAATGCAACCAATACACACGTTAAACCTCTTTTATTGCTATCATTCATATTCATACATCGAATAAACATGCACAGTGTTACTATTTATTTACAACATGTTAAGCAAACGGATGCCTATATTAGCATAGTATATAAATACATTTCACATGAAGATATCCCAGGAACTGTGAGGTTGGAAGCCAACGTCACCTTGAGGCGCTAATTAGACACTCAACACAACAGGAAAGTAAGGGCAGTCCAACGGTAGCCATTTTTCTGTTTCAAAAAGTCCCATATGCCATAATGTTCTGTTTCATAGCTATAATTCTGAAGTACTCTCCTCTTCCTTGGGTATTTGTTACCATCTTAATGCTGATCAGTCCGAGCAAAGCAGCACTGATAATACAGTAGCGACCGTGGAGCCATCGGACAATTGCTTCTCTTGAGCTTTGTGTATGGACTTCAACACAGAGTGAATACAATGTTCTATGTGGTTGCTCTTAGGATTCTTTGGCTCCATATTGGCATTCACTTCTTGTACCGTTCACTGAGAAGATGGCTATAAAAACTACAACTGCAGGCATGATGTATAAAACCGGACCGTCTTGGTCTTCTTACATTAACCTTTTTAATGGGTCAGTGCACACTGACTTCCACAGAGCAGCTCAAAAGCAATGAACAGTGCAACTGATCATTTCTATTATATTCAAATAACAAAAAATGAGAACAGGAGTTTGAACGTCCTGCACTTGTGTGTCCACCTTTGGCTTTATTACCAATCTGGTCCCCTCAATAGCCTTAACTGAGCATTTTATGATGAGTCTTCTCCATCATATTTAAAGGGGACCTATCATGCAAAATGCACTTTTGTACGTCTTGTATACATGAATATGTGTCCCCGGTGTGTCAGGGAACTCACCAAGTGTCAGAAAACACAACCCTCTCTCTTTTCCTCCGTACCCAAATCTCTAAAAACGGGGCTGCAACGGAGCTGATACAGACTGATACAGATTTGAAATTGTTCTGACGTCAGAAACGGGGAACTCCGCCTATATGGGCAACTCTCCACCTATCAGGAGGAGACAGCCACGGCCATTGCCGCTCGCAAGCGCTGGAGACGCTGCAGTACATATGCCAGGCCTGTAAGTGGCGCTGTAGTCTGCCACAAAAGCAGCGAAAAAGACTTCTCACAGAATCAGCCCTTGCAAAAACAGGGTTGGAAGAGAGCAAATAGAGCGAAATGAGGCATGGCTAAAATGCATGATCTGTTTGGAATTAAAAAAAAAAAATTCACAGACATCTTTTATATAGGTATGGCCCTACAATATATTATTCAAATATAGCATGATAGGTCCACTTTAACTAAAAAGAAATTGAGCAAAGCAGAATAAACAAAAAGTTGCACTTGAAAACCATGCAGTAAGAACAAACATAAATTCGACTTTTCTATTTTCATCAGGCAAGGAAAGCCGTTAAATTGTTTGTAGTTGATGAAGCAATGCAGATAAAGAGGAACATATAAACGATTTAAAAGGCCATGACAATGAGGTCAATATATATTACTAATTTAGATTATGTTCAATACACATCGAATGTTGTTCAAATTGAAATGCAATGAGTGAGTGTATGTCACAGTAATAATTGAATACATCAATAAATAATCATGCATCTCTGTTGTTAAACTGAAACCTGTTTCTATCTGAAATGTAAAGTGTCATGTTTATCTGCTTATTGACTGCATGCTATTTCAAAGTTATCCTATCAATAACGAACATGTTTAACATTTGAAAATGCACTTCAAGATCTCCTAGGTAAGGAACTAAAGGGAAACAAAGAGGAAATCAAATTGTAATCTTTGGCTCTTTGATTCATGCCATTTGTAGCAAACATACTGTTTCACCTGAACTAAAAGACTCAAAACTCGCACAGTGAAATATGACGGCATAGAAAACTGAGCAGAGAACCGATACCTCAAGTGTAGCATATCCAGGCCGTTCTCCATTTGGATAATGCTCAGATGATGACATCGTATTGAAATATTTTGGCAATTTCATTTGTATTCAAATCATTCTACAAAGTCTATCACATCTAGTTCTGACTACTGCTTTATATTTTGCAAAAGCACACTGAGAAACACTACCAGCAGACCATGAAGAGTGCTACATGAATCACTACCTGTCTTTCGAGGTGTATATATCCACAATTTTAACACCTGGCCAATTGGTATGGAGAGTGTCAGCAGTAAATTGTTAAATAAAACATAACGATATGCACAATCATATGAATAAACAAACACATTTTACATTATTAATAGGGCCTTCTTTCCCGAAAATATATGTACAGAAGTGAAAACCGAGAGACTAATAAGTTGTTAATCTCCTTTGAAGGTTACATGACATAGCCTACATACTGTATATGATGTTTGTTAATTTTAAACATCTTTTTGCAAGTCAAGAAATTGGCATTTTGTTGTTCTACTGTATGTAATGCTACATGAACAAACAATGATACATGTTTTTTCGCTTCCCCATATTGTTTGTGAAATAAGGTTGCAAGGGGTTCTCTCAATTGTAAAAATTATTAATAAAAAAAAATGTAAACTTGATTTAGCAAGCTAGCTAACACTGGCTCCTCAAAAAGTAAACAAGCCAAGCTAACAACATTTTGCTAGCTAGCTTGATAGGTAGGTAACATATTATAGCCATGTCAAACCCAAGAGTAGGATAGGTCATCTCCTACTCTTTGCACAGTTTTTTCAGCAGCAGCATCAATTACTTTAGCTTTGTTTTGTCTCAAGCTAACATGAGCTAGCTTGTCAAAATTTGGTGATGACACGTGAATCTTGCCTGAGGCTTAGAGTTAAAAAAAATATGAAAAGATGTGTTGTTTGTATAAATGTCATTATAACAAAAGTAGGTTTTAAAAAATAAAAATAAAGGGTATGATATATAGTTGAGGTTAAAAAACTATTTCAGAATTTGTTAAATAAATTAACCATACTTATATATTAATTAATATGGTTATATATTGATTACATGTATTTTGTTGTTCAACATATTGTGGTTTCATTCCCTTCCTTGCAACTGCAGGACAGATTCGGGAGGACACGTGTACTAATACTGTTCACGCTCACACAACAGAAGGGATCAAAGGCCACTACATTTATAGTGTCAATGAAACAAATAAATGCAGGCAGAGAGAGATAGCACTGCTTAGGGAACTACAAATAACTCTTAGATGTACAAAGAACAAAGAGAGATTTCAAGAGCGAATGGAAGTGTCCGTCCTTGAGAGCCTGGTTAAACTAACAGTCTGTTGAGTTATTTCTCTAGCTTGTATTTCTTTTTAATCACTCTTCTCTCATCCATTAATTTATCTATTTCCATCTAAATGGTACATCTGCAGGAAGAAATGGAAGATGAAATTGTACAAATAATTAATCCATCACAGCAGAAAAAAAGAAAACGGGCATTTGGTCTCCCTCTGCAAAGATAGCATATTCTGTCAGAGCCTTAGATTACAGCTCCATCCTCTCCATGTTGACAGTAACTACCTGCACGGAGATTTGCGTAAAATAAATCATACTACAGAAAAAAAAGATGTAGACTGCCATGTTTTCCATTGCAAGCAATTTCCCTCTCAACGTATATCAGCATTGATTAAATCTTACCCTGTCAGTGTTAAATGATCCTATTTTTAACCAACACCAGCCGCATTACATTTAAAGCAATGGCTCAATCCGAGTTCACATTAATATTTAAAAATGGAGCTGTAATCATAAGCATTTCCCAGAAAATCTATGCGAGAATTCCACTTCGCTCATGAATCCAAATGCAGAAATAATACACACTCATCTCAAAACACACCTAAATAATGCTTACTGTACATATACATACAGTAAAATACACTTGTTGTTTACAAACACTCTCTCTGGGAAACGGGCTGCACTCGAGCTGATGCTAAAAGTACAGATAATATGTCCAGTAGAGCAGGTTAACCATGACAAAAGAGAGGGGGAAGGTGACTCTGGAGTAGTTGTCTATGTGGTGGGGGTTCTCCACGGTACAGCATGTAAAGGAGCGGAGAACTTTGCGGACCGTGGCCAGAGCAGTGAGGCACCAGTGGGTGGGCTCCGGGGGGGGTGCCTCGGGCTTCGGCTCGCTGCCCGAGGGGCTGGACGGGCTAACAATGAGTTCTAGGGAGGCGGGAGCCGGGGTCTGAGTCGCGGCAGCCTCCTTGCGTCTCTTGGCCCTGTTGTGGTTGGAGATGGTGGTGATGATGCCGTTCATTTCGTCGTCCAGGTCGTGCATGTGGTGGCCGTAATGCTGGGAGACAAAAAGAGAATGAGATTTGAACTGAAGTCAAAATAAGTTACATTCAGATTTGAGAGAACTTGTTCAACTTACCCCAAAATGCTCATGATGACATGATGTAGATGACGAGGAGGACAATGACCACCATTATGAAGACAATGACTGTGACCACAACAACAGCAATGACTCCAACAATGAACAGTAACACAGGAAGGACATGCACATGGCAGGTCTTGAGTTGCCTTCAGTTGAGCTGCTTTTTCGTATAATAAATAATAAATAATAAATAAATAATACAAATAATAAAATAATACATGCGTTATGAAATAAGCAACCAAAATGGGTTTCTTACAAAGACAGCTGTCATTTCATAATACATTTTAAATGTTTTTATTGTTTTGTGGATTTATTACCTAATATGGATGTTATTACACAAGATTTGGCAACCTAGAGTCTTAAAAATAGTAACACAAAGCGATTCCCTGTGACTTATTAAAACTTTAGCATCCAAACTTGATACTTATCCCATTGAGGGCACCAATTGTATAACAGTTGGGACGTGTGCATCACGTTACACAATATTGCTTTAATATTGTGTTTTTATTTCACATCACATGCAGGAACTAATGGCATTTCTGAAACTCAGTTTAGTGGGTGCCCTTTTATCAGGTTAAAACAAAACCCCTTAAAATGTTATTTAAACTACGCTATAGAACAGTATATCCATGAGGGTCTCACCATGAAGATGTGTGAGTCCATGTGACTGAGGCTGCAGAAGTGCGCCACGGCGTACTCGATGAGCGCTCCGAAGATGAAGCTGAAGCAGATTCCCAGGTAAACATCGATGGCCTTGATGAAGCAGTTGGCATTGGGCAGTGACGTCCGGGCTCCCATCATCAGAGTGGTCATGGTCAGGACCGTGGTCACACCTGGAGCAAAGAAACACAGAATATAACATTGTTAAGCAACTTTTATTTGATCAGTTGTTATATTTTTCCAATCTGCCTTTCTCACTATACTTTAAAAAAAGCCAACATTGAATTACAAGAGGAATTCTGTCTGTGCTGTCAAAGCATATTTTTTGTTTCATTATTTTTAAGTGAGCATTGACCTCACCAAAATGTAGCCCCTTAAATCCAGTGTGCTTTTTAAGGTTTGAGAACGGTGTGTTCTCAAGCCCCCTGCAGTAGTGGCAGATTTAATTCAAGGCAACATCTAAGTTTGAATGTTCCCACTTAAAAACACCAATGTCACAGATGCTCTCTTCAACCCCTCAGCCCTTTAAATCTCCAAACCAACATCTGTGCTCACAAAAGGAAAGTAAAATATATCTCATCTTTGTGTAGCCATACAAATACTTGTACTAAAGAGAAAATATCAGGGTAAGAAACATGTCTTTGTACTCGAACCTATACAAATGCGTGCTGGAACAGAGGAAAGGGAGATCCAGAAGGAAACCCATGAGAGGACAACAAGCAGGCTGGAGGGGACGTAGGTCTCCAGGATGAAGTACAGAATGCTCCTCTTCAGCTCAAAGTGGAACACCAGCCTCGGGTAGTTGCCTTGGGACAAAAGGACAAAAGTGTGTCAATGTAAAGTACTTCACAACAGAAACATGTGGTATGTATCTGATATGTTACCTATATGAATTTGATGTTACACTATTGAACAACTGCTGTTTCCTGTTTTATTTTTTAACATCTGCGTCATGTCTGTTTTTATTTTCTGTCTTTTTGTGTTTTCCCACCTTTTTGATTATCGGAACTGGCCTTAATAGTTCCACCTTTCCCCAATCAGCTCTGCAACCACCTGACCTCCTGTACACCTACACTTTATCACCTCATTAGTTCAGATTCTATTCAAGTGCTGGTTTTCTGTTAGTCTTGGTTGAATTGTTGTATGATGTTCAACGTGAAGTTATATTCTGTTTGTTTTAGCTTGCCTTGTCTGGATTAAACCTAAAATAGAGATATTTTCTGTTAACTCGTCATTTGTCCTGCATTTGGCTCCAACCCCGCCCCACTACATGTAACATTGAGAGATGAAGGTCATTGTTACCAGTTTCATAGACGGCCTCTGAGACAGAAGTGTAGTAATCCTCTACGGTGTACTGGGCCAGCTGTAGGGTGTCCAATCCGCTGACAGACTCGTTTCCTCTGGTCCAGTAGAACATGATATCATTGATGTTGTAACCCCCTGTAGAAGTGAAAAAGAGATGGAAATCACCTTCATACGTAGATTACAGAAAAATAATCTAAAGTGGAAGTATTCAATGTATTTTTATTAAAAATCTAAGTGAATAAGGATTTAAAAGTTGTAATATTTTGTTTATATTGAAGAACACACAGAGAATTATCACCCAAAGTTCCTCTCAGCTCTACTCAAAGACAGTCTAAGGCTGGACTTGAACTGTTTTTCTGTTTGATTGCCTGCTGTTTTGTACTATTGATGTGTTAAGCTGCGGCAGAACGCTGCTTTAAGCTCTGATCAACCCACAGTACACTACCTCATTCATCATAAGGCATTGTTAGCAACCAGCTGTACACAAGGCTTAATAAAAGCAGATTGAATGGCTGAATTCCAATCCGCACCCACGTGTCCACAGCGGCTTTTTTGGACATTTCTTCTAACCATTCAGTGCTTGAGTGGCGTGCCACTAGGCTCCTGTTTGGACAAATGCTTGCAGTCAGCTCCCAGATTCCCAATGGACCAATGAGGTCGCTCGTTTGGAAACTATTTAACATTATATGACAAAAATAGTTAGCCCATATGTACTTCTGAAAACATTTGAGGTGAGACGCACTCCATGGAGTCAGGAGATGCAGCGAGTTGTGCTGATGGCCCTTGACTTGCATAAATGGGACACCTGGCTGTGAAATGCACCGTGGTATCATCAGAATGAATTGCACGGCTGCTTAGTGCTGATCCTGTTGACACATTCCATGAGGACTGAACGCTAATAAATGACAGTGAGGAGCTGCAAGGGGCGAAACGGTATAACTATCAATGGTACAACACTTTGCTGTGACGTATTTTGTTACTTTGTCAACACCAAAGCATGTTATGTACAATTTGAGCTTTCACGCTTTATTGGAAAACCAAATTTTAAGCTAAATAAAAAAAAAAAAAAACATGGATATAAACCCTGGAATATTTTCAGGCACAAACAGAACAAACAGGACATTTTCGCTGAATTTGACAGAAAGTGTATTTTATGTATTATAATCAACAACTCCACCTTTGGGCAATAATAAAAGATACGGTTTGAGTAAAAACGTTATGCAATATAGCTCATATGCTTGCATTCCTCTTATTTGATGTTTATACAATGTACACTACCATTTTAAATCCTTAATGTAAATGTAGAGTCTCTGTATACATTTCATATGCAAGGCTAAACACCCATGTGCCTCTCCTCCTTGTTTACCATGTTTTATGCTTCCAGGCCTCCCCTAGTAAACCCTTGTTTTCATAATGCTATGAATTGTGAGTAATTCCCTCAGTCAAAGTGTTGATGTATGCAGACTTTACGGAGTGTGCATAAAGGGCTCAAAATGTCTGCCAGCGAGCCCTTCTTGCAATGACAATGTACAGTACGGCCGCCCAGAGCCCTCACACATTAAGCGGGAACTCGCCTCGAAGTCTGTGAGTCAACAACTGACTCATGTGTCAAGTGGCCACAAACACAAGTCAGATAATTGCTTATGTTGTCAGCTGGGTGCACACATAGGCAGCAGTTACCTAACATATTATCTGAAAGTTTATAAGGTCATAATGTTAGTTTTACAGGTAAAACATATTTTCTTCTCCTGAAGCAGTTGCCGTGCTTGTATAGGTCTCAGGCTCGAAAATGACATTCCCAGAACAAATGACCATATCTTCACTTCTAAAAGGGGTAAATTAATAATCTTTTTTCTCAAAGCAATGATAAACCTGTGAGTTGGATGTAGAAAAGTCAGAATCAATATATAGATTAATTTTATTTTAAAGTAAATTCAGATTGAACATAGTAAAAAAATGTAAATTATAGTGTCCGTCCAAAAAAAAAACATTACTTATAGTGAAAACCACCCTTGAATGATGGGATAGTAGACAAAAAGCTTTAGGAATCCAAACTATAACATATAATAAGTACCCTGTATCAAGATTGATGCAAAACAAGTGAAACTTGACCTTTTTAGAGAGGTTTAGAAAAATAAACACTTCTGGGGTCATTTGGGTGGATTTTCCATATCTCTGGAACCCATCGGTCGATTTTGATGATTGACACCTGTTTTGAACCGTTAGAGCCAATAGAATCGAGGGGAAGTTCCAAAAATCCATCTAAACATTACCCATTGGTGAATGAGAGTGATGCGCAGCCAGAATGCCAAAAACCGGAAGCTGGGTTGCAGCTCTCATAGCTCTCATAGCAGCTTGATATGAAATCTCAGTTTTTGACATAAATCTTATGATGGATTATCAGGAATCATTTCAAAGTGACACAGACACATTGGATTAACCTTCAGCAGCGTTTTTATCGTTTTAATGGCATTGAACACAACTTTTGATCAGAAAAACCGCAAAGGTAAGACCTTTTGGCTCCGTAAAGCTAAGTTGTGTGTTATCTGGATTTGCCTTAGCTGCGGTGAGTTTTGTCGCACAGTAATGATACTTATACCTCTGGAATCTGTGGAATCTCAGCTTTCATATGATATTTTGTTTGTGCAGATCCGATAAGTAATACAATATTTTTACCGTGAGTTCTGTGCTAAGTGCGTTAGCATTTTTTAGCTTAGGGCTAATTCAGAGGCTTGATATTACCCTTGTGTTTCGTTTAGCTAAAAATGGTTAATATTGTCTGATAGCTGAGTTTCTTCCCGTTAAGTGGGTATGACACATTCATAGTTTGTTAAATGTTAAGAAGCCCTCAGACGCTGTTTCTTGCAAGATGTTTCGTTTTGCCCCCGGTATCGGGGGCATGGGGCTTAACTGGTTAATGGTCTGCATGTATAGCGCTTTTTCAGTCTTTACGATCTCTCACAATGCATTGAAATATAAGTCAATTACAAAGGCTGCCATACAAGGGGCCACTTGCTTATTCACACTCCTTCGCACATGGTTTGCCATGCCATTGGGAGCTACTTGGGGATAAGTATCTTGCTCAAGGAAGTCATTTTAAAATTGTGCCATTTTTTATGCTTTATAACAGTTTATTTTATTTGCATATTGACTGGATAATGTGCCATTTAATTCGTGTTTTACGACAGCTGTATTCGTCTGCCTGTATTGTTTGTATTTATTTGTTGTAACATTGTTCATGCTGTCCTCTTGGCCAGGTCGCTCTTGAAAAAGAGATGTTAATCTGAATGAGACTTTTTACCTGTGTTAGAAAGATATCACTCGTCACCGGCTTGAGCTTCAATATCAGGATACATGTATTTATTATCCTTGCAAGAATGGAAGTAGTCATCATACAGAGCTGCATGGGACCAACTAGTTCCCCGAATAGTATCCGACATGCTTATGAGTGTTACAGTCACAAGATGCAGAATACCGGTTCAAAGCAGTATTCAATGTTTTAGTTCAGATTAGCAAAGGCCTGCATAAGCAATAAACATGACCGTCATATGTCTATCTCCATAGAGGCTGAATCATCATGTTAATCGTTGTCACATAGCTATCATATGCCTAAAACAGTGTGTCCTGACGCTCTTCTATCATACATCCTGTTACGTACACAGCTACGTAGGGCCTTTGTTATCATGTGCTACTAAGATATTAGAAGAGTACATTCAGTATTTTCCCAACAACCTGGTTAAATAAAGGATATATAATATCGTATCCAGTTATGTCAACAATTTCCAAAAACTGATTTGTGTTCAATAACATGATTAATAACGAAATAGCTGACTAATGTGCAACCAACATGGCTGTGTTAGTTAAATTCAACATTGTCTGATCAACTTGGATTTAATTGATAGGTAGGTGTGCTGTTCTCTATACTGACCAATAAAAATTAAACACAATTCAGTCTCATTTGCCTTACTTAACCGTGGAAATAATTCCAACATAAAGATAGGGTATCATACTGACTTAGCTCACTTGTGTAAATGTAACTTCACAGTTAGACTTATGTAACTCAACTGTCTTCATTAAAGTCTAAGAAAGAGGCAAAACAAAGAAAGCTGGTAAAAGTACTGTAATAATGATGTGATGATGATGATGGCGATTACGGTTACTAAACGGTTACTAAATCCCAAGGTATGGAGGGAACAGCTGCAAATGTTAATTGCTGATGCTTTGCTAAAGTCTGATCATTTCATGGTTGAGTTGTTTGGGATTGCAACCCTTACTGGGAGGTAAATTCCCTCTGATGCTAAATATCAGCATGAAAAAGAAACATTTGGCAACATCTGAACATCTAGTTTAAGAAGCTATTGTTCCTCTGGGTTCACCAACACTAAAGTACTGTATATTTGCCATTAAAACAACACAACACTTTGAAAAAGAATAATCATGTTTCATGTAGTTAGAGTCTCAGTGCAAACAGACTATTATCCCATTATTCACTCTAACCCAGTCTGACGTAGAGGATTTGCCAATGGAAATGTATTTGTGGTGTTCATGTTCACTTCAAAGCAAAATGTGCTGATGAAGAGCTTAACTCTGGTACATGGCAGACTAATCATGCATATTGCACCGGGCCCCAGAGAGCCCGATAACCCAAATAAGAAGCCATGTAAAATGAATCTGGTCAAACATCATTGTGCTATTGAAAGCAATTTCACACTTAGCATAAGTATAATATCAATTAATAAGAAGTGGTGATGAGGACAGAAAGGTGTGATTATTATCCTCTGTGGTGTATTTTTCAAAATTTTCTGCAGAGGGAGCAAGAGAATAAGAAGAGGAAGTGCAGTACGCTGAATCTTGAAGACATGTCTATGATCTGTTTTACATGGAATGCTCATTATTTTTGCTATTTCTCTTCCCATTAAAACCCATATGGAGTCATGTATTATTGACAGGGTGAGCCACTGTGCTGAAAGCAAAGTCGCTTAATGAAGGGCGACGGTGACTTTGATGCTGAAGGGTCCTGTTAATTCACAATTTTTCTCTCTCATTGTACTCATTATTTCCCTTACCTAAAGCTCTGACATTTCAGTACAAATATAAACCCAAATGGAGAATGACATGCAGTCCAATTGGATAGAAGAGGGGTATTTTCTACCTTCCAGCACCCCTTAAAAACAAGTAGCCATATCCAAACAATTAAAGCATGTATCAGAGCCGCCACTAAAAGTTACATAACATCACAGACCACAAAAGACTGTGACTATCTTCTGACTTTTTCTGCTGTCAGTAGGCACTACATATCTATCCGCAATCCCGATCTAAACGCCCCACACCCTCCCACAACGACGCTTTCTTTAAACCTTCCTCCAGTGCAGAGGATCCACTTTTGGCACAACATTAAAAGAAGTAAATCCATGCATATACATCTTCATAAAGCAAGAGGGAGGGCAGGAATTGAAGGAGAGGAGAGAAAACAGCGGAGAGAGCAGCAGGATGAGGGAGAGATTGTGAGACAGGGGGGAGAAGAGAGGGGAGATAGATGCAGATATTTAGCCTGGAATTATTAAAGGAGAGGAGGAAGGATCCATCATCCTCTCAGTTACCTAACTTTAACCTCCAGATGTCTTTTTGTCTGCTAAGTGGCACTGGAGCTGCCGTTAAATGTTTTATTTGGCACAGAGGTCCTGGTGGGCTTCTGGCAGGGATCAGACTTAGCTTAGCCTGGCTGGCTGTCATCTAGTAGCATGGAGCAAAAGCCAGATGAGCAAGGAAGGCTGTGGAAGGAAGGCTTTTTTCCTTCCTACCATCAGCTGACAGCCAAATAAAAAATATATCTTGCCATGTTATTTAATCTTAATTGCAATTTGATTTAATTTTAAACCAACTGCCACTGCATCGCCAATTGAAACCATTCCAACATTTGACAAAGATTCTTCAACATCAATGATTCTTAACACATTAAGCCTACTGTCAGAGGTTTGGATATTTAAGATATTAAAATGTTAAGAGGATTTGTAAATATGCTGCCCAAAGACTTATGGGAGTTGCTATACAAAGTACGGATCAGTAAAGGATCAGTTTTTTACTTTTTTGTTAAAGTAGCTGATTTCACTCATGTGCATTTGTGGTGCCCTGAATTGTGTTGTGAATAAACTCAGTTTATACCAGTTGGTTCCTCACTAAATCACATGTGTGTATTTGTGACATCAAACAAGTATTAGTTGTCTTTCTTGATTCGATACATATTTGCAAAACCAGTTTTTTGTAATGCTCCCAAGAGTGCATTGATATCCTTTATGGGTAACAAACATTATGCTTCTTAATGGTAATTTAATGATCACTAATCCCACAGGGAACCTTTACCTATGGCAATAGAGCTAGCTTAGCTTAGCGAAAAGGCTGGAGAAAGTGCTTGCCTAGCCTCTTTAGCCTATAATGCTAAGCTAATGGGTCATCACTCTAGCTGTAACATGACAAAATGTTGAAAGTAAATGAAAGTAGTTGCGTACGTGCACTTCCAAAAGGTTGACTTTATCCTCAACATTTGGACTTTATTGACTACAATTCTATGTTAGACCTTTCAACTTTAGTCTTGTAATTCAAAATAAGTTAAAACATATTCCTCCTCTCATTTTTTTCTCCTTATACCTGACCCATATACTCTTCCGTACTAAGAAGAAAGACAGGAGAGCTAATGATCTTCTCATCTTACTCTGGGCAAGAATTTGGCATATTTCCCTGTTCAACTATCCCAGATGAAGGGTAGACATTCAGGTTCGTATGACAGTAATTTATGGCTGACTAACCAACACAGGAGAATACATCATGACTGGAGTTGCACCCTGCAGTTTTTGTCTGCTGTGTGACATAACACATGTTCTCAAACACACACAGACACACACACACACACACACACACACACACACACACACACACCACATGCACATACACACAGCAGCAGTTTAGAAGATGAGAGAAAGTGATCTGTTTGATCCTCGGGTTTGATGCGATTCATTTGACATCACGCCCACCCACCAAGTCCCAGCCAAGGCTTGAAGCTGCACAGAGCTGATTTTCTTTATTAAGTATGAAGTGTCCTTACAGCTCTCCAGTTGTAGCGTGCAGGTCTGTTTGTCCATGGGATACTTGGTCAGATCCATGTTGCAGGCCACGGTGGTGGTGATCCTAAAAAACAAAAAGGTTGTTTTTATTTCAAGGGAAATTCCAAGAATATAACTAAAGCATGGTATTTATAGATCTAGAACATTAGTTCCAAACAATCAATTGTGCAGATGTGTGAATAACAAAATATGAATAACATACATTTTTGGGAACACCATGAGAATAATTGAAATACAATTACTGTCTATAAGCTTTTGATAATATTACTATGTCAAATATATTTGCGAGGAGTGATGAGGCTGTAGCCTAATAAACATTTTAAACGTTGGTTGTCTGACTGAATGGGACAGTGATTTTGTGTATGAGATAAATAATGTTTTAATTGATATAGACCAATAAGCTATAGCGCATTTATTAAAAACCGTAGTGGAAAATACAGTTAATCTACCATGCAGATGGGCTGTAACAGCAATGTTGAAACTGTCTGATTGGTATCGCTAGTCTTTACTGTACTGACATTTTTCATTTATATTAATATGGGGAGTACCAGAATCTGAATCTGCTTCATGGTTTTCACTTTCTTTGCTTCATTTGTTCTGTTTTTTATTCAGTAGGTGAACCTGTATGTTCATAAAATAGTGTGTGTGAGCTTAACTGTGTGTATTAAACAAAACTGGATGGGCTCATGTGTTTCATTGTTGGTGTGTAGAGTACATATACCAACAGGACCTTTGTAAACCATAAAAAAAAACATCAGATAAAGTAGATGTTATTTAATCTGCCTTTTGACCGCTCAGCCTTAGGCTCTGGTCATTTCAGAGCTTTATCATGTATTCCCCCTGGCACAGCCCTGAAACATTTACCACAGCTGTCCTTTCCTCAACACCTCACATTTCCCACTTCACTCTGACCCTTTTCACAGCTCACTCCCTGACGTGAACATCCCTCTACTGTCCTGCTCTGTGCTGGCAAAGTGCTACCCTCCTCCCAGTTTCCTCTGACAGGATGTGACCCTAAACTGTGAAGTTATCTCTAGAGGCGCAAAGTTCCACGAGGGATTCTTCTCATCTTGGCAGTGGAACCATTTTCAGAGAAAATTCTCAAATACAAGGATTTATATTGGGATATGTATGCTGATGACACTCTAACTAACTAAGATATTACGATTGCTGGAGGAGACAAAAGTATAGTATCTGAAAACAGGCTTTGTAAAGGTAAATCACATTATAGATTTAATCACACTATTAAATCTATAAAAAAAATACCTTAAATAATAGAGGCAATTTACATTTTTAAACCATCAGATGGTTTTCCTACACTGATAAAAACGAGTAAATAATACTATGATTATGTGTTTAAATCCTACAAGAAATTACTAATAATTTTCTTTTACTCAAAATCTCTCCTTTTATTTAATGTGTTACTTGAATTTGCAAGTAATTTTGTATCTTCATTTTGATAAGTAATTTGAAATCATAGCACAAAGTAAATGTTAACTAAAGTAATGTGTTGACCTACAACCTGTCAAAAGCTAGTAAAATGTACAGGGCAATGTGAGTAAAGGTGGGCGACGCCCCCGATGACGTCAGAGGAGTTAGCGCACAGTACAGACATTTGAAAAAAAGCAGTCACAGACGATTGAAGAGAAGAGAGCATGGACCCTCGTCTAAAATGAATACTCGTGGATTTTGAATCATGTCAGTATTTGTATGTACTTTGTTAACTCTGTACATCCCTGTTAGCTTGTCAGCTTAATGTGGATATAACGAACCAGTCTTTCAGCTTAGCAACTTAGCTAGTTAGCGTTCTAGCTAATTTAGCCTGCTTTCATGGACGAGGCACACACAACATGTAATACTTTGTGGTTTAGTAGTTGTTTCAAACTAGTCAACAGCTGGCGAAATTCACCGTTTTGAATAAAAAAATGTGGCAGTGGGGAATAGAGAGGCGAAGTCCCTCCCTTTCCGGTGGAACACATGGGACCTTATTTCGGAAAAATTATGTATTGAAGTCAATGGCGAGATAAAACGTATCTTTCGATCCCGGTTGAATTGTGCCATGAATTACACTGATGTTTGTGTAAGAAATTAAAATCAATGTTTAATGACGTAATTTAGTTTAAACATACAGTAGGCTTAAAACTGTTTTATTCTGAAAACATTTCCGGTTAACATTCGTCTGTGGCTAACATTGTTGCTAAAGTTTATTTTGAAAAGCTATTCCGGAAGAAGTCTCCGGAATACCAACAGTAAGCTTGACTTCAGGTTTTACGTAAATAACGATTAGAGCCGTTAAAATGCATTAAGTAAAAAGTCATGAAAGAGAGTATGAGGAGAAGAGGCGTGTGGAGTTATACAATGAAGACACATGTCTAAATCCTCTGATTTACGCGATATCGGACATAGAAGACCGAGGTGGGAGGTCCCCCTGCGTCACCACAGCCGCCATTGAAGAGGAGGAGCCAAATGATGAGATATATAGTTAGGTGATGGAGTTTTGGGGGTCTCTTCTCCACGGCCGCGACTGCGAGAGGACAGCTGCAGCTGCTCTCTCTCCCACTACTCCTCTGTTTGTTTCATTACCACGCTACTTAATTAAAGTAACCAATTTGACCCTTTTCAGAGACTCCATTGTCTCTTATTTTTAAACTTCTTCCTGGACGCAAGAGAACCAACAAAGATCTACAATTGTCAATCTTAAAAAATCTTTTCCATGTAAAAAAAGTCACAGTTTGTCGTAAAACTGTTGAAATATAAGACTATGAAAAATACACAACTAGAAAGACTACAAATCCCAGAGTCGCGTAAGTGATGTCATAACTGATGTCATAATTGTTTTCCTCCACTAAATATAAGAGATAGCTAAGATAAGATAACTTTAACAAGATGCCTGTGTGCTTTGTACCAGGTCTTAATCATACCAGCAATGGGTCTTGCTCGTTCTTTCGCTACCCCTCTGATGAAAGGACCAGGAGTGGCTGGATCAAGTTAGCTACCTAGCTAGTAGCAAGCACGTTAGTTAGCATTACAGCCTTAACCTTGTCATTTGTATTAGCCTTAACATGAAGTAACATTAAGTAACCCAAAATGTTAAACAGTAAGAGTAGTAGTCATATTTCGTGAACTCTTTGAAGAGTACTGTCACACCGGTGTGATCATTCTATAATACACCGTTTAAGCCCGGATGCCCCCGGGGGAGACATGCTAACGCTAAAGCTACATTAGCATTGGCAATCTATTCTACTTCATGCTATCTGCACAAATGGTTAACATTGAACATTAAAAAGATCAGGCAGTTCAGGGAGAATCGAAGGAAGGTAGGCAGCTTTGCATGACATTCTTCTCGACGTGTTTCATTGTGGTGATGATGACAGTAGTGACGGCCATCTTGGTGACGTGTGTTGTGCAAGACCAGAGATGTAGTTCATTGAGCGGTTTCACACAAAAAAAAGTGTTACTTCACAGTTTTACGGCAAAAAAAAATGTTTACTTGCAAAATTATCTTTTAAATTGACAAACATCATATGTGTAATTCATGGCACAATTCAAACGGGATCGAAAGATAACTTTTCTCTCGCCATTGACTTCAATACTTAATTTTTCCGAAATAAGGTCCCATGGAGGTCCACCGGAAAGGGAGGGACTTTGCCTCTCTATTAGTAGTTCAGAAGAGTTTTTTTTACTTGGGGTGGGGGGGTGGTGTTCGCGCTACATTTTCAAATGCTGCTCGGTAGTTAAGCAGTGTGGCGCCAAACTGAGTTTTCCTTTACTGTGGAAGTCAATTCACTCACATGCATCCGACTGTGTGTGATGCACATGTGTGCTTTGTTTTCACCAGCTTCCTAAAAAAGGGTATGTCACATTCACTGCCATGGAGCTGCTCTGTGGGCCAGTCTGTGTGATGCGGCCTGTTTCACTGCAGCCTAAAGGAGAGGGGTGATCCAGGAAGACTACTGGGACAAGAGTCACTTTATTAGAAGTTTAAAGACCCAGTGAAGTGTGCGCCGGTGCATGATCTGTTATGCTAATACGTATAGTAATGACCAAAATTGTCCATTGGAACCCATATAAAAGATGTTGGAATAGCAACGAATTTGACGAGTTGGAATTTTCCGCTGGGAAATCCGCCTTCGTGGGCGTGGCTTGCGATCTACTGCGTGACGTCAGAAGATGGGCTCAGCCGAAGTGTTTACATTCACCACCGTTCATTTTGTCTCTGTTTCAAAGTGGAATTTACCAACGTTTTTGAGCGAGTATTTTATTGGAAAGTGTTTCGCAGTCGACTGGAAGTGATTGCCAATCGAGGAAACCTGACAATGGAGGCGACAGTGAAGAAAAAGGGAGGAAAAACACACGGGAAGCGATGCATTGCCGCTGGCTGTGGTAATGTCAATTCTGCCGAAGTGGCGATGTTTCTGTTCCCAAAAGATGAAGGTGAGTGGCTGGTGTTATTGTTTCGTAGATTCGTAGATTGTTTATGAAAAATAAACGCCACTGTGTTTGTGTCTATAACAAGACTATCATGGCGGCGGCAGAGCTCAAGTCGAGTTTCTCCGCCTGGAGATATTCTCACTATTTCACTTTTGTCGAGCACAAAGAAAAGAACGTTTTAGTTAAATGTAAGTTGTGTCTTGGCGGGTCAAAGATCCTATCGACTGCCCAAAACAGCAATTAAAATCTGTTGAAACATCTGCAGAAACAACATGCTGGGACGAAGCTAGTAGCTAAGACCACAGACCCAGACTCATCCGACGCCACTCCACCTCCACCTAAGCAACAGCGGCTGGATTGGCACTTTGAAACATATCTTTGTGTTTGTGTTTGTATAGATCACATTGCTTAGCAGAGTTCAGTGATGCAAATGCATGTCAAGTTGATCAACAGGTTGTATTATTCTCCGATGCAATAACAGTACTGAAATGAAGGCTACAGTATAAGGGCATTAATGGGTGCCCTTTTTTAAGTAACTAAAAAGTTACTTTTCACAGTAACGCATTACTTTTTGGTGTAAGTAGTGAAGTAACTAGTAATTGTAACTAGTTACTGGTTTTCAGTAACTAGCACAACACTGCATGTGAACATGAATGTTGCATCATGCTATGAACAGATGAATGTATGATCAGGTGATGGCCAATCCTGTGTGTAGATCTACTCTAGATCTATGACAAAATATTGTCCTCAACTAAATTGACTTCCATGGCCACTTTCCTCATCTATCCTGTCCGAAAAGCTGTCAAAATCACTCATTTCTCTCGCACCAGTATCACTTTCCGAAGGCTCCGCCATGTTTACAATCACAACTGGGCCCATCTTGTGACGTCACAGCCGCTATCGTCTGCAGCAGCGGTAGGCTCAGACTCTGAAAAATTTGCGATGTTTATCTCGTCCCTCGCACTTCCTAAAAAATTATTTTAGCCATGAACGGCCTGTTTCACTGCAGCCTAAAGGAGAGGGGTGATCCAGGAAGACTACTGGGACAAGAGTCACTTTATTAGAAGTTTAACTGTTGGTGCCTCCTTCTGTAGCGCGTTAAATTGAAGTTAAGGCATAATCTTTGTCTTCAATATCTTTCTGTACTTACAGTTATGGGTGTTCGCCACAATAATTGACATGTCTGTTAAACAACACCACGTTGAAGTTAGACGGAAGCTGCCCCCCTCCATGAAGTTTAGCAAAAGAAGACGCCACACCTCCCAACGTGTCCATCTCCATCGAGGGATCGGCGGTGCTTGATGAGTGTAAATGTTTGGTGAACGCCTGCCTTCTGCTCACGGACATCATCCATGCAATGAACTTAAGTAACACATCAAAGTTGAAATACGCTTCTTTCGTTTTCAAAAATCTTTCTTGAACTTAATTTCCTCAAGATTTTCTTGAAAGTCAAATTTTTTGCATAAGCAGTCATGGAATTTTGAGGTACTTGAGAATTTTCTTTTCGTTGCACTTTATACTCCACTACAAATCAAAAGGAAATATTGTACTTTGTGCTTCACTATGTTATATAGAGTTTATAAAGTATAAGGTTGTTTTTTAATTAACCAAAACATTTAAATATGGTTAGAAACCCTTGAGCTATTACGTTTTTGTTTGTTAATATTAGATTTTTTACTACATGTAATACTCAAACAGCATTTAGCTAATTATAGTTTTACTTAAGTAACATTTTCATTACCAGACTTTCACTTGTAATAGAGTATTCTTACAGTGTGGTATGAATATTTTTACTTAAGAAAAGGGCCGGATACTTCTTCGACCTGCTTTGTTTAGTTTAACGGATGTATGTGCAGTATTTGTTAAAATCCTTGTAAACTGTAGATTAATCATGGCTTGTATCAGACAACAGAACAAAAATAAATGTGTTGTTTAAAAGTGTCTACTGTTTCATGTTGTGTAGTAGCCTTAGTGTAAAACTGTTTTATTGAATAAGAATTGCATTTGATGATACTTAATCATTGTATTTAAATTTTACCTACATATTTATTAAATAAAACGTAAGAATAGCAAATAAAAACAACCTGAAAAGCCAAATAGTTTTTACTGGAGATTTGTAAATAGATGCAAATGTAATCTTAAGTAAAATCTACTATGCAATAGTAAGTAAAAATGTACTTACAAAACTGAAATTTGACAGCAAAGTTTACTTAAGTGCCTTTAGTAACAAACACTTCTTAACTGTAAGTAGATGCTACTTGAAATATATGTAAATGTAAAGTAAATCTTACTCCCCGTTTTTTTCAGTGTAGATTTAAAACTTGCCTATTCAAATTTTAGGCCGATCCAGCATCACAAGGGCTCCCTGGACATAAGGCAATGGGATTTCCCCATTGGATTTCGATACATTGCAGAAAATAATCTCTGTGGCTAACACTTATGATACTTATAGATTAATCTCCAAATATTAACACCACCTGGGGATTTTTGAAGCGAAAATGCAATTGACAGAAGTAAAGAGCAAAACGTTTAGCGTGATGACGTTTAGTAGTCTAATGTCACTTGTTAACGACCACCATTTTTATGACTTGTACGAGTTTGGGACACCCACGAGTTGGGTCTTTACTGACGTATTTTATGTATAGATCTTGTAAGCTTGTGTTAGTCACATACCTTATTTCAGGCATCTAACCACAAACACGTACATGTACAAATGACACGTACATGTACAAATGACAATAAAAGCCTTGAATCTTGAAACACGTTAAAAAAAACATTGACCCTAACTTATTCGCTTTTAGGACTTCACCACAATATACAAAATATATTTTAAACCAATAAAATCACAATTTCATACATTAACCCTCTGAGACCCACATAGGACATTTCCGTTTTTGTATATTTTTGTGTTTTGCCTTATACATTGTCATTTCTTTACAGTATAATCAAGTTTTACACATCCCAGAAATCAGCACAACCTCAGCTAATGATATATGTCACTCATTAGAGACTTATATACACTATAATAGGGGATATTTGCCCATAAATAAAAAACGGAGCTTGAATTTTTTACTTATTTCATTAAAAAGAACTGCTAACCATAACATTGAAGGAAACATTCAACACAGAAAATTGCACACATTTATTATCATTGTATCAGAACTGATTAGAAGATTCTAACTTATTCTGTTCATTAGTTGTGCCCATTCTTTTGGGCAGTGTCCATGGGCGTTTTTTTGCGAGGAATTGTCATTTTTTGTCCTGCCAATTTTGAAGAGTACACATGATATATATCAGTCCACAATCACACATGGCATGCTGAGCAGATTCGTCTGAATTTTCATCGACATCGTCACCTTGAAATATCAGCTCCAAAGCCTCAGCTGTAGTAAACTTCCTTGCCATACCTCAGTCTACTTTTAAGACACTAAAAGAACGTATTCCAACTTTTATTTTGTTTTCGCGCGTGGAATTATACCGGCTCTCATTTCAGTACACATAACAACGGAACTGAAGAGACAGGCAACCCTCTGAATCAGACTCCGATTGGCTGTGACTGCATGCACTCAGAGTGTCCGATTCAGAAACGTGACTCTTACACTCTTTACGTCACAAACAAAGATGGTGGAGGAGAATAGATCTAACAGAAAACGATAAGCAATGTGCCAGAATCAAGGTGAGACTATCCACATCTTTTAAAACTTACGCACATTAGTTTCACCGAATAAGTAAACGCCTCTCAATTAAAAACTTGATGGAGTTGTTTATTGCCGTTTCTGAAGTTTAAGAGGAAAAACACGGCATGTCTCTGGCTGAAACAGCTGAGAAGTTACAGATGTAGCACCTCATTTCGGACGCCCCTACCCATGTGGGCCCGTGATCGGCACGGGGTGGACCCTCGCTGAAAGGGAAAACCCCCCGCATGATTGATACGCCCCCTTGATAAATAAATTAAATTATAATGAAACTAGCTGCAATGGATCATGGATCCACCAGGGGGAGCAGTGATTACAAAGCTGCTACACTGGAACTCATGTGAAATAAACAGCTGATAGATCTACAGTAGAGGTATCTGATATAGCGGATCTTTGTTAAGATCCATATGTCACGGATAGGACCATATTATGTGCTAAATAAGAGACTTGTAATCATTTACAAAACATCACCATGTTTTTATTTAACAAAATAATGTTGTTTAATCCACGTTGGCGTACTACAACTACAAAACCATCGGTTTGTTTTTTCATCAGGAAATGCAGCCCGGCTCAAACAAACGATTTTTAATCGTCATCCTCATGATCATTTAATGTATCATATGTTCGCCGAATTGACATGAAAGCACTAATAAATGTGGGTTAATCCACGTGAGTTTACAACTACAAAAATAATCGGTTTGTTTTTAGAACACATCCAATGGGAGGAAATGCAGCACGGCTCTCACTACCGATTTTTAATCATAATTTAATCATCATCTTCACGATCATTTATGTTTATGTTCGCCGAATTGACATAAAAGCACTGACAAATATGAATATACTGTAGTCAACTTCATTAAAACGTTATTAACTTGCCCAAACTCAGTAATTCACAAAAAATAGGTTTATTTTGAATGGAGCCTCGTCATCTCACCATGGGCAAATGGGCTATAATATTATACTATTGTTAATAGTTTACTGTATTATTAGTGTTTAATATTACTGCTATAACAATCACACATTGAGCTCATTGTTGTGCAATGTTAAAATCAGACCGTTTTAAAAAGAAATAGTCTGAATGAAACGGCAGCTCTCAGGTGATCAGCTGTGTGTGACTCTCTTTGTTTACACTAATGGCCCATCAGCCACAGCTCTCCCCCCCCCCCTGATCTCTCTTCTCCAGCAGTAAAGTTAACTGGTTATAGCATGTGACATAAAAGCAGTAGGATGTGTAAATCCCATTACCACAGGCTTAAAAGAGCTGAACAAATTCACTTGCTGGATCATCTACAACCTTTCTATCTATAACCTTTCTGCTTGGCCCAAAGTCTAATCAGAAAGTCAGTGCGATGCATGTTTCAGAAGCTTGCCAAGAGCTTGTCAGAAATTAAGCCCTTAGCACACAGAGCAATCAATGCTGAGAAGATGCTAACGGGACTCGCTGTTGCTTCGATAGCCCACAGCTCTTTGTATTGACAGAATGCTTGCTTCAGTATTCATACAATCCAATACCCAGGTAATATAGTAGACAGTCCCTGCTTTGCAATCACATTATCTCAAAATGTAAACCCTGCCGCCTCCCTCAGCCAATTCCTCCTCCGTTCCCTGGCCTACTTTTCATCATCTGTTGGAGCAGATAAAACAACACAAAACTGATAAGCTTGTTCGTTATCCCACCTCAGAGCGTAAAGGACGGTCCCGTTGGGGAAGATGCGTATCAGCCTGTTCTCCACGGTGATGTCATGGAGGAAGGACTTCTTGGAGTCCACGATGAAGGTGTCGGGGACCCAGAGGAGCTCCACCAGCCGCCCGTCCAGACTCAGGCTCTTGTTGCCTTCAAACACCAAGCGCTCGTCGGTCCAGCGCTGGCGGAGAAAGATGGTGGCGGTATAGTCCTGCAGGATAAGTGTTCAAAGGTCACACCAGAACTATTGGACAACTTCAACAAGCGTTCTTAATAATATGCTGACTCCTGTGTATTTCCTTCTTAAGTTTGTGTTATTGGGTATTGATGGCATCAGGTCCTTAAAGGTCTCCTATCATGCAAAATGCACTTTTTAATGTATTTTATACATAAATATGTGTCCCTGGTGTGTAAGGGAACTCACAAAGTGTCAGAAAACAAAACCCTCTCTCTTTTCCTCCGTGCCCAAATCTCTAAAAACGGGGGTACAACGGAGCTGATCCAGATTTGCTGCCGATATGACGTAATATCGGAAATGTATTAATTAAATAATCCTTAATGTGGTTTGGAACATGATATGGCGTTTAACCTGTTAAGCCCTGAGCCTGTTTTTCAGGTCTCAGGCTCGAAAATGACATTCCCAGAACAAATGACTATAACTTCACTTCTAAAAGGGGTAAATTAATAATCTTGTTTCTCAAAGCAATGATAAACCTGTGAGTTGGATGTAGAAAAGTCAGAATCAATACATCATTTTTTTATTATTATTTTTTTATTAATTCAGATTGAACATAGTAAAAAAATGTAAATTATAGTGTCCGTCCAAAAGAAACCCATTACTTATAGTGAAAACCACCCTTGAATGATGGGATGGTAGACTAAAAGCTTTAGGAATCCAAACTATAACATATAAGTACCCTGTATCAAGATTGATGCAAAACAAGTGAAATTTGACATTTTTAGAGAGATTTAGAAAAGAAAAACACTTCTGGGGTCATTTGGGTGGATTTTCCATATCTCTGGAACCCATCGGTCGATTTTGATGATTGACATCTCTTTTTAACTAGGGATGCTCCGACCGCCAATTTTGGGGCCAATCGCCGGAATCAGTATCGACCGATACCGATCGCCGATCCGATCGAGTGGGCGGGGCCTATGGGGATCTTCCATTTAAAGTGATGTTTAAAACTCAGTTAATGGGGCTCATTCACTGGCGCTTCCACAAACAACAACCAACATAATTATTACATTCAAATGAAGTACATTATTCAAGTTTACATTAACTTTGGATAATAACACGGGAGAAATGAGCGGAAGCGCTCTCTTTTCCTCTCTCCCCCTCTCTCTCTCTCTCTCCTGACAGCCTGTCAGTATCGTCTCATGCAGCTCACTGATCCAGTAATGAGTGACCCGACTGTGAAAAATAAGTATATTTATAACTAGTTTAGCTTGTTCCAGAGGTAGATAAAATAGCTAAGTGTGTTAGGTCTAACTCTTAAGGGGCTTTCACACCAACGCGGTTCCAGGGCCGGCTCGGAGCTAGAGCCTGAAAAGCACAGTTTTTTCCTGTTCACACCGCAGCGGAGCCGGCTCTAAGCTCCGGAATCCGGTTAGTTTCAAGCACCAAACATTTTTCGGTCTAGAAGCAAGAACCGCATACGTCACCATTACGTCGGAGGTGGGCGAGATTAACCTGAGCCAACAGTTAAAGGCGAGTACGGCAAATAAAAGTTGTAACAAGCAGTAGCGCTGAGCAAAGTGATTAGAACGCAACCACACACTTATAAAAAAACACACTTTATAAAGTCAGGCAACACTAACCAGGCTTCGTGTGATTCTGTTTATTTGTACCTTACTTTGGAGAGCAGGCAGACGTTTTGTTTTGTATTATAGCAGCTATTGGATGGAATCAATACATGGGCTGCACAGGTTGTCATGTCCGACTATCACAAGTAGAATCATAATGAAAAATACGCCGGTAAAATGTGCCTGTAGAAAACGGCTTATGCCAAATAGGATAGCAACAGTTTAGCTTCGGTTGCTATGCTAATATCACCCATTTTATACCAGAGAAACTTTCATAACAGCGTTGTGATGCCAAACAGCGTCAATTCATACTGAAACACATTCACTTGGGGAATTGGGGATATGTATCAGCTGCTTGTGTGACAGTCAGACAGTGAATACTTTACAGCGGCCGCTGCCGTGTGAGCTAACCCGGAGCTAACGGGAGAATAAACTCCGGTGGAAGAGCAGCACTGCAGCGGTCGGTAAATGCCGCTAAAACACATTAATAAACAATGAACCACGGCACTCTGGAGAAAAGTATAAGGTTGGAGAAGTCGTTATTTAATTTAATCTGGCTTCGTATGATTAAAAGCATCGACCCGACGCAGTCCCCCATTGTTGTTGTAGTGAGCGCCGTAACGCCGTTCGGGAGAAAATCAGCGACGTAAACGGTGACATCATGACGCAGCAGCAGCAGCACCAGTCGGGCTCGGGCGGTGTGAACAAAACTATCTATAACTATCTATCGATCTATCTGTAATGTTCTGTTCTTCCATATAATTGTCTACATAAACAGACGACGCGGACTACTTCTCTCATTCCGAGTGTCCATCTTTATTCAAATGGCACGTGACCTGCACACATGCATTACGTCCTCAATGTGAGCTCAGTCATCCAAGATCTTGTATTCTCCAAGATCTTTCTCTCTCTCTCTCTCTCTCTCTCTCTCAGGAACCGCAGTGGACAAAAGGCGTTGCTATAGCAACACGTCATGTTTACGCTGCATTTTCTATGAGGTAAATATTACCCGCTGGCAGATATAGGTATAAATGGCAATTTTTTGGGCGATTTTTTCAATCTGACAATTTTTAACAACAGAGGGTGCTACATAACACACTTTCAGGAAAAGTCACGGACTGGGAGACTTTAATATTTTATTGAAAAAGTAAAAAGTTACATACAATCAAAAAACAGCTGCGGGTAAAATTGACCCGTTGGCGGTTCTAGTGTTAAGAAGCCCCGCGGGCGGGGGCCTCCGGGTTGAACAGGTTAATCACGGCAGCATTTAGCTGTATCTGGGTAGAATTCTCCTGATCAGATACTCAGCATAAGCTTAAAACCATAAAGCTTTAGACCCAGAATCAGCACTTTAGTAACAGGGCTGAAATAGAGGGGCATGAGGCATGGCTAGAATGGGAGATATGTTTGGTATTTTGAGAAATTCATAGACATGTTTTTTATATATTTTTATATGTCTAATGATGGCCACAGCCACACAGGGTAAACCAACTACACTGCACCCTCACCTTCAGTAGTTTTGCTTCAGTGCAGCTGCGATAAAACATGCCAATTAACACCACACATTTGCTTTAAATGGCAAACTCTTTATTTGATTGTAATCTGACATTACTTCAAACATTTTAGCACAGCTAACAAGTATTTGTTTGTATTAATTACTTTCTTTGTCTCTTGAGTTACCATGTCCATTGGGGGAGGTTACTTCCTGGTTCAGCAAAGGGCGTGGCCGAGCGCTGAGGACTCATAAATACTGCAAGGAGCCAATTGGGACAGATTGGGACAAACCACCTGCTTCCATGTCAAAGGGGGGATTTGGGATGTGTCAGTGTCCTTTTTGTATTCTGTTACTATTAATTATCCCTTGGTTTCAACTTGGTTTGGCCAAGCCACTAGATAGGTTCCTTGGTTTTTCATTGTAGCAGGTCAATTTGTTGAGTTAACACCTGTTAAGTTGATGCCATGTTTCTTTGAGGTATTTTCTGTTGACCTCTTTTATAGGCCTAGTTATTAGAAATTATTGATTTATAATGTTTTCTTTGGACTTTTGGGTAAATAAAAAACCCAGTTTATTTAAACCACTCCTGTGTCCTGTTGCCTTACTGCTTGGTCCCTGACAGTCTGATACCTATAATATATGCCTAAAAATAGCATAATAGGAGACCTTTAAGACCTACTGTGCTGAAGCAACAGTTATCACATCGAGGGGTGAGAACCAGAGGGGCGTAAGTGACATTTACCAACTTTACAGGAGAGCCAAAACAAAAATGACCATACTTTGTCCTGACTTTGCAAATCTGTTCTGTTTTTGATGACACTGAAGATATTTTGTGCCCTACATCCCTTTTAAAAGTACTGATGTGACATGATGTTTGGCTACGTATTTATTTTCTCCTCTTATGTTGTAACAGGCTTAGAGTGCAATGTACAAGCCACAAGAATGGATCGGTCCCAGTGGATACCACAGTTTAAGTGAGGCTAACAATGATGAAACTGGAGTATCTTTATGTCAACTAACATGTCAATGCAGAAAGAGCTACCATGCTTGTATGTAATCTCTTCTTGTGTTTTGTTATTGAGATCCAGGGTTTGGTTCAGTCTCACTATTTTGAATTGGGACCAGAATCTACAGTCACTATGGTCTATTCTTTTCTGAGCTTGTTTACTTGCTTGCTTTATTTGAAAAGGAGTGTGTGAATCTGCAAACTTTTTGATTAAGATTAAGATATCCTTTATTTATCCCAGAGGGGAAATTCAGTTCTTGACTCTGTTGTTATTTTACAATTACACACAAAGGCCTGAAATACAAACAGAAACTATAGACATGAACTGATGGAGGTGGCAGTGTGAAATGTGCCGCCAGTGTTCCGGCACCCGGGAGCAGTTGGGTGACACCTCAGCAGGGCTCAGGAGGTGAACTGGCACCAAAAAATAATCCACACTCTTTATTTTTGGTTCAATTGGGACTTGAACCCGACCCTCCAGTTCCCAGGCCGAGTCCCTACAGACTGAGCCAAAGCCAAAACATATTGCACCATCTGGTGGCAGAATAAGCAAGACTGAATGTCTACGGTTATGCAAGTGGTCCATCCTTTATGCTGAAAACAGTATTTTTCAGCTATATTCCAGTGAAATTAACTTTAACAATAAACTGTTATGTTCTGTCGATTGACTAATTGATTAGTCACCAATTAGTTACACCAAAAATAGATTTCACTTACTGGCTGTATTACTGTTTTAAATTATTGGCACATTTTGACACTTGCAATGATTCAAGTGAAATATTTCTAAATCCATATATGAAACTAAACTTTGGTGGGCCCTGGGGTTGAAAGGATTACGTGAGGATAAACAGGATATTAGGATACGTGTACAACTTAAAAACTACTGCTGCACTTAATTTCTTATGTAGTTTTGTGGTGCTTAAAATATTGTCTTACCATGTTGATCTCTGAGATGGTGTCAATGCTGGCGATGTCCAGGCTCATACCCACTGTTACAGGACCATCTAGAAACAAAAAATAACCAATACAAATCAGTGTCGTACATTATTTACACATTGCATAATCCCCATGATTTATATATAAATACTATATGCTTGTGTATAGTGTATACCTAATGCATACATGTAACTGTGTTATATGAAAAACTGTATATTGGTGAGTCATAGGCTTCTATAGCTGTATTATAAAGAATGGTGTTCAGAGAAAAGTTTTTGAAGGACATTATATTTCAAACACTTCAGACTCCACGTTGCTGGCACGTCAACAGCTGCAGTCTGTCAAGTGTGAACCCCCAGAGGGAATGAGTTCTCCATCATTCACCATCTGAGAGGGATAACTTTATCACTCTTAAATGTTTCATCATCCTATTAGCCTTGTCTCTCTCTTATCAATCTTAATTTTCATTAATGAGACCAATGAGTCATATTGCAGATCCTGTGTGAGACTTAGTGTGTGCCTACTGAAGATGTTTGGGTGTAGAAACTACATGTATGTGCATCATAAATAAACTGTAGTCTAAATGATTCAGTCATTGTGACTTCAACCAAGAGTTTATGGAAATCTTTGGTTTTCGGTCGCCACCATCTTGTTTCAGGAACAACAAGTGGCACGAGAAGTACATCTCTGAACAAAACAATTGTATTTTACCAAAATGTAACTGTTAAAATTCATGAACTAAAAAAACAGTGTGAAAAGTTCCAAGACAAAAACATGGACAGCACACAAACAGGACAACAGTGGTGACCCTTCAACCCAAAGGTAGCCACGCATTTAAGCATACCCACATCATCATCTATTTTACTGTAAATAATCTGTGGTGAATTATGGTGAATAGCCACCATTTACCAAATTAACATCATAAAGAATTGATTGAGACTAAGTGTCTCACTGAATGGTAAATCAAGCAACACATTGGGTAATCTTCTCAAGACTTCTATACAATGGGACATCTGCTATGCTTGAACCAGAGTTTGCCCCCTAATATAGTATATCAGGCTTTCAAATAATAGTTTCAACACTTTGAGAAGTATATTTACTTACTTTGGAGGAAAGTTCAACGTGAAGATTAATGGTCAACTTGGTTTTTTAGTCATACCATTTGTGTTTTTTGGAACAATAAGTTACACGAGAGGGTGGAGCTAAGTACATTGCTGAACAAAACATTTTAAGGTAACCAAAATGTTACTAATAACATTCATGAACTTAAAAAAAAGAAAAGTTCCAAGGCAAAAACATGATCAACAGTGGTGACCCGTCAATCCAAGGGTAGACATGCCCTCAAGCATCATTTATTTTACTTTAAATAATTGTAATATGGTGAATAGCCATAACTTACTAAAATAACCTCATAATGAATTGATAATAGAGAAAATGTAGTAATGGAGTAATAAACCAAGCAACAAGTAGCGTCATTTTTTTGTAGACTTCTATACAAAACAACATCTGTTTGCAACCAGTGGAATTATCCCCTAAAAAAAGTGTATTAAGCTTCGAAATTATAATTCAACCCTTTGGATGTAGTAAATACAACACTGCAACCACTGCTGATGTACAATAACATGTACTTCAGCAGTGGTACGGCTGTGAATGGAAACAGGAGAAAACAGCTAGCTTTGCTCTTTCCAAAGGACCCCTGGAGCTCACTACATTATATTACTTACATGTAATATTAAATGTGTTTAATCCGTACAAATATCACTTTGTTCTGGGTATGGTTATGTTCCAGGAAGCACAGCTGTCTGCAGTTATATAATCTACAAACATATAGAGTGGTAATAATCTTTCTCATCCAACACTGCAAGACAAGCGAATAAGTGTGTGTGACCCAAAACGTCAAACTAATCCTTAGGGTTACAGTATGAGGAACAATGATTAATGTCTTGAGTAATGGGTCAATGGGTCAGACTGCAGTGAGCGAGGGGGGGTGCCCGGGGCTGTCTGTTGACGAGCAGTGACACCTTGCACCCAGCCTGCACCGACATGTTGGAAATATTGTATTTGCCCTGTATATGTGGTTAAAGAGCCTGTGACACAGATTTCCCCCATCATCCAAACCAATTAATTTGTGTAAATATTGTCCCCTTGAAACCGTTACTGAAGTGATTTGGGAAATTTGTACTTTGATAACCATTAGTCTGCCCTTCAATGTTGACCATATTCTGGATCTTCTCGGCGATTCTTTAAATCCCGCCAAATGATGTGTGACGTCATTGCGGGCAAAGAGCTCCAGCTGCACCGTCCCGGATCCCAACATCTGCATGCAAACGCACGATGGCGCACACAGCAGCAAGCGATGACAGCGATGACAGCTTAATATTGAACGTGTCTGAGAGCTCATATGAGGCTGAAGGATCGGAAAGTGATAATCATGACATCGTAGTAGACGATATTGGCTATATGCATGGCTCGCATGGCTCCCGTGGCGTCGGGGGTCCTCCCACCGCTTTCTTCTTGTGTCCGATATCGCGTAAAACAGAGGATTTAGACGTAGTGTCTTCATTGTATAACTCCACACGCCTTTTCTCCTCATACTCTCTTTCATGACTTTTTATTTAATGCATTTTAAATGCTGTAATCGTTGTTAACGTAAAACCGGAAGTGGTCATTGTTGTCAACGGCATCGTCTTTCAATACAGCTTTTCAAAATAAACTTTAAACGGATCTAATTTCAGAATAAAACAGTTTTAAGCTTACTGTGTGTTTAAGCTAAATTACGTCATTCAATATTGATTTTAATTTCTTACAATACCTCTCAATCTACAACGTTTGAACAATGTGGAATGGTTTGTAAACTATTTTATTAACGGAGTTTGACTAAATAACGATTCTGTTTTAAAATAATGGCGGAGTAGCAGTAAACACTGAAGTAGCTTGGTCACACACACACACACACACACACACACACACACACACACACACACACAGCTATGGACGCTGATGTTTAGTTCGTCATTTGCTGTATTGGAACACCAGACAACGCATCGTCGAACCATTTCTACGGATGACAACACACTTTGTCCGTGTTTCGCTCGCTCGCAGCACAGTGAAGCGTTCCCGCATTGACGTCACTTCCGGCTTACGCCAAAACTTCAGAATGAGTCTAAGGAATTTCCCCGCGATGTTCGAAATTATTAATATTTATCGGAACGGTATCGCACCTTCTTTTTTAAGCTGACGGTTCGAGATTACTAGTAGCCCAATATTTCATTGCACAACAGTTGTTGGGATGCTGTCACAGGCTCTTTAAAGATACCATGACAACACAAAGAATTACAGAGTGCATGACACTGTTGCAGCTGCTGTATATCTAGTCAAAATATTTATTGGTGCTTTTTTCCCTAAAGGGTTAGAATATGAACACAAAAATTGCAATTCACACATTGTAATGCAAATACATGTGTGTGGCAGGGTGTCCGTTAGCCGGTAATTACCGGTTTTTAGCTGGTAACATTTATTAAAAACCGGTAAATTCAAAACCTGCCGGTCAAAATGTCCGGTAATAATTAGGGATGCTCCGATCAATCGGCCGCCGGTCATTATCGGCCGATATTCACTCTTAATAGTTTGATCGGTCAGGAGAGCTGGATCTGATCGATATGGACATAAACGCGAGTGAAGTAGGCTATAACCGGACGAGAGAGAGAGATCAGATCAGCTCTGCATGATCACCTGAAGCCCCGCCCACTGTTTAGCGAGCTGCGTGAGAAACTGACGGGCTGTCAGGAGAGAGAGGGAGGGAGAGGAGAAAAGAGAGGATCCGTTTCTCCGGTGTTATTATTCAAAGTTAATGTAAACTTTTGAATAATGTACTTCATCTACTACAAGTAGTTTGTTTGAATGTAATAATGATGTTGTTTGTTGTTTGTGGAATCATTTATTGAAAAATTAATCTGAATTTTTCGATCTGTTACAATTATAAACTGAAGCAATATAAAAATGAGCCCCATTAACTGAGTTTTAAACATCAGCATATCCGGTCATAGTCCGGTAATTACCTGCTAACGGAAACTCTGCTACACAATCATTATTATTAGCCTATTATTGAAACATGACCGATAAGTTTCAAATTTGTCCGGTAAAATAATTCTGTCCGGACATTTGACCGGCGAGAAAAAATCCTAGCGGAAACTCTGGTGTGTGGGTGTGTGTGTTCCCATCCCTGTGTGCCAAGCTTGCGTTTCTAAACGGGATGATTTGTGATTATACTGAAAAGCATTTGCCCCGGTAAAGTCCGAGGTTTTTTTACAGATTATGCAGCGAGTAAACAAACCATAATCACATTGAGACGGATTCCCAGATCCCAGAACAATAATGGTAGGGAGGGATTTGCAGGGGATGACATAACATTGTTTCTCTGGAAAGCGTACACTGAGTTAGCTTCTCTATTGGAAGTAGATTAGTCGCCTACTGAAAATTGTATTCTAAATCACATTGTGCATTAGCAGATCTAATCTTGGCTAAACTACTAACAACATTACATTTTCAGATGTACATATTAAAGTGTAGCATTCTAGTACTCTTTCACTGGCCCTATATCAGTGTTTTCTTCTGCATGAATTTCCCTATTATTGATCAAAACCAAGCAAACTCTGGGGCAGAGCCGGGAGGCCAATAAGGAAGTCCCACAAACTGCAGTTCATCTATTGGCCGATAGGCGATGACTGCAGAAAGGATGAATTTCCATAGACCCCCATGTTAAAATGCCCAACTTTACAGCAGAAATAAACATGTTTCTACCCCTGGATGCAATACAAATTATTCGGGATATAGTTAGATTCCACCTTAATGATTATGAATTGTTGAGTGAATTGTTTTAATAACGCGACCCTTTTATTTATATTAGGTATTTTTTGCATAAATTAGGGCGTGGTCACTTTGATGGACAGGTACGTGCCTCACTGTCAGCTAACAGCAACTTGTCCACTCTGCTAGGCTACAACGTTAGCTAGTTGTAGTTACTGTATTTGACCCTTTAGCCGTGTTCGTGGTGATTGTGCCTTTTAGGGAATGTTTTTACAAATACCAGACAATTAAAATGTCGTGCTGTGCGGTTGAATGTACTAATAGAACTTCCAAGAAGTCTAAAATGATAATATTATACATGTTAACCCCGTTAGCAGGTGTTTGTGTGCTTGTTAGCTTAGCTTGTTATATAGCTAAGCCAGCTAAGGACGTAACCCTTTATACATATATATACATATACAGTTTAGTTTATTATTCAGCCTTGGGTAAGACTTTTATAGTCTATGGATATGACGCCCATAATGCTAAACGGGAGCAAATGTTAAAAGGGGACCCAATTATCCCAGTGGTGGCCGCCGGAGCTAGCCCCCTGCGGCTCCGTTAGCTCCGGGCGGCGGAGTCCAGCGTTATAACTGGAGATCAAGGAATGCAGCGAAACGTGGACTTGGTTCGCCTGCAGCCCGCTGTAGTATTAGCTAAATAAATTATGTTGAACAAGGCTTATTAAGCTGAACATTGCCACAATTGTTCTGCTATGCAGCAGGTCCCGCCTCGGCTCCGCCTCTTTGCCCTTATTTGGATCAGGCTGGAGCAGGCGGGAGTTAGACTCTGACGTTACTGTCGAGACGTTAGTGGCCGACTCCGCCTAAGGGCTTCTCGGCAACTCTGCAGAATCCTATGGGTGACGTCACGGACACTACGTCCATTTATATATACAGTTTATGATCAAAACGTACATTCAAGATGACTTCTGACATCTCAGTACACCATACATATGCAGCTAAGTTAAGTATGTCAGCGGATATTTCTCAAAGGGATGCAAAAAACAGGCAAAAAATTGCAATATGAACTGTTCTTGTTCTCTGTCTACCGCACATTTCCCCTGAGTGTTCAGTCATTCACTCGCTGCATGTGTCTGCAGTTTCCTTACTGTCAAAGAAGGGCCTGAGGTACTTGTTGTATCCTTTCATCAGCCTATGAATGGTGGGAGGCAGAATCTCTCCTTCCTTCATTTCTGCGTTAAGCATCGAGCTCTCTAACAACCTGAGAGAAAGACAGAGAAAGAAGTAAAAAGAGGTAGGAAAAAAACCCACAAAGAATTTATATACCAAGCGGATCTCTTGAATTCACAGAATCTGCAGGGGTTTGAGAAGCAAATGTTACACAACATGCTGAGTTCGGGAAAAGATAGGAGATTATAATTGCAATTTAAATGTAATACAATCCCAAAAAAAACCTCCTTGTTTAATTGATTGAAATGACCACGTTTGGAATATTTTAAACTACCCATCTGCCTGTGTTTCCATCGCCTGACGCCTTTAAAATTACCATTTGCTTTCATGAGATTGTTGTTCCTCCCAGTGTTTCTCAATGCTATCCTTAAAGGACATTGAAGTGTGGGAAGATGATTATATTGCTGGCAATTGCGGCTGGGTAAAAGAACACTCATTGCGCCTTCCCCAGCGGTATGTGTTTTTGTGTATAAATCAGTCTCTAAATACAGAACGCCTGCTCGGTAGAGAAAGCCCCGGGGCACGTGCCATGATGTAAGAGGGGCTGAGGCAAGACAGATCAGCCCGTGTGCAGAAGCAGAAAACATTCATCTCCAAATGTAGGCAGCCTATCAGAGTCCCCTCTGTCACTTGTATGCTTCAAATAAGTGACAAGAGAAAGAGTATAAACGCAAAGTGGGATGTTTTTCATACGTAACACAGCATCATCCATTATCCACACCAGTGGCGTCGCCTGGCCTGTAGCTCCGGACAATTCTCCCTCAATAATATAATACATTAACCATGCTTTACGTCAGTGTTAACCAACCTTTTCAAGCCCAAGATCACTTTTTATTCCAAAATGTAAACCGAGATCTACCAATCCGATATCTTCCAAAAAACCCACTTAGGAGTAAGACTGTTCATCGTCATATTTATTTTTGCAATCAATTTATGTTACAACAGGCTCAATGTACGTGTAAAAATGCACACAAAGAAAGACACAGTTATGCACAGTTATCTGTTCAATGTACAATATTCATATTTACGGTAGGCATATCTGTTCAATACAAACTATTCACACTATCTGCTTAATGCACAATGTTAATATTTGCGGTAGGCATATCTGTTCAATACAAACTATTAATATTTACAGTATCTGTTCAATGCACTATATTTAGTTTCTCAGTTCAATTAGTAATATTCACATGTACAGATATTAGCCTACAGTTCAATGTAATCCATATTAAGTTTCTCTGTTCAATGCACAATATATTTTCAATGCTCAAGTTGCTCTATCAGCCTGCCTTTAATGAGACTGCTGTGACTGCACATTATCTGTAAGCCTTTTGAAATCTGGCTGATAGTTAGTGATTGCCAGCCGGAGGCAGTCAGTAAGATGTGCGTCAGTCATACGAGTTCTATACTTGGATTTAATTATTTTCATTTGTGAAAAGGCCGTTTCACATAAGTATGTGGAGCCAAAGTAGGCCTTCAGTTTAAGCGCACATGACACAATCAGTGGATACCTCTCTCTACTCACGAGTGACCAAAAGTCCTGATCTCTTGCTCTGGTCTTCAATTCAATGTCGCTTTGCATTTCAATGATCTCCATGTCAACACCCATAGGTAATGTAAACACCTGCTGCATTTTAGCTGACAGCTGTTCAATGTCAACGCTGAGGAAAGGGTTTGATACAAAACCAACTACTTGCCCCATGTCTTGTAGCTCCACAAATCGAGCACCAAATTCTGATGTCAGTTTGTTCAAATGGACGCAGAATTGTTCAGGATGGAAAGCAGTTTTGTCTGTGAGGTTTTGTGACACCTTTTCAAGATTTGGGAAGTGTGTCAGCCTCGCATATCTTAACTGAGTGGTCCACAAACTGGGCTTCACTTTGAATGCCTCCACTGCGCTAATCATGTGACCAAGCTCTCGGTCTTTCCCCATTGAGTTTTGCAGTCAGATCGGTAGGGAACCCCAAGTCCAATAACCGAGTATCGTCGGACAGCTGCTCATACTCCTCGTTCCTCGACTTCAGAAAACTGATGATCTCTGGCAGCAAATCCAGAAAACGCTGGAGCACCTTGCCCCGACTGAGCCACCTTACATCTGCGTGAAGGATCAAATCTCCATACACAGAGTCGAGCTCGTCCAATAAAGACTTAAATAGCCGGTGCTGGAGCGCTTTTGCACGAATTGAGTTGACAATCTTAACAACAACATTCATTACATGTGACATGTCAATTGCTTTAGCTGCCAATGCCTGTTGATGTATCACACAGTGATAGTTTACAAATGGTGGAAAGTCTGGGTCTTTTCTGCACAGCGCAACAAATCCTGAACGAACACCGAGCATCGCTGGTGCCCCATCGGTTGTGAAGGACACTATTTTATGAATGGGAATCTTGTACTCACAAACATAGTCCTTGAATGCCTTGTACACATCCTCACCCCTGGTTCTTTCTTTCAATGGGATAAGGGCAAGAAAGGCCTCCTTGACAGTAAAATCCGTGAAAACCATTCGGACAAACACACCTAGCTGGGCTGTGTCTGTGGCATCGGTAGACTCGTCAAATTGAACTGAAAAATATTCCGAGAGAGACAAGTCTTTTAATACTTGCTGGGATACATCTTCGGACAATGACTCGACTCTTCTGGCTACAGTAGGTGCACCAAGTGGTACACTTTTTATCCTTGCTTTTATGTCCTCTTTGTTTTTGAAATCTGCAAACAAGACGTCAGCTGTGGCGCTCATTGCTTCTTTAATCATCTCACCATCCGTAAATGGATTTTTTTGCTGAGCCAAAATATGGCTAATCCGGAGGGACGTTTCTGTAGCTGCATTGCTCTTTGCTGTAGGCGCGATGAAAAGCGACTGCTGTGCTTTTAGTCCTCTTTTCAGTTCATCAATTCTTTTGGTTCTTAATGCGCTGTTGAGTGGATATGAGTCTTTGAATTTACCATGGGTGCTCGCATGATGGCGGTTGCCCCCGTTTCGCCAAGGCTACCGCCTGTTGGCATATGAGGCATATAGTCTTCTCTTTCACTGATGTGAAAAGAAATTCATGCTCCCATTCCGGGTGGAAATAATACGTTTTTGATTTCTTTTTCGCCGGACCCTCAGCCATATCGATGTTGGTTAAAGATTAGCAGAACTTGGTACAGTTTAAGTTACTCCTCAAGATGACCGTTAAGATAAGATTTTTTTAACCCCACCCACAATTGCATGCAGCAATTCATAGACGTCAACATATCTAATAACCAATTGGAGTTTGTAAAATGACCTGTGCGTGATTCAAATCAACAAGCCAGAGCTAGGTCTAAAAAGTTTGTTTAAACAACCAACCAACCAGAGCATGAACATTTTCCTTTTTTTTGGAAAATCATTTTTTTTTGGAAAATATTATTATAATTTTTTTTAAATGCTAGGGATCGACAGTGAAGGCTTTGAAGATCGACCAGTCGATCGCGATCGACCTGTTGGTTACCCCTGCTTTACGTGAACCTCATCATGACACAAGAGAGGACGGCAGGACTGTAATTTCCCGTGTTCAGTGAATGCAACAGAGGCAAGACACCAGACCAATCAGAGAGTTGCATGGAAATAAACGTGTGCTTGTGTCCTTCAAGCTCGGCTCTGTGTGTGTGGCAATAGCGCATTTATGGCGCATTTCCACTACAGCGCGGTTTAAGCATGCCGTGCTGTGCACGGCCCGTTTCTGGTTGCGTTTCCACTTGGCGTAGTACCAGCTAGCGGGTACTATTTCACAGTTTTTCTGGCCCCATAAAATCGAGGTTCTTTCCGGGCCAACAACCAGGCTGAGTCGGGCTGAGTATGCTAAACTAGAGAGAGAGAATCGCTGGCAAGGGAGCTACAACTACAACAAAATGAACATATTTTACCGTGATTTAATTGTAATACACGTTTCAAAATGATGCTGAAGTAACAACATACTGTTATAGAGAGAGAGAGAGAGAGAGAGAGAGAGAGAGAGAGAGAGAGAGAGAGAGAGAAAGAATGAGAGAGAGGGAGAGCCGTTTGCTCGTTTGCCATTAGTGTTTTCGTGTTAGCGCGTTGACACGAGTAGAGTAGTCTGTCCAAACAGCTGGCCAAAAGGCGCCATATTCAGTCGGAGAAATGCACAATTTTCGACTTCCTTAACTCGTAGCTCTGTTGCCCCAATTACGAGTAACGTTATCACATCACGTGTGCAGAGGTGGGAGAAGTAGGCCTACTCAGATCTTGAAGTTAAGTAAAAAAATACCATAGTGTAGGAAGAGTTCCTCAAATAAAAGTATGATCATCAAAATATAGTTAAAGTAGCGACAGTAAAAGTAGTCATTGTGCAGATTGGTCCATTTCAGAATAATATATATGATATGTTTTATAATGATTGATCATTAAAGTGTTCTCAAAGCTGGTAAAGGTGCAGCTAGTTTGAATGACTTTGTATACTGCAGGGTAGCTTGTGAATTTACTCCAGGTGGAACTAAAGTCTGATTTAACACTTGATTATATTTCACATCATTCATCCACATCTGTGAAGTAACTAAAGGTATTAAATACATGTAGTGAAGTAAAAGTACACCATGTAGCTCTGAACTGTAGTGGAGTAGAAGTACACAGTAGCAAAACATTTAAATACTCCAGTAAAGTACAAGTACCTCAACATTTGTACTGTCCCATTGATTCCGATTTCAGAAACCTGTATTTGCCTAACTGAATTGGTTTAAAGAGAGAAAACATTTGGACTAAAAGTTGACTAAAATGTAATTTTTCATCGACTTAAACTAGACTAAAACGTTTTGAGTTTTCGTCGACTAAAACTAGACTAAAACTATGAAGGATAGAAATTACTAAAATGTGACTAAAACTAATAACCATTTTCGTCTAAAGACTAAGACTAAATCAAAAACAGCTGCCAAAATTAACACTGTGTCAGACAGAGAGACTCAGGTGGGCTAAAGGACTCTCTGAGTGTTTAGATAGTTAACTTTAGTCTAAGTTATCTCAGTGGGTCTCAAACGGTTTGGTCTCAAATTATTCAAAAGATTATTTCCGCGGCACACCTTCATATGATCATTATAGTTATAAAAAAAATAAGAGAATAAAGAAAAAACAGTTATGAAATACTATATGGCAGTAAAACAAGAATACAGTTTAAAAGGGGAGTGATTTGTAAAATATCCATAAAGAAAAAGCAAATCTGGGAGCATCCCCCCGGACCCCCCTAGAGGAGGTGAGGTCCGCCCCCCACTCATACAAAATAGCACTTTACCCCTGCCTATATGCCGTGAGCTGATTATCGAGCCTTCATTGTAACAGTCGCGGGTGTACTGTGTGTGTGCGTGTGGGGAGTGTTGCGGTAGAAAATTCCACTGTAGCGTCGCGGCCGCCGCCACTGTGGGCTAATGGCGCGTTTCCACTACAGCGCGGAGCCCGGCCTCGCTCGGCCTCGCTCGGCCTCGTTAGGCCTTGTTAGGACCAGCTCACTTGATGGCGCGTTTCCATTACAGTTTAGGAACTGGGGCAGTAACTATAGTAACGCAGTGTAGGCGGAGCGATCGGCTTTTTGTCGGGCGGAGTCACGCTGCTTAAAACTGCCTTGACGACTTATTTGTTAGAAGTGAGCTTTAGAACAGATAGGGACACACCGCTTTCAAGCAAATAACAGAGCGTTAGAAAAAACGTACCATGCAGAGACTCCAGTAACGCCGTTGCAGAGTCCAGGCCTCCATCCCTCCCAACGCTAGCCGGTCTATGGCCGTAAATGGTGTCCATTAGCTCAAACCACTTCCAGTTTTTCCTACTGGCACCACTCGTGTTGTTATTATCTTTGACCAAGCGATATTCACTCTTCATCTTTTTGAGTTTTTCCCTACACTGCACGACAGTCCTCGAGTAGCCGCTTGTGGACATCTGTGTAGAGACCTCCTGAAATACTTTAATATTGAGAGTTGTCCCGTCGAGCTCCCGCTGGATCTTATCATCTGCAATGTAATGTAGGAACGTCGTCACTTCCTCGACCAACCACGGCTTGCTTTTCTTTGCCATTTTAGCTCCTCTGTTGACAAAAATGCTGTTTATAAAAATGCTGCAAGCTTCGCTATATATATATGCGACGCTAGGGATTATCTCGCGCGCCGATTGCGCCGATTCTCTCTGACCAATCAGCAGTCGAGAGTGTTGACGTCACAACTCAGCCTGGTTGTTCCTGGCCCTAGAACCACGATTTTATGAGGCCAGAAAAACTGTGAATTAGGACCCGCCGGCCGGTACTAGGCCAAGTGGAAACGCAACCAAAGTCGGGCCGCTGACGTCACAGCCCTCTTAAACCGGGCTCCGCGCTGTAGTGGAAACGCGCCATAAGCCCCGAATGTTTTCAGGTCCAGGCGACGCCCCTGATCCACACAGGCATTATTAGGCGTGTGGTGCAATGGGTTGTGCGTTGGTGTTCGGAACAGGGGGTCACAGGTTCAAACCCCACTGCAATCAGCATGTCATTGTGTCCCTGGGCAAGACACTTCACCCCAAATTGCTCCTGTGGGGATTGTCCACAGTATTGAGTATGTAAGTCGCTTTGGATAAAAGTGTCAAGTAACATGTAATATAATAATATTATGGATTCAGATTGATATTGAGTAATTTGTGTACCAATATCGGGTTAACAAGTTGATCGATTTGAGTCAAGTTAACTGGTAGTTTCAACACTGTTTGTTCTATAAATCCAGTTGCTTAGTAAAAAAAAGAAAAAACATTAGTGTCACAATGCTGGACAGGCAACATCCTCTTTCAGTTTGTAGCTATAAAACAACCCTAACCTTTTATCATGAAATTATCAAGTACATTTCCTGATATATAATAACAACAATATTAATAATAATAATAAAGCACTTTTCCTACACCAACTCAAAGTGCTTTAACAACATGGCAAACATCACAAATAAAAACAGAACAATAAATCAGAGGCCTGTACTACGAAGCCGGATTTTTGCTTAGCGAGGTAACTTCAGGGTAAACTCTGGGTTTCCGGTCCTACGACGCTGGTTCTCTTCTTACCGGGGTAGATCTCCATGGTAACTTATGCGGAACGGCAAACCTGCTCCGGAGCAGGTTAGGTTCCAGGATAAGAGATCAACTCAGTGAAAGCACCTGCTGACCAATCAGAGCTCAGTGTGCGGAGTTTAAAGCTATCAAGTCATATTAAGGGATAAAGGAAACACAGAAAAACTGCCGTTACAGGAAAGACGGCCGGCAAAATCTACTGACTGTGTGAACGTGAAAATTAATGAATATCACCTCCCATCTTCAGAGCAATCTGACTAATATAACATTAGCGTTAAGAAAGCTTACTTAAATATCTGCCAAAACATAAGTAACCGGATCAAAGAAACATTACGTACAGTCTGCGGAACTGTGAGCGCAGACGTCGATGTGTCCGATTAACATTCATATCACATCATAATACACATATATTTCCTTATCTGAGTCAGCTTCTTGAGCTGTATCTGGCCATGCAACACTTACAGTGTCACATAATGTATGCAGAAGTCAGATCCACTCGTGTCTTAGACGGGGCAGTGATATCATAAACCTGTTAATGTACGCATTCAAACACTTTTTTTTTTACGAGCTGTATTCACCTTGCAGGTGCAGCTATGTGGCTTTGATCCTGGATACAGTGTTTAAGTCATGGATGTTTAAAGTTTAACTTCTTCATATTTGTCTAATATTATAGTTTTCTTTTCATTCAGGAAGTATGACGCTGCGCTGTCAGTACGCTTGTCCATGTTTTTGATTGGTCAAATGTTGCTAACCCTGCCCCTTTCATGTGAACGCGCACTCAGCCGGACAGAGAAACCCTGGCTTGAGTTACCGAGTTGATAACCAGCGTCGTAGGACCGCTTAGCGAGAGCGCGTTTGTTTTGGGTTAGTTAAGATAACTCAAACATATCCAGGGTCTGTTGAACTGGATTCGTAGTACAGGCCTCAGGTCAGACATTAAAACCTTTTTGCACACATGCAGCATAGCAACATAATATAACAGTTTAAGGGACACAGGGTATGATGATCAAAAATAAAACACAATATTATAAATAATGATTAAAATATCACCTCTGTAAAATAACTAAAACCCTAAAATAAAAACCTATACAAGAAATAAATAAAACAATTGAAAATAAACCAAATAAGGTAATAATAATAAAAACGAATGAATAATATACGCAACCCTGCTGTGTGTGTTCTTGGTGAAGAAATGTTTATGTACAGTACATGTAAAAATAGAAACGTCTCAAGATGAATGCTATGATTTATTAATAATACAATAGGAGATGTATGTTTGTTTTCTGTAGGGAGGCACAGTTTGTTGCACTTTGGGACAAAACAAGAGTCCAAAGCAGTTTACTGCCATGCGAGCAGCTTTGTGAGGCAGAACAGAGCAGCTCTTTCAGCTCAATGCTAATGTTAGCATGGCAGTATTCTTATAATGGCAATAGATCACACATGTGATACAGTAACATCTATCCTGTTCATTGTCTTGTAGTTAACATTCTTCAGAGGTGTAAAAAAACTAAGTACATTTACTAAAGTACTGTACTTAAGTAATTTTGAGTATTTCCATGTTCTGCTTCTTTATACATCTACTCCACTACAGTTAAAAGGGCAGTAATGCAATTTTACTCCACTACATTTATTTAAAAGCTTTAGCTACTTTTAACAACATGCATCTCTAAAAATTAAACTAGTTGACTAACTCTTTAGGTCACAAAAGAGTCAAACATTTTAAATATTTTACGAAAAGTCAATCAGAACTTAAACAGTAAAATGCTACTTGATGCACAAATATTACTGAGAACTGTCACGTATATAAATATAATGATATATAAACGCAATTTTGTTTGCACAATTACATTTACTTTGTACATTTTAAGTACATTTTGCTGATGATACTTTTGTACTTTTACTAAAGTAAGATTTTGAATGCAAGACTTTTACCTCTAATTAAGTATTTTGACAATAATGTAATGGTACTTTTACTCAAGTAAAGAATCTGAATACTTATTCCAGAACTTAATTCCTTCCCTACATAATCTCTTGTTTCTATCTCCAGTTGGTGGCAATGCACCTCTAAGAACTGCCAATAGACAATCGGGAAGAAGTTGGCAAAATAACAACAGAGTGGTGCAGTAATGAGTCCTAAAACCTGAAAAATACTTTTACCATTTGTTTCATTTGTAAAGACAGCTAAATGTTCTAATGTAGTTAATAAATGTATATTTTGTGGTTGTATATTTTGTAACCATGTTAGGCTATCATGGTTAAGTTTATGAATATTATTTATGAGTACAAATGGCATCCTTGCTATTTTTACCAGCCTACTTAGGCTTTTCAAACACAATTATTCAACTGTAAAATATAAAAAATTGGGTAACACTTTATTTTAAGGTACACATATTCGCCATCAACTATTTGCTAATTGTATTTGTTGAAAATGCTCTCTTTCATGTGCACTCTGGACCTCTTTTAATTGTGTGCTTAATAAAGTCATTATTATTACTCACGTTGTTGGCCGCGTTAGCTCAATATCGGCATGTAACGTGTTAACACAGCCAATCCAGTAACCTACCCACTACTTGGCTGTATAATTTGTTGCCATATAATGTTCATTATTGTTAGTCCATAAGTTAATAGGGACCCATTGCTTTTCAAAATTAATTATAGCTATCTTGCAAGCCGATTAAACATTGTAGTTAATCACCACAGCCAACATTAGCCCCTCTTCAGAACGGAGAACTTGTTAGCTAGCAAACTGTTTGCTAGCTAGCTAACAACTGGCGCGAAGGTAATGGCTAGAAAGGATCCGTCTTGTGTAAAACTCTTGTGAGAGTTTGCAAGTCACGTGGCTGAATGTTTACGTTTGGCAGGCAGCCTTTCAGTTACGATCGTTAACATCAGTGGGTCACAGCAAATGATGGTGAGAAGCTAAACTATCTATTAATTATGTCAATTACAGGGAGTGTGATTCACCTGGGGTGTCTCGCCTTAAATAAAGGTATTTTCTGTTAAATCTGCGTTTGGGTCCTGCCTTCTTTGCTCAACCCTGACAGAAGGATCTCACCAAAAATGGACCCAGCAGACAGCCTATACGAGGTGACGTACAATTTAATGTGCTTAAAGAATGACTGTCGATATGCCTCCAGTAGAGAAGAGAGGCAGTTTATTATCTCTACGACACGCCAAGAAGTAACCTCAAGGCCCTGGTTAAGGGAGTTACTACCCGAGTGGGTGGAAGACTTTTTTGGTAGCTTTGAGGTCAAACCTGTTTCCCGGCCTGCTAGCCCCTGGCATGCTAGCCCCCTGCCAGCCTCAGTTCCCAACAAGGCTCCTTTCAAGGACCCTTTCGCTGGGTCTCGTCTGGCCTTTGGAGGACCTCTGAGCCTCCACAAGGCTTCAAGGCAGCATGGAAGGAAACGCAAGGCCAGGATTCCAGCCCATGCCCGAGCAGCCATGGTCCCGGCCCCAGCAGCCATGGTCCCAGCCCCAGAAGCCATGGTTCCGGCTCCAGTACCGGCCCCAGCAGCAATGGTCCCGGCCCCAGCAGCCATGGTTCAGGCCCTGGTTCCGGCCCCAGCAGCCATGGTCCCGGCCCCAGCAGCCATGGTCCCAGCCCCAGAAGCCATGGTTCAGGCCCTGGTTCCGGCCCCAGCAGCCATGGTCCTTCCTCTAGTCCCTACTCAATTCCCTTCTCAAGTCCCTTCTCAAGTCCCTTCTCTAGTCCCATCTCAAGTCCCTTCTCCAGTCCCTACTCAAGTCCCTTATCTAGTCCCTTCAAGTCCCTACTAAATTCCCTTCTCAAGTCCCTTCTCAAGTCCCGCCTCTAGTCCCTTCCCAAGTCCCTTCTCTAGTCCTTTCTCTAGTCCCTTCTCTAGTCCCCTCTCTAGTCCCATCTCAAGTCCCTTCTCAAGTCCCGCCTCTAGTCCCTTCCCAAGTCCCTTCTCTAGTCCTTTCTCTAGTCCCTTCTCTAGTCCCTTCTCTAGTCCCCTCTCTAGTCCCATCTCAAGTCCCTTCTCCAGTCCCTAATCAAGTCCCTTCTCTAGTCCCAACTCAAGTCCCTACTCAAGTCCCTACTCTAGTCCCTTCTCTAGTCCTTACTCAAGTCCCTTTCCAAGTCGCTTTCCAAGTCCCTTCTCAAGTCCCTTCTCTAGTCCCTTCTCAAGTCCCCTCTCAAGTCCCTTCTCAAATCCCTACTCATTTCCCTTCTCTAGTCCCTACTCATGTCCCAACTCCATACTTTCTTCCGTTGGGGGTCCCGCCGTCACCTGTCTCGCCGGGGGTCCTGCCAACTCCATGTCCTGTGCCGTTGGGGGTCCTGCCGACTACTGTTCTGCCGGGGATCCTGCCAACCCCATGTCCTGTTCTGTTGGGGGTCCCGCCGACTACTATTCTGCCGGGGGTCCTGCCAACCCCATGTCCTGTTCCGTTGGGGGTCCCGCCGTCACCTGTCTCGCCGGGGGTCCTGCCAACTCCTTGTCCTGTTTCGTTGGGGGTTCCGCTGAGGGTCCTGCCAACTCCGTGCCCTGACCTGTTGGGGGTCCCGCCGACACCTGTCCCGCCGGGGGTCCCGCCAACACCTGTTCCGTCGGAGGTCCAGCCAACTCCGAATCCTGTTCAGTCAGAGGTCCTGCTGCCACCAGATCCTAACCCGCCGGGGGTCCCGCCTACACCATGTCCAGTTCTGTTGGGGGTCCTGCTGACACCTCTTCCGCCGACACCGTGTCCTGTTCCGACGGCGGTCCCGTCGACACCAGCCCTTGTTACGTCTGGGGTCCAGTCGACACCAGCCCTTGCCCCGTCCGGGGTCCCACTGACACCAGCCCATGTTCTGTCCAAGGTCTCGTCTGTGCCTGTCCCATCGTGGGTTCCGTCTGCACCTGTCCCAACGGCTCCGGTTCCTGTTCGGCCGACACCGGTTCCTAGTGCCGGGCTGTCCGCCGGGACCCAAATCTGCGTTTGGGTCCTGCCTGCTTCGCTCAACCCTGACACTCTAACTGTTATCCAATGTACATATTCAGCCTTTTACACAATATTTAATAGCTTTATTCTTCTTATTTTTGTACAGCATAAGGAAAAGGCAAAGAAGAAGAATCAGGTCCCAAAAGAGGAGTCAAGGATGGAGTTCATCAAAGAGGATCTAGATGGTAAATTGTATATCCCTCAACTAAGAAGTAAAACCTAAATGACTTCCTTGTCCAACTTGATTTTAACATTCATGTCCTCTATTAATTTGGTGAGTTTATTGTTCTTATGCCATAGGTCCTGAAGACACAGAAAGATTGGCCCCAAGTTACAGTACCAGCCTTGGATCAGGTGATTTATTTTTATTTTCTTGCATTGTTTCTTTGTGTTGGTAGTTTTTAAACATGAAACTATATGGTGTTATTTCTCGTTCATCCTGAGATGGAAATTGTTGCCAGATTTTCACAATAGCCCATGCACCTCCTTAAGTTATGGTCCAAAATAAACAAAAAATGCAATCAAAGTTCTGAGACTGTATAGGTTAGAGACAATTCACTTCAGTAGCCTTCCAAGGACAAATGTAGGCTTAAAAGAGAACGCAACATGTAAATAAATGTTGCTGTTATATTGTGCTTTATAGAATAAAAGCACACAGAGCCTCCATGTTCATGTTTGGCCACTCAATGATACATTTACATATTCACAACATAGTTATCACTAATATATAAAAATCCATGTAACGGGAAGAAACTCAGCTAACTGATGATATGAACCATTTTAGCAAAAAAAAACACAAGGCTAACGCTGAGCCTCTGAATTAGCCCTGAGCGTAAAAATGCTAACGCCGTTAGCACAGAAAACACGGTATTATTATTATTACTTATCGTAACTGCACATCCAACATATCGATTAGCATCGTGAGAGCACACAGAATCGATAGGTATCTATAGCATCACTCCATGATCAGAACTCGCGACATTATAAACAAAAACAGACATCACAGCACATGGCATTAGGTTGCCAAAACGGCAATATGTCTTACCTTTGTCGTTGTCTGATCAAAAGTTGTCTTCAATGGCATTAAAACGATAAAAACGCTGCTTTACCATCATTCAAGGATGGTTTTCACTATAAGTAAAAAATAATTTTTGGACGGACACTATAATTTACAGTTTTTTACTATGTTCAATCTGAATTTTCTTTAAAATAAAAAACATCTATATTGATTCTGACTTTTCTACATCCAACTCACAGGTTTATCATTACTTTGAGAAAAAAGATTATTAATTTTCCCCTTTTGTCACGGCCCAAACTGTGTCCCTGTGTGTCCCTGTTTGTTCCCCTGTGTGTGTGTGGAGGGGGTGTGGTTTCCCTTGCAGGCAGCAGCCTGATTGCACTCACCTGGCCGACCGACTCAGCTGTCCCTCATCAATCCAATCATGACACAGCATATCTACTCCAGTCTCCCAGCAACTCACCGCCAGATTGTTTTCTACACCAGTGGTATTGCATCCTCCTGGCTGCTCAATTCAGTTATCTTGTCTGCGTGTTATTCTGTACTTTTTGTAACTAGTTTCTCCTTGTGCTTCCAGTGCGATCCCTCAGCCATCGACCACCAGAGCTTCCAGCCAACCTGCCTGCTTCTTCCTTCACCATACCTGCCTGCCTTGTTCTCAGTCCAGCCTGAACTGCCTACCTCCACTCCGGACCTCCATAGTCTCCAAACCTGCCTGAGTCTCCGAACAATAAACCATTTAAACATCTTAAGTCATTGCCTGCGCCTGGGTCCTGTTTAAAACAAAATCTTAACAGAACAATCTGGCCACCATGGACCCAGCAGGTTTGGACCTAATTCGAGAGGCTCTCTCCAACCAAGGCGTCCTCGTGGGCCGGCATGACCAGATGCTCAGAGAGGTTATGGATAACCTTGCATCACTAGTCGCCAACGTAGCACAGATGGGACATCACCTCAACCTGGTTTCAACTCATCTTGCTCCGCCTGCTCCTGAGGATCCAGCTCCCCCACAAGAGTTAGCATCGGTTCCAGCCCAGCCCGCTCTCCCTTCACGTGAGCCAAATATGACACCGCGCTTCAAGGGTTTTTTCAAACAGGGCTAATTGATTCTGTTAAGGATGAGTTAGCAGTGAGGGACGAATCAGCTAACTTGGATGAGTTGGTCTCCCTAGCCATAAGACTGGATAACCGCCTTAGGGAGCGCCGTAGGGAAAGAGCCAGCCGATCTCCTGGGTCACTCCCCTCTCAAGATTCAGGTCGGAATCTTTCCCAAGTCCCAGTGCCCCATCTGAAGTCTTTTCTCCTCTCCTGTCTTCAGAGGAACCGATGCAGCTAGGCAGAGCCCGACTCACTCCCCAAGAACGTCTCCGGAGAATAAGAGAAGGACTTTGTGTCTACTGTGCTCACTCCGGTCATTTCGTGGACACATGCCCCCAGCGCCCAAAAGAGGGTGCTCGCCAGTAAAGGTGGGGATACTGGTGAGCAAGGCTGTTTCTTCCTCAACCCCCCAGACCCGCAAGCCACTTGAAGCCACACTGTTGTTAAACCAACAGTCTCTCTCTCTGCCTGCCCTAGTGGACTCTGGGGCTGATGAGAGCTTTTTGGATGCCCAACTGGTTGCCTCAGCCGGCATCTCAACTCAACCTCTGACAGCTCCTCTCAATGCTCGAGGTCTGAATGGGAAGCTCCTGGCACACGTTACCCATGTCACTGAACCCCTACATCTCGTCCTGTCCGGTAATCACCATGAAATGATTCAGTTCCACGTCATGTCCTCCCCTCACACACCCCTAGTTCTGGGCCAGCCATGGTTAAGACTGCACACCCCCACATAGACTGGTCGGAGAATCATGTAAGGAGTTGGAGTTCCTTTTGTCAATCTTCATGCCTGCGGTCTGCAATTCCCCCAGCAGAGGTCGGTATTCCCCCAGTTCAGCAGGAGCCACTAAACTTGTCCGCTGTCCCTCCGGTTTATCATAGCCTGGGAGAGGTTTTCAGCAAGCAGCGAGCCCTTTTTCTGCCCCCTCATCGCCCTTACGACTGCAGCTTCTTCCTGGGGCATTTCTCCCATCCAGTCGCCTGTTTAACTTGTCCCGAACTGAGCGTGAGGCCATGGAGACATACATCAAAGACTCACTCGCTGCTGGCATCATAAGACCCTCTTCTTCCCCCGTCGGAGCAGGCTTCTTCTTTGTATCCAAGAAAGACCGCTCCCTGTGCCCCTGCATTGACTACCGGGGCCTTAACAACATCACCATCAAGAACAAGTATCCACTGCCCCTCATCAATTCAGCCTTCGAACCCCTACAGAAGGCCACCATTTTCTCGAAACTCGACCTCAGGAATGCTTACCATCTGGTCCGCATACGTCAAGGAGACGAGTGGAAGACGGCGTTCAACACCCCACTAGGCCATTTCGAGTATCTAGTGATGCCCTTTGGACTCACCAATGCCCCAGCTGTCTTCCAGGCTCTTGTGAACGATGTCCTCCGTGACTTCCTGAACCGTTCAGTATTTGTGTATCTGGATGATATTCTGATATTCTCACAGACCATGGAGGAACACACCCAACATGTGCAGTAGGTTCTACAAAGGCTCCTCGAGAACAAGCTGTTTGTCAAAGTAGAGAAATGCAAATTTCACGTGGATTCAGTGGACTTCCTGTGCTACATCATTGAGCAAGGTCAGGTGAGAACAGACCCAGAGAAGGTACAAGCAGTGGCACAATGGCCCAAACCTTCCACCGACCACCAGAGCTTCCAGCCAACCTGCCTGCTGCTTCCTTCACCATACCTGCCTGCCTTGTTCTCAGTCCAGCCTGAACTAACCCTAACCTCCATAGTCTCCAAACCTGCCGAGTCTCCGAACAATAAACCATTTAAACATCTTAAGTCATTGCCTGCGCCTGGGTCCTGTTTAAAACAAAAATCTTAACACCTTTTAGAAGTGTAGTAATGGTCATTTGTTCTGGAAATGTCATTTTCGAGCCTGAGACCTGAAAAACAGGCTTGGGGCTTAACAGGTTAAGAGTACGGTCTTGACCTGCTCTATATGAAAAGTTGTGATTTGGAGCTGCAAAGAAATAATTGTAATTTAATTAATATCTGATCATTAATAGGACGGACAGTGGTGATGATAAGCAGTACACTTCAACTGACATGGCCGATGTTGACTAGGGAAACCACATATTATCTGTTGTCTCTTGTGGGAGAGAGGAAGCGGATAATTTTTACATTTTTTACTTTATGGTTTTAAAATCCTTGAGGTTCATCAAGTTAAGGCACATACCATAATCGCAATCATCTGTGTTCGATCTGGCCCATGACCTTTGTTGCTCGCCATCCCTCTCTCTGTCTCTCTCCAATAAGTTTCCTGTTACTCAATACTGTATCATAATCTTTATTGTAATCTTCTCTCAAACTGCAAGGATCAATCTCAAGATTGGAATTCCTAGAGGCCAAGATCGAATGGCAAGATAAAATGATAAAAGATCTTGAAGGAGAGCGCAATTTCTTACGCGAGTAAGTCTTGGGGTTGAAGAAATCAAGTGAGTGATTCGAGAAGAAACTGCACATTTGCATTCAATTGTTATAGAAGGTGTGATGTTATGTATCTCCTCATAACAAGCTGATCAGTGTGTCATCTGTCATCCGTTGAATTTAAGCTCAATCAAAAGTCCCTACTTTGGAAGAGGATGTCAGCATGTATGAAGATGACACTTCCCAAAGTCCTGCTGACATCAGTGATTCCTCAGACAGTGATGTTGTCATCCCAAAAAAGAAGCAATGTAGCACACTGAATCCTGCATCTCCAGATGTGGCTGTGCCTGGGCGAGCTCATATGAGAGGTGAACAACTAAATGTCATGAAAAGTAATAATGATAAAGATCAGATAAGTAGATTTTCCCATCCCTAGAGTATGCTTTATAGTTATTTTTAAAGAGAAATGGCAGTTGTTTAGGCCATTCCTAGCGCCATCTGCTGGACAGAATTATTAGTCTTAAAGTAACCTGTATATCCTATATAACCTGTTTCAAATATATAACCTGTTTCAATAATTATAACCTGTTTTAATAATTATAACTTTGTCTGTGTAAAATGTATACTTATGAAACTAGACCAAGTGTTCTTATTTTCCTTTGTTTGCTGTGGTCAATTGTGTGTGCGTTGACTTAGGAATGTAGAGGATCCAGTCGCCCCCCCCCCGGTTTTTAATGGGCCGGATAGGAGCATGGGGGGGTTGCAGGAGAAAGGTAATAAAACTGACACCATTGAGTCTATGCAGAGATTGTACTGAGAGAAAGATTGGGATGCGGAGTGGTACGGCCAGGTGCCGAGGATAAACGAAGATAAGGATTGGTACCTCACCCCCGTTCAACCCAGAATTGTTTATTTTATGGCTGCCATAAAAGATGACCTGGGACTGATCGGCGGCGCAGGAGATCCAAACTTCCCACACCTATGGCTGACTCACTCTGATTCGCTGTTTAGACCTCGTCAATGGCTGACTCACTCTGATTCACTGCCTAGGGCTCGCCCAGGAGTGAGTCCACCAATGGATGAACACCTAGGGAGGAGCAACCGACACAACTCCTCCCACACAACTCCTCTCCGTTTGTGGGAATAAATATTGTGAATTCTGTACACTCGCGGCCTCTGTTCGGTCTGACTGTCTGATACGTACATCGCACGGTGGAAGAGCTGAGGCCCGAAGTACTTCGTTATATAAGTACTTCGTTATATTGTACTGTTGTTTCTACCATTAAATCAGCTTATTGTTTAATCTCATATCTCTGTCTGAGCCGTTCCTTTTTATAGCAGACCACTCATCAAACGAACAGCGCGGAGCGGGCTCGAACCTTCAACAACTGAAGGGTGCTTAAACCCAACAGTCTGTGTACTCATCCCTCATGTTTTTGTTTTATGTGTATTTGTTTGTTCGTTTTTTCCAGTCAAAGGGCCAGCGGAGGTTGTCCATAGATATAAAAAGGTCCTGAAAACCTTCGGACGTGTTCGCACAATGTCTGAAGCCTTCAGGATCTATAATGTGGATCGGGGAACCATTAAGATGACTGCTCCAATTGCAGAGCTCAAGATTTTGGACCCAGACACTTTCGAGAACCTCAAGTTTGATCCTGCAATCGACACCCTGCTTTCATTTGCTAAGAAGTGTGCAACCAATGTTACCCCTGATAAAAAGGCCAAAATAGAGGACATGAAAGCCAAAGGCAAGCTTCTTCCCTTGCTGATGAAATATTAAAGTGCTGGTTTGCTCGGTTTAGATAAGGTGTACTGGAAGAGTTGCATATTGAAAATGTGAGGTAGTACCTAAAGAGCAAGTTCAGGTTTTATATGTATCTATCAGTTTTTCTTAAAAAGTACAGGTGTGTTGTGAGCCTTTGAGACAATTTAAATGTTTTGTGATGTGTCTGAACCTCTCTTAAGTGGTTAAGTTTGAATAAAACAGATATTTCAACGTCTGCTTACTTTGTTCATGTACTGTTGAGGTTAATTTCAGTAGTTCAGTCGGACAACTCACGTGTTTCTTAATATGTTTATTAGAAGCAGCATATAGTTTAAGTTACAAAGAACATTGAGTGATGATTAGATAACTATCCCCCGAGCCTACAGGTGGAAGCTGGGGTGGTGGTGGGGCAGGCGAGCAGCAGCAACATGAAACACAGCAGCAGGAACATGAACGCAGCAATAGCAAGTGAACACAGCAATGGCAGCAGCAGCATAGCGAGGCAGAGGCAGGAAGACCTGGCAGCTTAAATAGAGCGGCATGTTTAGGAGAATGTGTTTGGTTGGTTGTAAGAGGGACGAGTTGCGTCACGTGTTAATGTATCATTGGTGCTCAAGTTGACTGCCTGAACTAGCTCGCAGGCTTCGCCCCATTTCAGTCAGACAAACTTATAATTATATATTCACATGTTTAACTCTGTTACATATGCATGCAACGAACAGAAGAGCGTAGGGCAGAATTAGGAGGGAATTCCGTCTCGTAGCGTTTATGCACCGTTTTGAAATGCCGCTCTAAATTACCCTTCTTCGGTAAAGCCACGCTCGCATTGCAGATGAGACAGATGGACTTTGAATTGGAATAAACAAAAATATAATCATCCTCCCACTCGGAGTGAAAATGATATATTTTGGGCTTTTTTGCTTCTGCCATAATTGCGGTCTTGTGTGTGTGCGGACTGTCACTCCTGTTGACACGGACAACGTCAGCTAACTAGTGCCCACTGCCCACCAGCCACGCCCCGATACATGGGGTCACGCCAATCACAAAGCTTTGATGCGTTCAAGTACATTATTCTGGCACAGGAAGATTATGTTATAGGACATTAACGATAAAACAGAATATTGTTGTTCTATTTTTAGACACATCAACCAGTCGATCGCGATCAACTGGTTGGGCATCCCTGCCCTATTGACTTAATCGTCTGCCGGCTTCATCTACATAAGCTTAGAAACAGGAAAGCTCTTCAGGAGTTAAGCTAGTAATACTCTTGACGGAAGAATCATGAGGAGCAGATCAATAAAAAATACTTTTCTAGAATATTCCTTGTTGTGCTTGGGCGCCTATCATGTTTCTAAACTCTTTAATAGCAGCACATCTAATAATCCTGGCTCCTTCAGCGCACTCAGTCTTCAGTGCAGTTTTTAACAGACATAGGTCCCTTTGGCAGCCAGCAAACCTGCTAGCAAACCTTGATTTAGCCTGGTGATATGGTAATTGACGATCGTCTGTTAGGGTGAAAAAGCTTTGGAGAGCTGGCACATCACTGGAGTCAATTTTGCAGCGTGAAGCCTCCTGAGGCACACCAAGCATGGGTGGCCATCTCTGTACAAACTACACACGTGTGTAAATTACAATTAAGATATAGGTACACACATCCAGAATTATAGCATATAGAAGGCTTGAATCCTGAGGGAAAAACTCTCTCCTTGGTAGGTGATTGAATGTACATGGCCGCGTTGGCAGAGAAGGATTCATGGTATTCATAGAAGAGAGAGCCACTGTAAAGAGCGAAGTCTAAGATGATGGACAAATATGTATCGAGCTATTCTTCATTATTCAGATCCGCATAACAGATATATATATATTTATTTTTAATAATTAATTTAATTTATAGTAGTATAACAACTTACAACTTCTGTATAATTGCCTAAAAATATGAATTACTGCAGACGAAATATTTCCATAATAAAACATTGCCTCATGCAGAATTGTATGATATACCTGCTAATATGTGATTCCTAAGTCAGAATTGCTGCTTCAGGGTTCAGGAAGCTAGAACCCGTGGTTGGAGCTGAGACCTCGGGGGTGTGACGTCAGCGGGAAGCGGAGCAGCATGGGTAAACGCAGAAGTATGAGGAGGAGGGACCCGGTTTGTTTACATTTGCAGGCAGCGGAAAACGGGTTTTGTTCCAGGGAATCTATCTTGGAATTAAAGGCTTCAAGTGCTGATTTAACTTCGAGAAGGGAAGACAGGATGGCAGGTAGTTTAGGAATTCCGGAGTCAGCTTGCTCCTGCCTTTTTTGGTGTTGAATTGCCCGCTGGCCGAGAGATATTGAGCCTCTTAATTGACGCTCTGTGATGAGGGGTTGTTACCGGTGCTGGTGTACAACTCGGGCTTTTCTCTTGGCTGGAGGGCTCCAGACGGACGGGACACCCGGCCATTCGTTCCGAGTGATGCGTGTGGTGCGGGAGCTGCTGCTCGTTCCAGCGGCGTCTGAGCCATGCTCTGAGCTAGCCTATGTTTCGGATATGAGGCAGGCTTCTTCCCCCGTGGATGATGATTCGCTTCCAGAGTCGGAGATAGCGAGACACATGTGCAAAGGACAGCACCAGCAGGTAACCTGAACATATCATGGAGGACTGTGTAGAGCAGCAGCGATGTGAATAAAGCAGGCGAGCAGCAGCAACATGAAACACAGCAGCAGGAACATGAACGCAGCAATAGCAAGTGAACACAGCAGTGGCAGCAGCAGCATAGCGAGGCAGAGGCAGGAAGACCTGGCAGCTTAAATAGAGCGGCATGTTTAGGAGAATGTGTTTGGTTGGTTGTAAGAGGGACGAGGTGCGTCACGTGTTAATGTATCATTGGTGCTCGAGTTGACTGCCTGAACTAGCTCGCAGGCTTCGCCCCATTTATGTGCTATAATGTATTTACAAAGTGTGAAGAGGAGGCAACTTTAGAATAGGGAACCTGTTCAGGTTAATTAGAGTCAAACTACTAGCTTATTGGTTATGAACAAGACTTCACTTTAAAATAGGGAACATGTTCTTAGATAGAAATACCTAATTAGAGTCAAACTACTAGCTTATTGTTTATGAACAAGACTTCACTTTAAAATAGGGAACATATTCTTAGATATAAATAACTGATTTTGAGTTATTTAGACACAATTAACACTTATAGTTTCATGTCTTGTTATATAAGAATAGATCATATTTGTTAAGTGTTATTATGAGAGAATTACTATTCCTACGTTACTATTGCCTTATTAGGCCCATATTGAGCAGCGCATATTAAGACCAAAACTAATGTACAACAACTTCCTTACTTGCAATAAATAAGCACTAATTAGAGGGTTATTGAGGAAAAACTCTCAACTAATGGCCTATTACTTGTAGAATATGGTCATGTAGAATAAGGCATTAATAAGTGTTTTATAATGAATAATAAAGAGCCAATATACTGCTAATATGCATGTTAATTAGCAACTAGTTGATGACGAATATGTGTACCTTGAAATAAAGTGTTACCAAAAATTTATCCAGATTGATAACATGAACAAATGATTAAATGATCATTGTTAAGGGTTATGTTAAAGCTTTACTCATTGGGAACTCTGTATAAGAAAGATCACACTGTTGAGATATCTGTCTGTTTTACACTCTTTGCCCAACAGGGGGGTTTGTGTGCAAATGAAGCCTCAATAAATGACCCCTTTGTGAACCAATTGGCTGGAAAGCCTAAAAGCTTCATAAGCTTCATCTTGCCATCACTGGCCTCAGGCAAACAAGAACCTTGATGCAGAAAAGGTGGGTTTACAAGGACACAGGTGAGTTAGGCAGGGTCGGCAACAGAGAATCAGTCCGGGAAAGAGTCTGGGACTGCAGACTGTGACAATGTGGAAATGATCCTGCTGAATAAAAAGTGTGGCTATCATAAACGTGTTGGCCACAAAGTTGATTTTCTACAATATACTGAAATCCAATGGGGTAATCCCATTACTTTGTATACCTCATCACTGCACCTGTCTATAAATAGTACAACTTAATCCTGGAATGTCATACAACAAAGTTTAAACCATGTGGTATTTAAACGTTATGATGACCTAAGGAGAACATGAATGAGACAATTCATTGCATTCCTTTCGATAGTTTTAGGGAATTTCACTCACAAAGTCACAGAAGCACTAATTAGAAATCATCGTGGACCAAAGTTAAATGGAAATCCATTCAGTATGTCAAGAGTGTCATCTTCATGGTGGCACTAAAAATAAAAAGTCAGGGGGATCACGAAATTCATTGGCATATGTCTTTCTGGGGTCATGAATGTCCAATTATTCCATTCCATCCAATATTTTTGAAGGTATTTCAGTCCCTACAAATTGGTGAATCTACCCACCATCACTACCATCTCCGTCCTTAAATCACAACTGGATTTTGTTTCAAATCTGAGTGAAAGAGACTGAGACTGAGTCGCAGCTTGTGAATAATTACGAGAGACATAACTAGAAAACGGAACAATGGGGAATGTATCAAATTCATTGCACTGAAAAAAGACATTGGAAAAATATTTGTCTTTACTAAATCACTATCGTATCGGTATATCAAGTAATCACTAGTCCTTTTCATATACTTTGAACCTCGGGAGAGTACATGCTGTTCTGCTCCACCAAACGACTGATGTGCCAAACCTGTAGACCAAAAACTAAAAAGAACAGAAAAAGTCTTCCCCCAGGATCTCAGAACTTTCACCTGACTGTGTCGAATAAGCTTAGACACTGGGGTAACTCGCTCCCAGCACACTGTTGCTATGCTGCATGGAGTCTCACTCACATGGCTCGCAGTCTGTTGTTTCAGCAGGACCAGACTCGGATGGGAAAGCCATGTTAGTGCCGGTGGAGGCAGCACTGCATTATCAATCTGGGTCGCCCTGTGTGACCCTAATTACAGTCACAAATGGTGTTGCGTCTGTGTAACTGTAAGTGTGTTCATGTGTGTATTTCAAAGCATGTCTCTGCAGCGGCACAGAGGAGGATAGCAGCAAGAAATGGAAAAAAATAAAAACATGTCGGAGGGGGGAAATGTGATTGAAAGTGCTGTACATGCAATAAAAACACTTTACTGCGATAGCAAACAGAAGACAATAAATTACAACAGCAAATATAAAAATCAAACACAGGGAAATGTCAGGAGGCGTACTCCGCTCTGACTAGAAGGCCAGGGAGAAGAAGTGAGTCTTTAGTGTCGATTTTGTTGTTTATGTGCAAGGTACGATGATGAAGATAAGAGGATATTTAGGGACGCACGGATAAACTCACACTTACGTCTATTGTACACAAACACAACTCATATTTATGTACTGTAGGGTCCCTCTCTCCCCAGATGAAAGCACAATCTGCGGAGTGCACAGTTACCCAGAATGCACGCTGACAGACCTCACACACCTGCCCACCAGGCTGCCTATCAAGAATAACAAGTTTACATGTTGAAAGTTCTCCACTGAGCTGTAGGCTGTCCCTGCCATACTAAGTTACAATATTGCTTTGGATTGAACACAACGTTGAAAACATAAATATAAACAAATAAAAACTGTGTTTTTTTTGTGTGCCTCTATAAGATCGAATATTATATATTAGCTGCCATTGGACCCCTTCCTATATTTATTTTTCAAAGTATTAAGTGACACAAAATGAAGCCTTATGACCCCTCTAATGTGACACTGCAGCATTAAACATGTTTGTATTTGCTGTGAGGGACCCTATTCTGTTTTTGGGTTCAGAGCCGGCCAGCTAACCAATCAGAGCAGACTGGGCTCTGGTTTCAGACAGAGGGTGAAAAGAGGTGCTGCAGCACAGGCAGTATGAGAAAAATAAAGACCTTTTTGAACATTAAAGCATGGAGACATGTCACAGTAGAGCCACAAAATAGAAACCTAAAAAACATAATGAGTGAAAACCAATAAATGTGCTTTTCATGTTTCCATCATGTATATTGCCAGCTTATGATATCATCGCGGGGGGTACAAAATGTATTTGTGCTTTGTATATTCACAGCATTCAGTGAAATCCAGATAATTTACTCCGGTGAAAATAATTCCAGTGTGCACTGGTAGTAAAGCATTTTAAGCAGAGTAAATAATGTGGTTTGCTGGGTGTTCTCGGTGTCTGTTGGTAGAAACGCCGCTACAGTGGAGCACTGTCACCTTACTTTATCATGTAAAAGCATCAGCTGGCTTCACTCCCACAAATTAAACACATGCAGGTTATCCTTGAAATTGCCTGTGGGTGTGAGTGTGTTTTTCTGTCAATGAGGACTGACAACCTGTTCACGGTGTTACCCCGCCCCTGACCCATTGCATGTTGAGTCGGGCTCCAGCCCCCTCACAACCTTGAACAGGACAAGCTATATTTAAAATGATTGGATGGGTTGACCAGTTTAACATTGAATGTGGCATTTCTGACATGAACCCAGTGTTTGAAGTGATCTTTAGCAAGACAAAAAACACTAACTGTGAGGCCAAATAGACGCCAAATGTTTGCAAAAACGCATATTAACATATCAACTTGCTCAACAGGATGTCAACAAGAGTTCAGGACACCATCGGATTTCTGAGGGCTTGATATCTCATGGCACTTGAAACACCTATCTGCACAGACACATGACACTGCGGATGTAAACAACATCTTCTAATGTGCTAATGGGCCAGTCCCAAGTGATCGCTTCTTCGCCTTCTGAACTTGGTGGGAAGGAAGTGCCGGCAGGAGGCAACGATCAGTCTGTCTCTTTTTGTCACGATCAAAGTCTTATACTATTCTACGTAATGAGCCCTTTGGTTTGCTTATTGTGCTCCGCTTCTCTCCTGTCTGGATCTTGTTCATTCATTATTTCTCTCCTCATCTCTTATTTGTTTCCCTATCTATATCTCACAGCATTACCAGTCTGAGTTTATTCACTGCACCATGATTATAATAATTAGACAATATATTACACCCGTTGTATGACTGCAAAGCATAAAAACCTGGTAAAAACTCATTAGTCACCAATGATTAGTTTTCATTGGTACCCGTCTAGGGAGAATCAGAGTTACACGGTTAACTGAGGTGATATTAAAAGACATCTAAAATGGAAGCTTCTCCTTGCCTCAGGCTGTAAGACTCTTCATCTCATCCTTTGTAGTCCAACATAAAACTAAAACTGTTTTGTTCTGCTTTGTGTTTTCTTGTGTAGCAAACAGGGACTACACCTTCCATGCAGTTGTGCAACCTTGTGATGTAAATTGACCACAAATTAGCCATGAAATAGGAGAAAATCAGAAATGTACTGCCAATTAATGAACTGATGATAGCCGTCAGATTCTGTTTTAGTGTTGAGCTGCATTCACATGATACGTGCTGAAACAGCGTTGTGTTTTTATGGAGATAACGCTGCCGCCTGACAAGGCAGAAGTGCTACCCTTCGACGTGCAACCTATCAGATGACAGCTCTGTGAAGTGGCGCAAGCTAGCTGCAAGAGTAAACATAGAAACAATACTAGCTGTTTTGATCGCAAGTGTCTGCCCCCAACCTCGCGTATCATAAATGCAACTTTGCTGTTTATATTACTTTAATATTTGAAAATATAATAGTTATTAGCTTTTTTTCAAGAGTAAGATGTAATATCATTCTAATGTTTTAACATTAAGTATGAAGCTGCAAAAAATTAGAACCTATTAGCTGATTAGCTTAGCTTAGCATAAAGACTGAACACATTGGGAATCAGCTAGCCAGCACAGTGTTTCTCCTACTGTAAGTTCAAAACACCGACCAATACACAAAAATCTGGCAAAATAACATGTTGTTTCTTGAAGCTGATTTACAAAGAAATACCTCCACGATGTACGCACAATTTTGTATTTTTTACAACTGAGAGACTGTTGGTCATACCTCAAGAAGATATTAAAGTTATCGCCCCTCCCTCCCTTTTCAGTGGTTCCCTGTCTGTCTTTTGCGGGAGTGTTGGTGTTTTTGCCTTTCCTCATTCTCCCTTCTACAACCATCTGTCTTGCTCATCAGTTTGCAGTGTATGTATTCTTTATCATACAATCCTTATCTTAACATGTATAGAGTTTTAACAGGTATGGACAATCACTTTAGTGACGGGTGAATGGAGTCGTCCTCCAGCCGGTGCACTGACAGAACAACTGTGGTTTGTATTAATTCAATCAGACATTACAGCAGTGGTTGTTGTAGACACACCTGGCTGAAATCTTCAATCTCATAAAAATGCTAACTAGAAACAGAACATCTGGCCTGCTAATGTGGCACAGCCATGTGGTACAACCGCAGGATGGAGTGTACTATACATAAGGTCTATAGGCTATGCTGATGTGGCTCGTGTTTTGATGTTGGATGCGTGGGTGGAGGAATAGAATCAGACAGAGTAATGCAGGAATGACAGGGTGGCTCGAAATGAAGGAATCAAACCCTGTGGGGAAATTTGCCTTTTCAGATCCTGTTTCATGACTATAGCCTCCCCAGATACCCTGACCCCCCTCACTCATACTCTTCTACCCCACATCTCAAGGCATCAGTCAAGGCAGCACTTGCACATTTCACAATGGATTAATTCAGTTGAACACAACCCCTGCAGAGAACTGAGTAACGCTCTCTCTGGACCCCCTTCTTGCTCTCCTTGCATTCTTCCTCCCACTCTGCAGTATGTTCAACTCCAGCTCGCCTCTCACTCTTCTCTTACGGATTCATGTCATTCGTTGTTCCCCCAACACCCTCAGCTGGTCTCCTCCCTGCAGCCATTGGCATGCCGTGCCATGACGCTGGAGCCTCCAATAGGAGCGCAGCACATGTGTTCTGTATCCGCGCTGGGAGCAATTTGATTGAATATTCCCCATTCAGGAGCATGTACAAATCAGCTGAGCAGAGTGGGATTTAATAAGGCGGAGAGAGCAGCTCCATCACAGGTTTTATATCTTCTTTTGGGTTCCACATTCCCCAAACTGGCACAGGTCCCTTCATACATTTTCACAAGTTGAGTTTCATGATCTTTCTCATGCAAATCATTTAGACTTGCTTGTAGGACATGCCATTGCCAGCGTTTTATGTTAGAAATGTAAAGTACGTGTACCGGGCATATAGAAACTACCGGATACTAACTTGTAAATGTTGGGCGATTTGCAAAATTAGTATTAGCAGATGCATTAATGAACATATAGTTATTGATGATGTTGAATCAATTTCTGAAATTTTCAGGATCAACATTTTTAGTTTTAACCAGAAATTGGTCATATTTGTACGCCTGGTAAGCTGACTTTGATTCATTTTGTGTCGAGGTTTTAGGGGATTTCAAACTGTCATTTTTGATCCCAAACATTTCGGAAATTGAAATAACATCCTCAATCACCTCAAAAACCACACCAAAATTGTTCAAATGGGCCAAGCTATTGTTGAGCTATGGTCTGCATTTGCTAATTAATGCAAATTAACACAAATATTGCCAATTGTACAAATTGCCCAACATATGCAAGTTAGCACCCTGCAGTTTCTATGTGCTGGGGACCTGTACTATACATTTGTAGCATAAAACTTTTCGGATACACAACATTTCCGGGATCACACTGCTGGCAATTGGGCTAACATATAACCCCAGTTTGGTTTCCTTCCTTCTACTATCAATCACATTAATAATTAAAAATCATTTAATCACACAAGTGGAACTTAAGGGATTGGTTCCAATTAGGTTGGCCATGGATATTTGATTATTAATTATTCAACCCACCATATAAAATAAGGACGGTCCTCAGTTGACTTTCATTGTCAGCGAGTCAAGCTTATTCATATTCAAATGATAACTAATGACTTAATTTTCAGCAAATGGTTAGCCATAGAAATTAGTTAATGTTCTCTTCATCCAGGGTTGAATTTACTCTGCTACCTGCAGGTATCCTCCTTGGTACAGTGAATATACAGTATGTCAGTGGAAGCATGCATTGTCTAGTGACAGGCTGCTGGAGAGGAACAGGTAAAACATCTGGCATTAGCTCAATCCTCTAGGTGTGCTCGAGGCGCCCGCTCTACTCCGGATGCTTCGCCTGTCAAGATGCATTAAATGACATCTTTTCTTCTTTTGCGGAGAATATTCATTTTTCGCCGCTGTGAAATGGGATTTGAGGAAAGACGCTGCTGCTCTCATACGCAGAGATTATTCTCTCGCTCATCAGGGACTTTCCAAGCTTCCTCAGACCCTTCAGCCACTCCAGGCTGGGAGATGCAGAGGCAGGCAACCAGGCACCACGGAAAGAAAAAAAAGGTTAAAAGCAGCTGTTTCTCCCTTTCATGCTATCCCAGGCAGCTCCATAAGCCCCTCCGCATAGGAGAATAGAAAAACTCCTTGCTGCCAAATACAGAACATTTACCGTCTTCATAAGCCTACTGAAGTCTGAATCTCATACAATATATGAGGTGTGACATACCAAACGCATGACTTTATTTCAGGCAAATCAGCAAGTATAGATGCTGTGGCAAGCTGGTTGTAATTTACCAGCAGAAAAAGAGAATGACTGTCCTACATTATGTCCTATGCCCAACAATACTTTAATATTAAAATGTCTTAATAATTGCAGATATGATGTGTAGCCCGTTGCTCATTCTTTTATATTACACTGACCTCATGTTCTGTAATAGTACATGCAGGCCTGGAAACACTGATCTGCTGATTGTTGAAGAGGCAGAGTGAGATTTGTCAATGACGTGCTGTGCTCCATCACCCGAGCCAATTAAGATGATGTATTGCTCTCTTTGCACCATCAACCTGTCATGCCTTCTTGTATCCACACAGTGTTTAATCGATTATTGCACCGGTAGAATCAGAAATTACCAGTATCCTGAATCACACAGTAAATTGGATGGATTATTTATGTGTGAACAGAGGCTCAGGATGAGGCTCAGGATGAGGCTCAGGATAGGAAAGGCTTATAATTTACTATCATACTTGTTTTAAACACCACAAAAGAATTGATTAGCAATGTTATGCAACTACTGACCAACACCAATGCTGGGCTGCAACTGCAGGTTATGTTGTGGTAGGATATGTTGTATTAGATATAATGTTATAGAATGTAGTAGTAAACACTCTGAATGTGATTCTTATGGTATCTAATGCTAAGAGTAGATGTTGTGTGATCTAGGTTTAAAGGGCCAAACAAACTGTGGAACTAATGGCGCATTTCCACTGCAGGGCCTCGCACGGCTTAGTACGGAATAGTTAGGCCTTGGTAGGCCAGGCTCACTTTATGCTACGTTTCCATTACAGTTTAGTAGCTGGGGCAGTAACTATAGTAACGCAGTGTAGGCGGAGCCGTGACATCATCTTGAATGCGAACCACAGAAAACCAACATCAGCCGTTAGCTGTTAGCACTCAGAGCTCACAGCTCCTCATATCTGTTCAGAAACTAGACAAAAGTTAAACAAGTACAAACCACAGACTGTCTGTGTCATGGCGAATACAGTCGCTGGTTTATTTATGTCTGTATAGGCCGTTGTTGTGAGTGTGGACGGTCGGAGCATATACTGCGTTAGCTTAGCCGATCTCCATTTAGACAACACGCATTTTAAAAGGTGTTTCGCCTGCCGTCTGTCTGCAGACTTGTCAAAGCATTAATTCATGGTTTTTACTAACTGGTATCAGTATGTTGTTACTTCGGCATCATTTTGAAATGTGTATTACAATTAAATCATGGTCAAATATGTTCATTTTGTTGTAGTTGTAGCACCCTTGCCAGCGATTCTCTCACTAGTTTAACATATTCAGCCCGGTTGTTCGCCTGGAAAGAACCTGGATTTTGGAGGGCCAGAAAAACTGAAACAGTACCCGTTAGCCGGAACTACCCCTAGTGGAAACGCAACAAAAAACGGGCCGGGTTTGGCACGGCACGCTTAAACCGTGCTACGCGCTGCAGTGGAAATGCGCCTTAAGAGTGTCAAGGTTGAACAAAATGCTATTTTTAGTGGGTTCAGGTAAAACTGCCCTTCTGATTCTCGGAAGTTAATGGGGTACGAAGTTACGATAGGAAAGTGGATAACACTAAAACTCTCCTCATGCTATAAAAACTAACAAGGTCAAGTTTACGTGACCATGGACACCTGAAGGAAGCGTATGCCAAAAGGGTTCCAACAAAGAATATGGGAGGTGGAATATCATCCTTCACAAAGGTCAACCACTGGGAAATAGGGATGCTTGAGCTATATCAAGGCTAATACAACTTTTTTTCAAGATTATGATCCCCAGGTCTGCTCGGACTTTGTTTTCTGTCTTTGACAAAATAAGGTTATTTTGCATCCAAATCTGTCTGCCTCCAGCCACTTCTTCTGAACCTGTTTTTTTTTTGTTGCTACAAAATAAGTTTGGAGGAAGAGTTACAGACTCGTCAACTGACCGTGACTGAGATTTCTTCTCACAGTTACTAAATTACCCCCTTGGCGGTTCTAGTGTTAACAAGTGCAAACAAACAACCGCAATCTAAACCATAGGCACCACAGGAAGTATCTGTGGGTTAAACAAATATGTTGCTGTTAGGAAAAATGATGTTAATGCAGTGCCACCAAACAATACTGTGCAAACATCCTGCAAGCTGTAGCGAAGCACAAGCACATGACAGGATTTCAGAAATATACGTTGACCTTGCGGCACTAACAGCTCACGTTGTTTCTCATTGCAGCGCTGTTCATTTCCTAATTTAGCTGCACACACGACGTGCTGCAACAGCCTCCTCTCTACTCATTCTGACAGAATTTAAACATAGTTAGCGCTCTGATTGTGCTACGTTCTCATGAGATACTGTATGTAATTAATAAATGTATTTGCTGCCTACATATGCATCATATGTACTTGAGAGACTGGGGAAACGACAAATTTGGTCCCACTCCACTTTAAAAGTATCATTTTTTTTTTAAATGTTCTAATAATGTTCCGGCCTATAGCTCACTTGGTAGCGCTGGTGGCACATAAACTGGGGCCCGGTCCCTGTGCGGAACCATAAGCCTCCTGTCATCCCCTGTCCCCCTCTCAACTCTGACTCTTCAATACAGGCACAAATGTAATACATGAGATCACCAGGAAAGGTTCATCTGCTCGAAAGAACGTGTACAATCACGAGAACAGTTCATGCGTTAATGCTTACTGGGTGTATTTTTGGAGACCCAAGCAGTTCAATTTGGACACATTTAAAAATAATAAACGTTTTATAGAAAATAAAACATCCCTCCCACTTTTCAGCAGCAGCGCACAGACACTGCACTAGTTGTCAAAACAAATTGAATAAATAGAAGGCCTGGTGCATTGCAAATTGGACTTGTTATTTTTTGTATCTGAAGAAAAAGATTCCCCACCACTTTACAAAATAACTTTGAAACCGGCGCTGTATGCTACATGCAGATATTTAGAGTTACTGGACTTGATATATCATGGCACAGCATGCATATGAGATGGTAAGGGAACATCAGTGTTCACATGGTATAGGGAGCAATAATTAGCCGCCCCTGTGTGCACATGTTCATCGTGTTGGTAATGTACATCACCTGCTGCTTTTATACAAGACTGCTCTAGTGAGGGATTTTGTTTCTTAATATGTTGCAAAGTTTGAAAAATTCATTTGTGAAAGTGTATTGTTTCTGCGAACAGTGAAAATATGTTACTTTGCTGATGAACTGCATCTTGAAAACAGAAGAACTACAAAGCACACATACTAAATGATATAAGACACATATGGGAGTGTAAACAACGAGCGGTGCATGGTTTGACAAGAGGTTTTCAACACAATGTTCCTTTCCCAGAATGATTAAACACAGCGTTGTGAGCCCACTGTGAGAAAACAGCAGTCAGCGGAGAGCTCTCAGTCTGATGGTTATAGATCCAAACTCTCGCTCAACTCTCTTTATGCAGCCATACCGTAGCAGGACAGCAGTCTCAGAATCACCATGAGTAATTGACTGAAAGTGTGTTCACCCTTCTGAGTGGCTCACCTCTGAGTGGTTGTAATGCAGGCGAGCAGGTGTCTTACTACTTTCCTTTAATGCTAAACACAATGATGGCCAGTGCTGCAAGATAATGTGGTTTCCTCTGACTGAAAGACATTGATGCAAATTTGAATGCCCCATAGGAAGGTGGTTTAAGTATGAAATATAAAGTTAACTAATTGAGCTGATCACTTATAGACTGCTTTGGAAGACTACATTGTGTCTGTTTTAATAAGACAATGTCCCACTGGCAAGATGGAGGTGTTTGAAAGGACTTGGAAAAGAGTTGCCAAGCAAAGTTAACATGTACCACAATATCCTTTTTTAAAAGTCTGAAATTATGCTTGAAATGACACAATTGCATTCACAGGTCAATTATATTAGTCTGAAAAGTAGCATGGGAAGGGCAAAGTCTATCTTTCATTTGCAGATTTTAGACAGATTTTCCAAAAATCGGCAAATTAGTAAGTGTTTCCTCTTCCGACTGTTAAGCAAACATTAGGAGTTGGTTAATTGAGATTAAGAGCTGGCAGTGCTCCAGTTGGCTGTCATTAAACTATTATGGAGGTAGAGGACACAACGAGGTGATGTAATTAAGCTGCAGTAAAGCGTCAAGCGGATGAAGACAGATTAAAATATGTGATGGGAATATATGGCACCATGCTTTTTTTAATGAATTACATTAAGCAAGGTTACAGTATTTTCGTCAGTCCACACACATCTAATGTTTCTGTCTTTTCAGTGAAGGCTTGATTGACGTTTAAGTCACATGCTTCATGCACATCCAATCTCTTTCTATTGCACTTTTATCAGAATACCAAACATTTCTACTCCGGACAGATATAAAAAATGTAGTTTTGCGTTATGAGTATTTTTCAAACATTAGAGAAATGCACTTTATGTATTCTGAAGAATGTGGTGCCTCCTGAGGCTCTTTAAAGCAGCATGGAGCTTTTTGTAGTTTTCAATGAGAGTGAAGAGTTTTGCTTACTGCTGTTACGCTTAGTGATTGCCTTTTTCCCGTTGTCCAGCTATATGACCAAACCAAACGTAGTAAGCATGATCTGAACGGAAAAAAACCGTAGGTCTGGAGGCAAAGCATTGCGCCGTAAGTGTTTTTTATGATATAAAAAAATAAAATCTAATGGACTGAAATATTACACTGAATCTTAATGATATGTTGATATAAACTGTAGACCTCATCATGCAAAGACTGCAATCATCACAAGTTGGATTTTCATTAAAGACGAGACACAATTCATGCCTCTGTGGGTAATCTATAAGTACTCTTGGCATTTTCTTCCGGCAAGTTAAATCATTACCGAGAAGAAAGCTCATTAGTTATGAAGAAAAATGTAACCATCCAGAAAAATCCCATCAGCAGGATAATTAACTGTGTTTTCTTTTCCACGCCAGATGAAACTGAGTAACAAGCATGTTAATGGATGCTTGTCCACACATAACATGCAAATTAATGTTGCATTCAGAGCCGTCATGCTGTAAGCAACAATGTTAGTATACAGACAACAGTGAGGTGTCATGTGACATTTTAATCAAAACTGTAAACATGAGACTTTGGATGTTTAAAGCAAGCATCTGGATATGTGTTGGGATAATTCTAAAAAATAGAGAGCTAATGTTCCAAAATGTGGATGCACAACACACCAGCACTGCCTTCAAAACATAACCCTGGATTTAAAAAAGGTGTATTTTTAAGCTAATGAGGGTAGAACATTAATACAATCTCTATTTTCAAGCCAGTAACATTTGAAGATCAACCACACATTGATGTTTAAATATCTTCACAGTTGTCCAGGTTAAAAAACACCTCCACCAGCCCCAACTCTCTAATTAAAGGCTATCAGAAGTGAGCGGAGCTACTGTCAAAAACATAACAGTGTAGTTGGCAGCAGTTTGGTCACATCCATAAAACAGCGCATTAAATGAGATCCCCAGGGTATTCAAAGGTTACTCAAGCAGTACTTAATATAGTTTTTGCCGAGCTGAAACATTAAGGTAGGTATGGAGAATGAATATAGCTGCAGGGCAAGTATAATAAGAGTCTAATTATATTTAAAAAAAGCCATAAACCTTCTATCAAACATTTTTTTTTAACCCTTGTGTTGTGTTCGAAAGCTGTTACTGTTCATGGTGTTCGTGGGTCAATTTTGACCCATGATTTATTTCAGTCCAAAACACACATAAAAAATGACTATCATCCAATATTGTTTTAACTACATCATAACTAACTTATTATGCATTTATAACCGTACAATCCTGTTGTAATTTTATTTTATGGCCCCAAAACACATTACACCACATATTGCACACGTGCATGTGTGTGTTCAGGTTCAAGTGTTAGTGAACATATTCTTTGAGAAAGGTCGAGTTCCCGTGGGGGGAGGGGGGCCAGAGGGAGGGAAGACCAGGTGCATGTTCCGAAAAAGTATTGTTACAGTGGATGAAGGGGGTGGGGTGGGGGTAAGGGTGTCTAAAGTCAAAGATGAATTTTGATTGGGCAAAATTTGACCCCGAGTGACCCACAACAATTCTGCTGGGTCTTCACAGACCTGAACACCAAATTATACACTTTTTTTTTTAGAGACCTTCAGACTTGGCTAGAATTGTCAAAATCAGTTTTGTAGTGTTTATATAGTTGTTGTGGAGGATATCATGAAGCCTTGTTCCGATAAAAAAAACTACAGCGTAGTTATTATATCATTTTAACTTGAAACGGGTCACGGGAGACCCGAACACAACATAAGGGTTAAACAGGGATTATAATTCATAATTTTAACCCTACATTTTGATTGACTCATTATGGAAGAATAACTATCTTGACAGTTCCGTGCTGCATTGATTATCCAAACTGCATACACTACAACATTCAGATAGCTGTTAAGCAGCATTATTACATGGCTTAGTTGAATACTCGATTCTGACTGGTCAATTCAGAACACGTGACACGTTGTTAATACAGTAGTGAAGACCGCTGTCAAGCACTTATTGACCGTTGTTAAGGACGCTCACATATGCAGAAAGAAGTCCGGTCGATTGAACTGTATACAGTTTGGCAAAAAACAGGGACAAGAAAACAGCGGAGAAGTAACGGGGCAGAAACCCTCCTTTTTACGCAACGGTCCAGACATAGACATCAAACGGCAAAACATATTCGGTTGCCAGTTACTTTGGCATTAGGGCAGGGATATCTAGATCAAGGTTTGACATAATGAATTTTGATACTTTTAAAGCAAGCAACGATGTTTTCAAATATGTAATCAAAAAGCCCCTCAAAAACGCTATTGAAGCAGTTCCTGCTGTTGCTACGTAATTCAAACGGTAACAATGGACTATTTTTCTTCGAGGATCAAGAAAGAGAAAGGAAAAGAGGTTAAAAGGCGGAATGCTGGACGTCAGATAAATCACCAGAAGAAGGCACAGAGGAAGTAAACATTTACAGGAACAGAACACGGTATGAGCTCTGCAGTGTTTAAGGACTTGTTAGTGGATCAAAAACTGAACAGAGTTGGACAGTGCTGCCGTAAAGTTGTTGTTGTCGCAGTTCCAGCCGTTGGTGCGCCGTGGAACGGAGTTTTTTTTTTCTTAGCGGAAGAAATACGATAATTTTTAAGTCAATAAAATCATTTCAATTAATATTGGGAGTCGATTCCTTAGTTTGTTTAGTATCTGGCCGTGTGATAAGCGGGATAATGTGCAGCGACTTGGTCATTGCACATGAGCATTCCTTGTATGACTCTGAAAACATAGAGTCTATGTGACAATTAGTTGTAAGAGTAATACTTCGCTCAGAATATGCTCAAAGAGTTCCCTGATTTGGACCTTTGAATCTGCCACCTTCTCTCTCCACTTGACTGCTTTGCCTGGCATCATCATATCCTATGAGCTCCATGGGGACTAACGATTAGCCATTCAACGCAACAAGCAGGGCCGCTGCTGTCAAAATGTTGTCAAGCTTTGGGACTGCATGTCTTCTCAAAATTGCCCAACAAAGCACCCTTTCTTCAAACCCGGGCAAACTCTAGATGCAATCTGCTTAAGAGGCATTCAAATGGCTGGCACTATTTTATTGATGCTTTGGGGGAGCTAAAAGTAATGCAAAAAGTGTTACAAATCACAGTGAGTTGTTAGTATTGTAGTTACCTAGTAATGGAGTCAAGTGTCATGTACCTTGCCCATCAATGAAACCCAACACCATACAGCTGTGGACTAGCAAAGTTATTTGTGACCATACAGTAGTAAGAAAACAAATAAAGAGATTTTTTCAATATTGAATGAGACCACAAATGGGTATTGCTAACAAAAATATTTAAAAATTCCAAACTTGAACTTAGAGTACCCTTGGATTATTAAATTACACTGTAACTTTTGACATTTATCCTGGAACGAGGAAATAAAGCCTGAAAAGCTGTAGCGGATGAGACAACCACACATATGACAATCAGTTTGCAAGTGGCTATTGACCTTGAAAAGAGGCTATATTGGTGAAGGAAATACAAAGTAAGCCTCTATCATCTTGAGTTTGGAGTCCCTATCTGATGGGAGCTTCAGTTACATCCCTCTAAGGCAGCATGTGCCTTCTTTAAATCTTCTTTTACAAAGCTCTGAGATTTCAGGAGCTTAAAGGCCAAAATAAGATATCAGTTAGTCTATTAATTAAAATGACACTGCAAAGTATTATCATTGTAATAAGAGCCTTATCCCTAACTCTGGCTTTATAGTCTTGTAAAATGAAATGGACCTTGGAGCTTTGGGAAGCTCAAACACAGATACTAAACATACTGTAAAGGCTTACTTCTTTACAAGTTTCCCATTGGATACTGACTCACTTATCTACATTTACCAAATCAAGACACTGGTGTGGTAGCTTGTAGGCTGTAAGTGATACCCTAGGCTTTTTTTCGTTTTTTTTTTTTATATACTCTCTCATTTACATTACATTACATTACATGTCACTTGTTAGACGCTTTTATCCAAAGCGACCTTTCCAGTTAAAATGTCAGAGTTAACGTTTTTTTTACCAACTTAGCCTGTTAGAAAAACCTTGTCATTTCTGAACTTTGGGAACTTTGGAACCTTTCATACAGTCACATATTGGTATCAAAACTGTTCTTAGTGAATGTCAACTTTACTCCATGTTTTCTGTTTAATTACTGGGAGCAGTTCATAGAGGAAGTGATGAGGTAAGTAACACAACAACAATGAGTTATTGAATTAAGAATAATTGAATTTGAATCCTCCATTTACATAAAATACATTTGAAATGTTGAGAAATGTGGCATTATAATCATCATCCTGTTGGTTTACATATTAAGATTTGTATTTGCACAGCAACTTATGCAGTTAAAAGTTGGAGAAGCCTCTCATTGGGGTCTCTGTCCGGTATCATCCTCATTTGTACCTGACAGTATAACATGCTGGCTAAAAGGTTCTACTGTCTAAAAGCTCTGTGATTGCTACAGTTTTCCCCTTAAGCGTCTCCTTGTAGTCATGCAACGTTTGGCTCTAGGGAGACGTTTTATAGCGTCCCTCTTTATTGCTGTCTTTAGTGCTCTGGACGCTGGCAGCTGCAATGTTAATACACTGATAAACTGTTCTGATTAATATAGTCTCTGTTTTTAGTCCTTGAATTCCCTGGATGTGCAGGGGCCTTACATTGAACAAACTCTCTATTTTCCTGTCCCATATGTTCTCTTTCATGCATGCAAAATAGAAAACTATGTTTTTTTGAGGAAGCAAGGAAGATAAAACCATCAGGTATACATCTTATCAGTGGGTTAGACAACCCCAGTACAACCGCAATGTTTAGTGTTCTCCCTCCTTCTCTATGTGCCAAAGCTTGATGGAAGTAGTTTGTCATAAATACTCTTGTAACGATCCAGTAGATGACAGTCTAGAAGGATACGAACCACAGAACAATCTAGTTCTGATTGTTCACAACAATTACTGACACTGCTGCATTTTTTATGTTTTTGTCTGATGATTTCGGACAGCACAACTAGCTTCTCCTCTGCTTATAGTTCTTCCTATTCTTTTACTAGATTTGGGTGATTGTAAACCTCCCACAAATGGCAGCCTTTTTGGTAATTTCAGGGGCATGGATTATGGTTATAATGATGTCTCAGTAACAAGCAAGTCCTCATGAACTAGTGGCAATCATCCAGTTGAAACAAGTAGTTTATACATTTGTCCAGTTATGAGAGTTAAATCCGGCTTGTGCACGCTTACAAACCTCAAAGACAAATAAATACAAATAACTTGGCTTTATATAGCGCCTTTCATGAAACCCAACGATAATCTACAATAGGAACAGGGGCCGTGGGGGGGATAAAAAGGAAAACAACAGGGACTAGAAAATAAGAGGATAACAAACTGAAATAAACAAAGGCTGGTCACAAAAATGTAGAGGAGAGAACAGATGTGTTTTGGTTGTTTTTCTGAAAATGTCCACAGAGTCAGTGGTCCTGATTTCAAGAGAGTGGGGGCAGCGATGCTGAAGGCTCTGTTGACAAAAGTGTTTTGTTTGGAGCGGGGGATGGAGAGCAGACCGGTATCAGAGGACCGCAGTTGTCGGAGGGGGTGTAGGTGTGCAGGAGGACGGTGAGATTTTAAGGGGCTAGTGCATGGAGAGATTTGTAGGTGGGGAGTAAGAGTTTGTAGAGGATGCAGGACCGGTAGCCATCGGGGGGGACGGAGGGTAGGGATGATGTGCCAAATATGTGCTTCAAAGAGGTAGTTTGCTCTATCTGGCCAGCCGTTTTCGTCTGATGAGGAGATCAGGGCCATTGCTGCCTTACGGTCTACCTTCAGCAGGTTTGCAAAAACGTATTACAAAAAACTTCTATGTGGTCCATTGAATTTGTTATTTCGCCTCCAAGAACATAGTGTGCATGGTTCCATGGTGTGATAGTCAGCACTCTGGACTTTGATTCCAGGAATCCGAGTTCAAAATCTCGGTGGAACCTTGAGAAGGAAAATGTGCAGACTTGATTGGATTACATTAAGTATAGCGTGATAGGAACAACGGGGTGAAAACACGTTTCTTCTGTGGCAGCTCTGCTGACTTCTTTGACCAGTCACTTGAAGCCATTTGGCCGGCTTTCTGTGGGTAATACGAGAAGTTTAGGGGACAGGACTTCAGAGTTGGTTTGGGCAGATGCTGTGTCACTACGCAATTGTTTATGTCAATTTTCCAGCCGTAGCTTCCAATAAATCTTCAGTGACTGACATCCATTCGTAACTCTCAAGTGTACTCCTTGTGTACTGGTCTGCACTGTGCAACTCTCAGCAAATATGAGAAGTTAATAGAGAGATCAGAAGCTAACAAGGCTCACTTATTAGCTAATTCCACCATCACCTCCAGAAAAAACCAATGCAGAGTAATACCTTCTGGTATGTGTAATGTTCGTGGCACATTTCAGAGGCTAGTGAATATTGTACTGGGGGATGTTATGAACTAGAAGTCTTTCTGAACGACATTGTGTATCATAATGACGGTGTGTGTATTATAATGACGGTTAAGCCACTTGAATACATCAGGGAAACGTTTTCTAACGGCTGTCAGCTGCATCGCTAGCACTTAAACTTGCCAAATGTGTGCTTGGAAAAGGTAGTGTTCTATATCTGGCCAGCAGTTTTTCGTCCAGGGTTGGTGTGTCCGGCTGATGAGGAGATCAGGGCCATTGGGCTTTATGGGGTACCATCAGCAGTTTTGCAAAAACTTCTTACAAAAACGTCTGTGGCAGGCCCGCTGAGTTTGTAATTTCGCCTCCAAGAACATAGTGTGAAGGGTTCCATGGTGTAATGGTCAGCACTCTGGACTTTGAATCCAGGGATAGGAGTTCAAATATCAGTGGAACCTTGAGAATCTTGGATGGAAATGTGCGGACTTGATATGGCAATTGGACTTTACCTTAAATATAGCGTGATAGGAACAACAGGGTGCAAAAACTTCTCTTCTGTGGCAGCCCTGCTGACTTCTTTGACCAGTCACTTGAAGCCTTTCTTCAACAGTCTTTTAAAAGCCTGAATGGTATTCTGTGTTCCTATTCTTCCTGTCCTAGACTTTTTAAAACAAGATTTTACGTCTTCTGAATGTATTTTGTGAAGTGCTGAATTGTCCAATGAGAAAATAAATATTGTGGATACTGGAATGGACAGGGCACCAGCAGCCAGAAGGGAACATCAGTAAAAGGATTAGCAGAACAAATGCATGCATGCTCTAAATGTTCTCATTAGAGTCACATAATTATAAACTCCTTTATAGTTAAAGACTTAAAATTCTGTGCCAAACAATGCTACACTTCTAAATAGGGAACATCTGCCACATTTGTCATCCACAGCAGGGAAATCGACTCCTCATGCAAATGTAATATCAAATTATTAAAAAAATATATATATTTAGCTAAGAATTACTTGTAATGAAGTCAAGAAACTACGGAGCCCTGGAGGGTTCATAGAGAGAAAATAAAATAAAACGTGGCCTCAATTTAAATAAAACGAGGCCACGCTTTATTAATAGATACTTTTTTGTGCGCACGGGATCCTTTCTCGTGCGCACGAGAAAGTTGCCGGTGAACTTGTCAGAAGGGGTCAAATTTAAGATCACTCTTCAAAATCAATGTGCCAAAGCTCTTGGAGTCCTATGTCAGTTTTGTTTTGTTTTGTGTTGAAATATGATCTTCAGAAAGCTCACAGTTCTTACAAACTTCAAACTGCATGAAGAGACATTGTCTGATTCTTGAGTGTCAGTGAAAACAATACTCTTTACAAAATCCAAAATGTATTTTAATGAACATCCTTGAAACTCTGAGTCATTTAATATGTACCAAAGTACAATTGATCTTCTCTTTAAGAAATATACAATAATCTTAAAGGTAATAACTTATCCACATTGAAATGCTCCCTTTGATTATGCTTTAAAATGCAGACATGTAATAATAATGTAATCTCTCCAGTGACGATCAATAAAAAAAGCTGACGTGAAATAGATTTCTATACAGGAGTAAGTCATGTCTCTGCAGTTAAGGAAAGTAAAGCGTACTGTAAGCCTTTAATCTGCCTGTAATAGGCTTCAATAAAATGTTATCCATGCATTCTGTAACCAGTGCCATAAAACCGTCACTATCTTGTATGCAGTGAGGTGATACTTAATAAGCCTCTACTTAGAGAAACTTAATGAGAAATTAAGCCAATACTACTGCATGGGCATGTAAATGTGGGTTGATTAATGAATGCAGAGGAATGCAGTTACGTTTGGTTTAAATCATAAATATACCCCTTCTTCCCTGTGGCTGTTAAACAAAAAATATGTACAGTTAGGATAACCAGATTATTGTAAATCCAAGGAGGGTTGTATGGAATACTTTCCTTGGATAATTTCTTGCTGTACAGTTTAGCTACCATAACAATAACTACATCACATCAGTGTTTTAGTCAAGTCACCAATTCACGAGTCCAAGTCACTCTCGAGTCCAAGTCCGAGTCACCTAGGGAGAGTCGGAGTCGAGTCCGAGTCGAGTCCGAGTCATCATTACCTGTGTTCGAGTCCGAGTCCAAGTCCGAGTCACCCAAGGAGTGTCCGAGTCGAGTCCAAGTCCGAGTCACCCAAGAAGAGTCCAAGTCAAGTCCGAGTCACAAGTCTTCATGTATTAATCTTATTGGATATATTTGTTAAAATGTAGCTGTAGCTCCTCTACATTGCTTTTATCCTGTCATGTTATACTAATGTGTCTATTGAACTGCTGTGAAGCGAGTTTGGCTACAATTCTTGTATAAAAGGTGCTATACAAATATAAAGCTTATTACTAATATTAATATTATTATTATTATTATTATAATATATATATTTTTTTATTATTGTGAATTACCTTTAATATGTCTAACTATATTTAAAATGAGTTACCTTTTAGAGAAGTGATTATATTTGTAGGCCAATATTTTCTTATGGTAAAGTTTTCGTTTTGCACTTTTATTTCGATAGTAATAAGATCGGGACTCTTATTTTGAAGGAACTTTTACCAGAAGTCAATGGAGCACGGAGCAGTGTAAACACACATGTATAATGACGGATAGATGACGAATAAATTAACATATGCTAAATAGTTACATTCGGTTTTTAGCACCTGGCTGATAAGGGCATACGTTCAGGGGCGCGGGAAGGGGGGTGCTGAGGGCGCTACAGCATCCCCTAGCGGCAGGCAGGCGGTGCGGAGCTCCCCTGTCAGGAAATTTATTTTATTTTTATTTTATATATATGTATTTAATTTCATTGTGCCTGAGATTATATTTTATATTATATGTTATTATTCAAATGATAATTTAAAACTATATAATAAATAATTTTGCTTCAGGGAAGAAAAATAAAAAAGATGTGGAAAAAAGTTTTTTGTTAGTTTTTAGTCGGCTACTTTTAACGTGACGCACAACAACACAAGTCACTGACATGGCGCAAAAACGTATCTCGGAATTTTTCTCTCTAAAACGCTAAATCTGCAAAATCGTGTGCATAATCTGTATACTGGTCAATATCATGTTTGTGGTATTTTAATTATTATTTTATGGTTATTGCTGCTGCAGCCCTGCATAATCTGTGTAATATGCAGTGGAGGCGCCAGGGTATGGCTGGGGTAGGCTACAGCCACACCAAGAAATGGCTTAGCCCCACCATGAAAAATGATGTTAAAGTAAGCAAAATAAAGTCCGCCAACTCGCGCGGAGTAAATTGCACAGACTGCAGTTAGTAAGATTGATTTCAGCAGCCACTTGTCTGGAAATACCGAAGACTAGAAACGGTTTTGAAAACTTTTGTCACGTAGTGATCGTCTTCTCAATAAAACATATTTGATAACGTCTTCTGGCCAATCAGAATCACGATAACGGCGTGGTGTTGTTGCAGGAAGCCCCGACGGAGAATACTTTTGCGGTAGTACATCTCTATATACATCGATACAACATTACGTGTTGATAGAAATCAACACGTAATGAAATAAGACCCCACGGTTTGATGATTGATAGGTGTGTGGGCTGTCTTTCATTTTGACACACAGAACAATGGGGGCTATCCACCCTTATCCACAATGTAAAGTAATCCACACAGCCTCTTCCCTCTTCTCTCTGTGAGGAGCAGCAGGTTCAGCTTTCAGAACAAAGTAACAAAAATCTAAAATGGCATTCATTTTTTTAAATGTGTAGTAATAGATTTATTTATTTTTCTTCTCTAGAGAGTAGCGTGTATTTTATGTTAGTATTTCAAAAAATCTCCTGGGGGAGAATCCCCCCAGACCCCCCTGCAGGGGTTGGGTTTTCAGCATGTCAACTCTTTCACCTGTGGGGAAATTGCAGGATTGGTTCCAGGTCGCCTTTTTTATTTACTACAAGACAAATGTGCCTTTTTATTTCATACTATAATATATATATAATAATATTTTAAATCTTTGTAGTGTGTGTGCTAGTGCATTTGTGCGTGCTCTGTGCCTGTAATAGTGTTCACTGGAGTCCATTGTTATGCTGTGTGTTCGCGATCCAGGACTCAGGACCACAGCAACAGGATCAGCCACGACTCAGGGTCCCGGCGTAGATAGACACCAAAAAGAAATTTGGGGAAGCTGGGTTATTCGGAACATGAGAATACACAGGTACAGACAGAGAGAAGGAAGAAGTAAAGTAAAGTGTCCCCCGACAAACTAAGCCTATAGCAGCTAAACTAGGGGCTGAATCTAATCAGCCCTAACTATAAGCTTTATCAAAAAGGAAGGTCTTAAGCGCACTCTTAAAAACGGATAGGGTGTCTGCCGCCCGAACACAAACTGGAAGCTGATTCCACAAATGTGGAGCTTGATAAGAAAAGGCTCTGGCTCCCATTGTACTTTTAGAGACTCTAGGAACAACCAACAACCCTGCATTCTTGGAACGCAATGCCCTAGTAGGACAGTAGGGTATAATGAGTTCTTTAAGGTAAGATGGCGCCTGCCCATTAAGGGCTTTGTAGGCGAGAAGAAGAATTTTAAATTCTATCCTATGTTCTATAGGGAGCCAGTGTAAGGCAGCCAGAACAGGAGTAATGTGGTCCCTTTTCCTAACTCTGGTTAGTACACGTGCTGCAGCATTTTGAATCAGCTGAAGCGACTTAACTGACTTCTTGGTACACCCTGATAATAGAGAGTTACAATAATCTAGCCTTGAAGTAACAAATGCATGGACTAGTTTCTCTGCATCGTTTTGAGGCAAGATATGCCTGATTTTTGCAATGTTACGTAGATGGAAGTAGGCGGTCCTTGAAATAGATTTTATGTGGGCGTTAAAGGATAAATCCTGATCAAATATAACACCAAGATTCCTTACAGTCTCACTGGAGGCCAAATTAATGCCATCCATAGTTAGTATATCTTTAGATAATTTGTTTCGTAGATTCTTTGGGCCGAGTACAATAACTTCAGTTTTGGCCGTGTTTAACATCAAAAAGTTTAAAGTCATCCACGTTTTTAAGTCCTTAAGGCAGTCTTGAATTTTATTTAGATGATTAATTTCATCAGGCTTGATTGATAAATATAGTTGAGTATCATCCGCATAACAATGAAACTGTACAGAATGATTCCTTATAATATTGCCTAACGGAAGCATATATAATGTGAACAAAATAGGTCCAAGCACTGAGCCCTGTGGCACTCCATGGCTAACTTTGGTTTGCATGGAAGATTTATCGTTGACACATACAAACTGAGAGCGTTCAGATAGATAGGACCTAAACCAGCCTAAAGCAGTTCCCTTTATGCCAACTAAGTGCTCTAGTCTTTGCAATAGGATATCATGGTCGATAGTATCAAATGCAGCACTGAGATCGAGTAAGACAAGAATAGAGACAAGTCCTTTGTCTGAGGCTATTAGAAGGTCATTTGTGACTTTAACCAGAGCTGTCTCTGTGCTATGATGTGTTCTAAAGCCAGACTGAAAATCTTCAAATAAATCATTGTTTTCTAAGTAATCACACAACTGTTTTGCGACCGCTTTCTCAAGAATTTTTGAGAGGAACGGAAGATTAGAAATAGGTCTATAGTTGGCTAAAACCTCTGGATCGAGGTTGTGCTTTTTAAGAAGCGGTTTTATCACTGCTACTTTAAATGATTGTGGAACATAGCCCGATAATAAAGACATATTCATAATATTTAATAAACAGGTGCTAATTAATGGAAAAACTTCCTTTAACAGCTTAGTTGGAATCGGGTCTAAGATACACGTTGATGGTTTAGAAGAAAGAATCATTGAATTCAATTGTTCAAGGTTTATGGCTGAAAAGCATTCTAATTTACTATCTAGTGTAATATTAGAACTTACGTTTCCGGGAGCTGTTGATAACACTATACTGGTCGAAGGCAAGAGGTCATTAATTTTGTTTCTAAGAGTAACAATTTTATCGTTAAAAAAGCACATAAAATCATTACTACTGAGTGCTATGGGAATAGAAGGCTCAGTAGAGCTGTGGCTCTCTGTCAGCCTGGCTACAGTGCTGAAAAGAAATCTTGCATTATTCTTATTCTCATCTATTAATGAAGAGTAGTAAGCTGCTCTCGCTTTACGCAGTGCTTTTTATATTCATTGAGAGTAATATGCCAAATTAAACGAGATTCTTCGAGTTTAGTGGAACGCCATATCCTTTCAAGTTGTCTCGACTTTTGCTTTATTTTGCGAGTTTCGGCATTATGCCATGGAGCTAGTCTATGTTGTTTTATTTTCTTCTTTTTCAAAGGAGCAACAGAGTCTAATTTTATTCGCAGCGCATCTGTAGCACTATCAACAACATGATCAATTTGGGGTGGTGTACATTTTGTATAAGTTTCCTCCCTTACATGCAGACATGCTATCAAGTTAAGTATTGGTGGAATCTCTTCTTTAAATTTGGCTATAGCACTAACAGATAGGTTTCTGCTGCAGGAACTTTTGACTAATGGTTTGTAGTCTAGTAACAGTACTTCAAAAGTTACTAAGAAATGGTCGGATAAAGCAGGATTATGCGGTTCGACTAATAGTTGCTCAATTTCAATACCATAAGTCAGAACAAGGTCGAGAGTGTGATTATAGCAGTGGGTTGGTTTATTTACACTCTGACGGAAACCAATAGAGTCTAATATAGAGTTAAATGCAACAGTAAGGCTATTTTTATCATCGTCAACATGAATATTAAAGTCACCTACGATAATTACTTTATCTGTTTTAAGAACCAAAGTTGATAAAAACTCAGAGAATTCTGTTAAGAATTCTGAATAAGGACCTGGTGCACTGTACACTGTAACAAATACGATTGGATGCAAAGTTTTCCAGGTCGGATGCGTAAGACTAAAAACAAGACTTTCAAAGGAGGTATAATTTAATTTTGGTTTAGTATTGATAAGTAAATTTGAGTCAAAGATGGCTGCAACTCCACCTCCTCGGCCTGTGCCTCGAGCAATATGAGTATTGATATGGCTGGGTGGAGTGGCTTCATTTATGCTGACATATTCTTCATGTCTCAACCAAGTTTCAGTGAGACAGCAAATATCAATATTATAATCTGATATTAAATCATTTACCAATATTGCTTTAGATGCTAGAGATCTTATATTTAAGAGACCACATCTAATCTTCCTGTTTTGTTGCACTGTAGTAGTTGTTACATTTACTTTTATTAGGTTATTATGTATGACACCTCTATTAGGCTTCATCTTAAATTGTCCTTGGGCAGACACACACACCGTTAATATTGGGTATTTTATTGGGTTCGGGATTCCTATGGATGACTGCCCAGGAGAGAGCGCAGAGAAGCGTGTAAGACTGCGACTCCGCCTCCTGGTCTCAACTCCAGTTTGTCATGGATTAAGTCCACAAATCCCTGAAATGTTTGCCGAAATGAGATGTGCACCTTCCAAAGTAGGATGAATGCCGTCTCTCTTAATCAGACCAGGTTTTCCCCAGAAGGCTGTCCAATTATTTACGAAGCCCACATCGTTTGCTGGGCACCACCAAGACAACCAGCGCTGAAATGATGATATGCGGCTATACATGTCGTCATTGATCAGATTGGGGAGGGGACCAGAGAAAATTACGGTGTCCGACATTGTTTTAGCATATCTACACACCGACGCCACATTAAGTTTAGTGCATTCTGATTGGCGTAAACGAACATCATTACCACCGACGTGAATAACAATCCTACTGTATTTACGTTTATTTTTAGCCAGCAGTTTAAGATGCGCCTCAACGTCGCCCGCTCTGGCCCCCGGAATGCATGTGACTGTGGAGGCTTTGGTCTCTAAATTCACGTATCTCATAATAGAGCTACCAATAACCAGAGTTGACTCCTCAGCGGGTGCCTCGCTGAGTGGGGAAAATTTGTTAGATACGTGAACGGGTTGGTGGGGACCTGTGGGTCTCCTGTAATGCCTCTTCTGAACAGTCACCCAGTCTCCCTGCTGCTCGGGAGTTGTCGGGGGACGGCTAGTAGGAGCTACCTCTTGCCGGTCCGCACCGACTAACATGGGCTTTACTGTAGCTGAGTTACTTTCTAAAATGCGGAGCCGGGCTTCTATGGCTATGATTCCCGCCTCCAACCTAACAACTATACTACATTTAACACATGTATCGGTACCAGTAAAGGAGGTAGGGAAGTAACCAAACATGAGACAGGTAGAGCAGGAAATAGCACCCGAGGGTGGGGAAGGAGCCATGGCTAGCTATCAAGCTAAAGTAGCTACCGTTAGTAAACCCGAAAAGAGTGTAGGCAACTGTGGAGTTACAGTCGCTAAGAGAAGGAGAGTTGTAGGTGCTTAAGCTGCAGTAACGTGTGATTACAACGTCAGGCAGTTGCCGTGATCAAGAGTTTTAAAACGATCGATTAAGTTAAGATAATATAAGCTATCAGCAGCAGAACAGGCACACAGGATACCCAGAGGTGACAACCGGAAGTTACAACACGCTTACCGCAACAGTGAGGGTCCGTGTAGAAACAGCTCGTTGCAACAGGATTGGGTTGCCGTTTTGCGCTGCTCTTTCCCAATGTCGAAGCAAAATCTGTGAAAGCATACAACCCGATACGGGGTGTGTCTCTGGACATCTCTAGACTGGAATATCGGGGGCGCACCCAGTACCTGAACTCACCTCGCAGGTGCACGCCAGCAGGGCCGGCCCTGACCAATTTGCTGCCCTAGACAAGATTTTAGCTGGCGCCCCCCCCCCAAAATGCACTCACTATGACTCGCACATGCATGCATGTGCACGGTTGTTGCATGACCACCAAAACAGAAAGATATGGACACAAGATGTGTGCAAATGTATTTAGTATCCTATCCATGTGAACAGGATTTAAGTGGGGGGTGGACCTAACCTCCTCTAGGGGGGTCCGGGGGCATGCTCCCCCGGGAAGATTTTTTTTTTTTAATATTGAAGTTAAAAGCATCAATCTGGTGCACTTTGAGAGCAAAATTAAGAGATTTATGGATACATCTCTCAACATCAATATGAAACAGAACTGTAAGCAGATTTTCGTTTTCTTTATGGATATTTTACAAATCACTCCCCTTTTAAACTCTATTCTTGTTTAATAATAACAACTTTCTTTTATTGTCATATAGTATTTTATACCTGTTTTTCATCTATTCTCTTATTGTTTTATAATATAATGATCATATAAAGGTGTGCCTTTACCTCACTGAGCTGAGGTTATCAGAGCCTCTCAGTCTTTCAGGAGAGAGCTCTCTAAAGCTCTCCCCCCCCGCGGCCGCTTACACAGTAAATACGTTTTTTGGGAGTTTGATTTATTTTAAATGAACACAAATACAAAATTAAAACCTATAATTGCACTAAAACCATTATTTCAAAAAAAGAACTATTTCACATAGACCTCTGGTTTTTACTGGGGCTGGGGCAGTTCAACTTGATTTTGGAGGAGGGGGGGTGCACCATAGTTTATGGGCGCTGTACGCAATATAGGCGTAGTTCTGTTAGTATAAGATAATAAGATGTACTTTGTTGATCCAAAATCGGGAAATTGTGTTGTTATGAAAAGTTAAAGACATTTTTTTTTTTAATTTCTAACTTTTTTTTTTTTTTTTTTTTTTTAAATTTTCGGCGCCCCCGATGGGTTGATGCGCCCTTAGCATTCCCTATACTGCCTATGCCACGGGCCGGCCCTGCATGCCAGGACAGAGTACATCTGACTCGAGACAAAACTTGCTCGAATCCGAGTCCAAGTCGGAGCATCAATGTACAAGTTGAGTCCGAGTCATCGTGGGTGAAAAATTCACGAGTCATCGTGGCTAAAAATTCACGAGTCCGAGTCCGAGTCGGAGTCATCGTGCGCGAGAATTCACGAGTCCGAGTCGAGTCCGCGTCAAACAGTGCGCGAGTCCGAGTCGAGTCACGAGTCCCGAAAACTCCGAGTACTCCATCTCTGGGTCACATAACCTAAGTTTTGCATCAAACATACCATGATCTTTTCCTGAACATGACATGTCATTTTCAGTTTAAAACTGTGACTGATTCACACCATATGCCTGTCTTTGTTAGGCTACCCTCCAATGGTGATTCGTTTTGGGAGTCATTCCCAAATGACTATTCTATTGTAATATGCAAATAGTTATTTAAGAGTTTTTGTCAAAGGATCATGTTAAATCAGCTGAAAACAAGAGATAGAGACTGCATTCACATCAAATTGACTTGCTAACCAGCTTCTGATGAACATAACAGTTTAATTTAAACTGAGAATATTGAAGATTGCCAATATCAATTGAGCAACCTGCTTCCTGTCTGAAATGAAAAATTGTGTCAAAATGACTTTTGGTTAGAATTTAGTTAGATTTGTAAACTAAATTCAAGGTATACAAGAACTTAACAGAAGAAACAAGCTAACAGGCAAAGCAAGAAAAACAAGGCAAGCACTCAATCAGTTATTATTGTTTTTTTTTTAAGGAAATAACATATACATACATATTTTAAGTGGTTGTTGGACTGTATCTCTATTTTCTGAAGTGTTTTTCTCCCTGCATCTTTTCCTTGACTATTGTTGTTCCTGAATTGTAGCTCCCTTGCAAAATGTGTGGTCCGCTCCACTTCGATGTTTATTCACCAGATAATACTTTATATGGCTGTGACAGCGACATCTTTATTTTTTTCTCTTTATTTCAAATAACAAGCTTAGCTGTGAATCCTTGCTTTGTTATTTTAACAAAGCTGTAATGCTGCCAGGGTTTTATACTGAGGACCACAGGAACATGAGCAGGAAGTAATCTTAGCCTGAATGAACACATTTGCTAACGTGTCATTATAGCTCCATTTTGTTAGTATACTGCATCTGCACATTAAGCAAAACGTCAATCTTTCCAGAGAGTTCAAGCAGGCCATCTGTTTCCCAGTGAGTCTTCCATGATGGATACATTTGCAGCTCTCATGACTCTTTATGAATTTCTGTTTGCTGTGAAGTGAGGGTGCTGGAAGTTTCAGCATTGTTAAGGTCACTGGTTGTCTTCATGAAGCCGTTGGGTCAATAACGCGCCCATGTATGTTGTAGGAAGACGGTTGTAGCACATCTGTATTCTACTGGCAGAGGGTAAGCGGTGTTTCAATATCACTAAATCACCAGATCTATCAGGGCTTCTGAGCTGAACACCTCATGCTGACAGGGTCTGCTGATGGTAAATCTTCCCTCCATTTCACAGAGGTCATATCAATTACACAGTACCATTTGCAATGATTGAATTTCAATCAATAAATTACACGGGATTAGATTATGATCATCAAGCTCTAAAATGTTATTTCATTACCTTGGTGCATATTGCCAAAAATGTATAGATCTGAAATTGAAAAGAACATTAGAGGGCATACTGAGCAAGATGTTGTACTTAAATAGAATAAGCTATCCTTGATATCGCCCCCCCCCCCCCCCGATGTATCTTTTATGGACAAATGTTAGTCAGATTCTGTCCCACGTAAATGTTTACAGAGGACGCTAAATTACTATAAGTGTAAGTGATTACTAGTCACTAGATTTGCTCCACACATGGCTCAGATAGAAAGAAAAATGACATTTGTTCAATTTTTCCGCCACAGACGGGATCCAAAGCCGAAGTGGCTAAACATGGCCTGGCAAAGCTCAAGCTAAGCTAACTAACAGGAAACTGAGGATACTTAGACTCTGTATAACTAAAGCAAAGATTAATAACCCAATCTAGATTTATTTCAATCATTGCTGATAGCAAGTCTTCTTGAATTGGTATTAATCACATTCCGAGAACTGAGATCCATTCTGATAAAATGGCTACTTGAAGGTTGCTGGATATAATTTGTACCTGTCCAGACTCATACTACTGGTCCATGAAGGCCTTTACTAAGTTTAGGATATTTGTGGTTATCAAGTATTTGAAGTGGGAATTATATTTGCAGTATCTGAGCAGATATGTCTGGGTTTGCTTCTTAAAATGGCAATGGTCAGTGGAGAACTCAAAACTCGAAAATACTTCCTGCCTGAAAAAAAACCGACTTGGACTTCCAACTTGTAAAAAAGAGAAAATCCAGCTACAGTATTCCCACTGGATGAAAAAGAAGTTGTTTTGCATCACACAAGAATGGACGCCAATGTTCTAAATGATAAACCATCCACTAAAAGGTCGAAGTATTGTAGAGTGAAACCTTCTATTCTTTATAATTGATGTGAAAATATGTGGCCAAAGCATTATTGGTAACTGGTGACAGTTAACAATCTCTGCAAGTAATTTTCACTGCCTAAAAGTTGTTCGAAATAAGGTTGAAATGTTTCAAAAAACCATGAGGAGGCTGCACTGTTGAGAGTTCATTTGGGTGTAAACAGAAATATCAATCTGTCACCACCAGTCATTATTATTGCACTATAGACAGCATATCCGTATTTAAAACATGACTGGCCGTAACTTTACAAACACAGCGTTTTTAGCGTTTCTACAAATACAGTATAATAAGTTACTCAGTAAAAATGTAATAGTTTGACTATTGTTGCCAAAAAGTACGTTTTTTTGATAGGCAACAGAATACTATTAATTATACCTTTTAATAAAATGTATGCACATATTGGCAGCTACAATTACATTTTGAAGTTATATCTTAACAATAACAATTATATTTTTTTTCTCATTAAAAAAGATGTCGTATACATAGGTATATTTTTAGGCTTTGACTGGCATGCACCAGTGTGTTGAAGTCCACAGTGTGGTAATAAGGCTCATTAGACATACAATAGAAGATTCTTAAACACAACAATGACCATTGCGCAAGAAATGTACATTGAATCTTTGAGGGGTCACAGCTTCCTGAAATGAATTCATGTAATGCTGGAATGGTCTCCAACTGGCATATGGCGTTTGGACAGAGAAGTATGCATTTGGCAACATGCTAGTGTAGCAGGCGACCAACTTCAGCACATTAATCCCAGAGCTGATTGTGCAAAGAGGCACTGCACTATACACAGAATCTCTTACAGCAGGCTTCAGCCAGGCCCAGAGGGTTAGCCTTATCGAGAATGTGCAAAGTGCATTCTGTGCTTTGAAAATGTAAGAAGAGGAGAAGCTTCTCTTCACGGTAATGGACCAAAACATCCCATCAGTCTCTCTGTATGACCTCTGAAGGGATTATAACAACAATTGTGTGCAATGACTATAACATGTGGTGCCGATCCTGCTCATCAGCTCTGCACAGCAGCGCTTGGAAGTGGCCTTGGAATTTATTTTGTTATCACATGCATGAGGAGTTGCTATTGAGTAACTTCCTATCTTCATCTCAGATCTAGAGGTACTCAGATCTTGTACTTAAGTAAAAGTAGAAGTACCATAGTGTAGGAATACTATGTTACAAGTAAATCTCCTACATTAAAAAGTTTACTAAAGTATAAAGTATTAGCATCAAAATATACTTAAAGTGATAAGCGTGGATGCTGAAAAGGCTTTTGACTCGTTAATTTGGGATTTTCTCTATCGAGTTCTACATAGATTTGATATACATGACACAATTATTAAAACTGTACAGGCATTATACAACAAGCCCACTGCTAGAATTAAAGTTAATGGATATTTGTCAAATAGCATTACCCTCGAAAGAGGCTCGAGACAAGGCTGTGCATGGTCACCGCTACTCTTCGCACTATACTTGGAACCATTGGCTCAATACATAAGACAAAATGAAGAGATTAGGGGAATTAATAATCACGGGCGGGAACGCAAGCTGGCTTGCTACGGGACGCGGACGACATTTTGTTTTTTTCGGCTCAACCAACAAACTCTCTCCCTAAATTGATGCAATCACTTGAACAATATGGTCGACTGTCAGGATACAAGGTCAATATTGCTAAAACACAATTGCTTACTTACAACTACAGCCCACCAGGTGAAATTAGAAATAGATACCCTTTGGCATGGCACACAGAGCATTTCAAATATTTAGGCGTTATAATACCAAAGGATCTTTCAGAAATATCAGAATACAATTACTCACCTTTAAACAAAAAGATTAAGGAGGGCATAGCTAGATGGAACCTAATCCCTTTCTTTAGTCTCAGCTCAATAATTGAATCCATCAAAATGAACATACTGCCAAGACTACTTTATTTGTTCCAGACCTTACCAATAGAGATTAACCAAAAACGATTTAACGAGTGGGACAGAATACTATCAAGGTATATATGGCAGGCTAAAAGACCTAGAATTTGTTTTAAAACTTTACAATTAGCAAAAGAAAAGGGGGGGTGGGCTCTACCTTCCCTTAAAGAGTGTTACCGGGCAGCACAGCTGAGGCCCATGGTATGCTGGTGCAATCCATCGTATGATGCCCAATGGAAAACCATGGAAGAGAAAATATTATCCATTCCCATACAAGTAATCATAGCTGACAGCGACCTACAGGGCTACATAAATAACATTGAAAATCCATGGGTAAAACTGACTCTTAAAGTATGGAAAACAGTCATAACTGAGTATAAATTAGAGGAACATATTACAATTCTGAAATGGTGTGCATATGACACCGACTTTACTCCTAATAAATTAGAAACTAGATTTAAGGATTGGACAGCCAAAGGAATAACTGCTCTTTGCAACATAATTAAAGAGGGAACGCTGTTTAGTTTTGAAATGCTTAAAGAGAAATTTCTATTAGAAAAACAAGACTTCTATCGATACTTACAGATGCGGCATGTTATGTTAACAAAAAGGTTAAAACTATAACAGAGTCAAGTACAGGTGTGATAGAACTATTTAAAAAAGCATACGATTCAAAAACAGATAGCAAAGTTATTTCATGTAGGCCTATGTATAAAGGGGTGTTGAATCTTAAAATACACTCAACCATATACGTGAAATGAAATCCAAGTGGGAGAAGGAAGGAGGGGTTATCATATCTGAGGAGGAATGGACAACAATATGGAAATATCAGTGGAAATGTACCAGTTCACATAACTGGAGGGGGTTTGGTTGGAAAAGCCTGATAAGATATTTTTATAACACCCTCTCAGAAGTCTCACTATGGTGGTAACTCCCCAGACTGCTGGAGAAAATGTGGAAATTCAAATGCAAATCATTATCACGTTTTCTGGGACTGCCCTGTTATTGAGGTCTTTTGGAGAGAGACACATAAAGCCTTACAAGATATTTTCAAATGTCATGTGCCTATGGGGAATAAGACTTTGTTCTTTGGACTCATACCTCAAGAATGGACTAAAAAAGACAAATATTTATTAAATCTGTTGCTGGTGGCGAGTAAAAAAGCTCTTACAAAGAAGTGGTTATCACCTGATAGCCCAACTTTAAACGCATGGATGGATATTACAATGGACATTTACAAAATGGAGAGGATAACATCATCTGTCAATCACAAACTGGAACTATTTGTGTCACGATGGAGAAAGTGGACTGATTTCGTAAAACCTCATAGGCCAGATTTTATTTTTACAAACGTATGATTTTACTGTGAAGTCCTGATCACTCCCTCATGTTAGTATTGTTCGTACTTTTTACTGTCTTTATTTGATCTTTGTGTGAAAAAAAGAAAAAGGCATTTCGGACAGACAAACTTAAAATGTACAATTATTATGTCTTGAAAAAACAATGTGTAATTGTTTGCTGCCAAATGTCAATACAAAATATATTTAATAAAAAAAAAATATATATACTTAAAGTACCAAAAGAAAAAGTACTCATTATGCACATTGGCCCATGTCAGAATAATATATATGATATGTTTTATAATGATTGATCATGAAAGTGTTCTCAAAGCTGGTAAAGGTGCAGCTAGTTTGAATGACTTTGTATACTGCAGGGTAGCTTGTGAATTTACTCCAGGTGGAACTAAAGTCTGATTTAACACTTGATTATATTTCACATCATTAATCCACATCTGTAAAGTAACTAAAGGTACAACATGAATGTAGTGGATTAAAAGTACACCATTTACCTCTGAGTTGTAGTGGAGTCGAAGTAGCATGAACTGAAAGTACCTAAAAAATGTATTTAAGTACAGTACTTGAGTAAATGTACTTAGTTACATTACGTCACTGCTCAGATCCCCGCATACCGAGCCTTGTTAGATTAGATGGATTAAAATCCAATGTCACTCCCTGCCTTCACCTTTCAGCCGTTGTAAACAGTCTTACCTGCAGATGAGCAGGATGGTGAACACGGTCCCTCCGGATACATACGGAGTCATTGCTGCAAGAAGAGTCCAGACGCCAGGTGGAGTTTATCTGCGGTAAAAGCACACAAAGGACAACAACACGCAATTTAGAGAGATGCAAGAGATGACAGTAGTTACAGAAGATATGGATTTTGCTCCCTTTGAAAGCTAAATAGTTTGCTGCATCTCAGCGAGGATGTCAGATAGTGTTTGTGCTGATCCAGTGAGTCTGGAACACATCACAGGATGGCATGTGCAATATTTTCCCATCTTTAATCTTTACGGTTCCACAACTATTGATGATATCTCTCAGACAGGTAACAACCATTGCTGCAAAGTGCCATTTGGTTATTTTACACTCTCACAGACACTTACATGTGGGACATCTTTCCGCACTGTATTAGTACTAGGCACTACATGAAGGACATTCTCTCAACAGTACAATGACTTCTATTTACTGGCGACTACAAAAACTCCTCTGTCTGTCTTAAGTCTGGCACTTTAGGCTTAGAACTTGATGAAAAGTAATAGAGCATAATGGGTTAGGGTTAGGGGTCTTTTTCCCATATCGCCATGCAGTCTCCCTCTCCCTCTCTCCCTCTCTCCCTCTCTCCCTCATGCCTCTTTTAAGATGAAAGCGGTCAGAAACCTTCAGAGACCAGATTGACTTAAACACCGAGACCAGACTAATATAGATGTCAAGCTAGGCTACGGACATATTTAATATAATGTGGAAAGCAAACTTCTGTGGCTGTACTGGTAAAAGTGACTTTACAGTGGTGCGGGCGTGGAATACATTAAGACCTATCGGTTGGTAACGTTACATAATACACTGTGTGTGGTTTTGCAGCAGTGAGGCTTAATAACAGCACAGGTTTGGAATTGAGTCAAATTACTTGAACTCAAGTCCAATTTGAGTAAAAATATGTATGAATCCAACTTGATCAAATTAAAGTCAACTTCAAACTTGTAATGACTTCATTTGGACCTGAGCCTTTTTTTAATTGGAAGATACAGTATGCGCCCAAAGATTTAAAATAACTTCTTTTTTAAACGGTGCTATGACAACATTCTTAATTTCCAGATGAACTTTATCCCAGCAATTCAACACTTTGTTGCCAAAGATCCCCTGAACCAATCAAGCAGCATTTGATCAGGGGTGCATTTCATCGAATTGAGCGCCACCTACTGAGTGCAAATATTGAAAATGATACAAAGTCAGGCCCGGTACAACCGGGCAACTGCGTAGTATATGTGGGTCGAATATTATAAACAAATACAATGGTGTAGGTGCACAGAGAGAAGGAGTGTTTTTAGTTTAGTTTATTAGTAATTATCTAAGTTTGTTGGAGAAGAAATACACCAGATAAATCCCTGCCTGCTGTCCTTTATTCACCGCACCTACACCTCCAGTTTAAAATTCTGTCCTCTAGAAAATGCATGTAATTGAAGTATTTCAACTCCGAAATAGCACCTTAATTAATACTTGTTGAAGAAGAAATGAATCAGAATTTCTATCAAAATATGTTTTTACCCTCTAACCCTGCTTCTCTCTTAGTTTATACTCTCCATTGCATCAGCGCAAAAGAACTCCATTTACATTTGTTTTTTTATTATGCTTTTTAATCATGTAATCCCTTTTTCTGCCATTGTACAGCATTTCATAAGTATTGCTTCAGCAGCAGCTTTGCATTTTACATCATGGTAATAAGGTTTACACTTCACTGGACCACCACAGACAGCTGCTTCTGCACATGAGTTATACACGGATACTGTTTTAATTTTAAGCTCTCACAAAGTCAACTAACCCACAGATAAACAAGGCAAAATCCTAATTTAAGGCCTGGGGTTTAAGATACTGGTTATGTTGTACAAGCCCTTTCTGAATCTAGATATATGTTGCAACAATATTTATCCCCTATCCTCCCCAGCTCCATACTATTTCAAATGCATTCTGTGCATACCTGTAATAAATGCAAAATACCCCAATGTCCCCTCTGACTGTAGGATGTATTCAGGGTTGTCAATTAATATATAAGGGAAATTAAAACATATATGCTGAATTTCGACTGCATGCATTAATTACATGAACAGGATTGCTCATGAGTTATAATGCAATGCTATTGAATGAGCTTATCTGCAGACAAGAGAACAAACAAAAACTTCCCTGGGACAGTCATTTCATTAATTATAATTAGTTTCAGCATTGCAAAAGGTTCTACTTGTAGCTGTGTGCAGTCTGTTTTGGTCCATGTGTTCATGCTTGGCTCCAAATATTACTGCTTGTGCAGAGCTGGAGCTGCGGGAATTAATTGTCAGGAGTGTCAGGAAATCTTGTTCTGAATTCATATCTGGAGAAATGTACTTTGCATATTGTAGTTTTTTACTGTGGTGTGCATTTGTGCACAGCAGCTTAGACTTCTTACACTGACATAATTGCATAAAGACAGCATAGGCATGATGGTAAAGTCCATTGTCAATTACGTAGTTGAGGTGGGACCGAGTCATTGTCTCACAATTAAACCCTAGGTCAAGACGCGCAAGTACAGAGTCTAGACCAAAGTCGTGAACTTTGACTTTTGAGAAGGTCATCTTAATGGAACAAAGTCATTCATTTTCAATTACGTTTATTTTGGTGAAATATGCAAGAAATCTTAAACAATCTTTTAATCTTAAACAATTTAACAAACATTTAACATTGGAATTAGTGCCCTTGGAGATTTGATAGTAATGCATTGTGGGTATGCAGTGCGGTTGATGCCATACGACAGCTACTCTATTCAATGTTACCTACATTCAGAACAACTCTCTTGTATGCAATCTGTTTGTTAACCTAATTTTTTTGCATAGGATTCACAGGTTTTTCATGAAATGTCAAAATGTGGAACCTCCTTATTGTGATGTCTCTAGAGCAGGGGTTCCCAACCTTTATTGTGCCAAGGACCGGCAGATACATAAAAAAAAGATTGCGGACCGGTTGTCAATTTTAACTGATTTTAATATTTACTCACCAGCAGGTAGCAACAGAGGCTAGTTGTATGTAACAGCCTGAACAAATACTAGAACAATATGCATCCAAAACATATTAACAACGTTTTAAAAAAAAAAAAAAAAAAATTCGACGTTATTCAGTTTTTAAACCAAAACGGGAAAACAGATAAATCAACGTTTTGGTTTTGTTTGTATGATTTACGGAAAATCCAGTGAATGCTGGGAAAACGAGGAGAAGGCGCATTATGAAGGAGATGTCCCAACACAGTCTCACTCCCTGAACGTCCAGGAGCGACGCTTGGTCAGGGTCCTATGGCGTGCATTGTGACGCGCCGAGTCTCCTTCAGCTTCATAAACGGACGCAAAGAGCTTTCAACTGATTGCAATGTATTCCCATCGGCGGCGGTATTTGACGCTCAGGGAAGCACCGCATCGGTCCATGTCGGCGGCACTTAAAGGCAATGTGAGCGTCCATTCCCATTGGATAACGGAGGATTTTACACCCGGAAGTAAGTATTCTCTTTACTGTCGATTGATTTTACAGTGATATCTGCACTACTCATCACCTCAAAAACACCAGATTATCCTTGTTAATTACACAACAGTGATTGGTTTAAATTGTGTACAATGCTTTTGTATTTTTCCCCTTCGATTCGGAGAAACAAATATTTCTTCAGAGTTTAGGATGGCAGAAGACACTACACTACCCAGAATCCTCAGCTATCGTTTGGGACTACAACATGTGCTTTGCTTCACAAACCCCGTGATTAGTCCTCAAGCTAACCCTAACCCTAACCCTAATAATACAATTATAAAATTCAATAACGTGCTTTAACCAGTAGGTGTCCCTTTCTATCAGCTGTGCACCGTTATGGCGTAAATACAGCCTATCTACCAATTGGATCAAATATAAAAGTCAGCCGAATTAGTGTTGATACTGCAAGGAGACGTATTGTGTGAAAAGAAATGTAAGATGTTGTTTAATTGCTTATATATTTAAGATCCACGTTCAGTTTTGGCGGCAGTTTTGGCGGCAGTTGTTCCTGTTTCTCTAGAAGTCTTCTCATCAGGGCTCTATAAATAGAGAACTACAGCAGATATGTCATATTTAATGCAGCCGAAACGTGTATTATAATGCCGTTATGTGATGACTTTCAAAGAGAAAAGCAAGCACACTCGGAATAATGTATTATTTAATTTATTTTAAATGTTTTCGGATTTCACATCACATAAACACCAAATCCCAGCGTGCATTGCGGCTAAACCAACCAATCATCGAGCTGAGGATCTTGCCTACGTCTGTTTCCGGTTCCGTTTATGAAGGATGTATTTTGTTATATCAAATCGGGTTTTATTTATATAGCACATTTTTAAAACGATTTTTGGTCGAGCCAAAGTGCTGCACATATAATAAAAATACCTACAGGAAGGACACTTTACAGTAAATGCAACAGGGTGTACAATTCTCCGTTATCCAATGGGAATGGACGCTCACATTGCCTTTAACAGCCGCCGACACAAACGAATGCCGTGCTTCCATGAGCGTCAAATCCCGCCGCAGATGGGAATACATTGCAATCAGTTGAAAGCTATTTGCGTCCCTTTATGAAGCTGAAGGAGCCTAGGAGCGTCCCAACTGCACGCCTCGGGACCCTGACCAAGCGTCGCTCCTGGACGTTTATGGAGTGAGAGTGTGTTGATTTACCACACTGACAGTGAATATTCAAATCTATATTTTCTGTATCTATTGTTTCACAACCTGCTACACAATTGTTTTTTCTAGATGTTCAAGTTCCTCTTCTTATGAGACAGGGTTAGGGGGGTTTTTCTATGAAAAAATACTCATATACATGTGTATTAGGCAAAATAATTGCATTGGATTTAAAATAGAATAATAGGATATACATTTTGTACTAAGGTTTCAGGCATTTCATAAAATGGTGGAAAGTAAATATCTCTCACTATACTAATAAGGATAGTATGGTTGGCTTTCACAAAACTCTAGGGATGCAAAACTCTAACCTATATGATAGAAATGTTCTCATTGGGGTCATCTCTGACTATACTTTAGCAGGTGATCGATTTGGATACTTTATTATCTGGCTATTTAATTTATGGCTTTAGCAGGATTAGACAACCACTGTCCAAACAGATTTAGCTACTCTGTTGTGATTATTAATATCAAAAAACTATATGATACATTACAAGATAAATCTCAGATTATCTACCCATCAGTCACGAGAAAAAATGTTAATAAAGATGTTTCGAAATTGTGCCAACAAATACTGTATAAACCTTGATACAACCCTGGCTCTTTGTCATAATCCATCTATAGTCTAAGAACATATAGATACAAAGAGACAGAGTAGAAGAGTCAATTAAAACCAATATGCTTTGCACAAACATAACATGAAATTCAGATGTTTTTAAGGAATCGACTAGTACATTTGGTCAGAAATAGCTCTTAAATAATCACGTATGTGAGGGGGGTGGAATAGAGAAATTAATTATTTCACTTTGTTGTAGATTGATACTTCTATGTTATAAAAGACGATGTTTTAAATGCAGGGCCTTCTAATCAACATTCCTCTTTAATTCAAGTGACTTTACTTCCCTCAGCGCACAACCCAATTGAATCAGTTTCACTTTCTTTCTGGCCCAGCCTCTTTTCAAACCCACCAAGGAAATGTCTCACAGAAACATCAGGGCCTGGACTGATTTTATCTATATGGAGGCCTCTGCTCCCCTGTTTCATCCTGGGTTTAGAAGTCTCCACTCAGGCTGTGAGTGACTTCAACTTCTCATCATCTCATAGGTCTCCAGTGTCCATCCCTCTGCCTTAATATTGGGATGAGTCAGCAGTGTTGCCGATCATCAAACTGTATGAGTGGAAATCTTCAGGCGTGCATGACAGTGGCAGAGGCGCGGGAAGGTAATTTGGGTGGGGGTGCTGAGGTGCTGTCCGATGTGCTAATTACACACCAACGGGGGGGGGGGGGGTGGCAAAACCACACACACACAGCATAACAATGGACTCCAGTGAACACTATTACAGGCACAGAGCACGCACAAATGCACTAGCACACACACTACAAAGATGTAAAATATTATTTTACCAACAATGTGGAATTTATTGGCTACATATTACCAGTGGCGGCTCCAGAGTATTTTTGTTGGGTAATCTATGGTAGGGCTAACCCATACAGTGGTGGGGCTCAAGTCAGTATTTGCAATGTAATTACATACACGCTATATCGCCCCCATTGACAGTGAAACGCCACGCGTGAGGTTTAGATTATTTCCCTGTCTCAATCCAAATTGAACTGTATGAAATAAAAAGGCACATTTGTCTTGTAGTAAATAAAAAGGGCGACCTGGAAACCCATCCTGCAATTTCCCCACAGGTGAAAGAGTTGACATGCTGAAAACCCAACCCCTGCAGGGGGGTCTGGGGGGATTCTCCCCCAGGAGATTTTTTGAAATACTAACATAAAATACACATTCTGGTACTCTCTAGAGAAGAAAAATAAATAAATCTATTACTACACATTTAAAAAAATGAATGCCATTTTAGATTTTTGTTACTTTGTTCTGAAAGCTGAACCTGCTGCTCCTCACAGAGAGAAGAGGGAAGAGGCTGTGTGGATTACTTTACATTGTGGATAAGGGTGGATAGCCCCCATTGTTCTGTGTGTCAAAATGAAAGACAGCCCACACACCTATCAATCATCAAACCGTGGGGTCTTATTTCATTACGTGTTGATTTCTATCAACACGTAATGTTGTATCATGTATATAGAGATGTACTACCGCAAAAGTATTCTCCGTCGGGGCTTCCTGCAACAACACCACGCCGTTATCGTGATTCTGATTGGCCAGAAGACATTATCAAAGATGTTTTATTGAGAAGACGATCACTACGTGACAAAAGTTTTCAAAACCGTTTCTAGTCTTCGGTATTTCCAGACAAGTGGCTACTGAAATCAATCTTACTAACTGCTGTCTGTGCAATTTACTCCGCGCGAGTTGGCGGACTTTATTTTGCTTACTTTAACATCATTTTTCATGGTGGGGCTAAGCCATTTCTTGGTATGGCTGTAGCCTACCCCAGCCATACCCTGGCGCCTCCACTGCATATTACACAGATTATGCACGGCTGCAGCAGCAATAACCATAAAATAATAATTAAAATTCCACAAACATGATATTGACCAGTATACAGATTATGCACACGATTTTGCAGATTTAGCGTTTTTAGAGAGAAAAAATTCCGAGATACGTTTTTGCGCCATGTCAGTTACTTGTGTTGTTGTGCGTCACGTTAAAAGTAGCCGACTAAAAACTAACAAAAAACATTTTTTCCACATCTTTTTTATTTTTCTTCCCTGAAGCAAAATTATTTATTATATAGTTTTAAATTATCATTTGAATAATAACATATAATATAAAATATAATCTCAGGCACAATGAAATTAAATACATATATATAAAATAAAAATACCGCACCGCCTGCCTGCCGCTAGGGGATGCTGCAGCGCCCTCAGCACCCCCCTTCCCGCGCCCCTGGACAGTGGTGAGAATGGGAAAAAACATAAAAATTAAGTTATAATGACGCAGGAGGGTTCGAGTTTAATGGAACAGTTCCAACTTCTTCCAAAAAATATATGCTTACCTTTTTTCAGAGAGGTAGATTGGAAGAACGTTATCACCCTTGTTCGTAATGAATGCCAGGAGCACATTATTTTAGGGAAACAGCTAGTCTAGCTAAATCTAAAGGTAACCATAAAGCTCACTATTGTAGATTTGCTAAATTAGGGGAATTTCTTTCTGCACAGTTGGGTGTCCTGAATTCTTCCCATAGACAATATGACATCAAAGTAGAAGCCCTTCTATAGCTTCAATGGACTGTGAAACTCTGAAAACATTATTTGTTGGTAAATGTTATATGACTCTTTGATAAAAAAGTAAAAAATTACAATCAGTTGTACGTAAAATGGTATGGTATGCATTTCAGTAAAAAGGTAAACTAAGGATTACACTGTAAAGACATCTATAACAATCTGCAGAAAGAGTTCATTCCCTTTAGGATTATCACTCAATTTTGATTGTATTCCCAAGTGTAACAACAAAGTGATTGAATGCATTTTACAGCTGTGATTTGTGCCTCTTAATCTGGATTAAATATATAGCAACAGCAGCAGAGGCTCATGGGTAATACAGTCTTTAAGACCCCATTTACACGCAAACGCAAACGCATACGAAACGCAAACGAACCGAATACGATATCAAAAAAGTCTTCCGTTCACACGAGACCGCTCGGGAGTGCTGGAGACGCTGTAGTACATATGCCGGGCCTGTAATTGGCGCTGTAATATCCGCCACAAAATACACCAAAAGCAGCGAAGAAGACCCCCGAGCATGGTTGCCATGGTTGCCCTTCTGTTTAAGCCCCACGGTGGATTTAGCAACATGTAGTTCATGTAGTTCTCCATGTCCACTTGTTGCTGATGGTTGTGGTAGAGGAGCTGTAGATTTTGCACTAACATCTGTAGCATGGTCAGTAGCAGTAGCAGTAGCTACTGCTACTGACCATGCTACAGCAGTGAGCAGCAGAGGTGGGGAGAGGTGGGGCTATGGCTTCATCGTTATCAGGAAATGATCGTATAGGGCGTACACACGGAGCCATTTGGCCCCCCAGAGCGTTCCGTTTGCAGATCTATCCACCTTGGGACCCGTTATCGTTTGCGGGGTCCGTTTCCGCGTTTCTGTTACGGCCTCGTGTGAACGAAACGGGCTATACGAAAGAGAAAAGTAGGGGATACAACCGTTTGCGTTCTCGTGTAAACAGCACCTAAAGCTGCACACCACGTCAAAATGATGGATCAAATCATTGTACAGCTTTTTATACACGTCTTTGAGTACTCCGTTTTTTATGACTCAATTTACGCCATTCTATTGTATATTTTTTATTATGCAGGCAGTTCAATCTCCAAACACAGTGAGCACACATTCTTTAAGCAAGAAATAATGAATGAATCAATATTTTGTGAAAACATTTTTTTCCTCTCTTCAGATGACTTAATACCCCTCTGCCTGCTCACCATCATTTAGCAAGCTTTCGTAAAATCTACAGGAGAATCCTTTATTTCTATGTTAGGTAACATTTGAGATGCCATTTTTTGTTGGATGCGTGTTATACCAAATATCTCCAATTATTTATCTAAGAAATTATGACAAATGAGGATAAACTGGACTCACAATCTACTAAAACATACTGTATGTAACTGCTTGAGAGCTTCTTGAGCACCACCTCTGGGCTTTGGCCACATTTCACATGTAATTATGTATATTCTTAGAAAAGAAAAGTCTGTGGGGAAACTAGTGGATCTGAAGACACATCTGGACACTGTGAAAGCCCTAGAGTGGACAATCCCAGAAGGACCATCAGATTGTATTACCGGTGACACATGACTCTGGGCCACCGAGTCAAGGCAACGTCCCATGAGACAAAACCACATGTGACACAACTAATGATAATATGCACCTGCACCTGTGGACGCACCTGGTTAATCTTACATGTCACGTGTTTGAAGTCTGAGTGGAAATGTACCAAAAAGTCACGAGGGCTGCACCTGACGTAATGGATTAACTCCAAATAAATCACAATCAGACCACTCCAGTGACAGAAGGCAACAGCTCCATTTATCTCGCTAGACCACAGAAAACAGTCAATACGCAGGTAAGAAAAAAAAAAAGGAAAAATCTATATGGAGAGAACCAAATGAAAACAAATGCTAAAAAAGGTCCAAAAAGGCACAGCTATACTCCAATACTTTAATTTGTTGTTTATTTGTTATTCTTCTACGTTGACCATCAGAGAGGGAATGGAAATACACCCCCAGCTCTGGAGTTTTGAAGATAACAGAGAGCCTTTCCATTATCTTGACACAACTCTCATTTATGTAAATCCCGTTCCTCTTCCTTCCCTATAGCCTGCACTGTGAGCGCACGATCTGAGAGGCAGTTTGCAGTTTGATACACAGACTGAACAAAAATAATCTGCACCAATTAAGTAAGCCTTACAATCTGTGTTTACTTCACTGATTACATCATATGGCAGCTATAGTTTGAGAAATGAGAGGAGGACTCTGGGAAACTCATCACAAGGCTTCCTGGAGCATTGGCGTGATTTTAATTAGTTATTATCACAGTGGGATTATAGCATTGCTCGGAGCATTTTCCTGTTGACTTGGCCAAAGTAGACACCATGCACTGTTGATAAGGACTATCTCATACTCCATGATATAATGGCTTGTGAATGTCTACAGGCTGCAGTGTTAATCTCTGATAAATTCTGCATTTATGTCTCCCAGTAACACACACTTCACCCCCTAGGGTCTCCATTAAATTAATTCCTGACCTTCACCTCCTAACCCTCATTCACATCGAGAAAAAAGGATCAAGCGATGGTGATGCAACATAATTCATTTAAAGCAGAACATTTTTGAAGGGAAAATTATAGACAGACAGACTGACAGAGAGACTGACACACACAAACACACACACACACACACACACACACACACACACAGGAAAACCATGTATTTGGCTGTTAAATAACACCGGGATAGCCTGTAAAATGTGACTACACATGACATTTTTTGTTATACTTTCGCGCTTCAAACTAAATCATCCCTCCATGCTTCAAAGTTTGAATCGTGAGTAGACTCATGTTTCCAGTCTGATGAAACGGCACGCTGCATTCAAAGGCGCGCTGGTGAGGAAAAAGGCGCACAAAACCGACAACAAACGTCTCCAAAATTCGAGGTGCGGCAAACATGAACAGGTGCCGCCAGCATTTAAAGGGAAAATCAGCCGCGGTAATAAAGTTAAAATCCGAACTTTACCTGTTATTATCGAACGCCGTGGTGAGCATGTCATAAATGACAGCTCATCCTGGAATTAAGAGTCCGTGCAGTAAGAATGTCCCCTCAGATCGCCGTGGATGCAACCGTGACTTCCATCCAGGTCCAAAGACAGCACCTGCTGATCCGCGCATACAATTGGTTGTGCTCCGTCAGCGGATTACCAGTAACTGCTGTGGGCTGGACGCGCTGCTGCGCAATGACGCACGCCATGGACGCGCAGCTGATTTGGAGTCTCCAAATCTGCCCGAGATAAATGCCCAGAATATCTTTCATGATGATATCGTCTGTAAATAACCCTTTCTTAACAATATGAAGGACAAGAAGTGAAATGTTATGCACCATTTAAAATTGTTTTAACAACCCCTATGAGTAGAGGCATTTAGTCAAAATGTGCCATCAACAGAACAATTATGAATCAAAGAGATATTAGTAGAATAATGAAATCAGTAGGGATGTACAACACCTGCAGTGTTATCCTTTCATCTTTATTTTGGTTCTTTGATGAAACTGAGCGACATTAATCCTGTCAGTGCACGCTTTACCTCACAGATATTATACTTTCTAATCTGCTTCACAGAGAGAGGAAAAATAGGTTGGTTTAAAAATGCAGGGAACGACGCTTAGGGGCTACAAGGAAGGATGGAGGACCTTGCGCCAAGGTGTTCGCCTCTGATGGATGGATCTCGACAACATTCCATATAGGCCTTGCCTCTTGGCCTCTGTGTGGGTGTACTGGGAACTTTTCCATCCAAAAAGCCCCAAGGGGCAGTCAGTCAGGCAGCAGCTGATCCCATTTAGGCTTACATGTGTGCCATGACAACACAGGGGCGGCTTATAGGGCAGGAGAGCATTTATAGGGTTGTATAAGAGATCAAGAGACCATCAAGAAGGACAGGGTTTAAGCATGGATGTATAAAGAGAACTGGAAGCAGGTCCTGTTTAATCCAATAAACGTTGCTCAGTTATGCATAAAGTCGAAATGCTCCTGAGTGCAGAAATAGAGTGCAGTGATGAAGTATTTGTATAGGCCGACCCCGAAGTTAGCATCTCAAGGGCTCCCTCAACAAAAAGTAATGAGATTTAGACGTGGGTTTTGGAATAATGCAACAAATAACATCTTCAGTAGGATATCTCCACTTATGAATACGACTTTTCACGTTTTTGAAGCGTTAATGCAGTCACCCCAAGTAAAAATATAATGTTATGCTTAAAAAACAAACTACATCACGGTTGCACATATTTTATGCTATGGATCAAAACTTGAAAATGTCTTCAGCTTGTGTGAACTACATACATTCCAGGCATCAAAGCAAAAACATGTTAAAAACAACGTTGACTTGAAGATCAGTGAAACAGAAGTTGTAAATTGCGAACTAATTCAGCAGATTAAATTACTTCACAGACTAACATGATAGTTGTAGTACCACAGTTTGGCCACTACAGATATTTCATTCAATGCACAACTCACTTCCTGGGGGCTTGGGTTCAAGCCACTCAGCTGACACATTCTTAAGTAGAACAGAGAATCCCTTCAACTGATGGATGGGTAGCTTTAACCTCCTGGGGGGATGCTCTCTTGCCAACCCTGAACCCTGACCTTACTGTGGAAGAGGAAAGAAACACGTTCCCGATTGGGATCATTAAGACATTTATATTCTCTATTTCAAAGAGGCAGAGATTCACTAAAGGCATTTTTTGTCTAAAGTCAAATGAATGAAAATTGCATATACAATCTACAAATGTGTGTTTTTTATGCAATATGGCTGAGAGTTTTACAGTAAGAGGAACTGACATGTAAACAACCTCATTCACACTTGTGTATTTAAAAAAAAAAACTAATTTATGATTACAGTTGCCAGGGGTCCTCGCATATCTAAAGGTCAAAGTGATGTGACCTGGCAGCTCATGCTGTGTAAATGTGACGTCTTTAGTTTGAATTTGAGCCAGCACCTTTGTAACGTGCCATCATTTTCAATTTTTAATTTGGACTATTAAATAATGCTGAAATTAGGGAAATAATTTGTTTCAGTACTTTTGCCTCTAGTTATAGGGAAACAAATATTATTTTGACAATGATTTTTTCTACTTCATACTTCATTTTTCCCTTAGGGCAATTCAGGGCAAGAGAGCGTGCAAACAGAAAAACACAAACAATTCATAAAAAAACAAATCTAAAAATACTATATGACAAATGTGTTTAAAATACCAAATCTATCAAAGGTCTGTGTGAAAAGTTAAATGTAATCAGTTTTTTATAGTGTGGGTGTTCACAAGTGTATGATTTATGAAATAAAACCAGTAGTCTTTGGGGACATACAGTATGAAGGGTTGTTGATAATCTTATTATTCTGAGAATGAATATTCTCTGGTGCAACAATTTCCTTAATATAAATAAAGTCTTATCTTTTATTATCTTATGAAGATGAAACTTATATTGATTAAAATATCATTACTTAACAATCAACTAATATGGTGCACTTTTACCATGTAAAGGTATTAAACATGTATCTATTTAGGAGATGTTTCCCAAACCAGTCAGAGGCCCCAGCAAAAATACTTTTTTCAGAATTGTATCTTTTCTAGTGACAAATTACACTACTGTTATTTTTAACTCGAGAGGGTAAAATGACTGTCCACTCGTAACACATATAGCATTTTGTTCAAAAAAATATGAAAATTAAGGAATATTCACTTTTTGGTTATTGTCAACTTTCTCTTAAATTTCATTCAAAGAGGCCTTTAAAAGTCTTAAGTCTATTGTGCCTTAAGCTGTAGAAATCCTGACTTCACACCTACTGCATGTCTCAAAGTACACTCAAATAATATAAAGTCATGTGACTATTGGGAACTATTGCCTGAAAGCCAGTCTCTGTCTATCCATGCTCCCAATCAATAAAGAAATTAAATTCAAAAGCGCAAGTGATTGCCATCTGCCATATATTGCTGTCCTTGTACTGTTACAGGTTTAATATATTCTGTACATCCTTGAAGTTTCACCAGGGGACCCTCCCCCTGTCATTCTTCATGTAGAGAGGAAGGGACAGGTGAAAAGACGAGGCCGATAACTTGAAGGCCATCATGCCTTCCACCTTTTCCTCCAACAGCAGGTGATGAATCTCTCCCATATATCTTTCCCTGTCACATTTGAATCTTGGTATGTCGTACTGTCCACCTGAGCCCTCATTTATCTGCTGCTGCTTTCACCAAACCATTTCACCCAGGGTTATATGACCATGTGCATGTTTTATGTATGAGTCGGTTCTCGAAGTTCCCTCACTTAGACCTTGGTCACCACGAGGAGACTAGATTAAAGGCGCCCCCTGAAACCAAAACTTTCACGCATTTTTCCAGTGATCTCATGAGCTGTCAGGGGGTCAAGTGTGTGATAAATTATTAATATTCAATGAGTTGCAAATACTGTATATGTAGAGATTAAGATATGTTGTAAGTGTAGTAGTAAGTACGTTTTTGGCTTCTGTCCAATCATTCAACAGTTAACCACAAAGCCAGTAAAGCTTGCTGGGACATCTGCTGGGACATCAGCATGGCCATGCATTATATGCAACATTTCGACAACTACAATCTTTAGGTTGAAACAATTCATCTATTTAAAAAAGCGTTTCAATTAGTCGCAAGGTGACCTTGCCCTCCCAATCTGTGTAATGGATTTCAGTGCAAAGCCTCAGAAATTACTCATCCACAATGTATTTCCCAAGCACAAGAGGCTTGGATGAGCTGGTTCTATGTCATCAGCCGTATAACCTACTGCCCTTGACTTGGGAAGGTGAAGATCCATCTATTTGGCAACAATTTCTGTAGCATTTAGTCACCATTACTTCTAAATTGACAATAATGTGTTGACCAAACACTTATCTTCACCCTATATTTGCAATAACTCTGAACGATGGACCACTCCTCTATTCCAGCCTGAGCAGCAGGGGCTACATCTGTTTATTAATTATATGTTTTAAATTTGATAACACCAATGTGTTTCCTATTGTAGATCGTGTTCGTTGTTCTCGAGTCCAGGAGGAAGTTAAAAAGAGACAATGTAGTCCTGGAAAAGTTCAAATTGGTAATTTAATGAAGTAACGTGGCTTTGAAACAGACAGAGCACGTCAAACACAGCGCCGTGTCGAGAGGAGGAAGAAGAGAGGCCGGGGTTGCAGTCGAATAGTCCATTTAGCTTAGGAACCTTCCTAACGGAGTGAAATGACCCGGGAAGTACCTCAGTGGCAGCCATGATAAGAGCCGTTGGAATGATAGGAAAGGAGGTTTCAAACTTCCTTTATAACCTCCTTTAGCTTAGGAACCACTGGACCTCCCTTTACGAAAGGAGAGGAGAAAATGCTGCCCCACAATGCCTTGCGGCCGCAGCATTTGCCGTCACACAACATTCGGCCGTTCACGGAAACAACCGATTATGACCGAGAAATTATATCATGAAAGTTATGGTGCTTATTAACCTTTTTAAAACGGTAACTTGCCAAAGTGCTTTGTTTTAAACGTTCATCAGTATTATAATCAAAAAGAGAAATATGAACGTTAGTTTTTACTGAAATGATCAAATAAAGTCAACATTTCACAGTCTGAGCTGTGTGGGCGTTGTTAAACTTTTAAAAGATGTTTGAACGGTGATATACACAGTGATAGATGTTAAGGACTAACGTTTATAATAAATACATTTGTATTGATTTTAAGATCTTTTCATAGTTCATACAATCATACGTATTGGGATCATTTGTATTAATGTAGACCGGAGGGAGAGGGTGACGAGCATAAGTTTCACTTTCCTTTTTTATTTCAATTCCATCTTTGGTCATGAAAAATATGTTTCTCTGTTGTCCACGTTCATAAAGCATAAACAACAGCATCAGAGCACGGCACAGAGTCTCTAGATGAGTTTACAGTAGTCCGTCGTTCTTATTAAACATCCATGTATTCCGCTGTATAGAAAACTGTAGTTTCCAGTTTCCCCACAGCAGCAGACGCACATTTATGACGTCCGCTGGCGCATCATAAATACGTTGGATAGTGAAAGTGCAGTCGGATTCTCTAAAGTACCAGTCTCTTCTCCTAAATCCTTTTGAATTCTCCTATCCACTATCCCTTAACCCTGTGACGTTTCACACAGAGGTCAAGGGATAGACGATAGGGATAGACGTTAGGAGCAGATTTTGTGACTATTCCACTGCAACCCGAGTCTCCGTGTCCCGTGTGTATATGCGATTCCTGGCTCCTCGTCTCATTGGCTGCTTCGACGATGGGCGGGTCTTCCTACCGGCTTCGTTCTTCTGTGACTGATATCGCGTAAAAAAGAGGATTTAGACGTTGTGTGTTTGTTGTATAACTCCACACGCCTTTTCTCCTCATATAAGGCTGAAAACATAGTTTGCGTGTGGCCGGAAGTGACGTCATGTAAACGACGGGGTTGTCCTTCAATAAAGCTTTTTCAAATAAAACTGGTACATTCATTTCATATTCAGCAATAATAACATCTCAGCGTCAATAAGTGTAGTGTTAAAGTCAGTGTGTTTTAGTGTCCAACACTACGTGTCATTTTCACCTTAAATTAACTTTTCTTAAAACCGTAACATTAGCCATATGCTAATGCTAACGGAAATGAAGAATTTTCAGAATAAAACAGTTTTAAGTTTAAAAGAGTGTATGTGAACTTCCGGTTTAGGGTTAGGGTTAGGTTTTAACAGCTTTAATTATACAGTATATTTAATCTAGATTACGCCATATAAACATTGATTTTAATTTCTTACATTATCCCCTAAACCTCCAGGGATGTACACAGTTTAATACTGGCAACTTCTAATTGTGGGAAAAACGTCTCTTAAAACTAGCCCGAGATTATAGAATTAAACAAATAAATAAAAACAAGGATAATTGTGTGTTATTGTTGAGTAAATAACAGTGTGTTATTTAGAAAAGAATAACAAATTAGAAGGAAAAAAAGATTTAAAAAATACAGATTTCAGTATTCTGAGGCTCTGAGCCCCATTTATTTTCCTCGCGGATGGCAAAAAAAGTCCGACATTATACGATTTAAAATAAAACAATAATCGTGGCTTGATATTGAGTAAGAAAATGTTTTTATGAACCACACAGCTTCTGGTCTTCCAAGACCCGACCGGACAAAAAGACGTGGTGCAGGCACGAAACATACTACCAATAGAAATACATTGCTTTTAAAATCGTTCTTTGTGACACGAAAAGAAGGGGAAAATCTTGTTGGTGAACACGAACCAATAGATTAAATGTTGTGACTATAACACGAAATGCCGTGAGACTGGGTTGCTTCATGCCCACACAAAGCCAACTCAAAAGCCCCACAAAAACTGTTGTATGCCTGTTTTTATCCACCTCCTCATTGTGTTTCCTCGCCGCAATCCTGTGGACGTCGTCCAGCTGCGTAGCAGTTGCTTACTTGGGGTGATACAATAATCGCCCTCCGGTAGTAGTTAGGAGGACGCTGATTGGCTACATTTTATGACACACATTCATATCTTGAATCAGCAATTGGCTAACATGCTACAGAGACCCGCCTCCGTGGGGCAATTTCTCCATCGCCCCAGCACAGTACTTCAGTCATACAGTGTACTAGGAAAAGCATATATCTGTTAGGCCCCAAGCCTGTTTTCCAGGTCTCAGGCTCGAAAATGACATTTCCAGAACAAATGACCATAACTACACTTCTAAAAGGGGAACATTAATAATCTTTTCTCTCAAAGTAATGATAAACCTGTGAGTTGGATGTAGAAAAGTCAGAATCAATATAGATGTTTTTATTTTAAAGAAAATTCAGATTGAACATAGTAAAAAACTGTAAATTATTGTGTAAATTATATTTTACTTATAGTGAAAACTACCCTTGGATGATGGGTTAGTAGACTAAAAGCTTTAGGAATCCAAAGTACAACATATAATAAGTACCCTGTATCAACATTGATGCAAAACAAGTGACCTTTGACCTTTTTAGAGAGATTTAGCAAAAAGAACTCCACTTCTGGGGTGATTTGGGTGGAAATGGGCGTTTTTGCCGTTTCTCTGGAACCCATTGGTCGATTTTGGTGATTGACATCTCTTTTTAACCGTTAGAGCCAATAGAATCGAAGGGGAATTTCCACATAGACACTAACGTTAACACAAAAAGGTGGGGGCTTCACGCATGCAGTTTTTGCCCAGAGCGAAGCTGTCTCACGCTCTGACATCTGAAAATGGAAAAGCAGGTTTATTGTTTATGGATTATCAGAAATCATTTCAAAGGGACACAGACATTGGATTAACCTATGGATTAACCTTCAGCAGCGTTTTTATCGTTTTAATGCCATTGAAGACCACTTTTGACCAGACAACGACATAGGTAAGCCATTTAGCCGTTTTAGCTACCTAGCGCCACATGTTTTGATGTCTGTTTTTGTTTATAAAGTCACGAGTTCTTATCATGAGTGATGATGTAGGTACCGATCGATTCTGTGTCTTCTCACGATGCTAGTCGATATGTTGGATGTGCAGCTACAATAAGTAATAAGGGTGTTATGAGTGAGTTTCTGTGCAGTAATGCGTTAGCATTTTTTCGCTCCTGGCTAATTTAGAGGCTCAGCGCTAGCTTTGTGGTTTTAAAAAAAAAAGAAAAAAAGAATGATCCGTTAGCTGAGTTTCTTCCCGTTACATGGATATAAAACATTCATAGTTTATTACATCTTAAGAAGCCATCAGACACTTTTGCTTGCAGATTTTGTGGTTTCGGCCCCTTCGGCGGGTCCGTGGGGCTTAAGAGGTTAAAAAACATATTTTACACATATTTCTGGGTGCATTCCATATTTTAAACACACAAATATTGACAATTTATATAATTTATTATTATTATTATTATTATTAATAATAATGTTTTTGTGTGTGGTTTAGGGACGGCGGCGCCCTATCGCCCCCTATGGGCCAGCCGCCACTGTTAAGGATATCATACCTATTGAATAATTCAAGTTAAATATTTGTCATTATATATCGCACTGAAACGACACTATAAATACCAGTACATGGAGACTTGGAGACTGAACATTTACTCATTCAATAGTAAAAGTGTGCCCCTGGTCATATATATATGACCAGGGGCACACTTTTACACTGATTCTATAATTTAGGGTGCATTTCATTCACATCAACAAAACAGTACAAAAAAAGTGTTCTTTCTCAATAAAACAATCAGTGGTTCAAGTTAGTATATTCCTCAGTGTAACATATCCACTAGTTGCAAAGCTTAAACATTTTTTTATGTTATCTATTTTAGATATTTTAAATTTGAAAAAATGAGGTGCAACATAGTTGACAAGGAAACTCAAACATTTGATGCAAATAACATAGTTGACTGGACACATTATTAACCATCAGCACTATGTTCATTTCAAGGCAGAAGTGCACAATTCCATTGATAATGATGTGTAATGATGTCTACATGTCATACAAATTGTCAACTAGGTTACCTGTCAACTAAGTTACTACAGTTATTACATTACTGGGTAACTTAGTTGACAGGTAACCTAGTTGACAATTTCCCTATTTTGACCCATCATTTCAATGGTAGGCCTTGCCTGGATGTCCACATGTCATTTTCTTGAACAGGTTAACATCACATTTGAACATATAATTGAATTAAAATCATTAAACAATTGTAAACCATAACAATGTACGTAACATTGTTGACGGTCAATTAATATACTCATTGACAATGTGCTATTATACATAAAATATTGTAAAACATTAGAGGACAATCACCACAGTGTGTTCAAAATGTCTGCCAAAGAGGAACATGGCATCATGTGATGCTGGTGACATGGTATTGGGACAAACAATTTTTGAGTTAAAGGGGGGAGTTCTGTTAGTAACATAGTTGACAGAACTTTTGCGACATTCATATATTAAGATATTTAAATTATTTAAAGGAGGAAATCAATTTAAAAAATGTTATTATTCTTTAGTATTTAGACTTTTAAAATAAATGAATACTTTTTTTTATTTACTTTAATGGTTTTTATTCATTATTTTGAAACCAAGACACCCTCAACTGAAAAACGGACATAGCAAAAACTGACAATTTAAGAACATCATGACACATTTCAAGCTAAATAAAGCATAGGATGCACATAATGTGTGTGTGATATTATAACATGCTTTCCAATAATAGGCAAAATATGATATTTTTGAAGAAAATAGTTAGAATAATTATAATTATCATTAAAAACATCAATGGACATGGAATGTACCCTAAATTGTAGAATCACGTATGCTATGATCACGAAATCACGAAAGAAGTATTTAAAGGTCCCATGTCATGGCCATTTCTACTGATCATAATTCCATTTTGAGGTCTACTAGAATAGATTTACATTGTTCAATGTTCCAAAATCACATTGGTTTTCTCATACAGCATCTCTGTATAGCAGGGGTACTCAAACTTTTTTATTAAAGGTCCACTTGTGAATTTTAAGCAAGGTCACTGGTCCGGAACAATGCCAGTAAAGTGCGTGACATAAATCAACATCCATAACATATACACACACACATTCAATACATACATTGTATTGAGCTAGTGGGAGAAATGGCACTGTTTGCATGTAGCCAATGCGTTGAACCTCGGCACAAAAGGTGTGATAGCCAGGCGGAGGCACTGACCCAAGTGTTCATTTGTCAAACTGCTGCGGTATGAGTTTTTCACAATGTTCATTGTGGAAAATCCAGACTCGCAGCAATATGTTGAACCGAACATGGTGAGCAAATGGCCACCTTCTGAAGGTGGGGGACATTTGCTGCAGTAGCCATCTTTGTCCAGAATGTCACAGGGTCACAGTCCACTTCCTTCAGAGCAACATTCTCCTGGAGATCTATGAGCTCAGTTTGCAGAGATGAAACATTTGCCCACGGGAAGATGCTCTGTGCCTCTCTTGAGAATTCTTGAACATTCTTCACCAGAAATGGAGATCCAATACAGAGCAGGACTTGCTTACCAAGACTGAAATCATCAAAACGGTTTTGAAAATTCTCAGCCAGCCTCTCCAGGAATGCAACATGAGTGTGATGGTGATTACCATTAGTTTGCTCCAATAGAGTTGGAAAGTGGAGATGTGCCTCTGTTATGTCACTCCTGAAGATCTCCAACTTTCTTTGGAAAGAACGTACTGCTGACATAAGGTCACAGACTGTGTTGCCTCGGCCTTGGAGTTTGAGGTTGAGCTAATTTAGATGAGATGTCACATCCACCAAAAAGGCGACACATTCCATCTTTTCATCATCCTGCAGAAAATCAAGGTACTGTTTGGCTTTGGCATTTTTCTGCTCAGACAAAAACATCTGCAGGTCTTTCCTGATGGCCCAAAATCGCTCCAGAACCCTTCCCTTACTCAGCCACCTCACGTTGTTATGAAGGAGAATGTCATCATAAGCTGCATTGACCTGGTGAGAGAGAGAGGGAGAGAGAGAGAATGAGAGAGAGAATGACACACAGTGACAGACACACACACAATTTTCTTTACTATGAACTCAAAATAATATTTGTTTTCATTTTTGATTTAGCCAAATGTCAAGTATACTCACACACAGCAAAATAAGAGTAATTATTTTAACAAGGTAAATCTTAGTCTGTTTAATACAGATGACTGGCCATCATACAATGCAACCAAGAGTAATACACTTACCTCTGTCAGAAATGCACGCAAAAGGCGGTGCTGAAGGGCTGAGGAGGCTCTCAGGTAGTTCACAAGCTTCATAATTGTCTCCATGACATCTGAGTATTTTTTTCCAAGATTGGCACACAGCACTGACTGGTGAATGATGCAGTGGTATGACAGCAGGTCTGGTTGGTGCTCTTTCAGGCGCTGAACAGCCCCTTCTCTCTCCCAATCATGGCTGGAGCTCCATAAGTTGCAATGGACACCACAGTCTTGAGGTCAATTCCCATTTCATTCAGCATCTGCATGATGGCTTCATAAATGTCCTCTCCCCTGGTGTGGCCATGGAGGGTTTTGAGGCCTAATATGTCCTCACAAAATGTTCCCTTTGCCTCACTGTAATACCTAACGAAGACGCTTAGCTGGGCGTTGTCAGTGCTGTCAGTTGATTCATCAACAGCCAATGAAATGCACTCTGCATTTTTTACGTCATCCGTCAGCTGTGTCAACAGGTCATTAGCAAGTAATTCAGTTCTCCTGGTTGTAGTGGAGTTTGATAAGGGTACCTGCTTAATTTTCTCAGACATCTCCTGTTTCTCCTTACCCTCCAACAAAGCCTCAGTTACTTCAGTCATGCACTCCTTCACTACTTCTGAATCAGAAAAGGGCTTTTTGTGCTTGCCCAAAACCCAGGCCACTCTGAGTGAGGCTTCATTTACTCTCTCTTGCATTGTCATAGATCTGACAAACAAACTGTTTGTAGCTTGATACGAAGATTTTAACTTAGTAAGTTTTGCTGTCCTCACCTCTGTGTTCTGGGGATATTGCCGCTCAAAATAGTTGTGCTTCGATTCATAGTGGCGTTTCACATTACCACTCTTTATGATGGCCACGGTTTCTGTGCAAATCAAGCGCATTGGTTTGGTGCTGGACTGTGGGAGAATAAATGCATATTTCTCTGTCCATTCTTCTTTGAATTCTCGGTTCTCTTGATCAAACTTTCCTTTGCTTTGCGAACTTTGAGAACGACATGCTACCAGCATTCGCAATAACGTGTGCAAGAAAATATCATAACAATGACGCTGCGCTTCTGATTGGGGAAAAACTCCCTCGCCCCTCCCCCTCCCGAATGCTACCAATGTTTTATGGGAGCATTAGAAAGTCAAGTTAAACTTGCGGTTAACTTGCGGTCTGCAATGCGTGTCACGCTCGCGCACACAAGTAAATGTATATGCACGTTCATTCTCACAACGCGTCAGACACAAGAAAATATACATTATTTTAGGGATACTCCGATCGAACGGCCGCCGATCGTTATCGGCTGTTATTACATGGCTTAGTTGAATACTCTATTCTGATTGGTCAATTCAGAACACGTGACACGTTGTTAATCCAGAACAGACAGACCGCTGTCAAGGACTTATTGACCGTTGTTAAGGACGCTTACAAAGAAGTTCGGTCGATTTAACTGTATACAGTTTGGCCGAAAAGCAAACTGCATGCAGTTTGCTTTTCAAACTGGGACAAGAAAAACAGCGGAGAAGTAACGGGGCAGAAACCCTCCTTTTTACGCAACGGTCCAGACATAGACATCAAACGGCGACACATATTCAGTTGCCAGTTACTTTGGCATTAGGGCAGGGATATCTAGATACTTTCCAAGCTTTGACATAATGAATTGTGCTACTTTTAAAGCAAGCAGCGACGTTTTCAAATCTGTAATCAGAAAGCTCCTCAAAAACGCTATCGAAGCAGTTCCTGCCGTTGCTACGTTAGTTCAAACAGTAACAATGGACTATTTTTCTTAGCGGATGCATGTCATTTTAAATAAATAATAGCGTACTATTTTTTAAATCAATAAAAACATTTTCTAAATCTATAAAAGCATTTCAATTAATATTGGGAGTCATATCGTTACTTTGTTGAGAATGTGGCCATGTAATAAGCGGGATAATGTGCAGCGACTTGGTCATTATGGGGAAAAGAACACCCTTCATGCAGATCTAGATCCCTCCGCTTCGCGTCGGGCTCCTGATCAGCCTGTCGGGTGTTCTTTTCCCCATAATGACCGCGTCGCTGCACATTATCCCTTACATATTCACTCTCTGCCAATCGGTGTTCTCTATAAAGGCCGATCAGGAGAGCCGATCAAATGACGTAAAACACCTGACACTTTTCTCTGTGCCTGGCGAAACAACATCGCCAAAATGGCTTCACCGGTCTGGCAGTATTTTAAGGTGTCCGAAAAAGGACAATAAAATAGCGGTATGCAACGTGTGTGAAGCAGAAATCCTGCCGCTGCGACGGACCGGTGAGCGGAGCAAAACACACACATCTAGTTAGACCTAACACATTTAGATATTTTATCTACCTCTGGAACTAGCTAAACTAGTTATAAATATGTTTATTCTTCACTGTCGGGTCACTCATTACTGGATCAGCGAGCTGCATGAGATACTGACGGGCTGTCAGGGGAGGGAGAGAGGAAAAGAGAGAGAGAGGGAGAGAGGAAAAGAGAGCGCTTCCGCTCATTTCTCAGACATCTCCTGTTTCTCCTTACCCTCCAACAAAGCAATCTAATTTACATCAGAATCAGAAAGTTTTTATTTTTTTTATTATATTTTACAATGGGACATAGGGCTCGGTCCGGATTGATTTGCAGTTCGGTCCGGATGCGGACCTTGGTCCGGAGTTTGAGAAGCCCTGCTGTATAGTATGTGTATTCACTCTCTGTCCTACACGCCTTGTTGGAGCTCCTGATCCCCCTCCCTATGAGCCCACTGTGCTCTGATTGGTCAGCTCGCCCACTCTGTTCTGATTAGTCAAACACCGTTACAGCTGAACATCAGTGTTTATGTGTTACAATGGCGTTTGTTAGCAACCAGAAAATGACACCAGTAATGACAAACAGATGAGAATGCTGCGTGGGGTCTGGGTGCCGTGTTGGTGGGACGTTGCGGGGCTCGCTCCCCCGCCCTTTGAGGCTCGAGGAGCGGACAGTGGCCGTTTCTCAATGTCGAGTATACCTGCTGCAGAGCCACTATTTCAAGTATACTACGTCATCGAGTGGCGCCGAATGCTGGGCATTTAACATGCATTTAAACAGTCCTTCGGCGCCACTCGATGACGTAGTATACTTGAAATAGTGGCTCTGCAGCAGCTCTACTCGACATTGAGAAACGGCCAGTGTGAGCTGGATTACTGGTGTCGTTTCCTGGTTGCTGCGTGGTTTCTGCGAGACAGCGAGACACCGCGGAGCTCAGCCTGAGCACACACACACCCTCACAGCCTGAGCACCGCGGCTGAGAAAAGATAAGGCTGAGTGAGTGTGTGTGTGTGTGTGTGTGTGTGTGTGTGTGTGGTGTGTGTGTGTGTGTGTGTGTGTGTGTGTGTGTGTGTGTGTGTGCGGAGCTCCGCGGTGAAAAGATAAGGCTGAGTGAGTGTGTCTACAACGAGGCGTTCTGGGGCAGCATAGACACGTCTTTTCTGTGTTAGAGTTTTACTCGCTACAGGGTGTACTTTGAGGGTTTGTGACTTTGCAGACCGTTTACATGCAGAAAAAGCTACATAACCAGGGCTGCACATAACTGGTGCGCAGGTGCGCATGCGCACCCCCGCCAAAAAAGGACTACCGGATCATTTGAAAAAAAGCGCATTTGCGCACCAACATTGAGAGAGAGAAAGAGAGAAGAGAGAAGAGAGAGATGAGAGAGAGAGAGAGAGAGAAGAGAGAGATAGAAAAGAGAGAAGAGAGAGAGATATTTGCGAGTTGCATAAGAACTGGTAAGATAGCAGGGTTTCCCACGGATAAACTTTACTTGGGCGGGCCGCCCAGGTCTATTAACGGCCGCCAAAGTATAATTCGCGAGCCTTTTAGGTTTAATTGTTTTAATCCGTCCGCGAGCACGACGGCATCTGCGATCCCTCGCTCTACCCCTCGCTATCGCGTGAAGGGTCTGCTTTATGCGCTCCGCACAGTAACCCTGCTGCGAGGCATACAGTGAACAGCGAACAGTTCATGAGCCTGCTCACTAGCGCACCTCCCCCGTTCATAAAGTCAAGTACCCCTCAAAAGGTCCGGTTTATTTTATTTTAAGGATGCGCACCAAGCAACATCTCCAGGTGCTCCTTTGAGAACCAGGGCAAAAAAGTGATGTGCACCCCTGTACATAACACACAAGGGGACGGGTAATAACCAGAAAAGCATATGATGGGACCTTTAATGCACACCATGCTAGCCTATTTAGAGCTGTTGCAGTATTGATTATCTTTACTGCAGTAAGTCCACACATTCCCTCATTTAGCTGTCCGTCACACCTGCTAGTTATTGGATGGATCCCTAAACTGGCTAAGAGTAAAACACACGACATTAAACTTTAAACATGTTCAATTTATTATAAGCCCACTGCTTGGCTTGCACTGGGAACTAGACAAATACATATTACTCAGTCAGGATGTTCTCCTGCAAACCCTCGGGTACGTTTTCATATGGGAAATAATTTTGAAGCATCTGAATATAGATGCTAGAATTACACATTACCTAACACATCTTATACATGTTAGCGTTTGAGGTTTTTCATCCTTACTATGTACAGGGGCGCGGGAAGGGGGGTGCTGAGGGCGCTGCAGCACCCCCTAGCGGCAGGCAGGCGGTGCGGAGCTCCCCTGTCAGGAAATTTATTTTAATTTTATATATATGTATTTAATTTCATTGTGCCTGAGATTATATTTAATATTATATGTTATTATTCAAATGATAATTTAAAACTATATAATAAATAATTTTGCTTCAGGGAAGAAAAATAAAAAAGATGTGGAAAAAATGTTTTTTGTTAGTTTTTAGTCGGCTACTTTTAACGTGACGCACAACAACACAAGTAACTGACATGGCGCAAAAACGTATCTCGGAATTTTTTCTCTCTAAAAATGCTAAATCTGCAAAATCACGTGCATAATCTGTATACTGGTCAATATCATGTTTATGGTATTTTAATTATTATTTTATGGTTATTGCTGCTGCAGCCGTGCATAATCTGTGTAATATGCAGTGGCGGCGCCAGGGTATGGCTGGGGTAGGCTACTGCCATACCAAGAAATGGCTTAGCCCCAACAGCGCGGAGTAAATTGCACAGACAGCAGTTAGTAAGATTGATTTCAGTAGCCACTTGTCTGGAAATACCGAAGACTAGAAACGGTTTTGAAAACTTTTGTCACGTAGTGATCGTCTTCTTAATAAAACATCTTTGATAATGTCTTCTGGCCAATCAGAATCACGATAACGGCGTGGTGTTGTTGCAGGAAGCCCCGACGGAGAATACTTTTGCGGTAGTACATCTCTATATACATCGATACAACATTATGTGTTGATAGAAATCAACACGTAATGAAATAAGACCCCACGGTTTGATGATTGATAGGTGTGTGGGCTGTCTTTCATTTTGACACACAGAACAATGGGGGCTATCCACCCTTATCCACAATGTAAAGTAATTCACACAGCCTCTTCCCTCTTCTCTCTGTGAGGAGCAGCAGGTTCAGCTTTCAGAACAAAGTAACAAAAAACAAAAATGGCATTCATTTTTTTAAATGTGTAGTAATAGATTTATTTATTTTTCTTCTCAAGAGAGTACCAGAAAGTGTATTTAATGTTAGTATTTCAAAAAATCTCCTGGGGAAGAATCCCCCCAGACCCCCCTGCAGGGGTTGGGTTTTCAGCATGTCAACTCTTTCACCTGTGGGGAAATTGCAGGATTGGCTCCAGGTCGCCCTTTTTATTTACTACAAGACAAATGTGCCTTTTTATTTCATACAGTTCAATTTGGATTGAGACAGGGAAATAATCTAAACCTCACGCGTGGCGTTTCACTGTCAATGGGGGCGATATAGCGTGTATGTAATTACATTGCAAATACTGACTTGAGCCCCACCACTGTATGGGTTAGCCCTACCATAGATTACCTAACAAAAATACTCTGGAGCCGCCACTGGTAATATGTAGCCAATAAATTCCACATTGTTGGTAAAATAATATTTTACATCTTTGTAGTGTGTGTGCTAGTCCATTTATGCGTGCTCTGTGCCTGTAATAGTGTTCACTGGAGTCCATTGTTATGCTGTGTGTGTGTGGTTTTGCCAGCCCCCCCCCGTTGGTGCGTAATTAGCACATCGGACAGCACCTCAGCACCCCCACCCAAATTACCTTCCCGCGCCTCTGACTATGTATGTCTTCTTGAAAAGTTAAAAACCACATAATATCAAAGCGTTGTTACGTCTGGCTTAACACAAGCTCTGTTTACCCTCATTAGACAGATGCTGATGCCAGGGGGGACTGTGGTATCTGGGGTAAACTGTTAGTGGCATTCCTGCTTTCCTTTCATAGGAACAGATGTCAGAGACTGCCTTGGCATTCCACCTGAGGTTTACATCCTTTCATTTTTCCCGTGTGTTCATATTAAATTGTTTTTGTGTTGAGTGTTCCCAGACTCTGGCGCTGTGATGACTGGAATCACCTCAGTACAATACAAGTTCAAATACATTGAAAATATGCATGTTGCAACGATGTCATTAGCTGAGAAAGTACTGAAAGAGCTAAGTATTCTGGCCTAGTAATGTGACCCTATAATGGTACCCTATGCATGTCATTCACTTTGCATAGCTGAAGGGGCTTTGGCTCATTAAAAGAACTTGGCTTCTTATTCTTTTTTAAAGACAGAAATTGTAATCAGAGACATAAGAAGGTGATCATTATTGTTACCCACAGACGCAACCCATTAAAGCTTGGTGAAGCAATAGAAACCCACAAAGCATAATTGGTTCCCATAACGCAGGTTCCTGTTTTTGCTCCCCTTACCCTTTCCTGTGACATCCTTTATCTCTATTTCCTATCTGTAAATATGTTCCTCATTTGATCCCTTGCCTTTTTATCCACCCTCTTTATCTGGTTTTTCTCACTGTATTTCTTAGACTTTGCTTTGTATGCCAACCAGAGGTGGGGGACTCGAGTCACATGACTTGACTCGAGTCAGACTCGAGTCAGACTCGAGTCGCATATTTTTGGAATTGAGACTTGCTTGACTAACATTGATAAAAGACTTGACTTGACTTGACTTGAGACAGATGACTCGAAAGGACTTAACTTTTTTTAAATAAAATATTTGCATTTGTTTCTCTATTGTACGGAGCCCCTAAAGGGCAATGAAAAAAAAAAGATACTTTATCTCGTTCGCACGAGAAAGTTACCGGAGCGCCAAGTAGGAAGTGGAGCGCACAGGAGACAACCGTTTCATTGCAGACTGTAATGTTTATGTTGGGAAATGGCAGTGCATACATTATTTTAGATATATTTCGAACTTGGACTCTAATTCACTTCATGAAATCGCTACAGCACCAGGAGGCAGCGGGACGTGTAACTCCGCCTCTGAGAGGTGCAGCACCGGCGCGCAAAGAGCTGTGCCTTGGCCCCTACACACCAAACAAACACCAAAGAACACGTCCCGACGGAACATGACTGTTGTGTCGCCTCACACCTCCTGTGTCTTGGCCAAAAAGTCGCACTGGAACACACCGCAAAGACTTCAGCCGACGGCCAAGAAGCATGTACACACTGCGCATGCGTGAGTCGCAATAACTCTCCTTACCAGCAGGCGGCGGTAGTGTGTATTCGTCATTCAAAAGAGGCAACCAGAAGACAGACTGCATGATATGTGACCTGCTCTATCGAAATCAGTCGCATCGACCCGAAGACACATTTTGAGTTGTATACACTGTTGGAAAGAGGAGATTCCTAGCTTTCTGATGATATCAGGATTGTTGTTGTACTCCAAATATTAAGCAAAATATGTCACATTATATAATGACTGTCACCGAGTCATCATTTGGAGAAAAAGGCCTTCAAAGTTTCCTCTTCTCTGGAATCCATCGATCTGATTGATTATTAGCGGAGCAAATGATCAAAATAGTACGGAGGAAAATATTTTCGTTTGGATTACTGGTCTGGGGGAAGCTCGCGAGTGTGTGTGTGTATGTATGTGTGTGTGTGTTTGTGTATTTTTGCGTTTGTGTGTATTGTGTTTGTTTCCCGGGGAAAACACTCACGAGAAACACCGGCTGTTGTTATGCCTGCTGTGACGTCAAGTTACTCCGTTCTCCGCTTGTAATTATGCCGTTACAAGCTTCAAAGTTGTATTTATCATCTGAATTTGCCGAAACAAGTTTAATATTCTGAAAGCCAAGACTTTGTTTATTTGAAATCAGATGAAAACAAACTGTAACGGACCCTGCCGTGTTATCTATGATTACTATACGCCTTACATTCATAATTTCAGCCGGAGGGAGGGGGAGCCGCGCTGCGGAAGAGCAGGGTGCGAGTGAGAGGTGCCTGTCATCTTCCCTTTACAAGCTTCAAACATGTATTTATCGTGTGATTTTGGGAATAAAAGTTTCATATTCTGAAAGCCAAGACTTTGTTTATTTAAAATCAAACAAAAAACCCGAACCCCGAAAAACTATTTTTTTACGCAAATCCACGTTCATTTTTAAATGAGCCGTTACGACTTCCGACCGATTTCGATAGAGCGGGTCACATATATAAAGAGTTTTTATCCTCTGGTCATAGCGAATGACTGTACAACACTTCATTTCATCTGATAGTTCTTAAGATATTTATCAAAACCAGCCCAAACCACCATCTATATAAGTGCTGGGTCCAGGCTCAAGGGCGTATGGCACTCTCAACTCTTTCCAGGACAAGCCGGGGCCCTGCCTGCAGCTTTGCCGATATCTGTGTTGATAGGTAATAGATTGAGAGCGGTGAATCAGCTTAGAAACAGGAAGCGCTCAAACGTTTGTGTGAGTTCATCAAATTTAACAGTGATTCCATGTCAGCCACAGCTTGTCACAAAACATCTGACTGATAGTGTATTCAACAAACTTAAACTAGCTTTATTAAATGTCAGGTCTTTGGCAGAAAAAACATTTTTAATCAATGATTTTATCACTGAGCACAATCTCAATTTTATGTTTTTAACGGAAACTTGGATTGAACAAAATAACAGTGCAGCTGTTCTTATCGAATCAACCCCTCCCAACTTTAGTTTTATGAGTCAGGAAAGAATGCATAAGAAAGGAGGTGGAGTTGCTATTTTGTTCAATGATTCCCTTCAATGCAGGAAGACATCTTATGGGAACTTTGCTTCTTTTGAATATGTGGCCCTTCAGCTGAAATGCTCCTCTCGAGCTCTGTTCCTAAATATCTATAGACCACCCAAATACTGTGCAAGCTTTTTTGATGACTTTACTGAACTGCTGTCTATAGTGTGTATTGACTTTGACCGTCTAGTCATTGTTGGTGATTTTAACATCCATGTTGACAACCCCCAGGACAGAGGGGCTAAAGAACTGTTTTGTGTTCTTGATAACTATGGACTGACTCAGCATGTGACGGAGCCCACGCACAATAAGGGGCACACTCTGGACTTAATTATCTCAAAGGGTCTGAATATCTCAAGGTTGTGGTGACTGATGTTGCACTCTCTGATCATTCCTGTGTTTTCTTTGAGAGCTCTATTTCTGTTCACAAAAATGTTCAAAAAGAGGTAACCACAAAGCGATATTTAACTGAAAATACTAGGGAAATGTTTACTCAGAATTTTTCTTCCACACTTGCCCCTGCTAACATCTCAGTAAATGAGCTAGTAGATCATTTTAATTCAAAAATTAAAAATGTTATAGATGCCATTGCTCCAACTAAGGTAAAGGAAGTGACTGGCAAGAAAATATCTCCATGGAGAAAGGCCATGACCGTGAAAACAGAAAAAAGAGTGTCGAAAAGCTGAACGCAGGTGGCGAAAAACAAATCTCCAGGTTCATTTTGAAATCTATAAAGAGAGACTTGGCTTTTATAATTTGGAATTGAAAATTGCACGACAGTCTTTCTTCTCTGACATCATTGCCAAAAACAAAAAACGCACGTGCCTTGTTTGCTACCGTGACAGACTAACAAACCCCCCAGTGTCAGTAGCCTCTGAATTTCTATCCACCAGGGCCTGCAATGATTTGCCTCCTTCTTCACTGACAAAATTCAGAAAATCAGACAAGCAGTCAGTGCCTCTGCATCAGGTACAGCAAATGTGTTGTCCCTGTGTCCACTTAAAATCAATTCAAACACCATGACACAATTCCATCAGATTAATGATAAAAACCTAGAGGACATTATTCAACTTCTGAAATCCTCCTCCTGCTGCCTTGATATTATTCCAACAGGATTTTTCAAAAATGTTTTTCATTGCATGGCCTCAGATCTACTTCATATAGTAAACAAGTCTCTTCACTCAGGTGTTTTTCCACAGGCCCTGAAAACTGCAGTCATTAAACCGCTCTTAAAAAAGAATAATCTAGATGCTTCAGTAATGAACAATTACAGGCCCATATCAAACCTGCCATTTCTAGGTAAAATCATTGAAAAAGTAGTTTTTCAACAGTTGAGTAATTTCTTGCATTTAAATAACTGTTTCGATGTGTTCCAGTCAGGCTTTCGTCCAAACCACAGCACTGAGACTGCTCTTGTAAAGGTCTTCAATGACATCCACTTACAGACAGTGGCAGAACTTCAGTGTTAGTATTATTAGATCTCAGTGCTGCGTTTGACACTGTTGACCACAACATATTACTAGACCGACTGGAAAACTGGGTGGGACTTTCGGCAACAGTTCTAAATTGGTTTGAATCCTACTTAAAGGACAGAAACAACTTTGTTTCTATAGGTAAATACACATCTGAGTTGACAAATATGACATGTGGGGTTCCTCAAGGCTCCATCTTGGGGCCTCTTCTCTTTAACATCTACATGCTACCACTGGCTCAGATAATGAAAAACAACAAAATAAGTTACCATAGCTATGCGGATGACACCCACATTTACATAACCACTTCACCAGGAGACTATGCTCCAATTCAAACACTGAGTAAGTGCATTGAACAAATCAATGACTGGATGTGTCAGCACTTTCTCCAATTAAACAAAGATAAAACTGAGGTAATGGTTTTTGGAGCCAAGGCAGAACGTATAAAAGTTAGCGCTGAGCTTCAGTCTGCAATGTTCAAAACAACAGATAAAGCCAGAAATCTAGGTGTAGTCATGGACTCTGACCTGAGTTTCAACAGTCACATTAAAACAGTTACTAAGTCAGCCTACTATCACCTAAAGAACATATCTAGGATTAAAAGACTAATGTCACAGCAGGATTTGGAAAAACTTGTCCATGCTTTTATCTTCAGTAGACTCGACTACTGTAATGATGTCTTCACAGGTCTCACTAAAAAATCTATTAGAAAGCTGCAGCTGATTCAGAACGCCGCTGCTCGAGTCCTCACTGACACTAAGAAAGTGGATCACATCACTCCTGTTCTGAAGTCTTTACACTGGCTTCCTGTGTGTCAAAGAATTGATTTCAAAATACTGCTGCTGGTTTATAAAGCATTGAATGGTTTAGGCCCAAAATACATTTCTGACCTCCTGCTAAATTATGAACCATCCAGAACTCTCAGGTCTTCTGGGACTGGTCAGCTTTCTGTCCCCAGAGTCAGAACTAAACATGGAGAAGCAGCGTTCAGTTATTATGCTCCAAATATCTGGAACAAACTCCCAGAAACCTGCAGGTCTGCTGCAACTCTTACTACTTTTAAATCCAGGCTGAAGACTTTTCTTTTTGCCGCTGCTTTTAATTGATATATTCATATCTTAAACTGCACTGTAACTTTCATTATCTTTGCTTTTTATCTTTGCTTTTAAATGAGTGTTTTTAAATGTCATTTTATATCATTGCTTTTAAATGAGTGTTTCTAGATATCATTTTATAATATGTTTCTTAATGCTCTTAATGTCTTTCATTTTTGTAAAGCACTTTGAAATGCCTTGTGTTGAAAGGTGCTATATAAATAAACTTGCCTTGCATTGCCTATAGAGCCGCTAGCATGGTTAAACGAAATCTTTAAGATTTTAGATCAAAGATTTGTAAGAAACGGCACATTTCTAATCTATCTATCTTCCCTGAGCTAAGAACGCTGGAGTATTCTGCACAGGTCTGGTACCTGCAGGCTGCCTCCTGGTTGGTTTTGGTTTAAATAATACATTTAGTTGTTGGACAAAAACAATCCCGCTATGATAAAATGCAATCCTTAACAATGGTTCTATACAAACTCTTTTTTGAGTCGTTTTTGGAGTGACTGGTGTTTTGAGATGGTAGGTTGGGATATCGTTGTATTTAGTTGCATTTTATTGTATTGTGTCGTTACACACACACCAAACACAAACATACTTATTTCTGCCATGGCAGCTTCTTGTTATTTTGACCTCATCAGACCTTTCCATGTTGGTTTCGAAACAATATCTCAGCTGTGTGTGATTACCATGGTGTGTGTTCGACCCCTAAACTGACAGAGTTAAACATTTCTCTTGGTACCTTGATGGTGTGTATTTCAGCAGCCACCATCTCACAAGAAACTGAAGCACCAGCAACAAACTATGTGCCAGTTATCCAAAAAGTTAGTCCTTTCCCTGGAGATTATTAATGCACCAAACTTATTTTGTTCTAATTAGCAATAATGGAAACACACATGTTTACAGAAGCTCTTTTCTGCGGATTCAATTCAGCTGTAACTTCCAGTCTCTAAGAATAGACTTATTTACACTTGGGCCCTGAGCAGGCCGATCTCATTCCTTTGTTCTGTGAGTGAAATATTAATTTTTCTGGGGTTTTACAGACACAGTACGAGGTGGCATAGGTATTAATATTGTTGCCGGAAGCTTATTATTTACTGACAGGCACTACTTCACCTTCAGTTGAACAGCCGGGAGTATATCATTGATTGGCAACCTCTCTAAATAATACATGTAGGTACTGTAAGAGTAGGTGGCCATGCAATCTTTGTTTATATCAAACTTTATTTTGTCAGACCTAAAGATATTCGGAGGGAGGGAGAGGGTTTTGGAGCGAGAAAGACAATTGGAAAATAGAGACAGATGGGGAGGAAGTAAATATACACACAAAGAGATGCCAAACAGTTTTACTCTTTCGCATAAAAGTGCCAACATTTTCTGAAATGCATGTGATGCCCGGTCGTTGTACTGACGCTGGCTCACCCTGAAGTGGTTGTTTTTTTTGCTGACAATACTTGGACTTACATATATATATTATACAACCTGCATGCTGTTTAGCGTCAGAGCTGGGTTAATTTATTTTAAAGCCTTCATATTCATCGATGTCCCTGCAGACATCATAACGCAGCATAGTCATGACGTTAACATGGAAACAAAACCACTCTCTGCATGGACCAGCAGTATATCGTACATTTGCCTCAGTATGTTTGAGTGTGTAATTGGTCTGTTTAATCAAACAAAACCAGCACATTGGAAGTGCAGTTTCAAATGTTCTACTGAACTGAGAAAATGTTTATGTGCGTGTTATTTTATAGGCTTTATTAATATTCTCATCTTACAGCAGAAAGCATAGGGATTTTGAGTATTAGGGCTGCCCCCTAAGATTCTACTAAACGTTGGTTAGACTAAGAAGTTTCAGTCTAGCAATTTCAATTTGGAGAAACTATATTTTATTGAATGACACATGCGCGATATGACAAATGTTTATAGTCTTCGGTGATATCGTATATCTTAAAGGTCCCATATTATACTATATTTATTTCCAAAACACATTGTTTCTGATTCAGCACATGTTCTTTATTCAGTGTTTACCGCTAGAACAGTGCCATTGTATGTATTATATATGTAACAACTTTACTCTAAGTCCCTCCTGTAGACACCCTGCTTAACCTGTTAAGCCCGATTGCCCCCGCCGGGTCTTTGTCTCAGGGCTTCTTAACATTTAACAACCTATTAATGTGTCATACCCAATTAAAGGTGGGGTAGGTAAGTTTGAGAAACCGGCTCGAGTGCGCAAGAATTTGAAAATACACAACCGGAAAAAATGTGCCACTTCCTTACAGAGCCCCTCCTCCAACACACACGAACGCACACATGACCAATGAGGGCACGAGATAAGTTTGTGCACAGATGGAAGGCTGACAGGCAGGTAGGCCATCCAGTTATTTTAGCCGGGCCGGCTAAAATGATTGGTCGTGCTTTTTACAGTACTACAGCTTCCACAGAGGACATTTTTTTATGGATTTTTTGTCAAAGCACTTCAGATATTCATTGCTATCGGGATGTTAAGAGCATTCCATGGAATATAACAAAAAGTGTATCTCGAGCCGGTTTCTCAAACTTACCTACCCCACCTTTAACGGGAAGAAACTCAGCTAACTGACGATATGAACCATTTTTAACGAAACGAAACACAAGTCTAACGCCGAGCTTCTGAATTAGCACTAAGCGAAAGAGTGCTAACGCCAGAGTTTCCGTTAGAATTTTTTTTGCCGGTCAACATGTCCGTTAAAAGTTTAAATCTTCCGGACAAAATGAAAAAAGTGCCGGTCAAAGGTCTTCTTTGTTATTTATTGAGCTTTAAAACAAATTGATATGATTCGATATTAAACAAACTAATTATAGTAGATTAACTACATTATTCAAAAGTGTAAAGTAACTTATAAAAACACGGGAATAATAAACAGAGCGCTCTCTCTCTCTCCTGACAGCCCGTCAGTATCATGCAGCTCGCGGATCCAGTAATGAGTGACCCGACAGTAAAACTAAACATATCTATAACTAGTTTAGGTAGTTTGAGAGGTAATTAAAATAGCTAAGTGTGATTTTCTAACCTGAAGTGTGTGTTTTGCTCCGCTCACCGCTGCAGGTGATCATGCAGAGCTGCGTGTCGACTCGTCAGCAGCAGCTGATCTCTCTCCCGTCAGATTAGACTTCACTCGCGTTTATGTCCATATCGATCAGATCTAGCTAGTTCTAGCTAATGATATGACTACCTGCTTATTAAAAGACACCTAAACAATAAGCGTCGCTATGCAACCGGGTGAGGCCGCAAAGTATAGCACAGCATTTGTTTACATGCCCACCGGAACCCCGAGGCATTACCAACAGATCAACGCACAATCAACCCATACATGACATCTCTTTCTCCACATTAAATGTTAGTCATTAGAATTGACTATTCTTGTCTATCACATACTCTTCTTGTCTGTCATGCTATGTGGTGGCCATCCGTCCGGTTTTAGGTCGGACAGTCCGGTTTTCAATGTCTGTGCCCGTCTGCCGGCGCAGGCTTGAGCCGGACGCTCATTTGTCCTCCTTTTGAGGTCATCCCTATTTTATACTTTTAGGGTATAAAAAAAAAATAGACAATTATACAAAGAAATACAAAAAATAAGTTACATGTAAGTATATATCCCCATAAGACTTGTGGTCTTACAAATTATTGGCTGATTGCGATGTCAAATAAATATCTTGTATTTCATTGGTTAATAAACGTAAACAATTAGCCATGTGCTTCTTGACGTCACGTTCACGGCAGGGCACTGTGGCACAGAGTGACGTTAGCGCTAGCTGACTAGCTCACGAGCCAACTCCGCCTAGTTAGCCGTAGGGTTAAACCGCAGAAATGCCGAAACGAAAGACTTCATTTAATCCTGAATGGTCGAAAAAGCATGGATTCCTCACAAAAAGCCGAAAGGACGACTTCCATGCTTTTTGCACGTTGTGTCGTTGCGATGTGGACGTAAGCAGCAAAGGAAAAGGTGCTGTCGACAGACATGCTAACACAGATAAGCACAAAAGCAACGATCAAAGCGCAGGTGCCTCTTCACTTTTATCGTTTTTCCGTGAAGCTTCATCGCCTCAAGATGACAAAATCTCCGCTGCAGAACTTTGTAAAGTTTATCATGCCGTCAAGCATCACCAGTCATACAGGAGTGTAGACTGTGGAATAAAAGTTGATCGCACAATCTACAACGACTCATCTATCGCAAAAGCGATGACCTGTGGAAAAACAAAAGCCAAAGCTTTGTGCGAAAATGTCCTAGCACCCTACTCTGTCCAGACGCATGGGGATCACCTACTCTGTCCAGACGCATGGGGATCACCTACTCTGTCCAGATGCATGGGGATCATCTACTCTGTCCAGACGCATGGGGATCACCTACTCTGTCCAGACTAAAGTAACCTGTATATCCTATATAACCTGTTTCAATAATTATAACTTTGTCTGTGTAAAATGTATACTTATGAAACTAGACCAAGTGGTCTTATTTTGTTTTGTTTGATGTGGTCAATTGTGTGTGCGTTGACTTAGGAATGTAGAGGATCCAGTCGCCCCCCCGGGGTTTTTAATGGGCCGGATAGGAGCATGGGGGGTTGCAGGAGAAAGGTAATAAAACTGACACCATTGAGTCTATGCAGAGATTGTACTGAGAGAAAGATTGGGATGCGGAGTGGTACGGCCAGGTGCTGAGGATAAACGAAGATAAGGATTGGTACCTCACCCCCGTTCAACCCAGAATTGTTTATTTTATGGCTGCCATAAAAGATGACCTGGGACTGATCGGCGGCGCAGGAGATCCAAACTTCCCACACCTATGGCTGACTCACTCTGATTCGCTGTTTAGACCTCGTCAATGGCTGACTCACTCTGATTCACTGCCTAGGGCTCGCCCAGGAGTGAGTCCACCAATGGATGAACACCTAGGGAGGAGCAACCGACACAACTCCTCCCACACAACTCCTCTCCGTTTGTGGGAATAAATATTGTGAATTCTGTACACTCGCGGCCTCTGTTCGGTCTGACTGTCTGATACGTACATCGCACGGTGGAAGAGCTGAGGCCCGAAGTACTTCGTTATATAAGTACTTCGTTATATTGTACTGTTGTTTCTACAATTAAATCAGCTTATTGTTTAATCTCATATCTCTGTCTGAGCCGTTCCTTTTTACAGCAGACCACTCATCAAACGAACAGCGCGGAGCGGGCTCGAACCTTCAACAACTGAAGGGTGCTTAAACCCAACAAGACGCATGGGGATCACCTACTCTGTCCAGACGCATGGGGATTACCTACTCTGTCCAGACGCATGGGGATCACCTACTCTGTCCAGACGCATGGGGATCACCTACTCTGTCCAGACGCATGTGGATTATATAAAATAAAATGAACTGCATTATTCAGTGGCAAGTGATGCATCAAACAAAAGTACGATCAAGTGTTTCCCCATTGTACTGAGATATGTTCACTTTGAGGAGTGCGTGCAACATGCACTGTTGGATTTTTACAGTGATGGCAACGAAAAGTCAGAAGCTATAACAAATCAGCTGCTATCTAAACTGGAGATGTCTGGACTAGATGTGAAAAAAATGTCAGCATGCAGCAGACAACGCCAGCGTTAACTATGGAAAACACAACAGTGTTTATCAGAAACTGAAACTGGCTCAAAAAGACGTGCTCGCTGCAAACTGTTTAGCCCATATTCTGCACAATGCAACAAGATATGCAGCAAGCAACTTGGATATTGACATTGAAAATGTTGTGCTTAAGGTGTATAGCCATTTTAGCATCTCAGCTAGCAGAACGGCGCAGTTGAAGGAATTCTGCGAGTTTGTGGAAGTGGAGGAATGCAATCTGCTGCTGCACGTTGTCACGAGATGGTTGTCTCTTGCTGCCATCTATTGACAGAATCCTGAAGTGTTGGAGACCCCTGACCAGCTACTTTCAGAGTCTAGGTGAGGAGGGATGCTCCAAGATTTTGTGGAAATGCTTTGGAGCGGATGGCAACGAAGTATCTGAGATGTATTTTCTCTTCCTCAGTCACATTCTGAAAGTGTTTTCAGACTGCATTGAAGCACTTGAGGCCAAATCATTCAGCATAACCTCTGTGTTTAAGGTAATGACTGAACTGAAAGGGAAACTTGAGAGAAGGTTAAAGGACACATTTGTTGGCTTTGCTGTGAACAACAAACTCAAGCAGCTAACCCCTGATCTGGCAAAGAAATGTGAGGCTGATTTTCTTGTTTTCTATGAAAGAGCCAAGAAATACGTGAGTGAAAGGTATGACTTCTCTGAGAACAGCTTTCATAGTAAAGTGTCAAAGCTTGGCCTCACAACTGCTGTGACCTATGGAGAATACAGTGATGCAGTCCAAGCCTGCAGCCTGAAAGACATTGACATGGATGGACTCTATGAGGAATATGGCATGGTGGAAGCTATTCTCAGCTCTTCAGAAATGGAAGGATGCCACAGTGAGGAGCGGTATCTGAAACTGTTTTCCAAAGCAGAAGTCCCACTTGTGAATCTGAGGAAGGTCAGCGCCTACATCTTCTCCATCCCATGTAGCAATGCCCATACAGAACGTGTGTTCTCAATGATGACCTCAGCATGGAGAAATGAGAGAAATCGTCTGGATGTGGACAGTGTCAAGGCAGAGCTGCAAATTTGTGTCAACTTCACATTTGAGTGCACAGACATGTACCAGAGACTCCTTACAAACAAAAAACTCTTGGAAGCAGCCAGGAAAGGGCAAAAGTATCGAAAATAGACATTCAACTTGTGGTTAGTACACTAGTCTTATTGTGTTTTGAGTGTGAAGGATTCAGTGAAGCCAGGATAAAAACTAAAAGATAATCCCAAAGTGTCCTCCTTTTTGGTGTTATGGAAATGGCCACCCTACACATAAGTGGCGCAACTGATGCGGTATTGTGCTAAGGGGAAATTATTTTGACCGGAGAGATTTGGATTTGCCGGTCTTCAGCATATTTTACCGGTCAAAGTCCGGTAATTACCAGCTAACGGAAACTCTGGCTAACGCACTTAGCACATAACTCACGGTAGCAATATTTTATACTTCATGCTATCCTCACAAACTAGATGTCATATGAAAGCTGAGATTCCACAGATTTCAATGGTATAAGTATCATCACTGTGCGACCAAAACTCACGGCAGCGAAAGCCAGGAAAGACAATACACAACTTCACATTATGGGGCCAAAACGGCAAATACGTCTTACCTTTGCTGTTTTCTGATCAAAAATTGTGTTCAAGGGCATTAAAACGCATATAAACGCTGCTGAAGGTTAATCCAATGTCTCTGTGTCACTTTGAAAAGATTACTGATAATCCATCATAACATACATGGAAAAAACGTATAGTTTTCATATAGAGTGTAACAGAGCTTCCGGTTTTGGGCATGCTGGCTGCGCATCACTCTAACTCACCAATGGTAATGTTTAGATGGATTTAGGAACTCCCCCTCGATTCTATTGGCTCTAACGGTTAAAAAGTGGTGTCAATCATCAAAATCGACCAATGGGTTCCAGAGATATGGCAAATACACCCAAATGACCCCAGAGGTGGGTTTCTTTTTCTAAACCTCTCTAAAAAGGTCAAATTTCACTTTTTTTGCATCAATCTTGATACAGGGTACTTATTAGATGTTATAGTTTGGATTCCTAAAGGTTTATGTCTACTATCCCATCATTCAAGGGTGGTTTTCACTATAAGTAATGTTTATTTTTTGGACGGAAACTATAATTTACATTTTTTTACTATGTTCAATCGGAATTTACTTTAAAATAAAAAAATCTATATTGATTCTGACTTTTCTACATCCAACTCACAGGTTGATCATTGCTTTGAGAAAAAAGATTATTAATATAGCCCTTTTAGAAGTGAAGATATAGTCATTTGTTCTGGGCATGTCATTTTCGAGCCTGAGACCTGAAAAACAGGCTCAGGGCTTAACAGGTTAAGTGTTTACACTAGAACAGTGCCATTATATGTATTATATATAACAACTTTACTCTTAAGTGCCCCCTGCAGAATACACAGACACTAGAGATGGCTGAGTCCTGATTCATCCGGATCATTAACCCGGATCCTAGTAATGACCTGGGAGTGACGAGTCTCCCCTCTCCATTAACCCGAGTCCTTTGAGTCCTACACCTGGTGACGTACAAATTAAAACAATAAATTGCTTCACTCGTTACTCTCCTTATAACATGTACAATCACATTACAACTAAAGTAACCTGTATAACCTGTTTTAATAACTATAACCTTGGACCGACATATCTTAGGCGCCAATAGTCTGTGTAAAATGTATGCTTGTGAAACTGCTGATGAAACTAGGGCAATATTCTTATTGTTGCATTATTTGCTTGCTGTGCTCATTGTGTGTGCCGTGACTTGGGAATGGATGGACCCAGTCGCCCCCCCCCGGGTTTTGATGGGGTGGACAGGAGCGTGGGGAGGGGTTGCATGGGAAAGTGTTTAACTTGCAACATTGAAAGTAGCAAGGTCATGTGCAGAGACTTAGAGAATACAAAGAGGTAGTCAGAACAGCACATCGCACCGGCTTTTGCAAAGATAAAGATTGTTATGTTCACCCCATGTTGACCCCTAGGAAAAGGGAGTACCGCCAGGTGCGAAGATAAAGATTGTTATGTTCACCCCATGTTGACCCCATGAATTGTTCCCCCCATGGCTGCCATGAAGACGGCCTTGGACTTATCAGCGGGCGCAGTAGATCCAAATCTCCCACGCTCTGTACGGGAGTGGAAGACGGTCTCCAGGGCAGCAATGGCTGACTCACTCTGATTCGCTGCCTAGGGCTCGCCCAGGAATGAATCCACCAGTAGATAACACCTAGGGAGGAGCAACCGACACAACTCCTCCCACACAACTCCTCCCCGTTTGTGTGTATAAATATTGTAACTTCCTTATACTCGGGGCCCCTGTTCTGTCTGACTGTCCCGATACGTATATCGCACGGTAGTAGAACCGGGGCCCGAAGTACTTCGTTATATTTTACAGTTGCTTTTACCATTAAATCAGCTTATTGTTAACCTCATATCTCGGTGTCTGAGTCCTTCCTCTTATAGCAGACCACTCATCAACGAACGGCGCGGAGCAGGCTCGAACCTTCAACCACTCCAAAGGGTGGTGCTCCAACAATTTGGTGACCAACCGACGTGATGAGAGAAGGGTCCTAAACAGCGGCACATTCAACGAAACAGCGGACGCAGTGGTCCAGGGTCAAACACCTCCGAGCGCCAGTGACAACTAAAAAACCCGGGTTTCTAAAAACAGAGGCAAGCAAATACCGGTTACATTCAAAATCTGTGATTGGAGATTCACCAAATTTTAGAGTTGTCACTGGGGTCTCTCAGTGTTGTAGCTTCTATATAAGGCAGACAGTACTATCTCATTTTTTTTAACGAGATTTCAGTGGTTATAAATTGGTAAAGGAAGTCCAGCTGCAATCATCGCCCGAGATTTCAGTGGTTATAAATTGGTAAAGGAAGCCCAGCTGCAAATACTCAGAGAAATAAGATGACACACACAGTAATTCTTAGACGAATTCTGGGGTTGGGGCTCATCGACTAACGTACACAGGCAACCCTTAGACGGATCTGGGGCTACGTTAGGTATATTTATTTTGAGTGTGATTAACTGTGTTTGTAGATTTCAGTGGTTATAAATTGGTAAAGGAAGTCCAGCTGCAATCATCCTCCGAGATTTCAGTGGTTATAAATTGGTAAAGGAAGCCCAGCTGCAAATACTCAGAGAAATAAGATGACAAACACAGTAATTCTTAGACGAATTCTGGGGTTGGGGCTCATCGACTAACGTACACAGGCAACCCTTAGACGGATCTGGGGCTACGTTAGGTATATTTATTTTGAGTGTGATTAACTGTGTTTGTAGATTTCAGTGGTTATAAATTGGTAAAGGAAGCCCAGCTGCAAATACTCAGAGAAATAAGATGACACACACAGTAATTCTTAGACGAATTCTGGGGTTGGGGCTCATCGACTAACGTACACAGGCAACCCTTAGACGGATCTGGGGCTACGTTAGGTATAATTATTTTGAGTGTGATTAACTGTGTTTGTATATTATATGTGAAAAATACGCAGTAAGGGACGCAATTTTCAACATCAATTTGAAAGGACCGTCCCTGAAAGTATTGTAGAATCTTATTGGTATCTGATAGCATATACGTGACGATCAAAGGTTATTGTAGACTGGGTTTCGACTCCGTGCCTTGGGCCGCATCCTCGTAAGAGGGTGTCGAAGCGCTCTTGGAAGTCTCAGTAACTGGTTGAAATACACCTCGCACCGAAAACTATCAGACTGTATACCTGTGGGAATAAAACTGCAATATTTAGTAAATTATAGTACGCAGAAGTACCTGGTATTTTTTAGAAAAACTCAAACCTTTAGGAGAAGCAGATACGAACGAAGTCAAAATGGAAGGGGAATTTAAACGTGAAGAGAGAGAATTAGGAGTCCCTGTTCCGGGTAGTTTAAGGGAATAATGGGGACAGGCGGAGAGATTGATCCTTAGTGGGATCAAACCAGGAGACCGGAAGAAGGCCTGTGCCGACATCCGTTTCCTACGCAATAAAATGATAGCAGAAGACAGAGTAGGGGGCGACGAGACATTTGGGAATCTAGCTTTAGCCCTAAATATTTATGAACGACAGCTTGTAAAGAAACTCGGAGACCTAAACAAACAAAAGCCCGGATTATTAGGCCATAATAAACTGAACAAAGAGAAAGAGGCGGTAGACAAATTACGGAGGATTTGTCATAATGCGGCACTCGCCATGAACGGAGTAGCCATTACTCCCGTCCCAGCCAAGAATCTCCCAGCCATGGTCGCGGTTCAAACCCCGACCCGTGGAGGGGAGTTTCAACACTCTAGTTACGTTGGCACTCTCCTGTCCCCTCATGACATTAAAAGAACACCTGTATCAACACATACACCTACAGATGAAGAAATACTTGACTTTGTTGCAAAACGTGTCAAATTTTTTAGGACTATAAAAAAAGATGAAACCTCTGCCTCTGACAAAGACACGGCAAGTCAAGACGGCACAGGGGACTCCACCTTCCTCTGAAACAGGTTGATATAGCCGGTGTCGGACTTTGTTTATGAACACATTAACAGAGGGACAGGTTTCTCCCCATTTGAGCTGACCCACGGCCATCAGTTTCCGGGTCCTGGGGCCCTAAGTGTAGGGAAAGAATTAGAGGAAATGAGCTCAAAACCATATTACCAGCAACTTAAGGGCTTGGTATCAGACTTCTCCACACAGGTTGCTGACGCCAAAGGGGGACCCGAGAAGCACGAGGCCAACACCGCAGAATTCGTCTGGTTGAAGGTCATCAGGAGGAAGTGGCTGAATCCAAAGTTCTCAGGACCATACCGAGTGACCCAGAGGACATCCCATGCAGTTCGCCTAGAAGGAAAGGGGGACAACTGGTGCCAGTGTGCAGTCGGGAAGCCGCCGGCAAGGAACTTGGGCGACATCAGGACGGACTTGGCTCTCATCGAGGAAATCGACCCGGAAGCCGCCATCAGCGGGCCGGAGGGAGAGTATGATGACTCAGCAGACAAGGATGCAGTTTTAACATACTTTGGTCTCCCTCCACTGTCATAAGAGGTTGTTATGGTGGGCTGTTCCCGAAGGTTTAAAGTACTCTAAATCCCAGCTTCTGATGGATTCATATAATGTTGTGGGACAGACACAGTAGAAAAGAATGACAGTGGTTATGTTTCGAATGCTTTGTGTAAGTTGATCTTTGAGGTGAGATCAAAAGGGGGATTAAAGTAACCTGTATAACCTGTTTCAATAACTATAACCTTGGCCCGACATATCTTAGGCGCCAATAGTCTGTGTATAATGTATGCTTGTGAAACTGCTTATGAAACTAGGGCAATATTGTTATTGTTGCATTATTTGCTTGCTGTGCTCATTGTGTGTGCCGTGACTTGGGAATGGATGGACCCAGTCGCCCCCCCCGGGTTTTGATGGGTTGGACAGGAGCGTGGGGAGGGGTTGCATGGGAAAGTGTTTAACTTGCGACATTGAAAGTAGCAAGGTCATGTGCAGAGACTGACAGAATACAAAGAGGTAGTCAGAACAGCACATCGCACCGGCTTTTGCAAAGATAAAGATTGTTATGTTCACCCCATGTTGACCCCTAGGAAAAGGGAGTACCGCCAGGTGCGAAGATAAAGATTGTTATGTTCACCCCATGTTGACCCCATGAATTGTTCACCCCATGGCTGCCATGAAGACGGCCTTGGACTTATCAGCGGGCGCAGTAGATCCAAATCTCCCACGCTCTGTACGGGAGTGGAAGACGGTCTCCAGGGCAGCAATGGCTGACTCACTCTGATTCGCTGCCTAGGGCTTGCCCAGGAATGAATCCACCAGTAGATAACACCTAGGGAGGAGCAACCGACACAACTCCTCCCACACAACTCCTCCCCGTTTGTGTGTATAAATATTGTAACTTCCTTATACTCGGGGCCCCTGTTCTGTCTGACTGTCCCGATACGTATATCGCACGGTAGTAGAACCGGGGCCCGAAGTACTTCGTTATATTTTACTGTTGCTTTTACCATTAAATCAGCTTATTGTTAACCTCATATCTCGGTGTCTGAGTCCTTCCTCTTATAGCAGACCACTCATCAACGAACGGCGCGGAGCAGGCTCGAACCTTCAACCACTCCAAAGGGTGGTGCTCCAACACAACGTACCCCAGTCCGCCTCTTTGCCCTTATGTGGATCAGGCTGGAGCAGGCGGGAGTTAGACTCTGATAGACTTCTTCTTCTTTCGTGTAACGTCAGAGGTCCTACTCGGTGTCGTGTAGCCATGCCCGCATCTCTGGTCCTAAGTCGAAGAGGCTGGCTTCCGAGGGTGGTCTATATAAAGGGCAGGTGGTTATTATATGTTCGGCAGTCTGTTCAGGGTCACCGCACTCGCATGCAGCACTGTCTGCCAGGCCCCACTTCTTCATTGATGTTTTCAAAGCGACCGACCCTAGTTCGTAGACGGTTTAGTGTGGTCCATTGCCGGCGTGGTAGGTCGTCTCCTCCTATGGCGCCATCTCCTGGGTCCCAGATGTAGCGATGGATGCGGGAGGGCCCGGCTAGCTCCCACTCCTGCCTCCAAGCAGCCGCCAACCATGCATCTCTGGAGAGGTCCTCAGAGGTGGAATTGAGAATCTCTTGTGCTACCTTGTTGAAGGGGAGGCGGGACTTGAGCCTACTTAGAGGCGCTGCTCTTGTTGTCGTGTTATGCAAGATGTGCCAGTCATGCTTTTGGGCTTTCCTGGCCAGGGCGAGGGTGGCAGCCTCCCGTCGGAGGCCGGCTGGAGCTATTCCCGCAAGGACTGGCAAGAGGGACACAGGGGTAGGCTTCAAGCATCCAGTTATAATCCTGAGGGCGTTGTTGATGACCATGTCAACCTTACTTGCGTGAGGGCTTCTGCTCTAGGCTGGGGTGCAGTATTCCGCTGCAGAGAAGACCAGGGCTTGACCTACCTGACACAACATCCAGAAAGTACGGCTATGCAGACGATCTAGCCATCATGCTGAGACGACCAACATGGAAGGCAATGGAAGATGGCCTTAACGACGACATGGGCACCCTGGTAGCATACTTTCAAAGGTGGTGTCTACAGCTCAACATCGGAAAGACAGTAGCAGCGGCATACCATCTTAGCACCAGAGAAGCTAGGAGGGACTTGAGGTGCGTGTCAACAATAAATGTCTGGAGGTCCAGCAAGCCCCGAAGTACCTCGGTGTGCGTCTGGATCGGACACTGTCCTTCAAACAACACCTTGAAGAAGTCAAGGCCAAGGTAACATCAAGGGTCGCGCTGATCCGCCGCCTCGCTGGAACAACCTGGGGAGCCTGCGCTAAGACGCTGCGATTATCGACCCAAGCCCATGGCATTGACTGACGGATGATGATGATGATGATGATGATGATGATGATGATGATGATGATGATGATGATGATGATGATGATGATGATGATTATTGAGGATGGTTGCAGAGAAACTAGAATTATTTTCACACCTTTTCACAGTCTGCACCGCCTGCGTTTGGGGACTGTCTGCTCCACATTTGTTATGGGCTGTAATTAGGACATTGTTTATATTTATTTATACATATGCCAGATTAAGTGAATGCTGTCCATAAATGCTTCCCAACCATGTACAGTCATATCTATGAATGACATATTGAAATTTGCATATGTGAATATTGCCTCACTGAAATTTGACTGATTGAGTGCAGATAAATAATAACCTCATGACTCACAGCATGAATGACTTTTTCAGAGTAAGCCAAAAGAGGTACTTTGAGTTGCTTTTGTTTTTCAAAGTGACTACAAATGTTCAAAGTATACCTAAAATAGTTTGTTAAAAAGACATAAATATGCTCAAAGAAAATTTGAAAAATGAATTTGTCATTGCCGAGCCTCTGCTTCAATAAGGTAGCATGCTCTTTGTTTCTCTCTGAGCATGTGTGAACATTCAGTGCCAAGAAGGGTGTGCAACACATTTCCAGAGGCAATAGTCCATATGTCTGGGAAGTATGACTAATAGCCCTAACGTTTATGGAATAAAAGTATTATCTTAGGGAACCTAGCCTCTGAAATAATTATGGAGCCTGTTCTACAACGCCAGCTCCTCATTCTGTAAAAGGATGTGGATTTTTGTATCAATAAGTAAGAGTTCCACACAACACTAGCAACAACTTATTATGAAATTATGAAGATGGATGACCACTGCCTATAAAAGCAATTCAATATTGGTTTAGAGACTGGAGTTGTACACATTGACCTTCTCAAGCAAACTGAATCAAGACTTTTATTTTTGAAAGGGCTGCATGAAGATCAATCATATATATTACATATACAGCTAACGGCTGATGTGTTGGGACATATTGCGCTGTCGGGTGCTGACCAATCACGAAGCGTCATTTCCTGACTGGCAGCAAAAACAACCAATCACAGCAGTGCTTCTCTGGCTGGCTCTGTCCAATCACAAACAAGAAGTGTTCTCCCTAAAGGAATACCCTTTCCGTCCAATGTGAAATGCTGTGGCGTTTTCTGAAATACTGTGGTGTTTTCTGAAATGCTGCGGCGTTTTCTGAAATGCTGTGGCGTTTTCTGAAATACTGTGGCGTTTTCTGAAATGCTGTGGCGTTTTCTGAAATGCTGCGGCGTTTTCTGAAATGCTGTGGCGTTTTGTGAAATGCTGTTGCGTTTTGTGAAATGCTGTAGTGTATCGTGAAATGCTGCGGCGTTTTGTGAAATGCTGTTGTGTTTTGTGAAATGCTGTAGTGTTTTCTGAAATGCTATAGTGTTCTGTGAAATGCTGTGGCGTTTTGTGAAATGCTGCGGCGTTTTCTGAAATGCTGCGGCGTTTTGTGAAATGCTGTTGTGTTTTGTGAAATGCTGTAGTGTTTTCTGAAATGCTGTGGTGTCTTGCACTTCAGGGCCACCGTATTTAACTTTGGTTTTAAATTTTTCCACAATCAAGCACTTTATTTCATCTTCATCAGAAAGCCACTGCTGCTGCGATTCTCTGGCCCATCTCACGTTACATTGTCCCCTCACTTGAGAACAAGACCCAGAAATACTTGAACTCCTTCACTTGCGGTAAGGACTCATTCAGTGTAATTCATCCAAGTGAGATGGACTCTAGTTAATGTAAATATGGTAAGTAAGAAGTTGCAATATTCCTTTTGTTCTCATCTGAATGATGAAAAGGATGCCTTGTCCCTATGGAGTGTATCGACTTAAAGCAGGACAAAAACATTATCAGCCTACGGGTGAAAAGCAGTCACGGAGCATTTGCTCTATTACAGCTTTCTAACTGCATTTCCTTACATGGAATATTGCCAGTAGTTAGCCTTAAAGATATTCTGAGATTAAGACACATTCTATATGCTAAACACATTGCTTTAGAGGCAGTCTTAAGGAACCAAAGTGCAATACGCATAAAGATATGTACTTTCTAGGGGAAGAAAGAAGTGTATGGCCTTACTTTGACCTACACTATGGTATGCACTTCAAACATATTTAAAGGGAGGCAATGCTCATGACACGCATTTTTAAATAATTATCATACGATAAAAAAGACCAGTCTCTGCCAGTCTTTATTTATTTTTTTTTAATCTGATGACGTTATCAGTGATTTTAAGCTGATTAATTACCGAAATAACATCAACTCTGTGGGCGGCGCCATTTTGACGAGTCACATGACTTATTTTACCGGACGTGACGTGAACTATGCGTTTGGACAAAATGACTCTAGTTACTCTCCATTGTTCTCACAATTCCATTGAAATATGCCTCATTGTATTTTGTTGCAAATAGGATATATTTTTTATCGTAATGAACAGGTGTTCCTATCACAAATTATATTTCAAGATAAGCTAAGTTTCATTTTGACTTTTTAACAGCCAGTCTCAGTTCTGTCAAAATACTCACAGCTAGCTGAGTGCTTCTAGGGCATTTTGATTGTTTTCACCTGTTCATTGAGAAAAATGTCCACTTCATGTATATATTTATTCAGATTTTTTTGGCTGTATATATCTCTTTAGTGATTTATGTTGCCTGATACACGTCCTCGTGTTTTGGTTAATACATTTAATTTCATAGTCAATGTCAACATCATGCCACCATAATAATTAATCTGTGGTAGCAATATATGTATATTATTTACACTGTGAAATATCGGTATATCTAAGGAAATATGTATGAAATTATTACTTTTTAATGATGAATTAAACAAATAAGATGTTTGGCCTGAAATGAACGCTTTTCTTATTTAATATTCACGATTGATTTATCATCATCATCATCATCAGGCCTTTTCTTTTGGCATTGTATTTTTGACATGCTTGACAATCGGCACTACAATTTAAAAATATTGTGCATATGTTAATTTTAATTGTAAAGTATATAATGCTAAGAAGAAAGGGCTGTACCCGTAAATGTACCCACCTTTCATTTATTGGTTCAACCTAAGAGGTGCGTTTCACATCCTTCATGGCAACCAGTGCTGTTCTCAATACAGCTTCTTCTAACACCACAGTGCCGAATTCCCTGTGTAAACATATGCAATCCAAGTCGTGTGACCAGTTTATTTTCAAGCTCTTCAAGCTCATGACAACATATGTTCATCAGAGGATTGTCCATGGCTACACACCGACTGCAAGTACACCATTCATGTACAGGTCTCCCTACTCGCCCCCCGAAATCAATTGCACGAGTAAAGGGATCGTCACTGGATTCCTGACGGTTCTGGCCACTTGGCTCGAACCTATATGGCTGAATTCCCCCATCCAATCTCTCCACATTGCTAAAAAACTTCTTCCTCGGCTGACGAGTCCGAACTCAAATACTCCGCCATGTTTTCGTCGAACAAGCTGTTCGTGTGTTTACAAAGTGAACGCATAGATGACGTCACGACCTAGTTTTTTGGATCATGTGACTACTGAAAATGGCCAAAATGGCAGCTGCCTGACGGAATATACAGGTTTTGATAAAAAAGAGCTATAAAATCATTATTTACCGGGGAATATCGCTGATTTCTTCAGGGTATGGTTTAAACATAATGTTTCACTAAATACTGAAGTTTTTATTAATTATCTAATGAGTGGACCCTTCCTTTAAATAACATACTGTCTTTCACACAGAACATATTTACTGGAAAAGCAATGCTAACTATGCAAAGTTGGCTACTAAACAGTATCGTTTCAATGTTCGAGAACTGTTTAGGCATAAAAAGAAAAGGCCTTCTGTTTATTTTTTAGTTACTAATTGGTCATTGCAGCATGCCCTCAGATTTTCAATGAAGGGTGATTAACATGACTAGGTTAACATCAGAACAATACTATTAAAAGCAGGGTTGGACTCCACTAGTTGCAAAAATAAGTCTGATTGTATCGAAGAAGAAAAATTGCTTCATTTTTCACTTGATGTATTACCTCAGTAAACATGGTAAGCATCAGTTTATTGTTTCTATTGCGAGTTGCAAGTAATTCCCAATACAGCATGATGTTTGTTCCTCAAATGTTGGTCCCAAGTAAAGAAAAATATACAATGAATGCTTTAGGGAGTGGCTTGTTACCATGAAGTTGTACAGTTTGCGTGTTGTCCCTGTTTTCCTCTTTTAAGCCTTTCACATTGTGTCAGGTTCATAAGAGCTCACTGTAGCATTTTGGTCGCCCTAAACATTCTCGTTCAGCCTTTAGCCATAGCCTACTTAGCTTCCCTATCATACCCTCTTATGTCACTTCTGTTTCCAAAAAGACAAGATGGCCATGGCCAAAAAGCTACACTAAAAAGCCATAGCTGTAGCTTATGCTGTGATAATTGGCCACTGCTGTCGTGTTGGTTTTGCAGTTAAAACAACCAAGGTTGTTATGCATATGTATTTAATAAATGTTAATAACATGCAGGAATTGTCTTGGACTCATTAAAGTACCATGGGCCCCTGGGGCTATGACTTTTTCAAGGCCCTTCAACCCCCCCCCGAAAGCCCCCTCACAATTGAACTAATGCCCTTTCCAACATGCACAAACATCAGCCATGTTTAATTTGCATAAAACAGTGCCTTACAATCACTTATGCTCAGGGAACCCACCTTGTATACAATAGATAAACTATATAGTCTACCAACGTATTCAAATTGTCACATCCATTATTTCCTAAAAATATATCTGAAACCAAAAAACTGAAGCCCTCTTTAATGGTCACACAGGGCTGCACCCTTCGGAGGCTGCATTTGTAGACCGCATACGTCACTTCCGCCGAAAGAAGGCTGTCCCAATTTTAAAAAAAGACGAGACTCCTCCGAATGCGGCCCACGAATGCAGCCTTATTTTCCCGGATTCGGAGGATACATCTGATGTATCCTTCGCGGTCTACCATATCCCAGGTAAGGGCGCAATGCGTGCAGGGAAGAGTGCGGTTTTTCAAATGAAATGGCTGTCCGGTCTCCAGTGGATTTAAAAGCAGCAGCAAGCGGAGGAATCACTAATAAATGTGAGTATTGGGTTTTAACTTACTTTAAAGAGCTTACGAAATGAAGGACAATACTGTTCTTATTACAATAATATATACTATTATTAATGGGAAATCATTCGTCATTCATGACAATATGCCCGCTGTATTTATAAATCGTGATTCATTACAACTTTCCATGCTCGCTTCCGATGTTACACGACCGCTCCGAACAAAACACCTTCCGCCGGTTAGTGACGTCACGCACGTCACGAGTAGAACACACACTGTTGAATAATGCACTACCTATATGACTGATGTCGGACTCTGGAGACAGAATCGAGTGACAGTGAGTCGTCAATAGACTCGGTGCACTTTCAAGAAGAGGAGGATTTTATTGAAGAGGATGCCGGTGTGGTGGAATCAGATCATGCGGTTGAGTCTAACGTGGTGGAACCATACCAGTTTGAGCCACAGTATTCAAGTAGTGTAGAGAGACAGACGGGAGCAAACATGGGGATGATGATCCTGGATTTGGCAGAGATCTGGTGCGGCAACAGAACACAGACTGGAATATACATCTGACTTTAATTCATAGAGATTCTCAATAAATAGTAAATCAATAATAATACATCGTAATGTAGCAGGCACATTTGGCTCAGGCAACAGAACAGAGACTGGTATATACATTTGACTATAATTCATAGAGATTCTCAATAAATAGTAAATAAATAATAATAACAACTCTGCTGAAAAAAACCAGCTTAGATAAATGTAGCTGGTCAGGCTGTTGTAAATTGACCAGCCAGTAGATATTAGGCTGGAATGGTTGCTGGTTTAGAGGGGTTTTGGACACTTTAGCTGGCCAGGATGGCTGGTTTATCCATCTATCACCAGCTTATGTTTAATAATATTATTAAATATACCATGCTGGGAGCTTACCAGGATTCCAGGTGACCAGCATACATTAAATACTGGTATGATTAATTAAACAAGAGAACATAAATATATTACAAAGATTCATTGTGTCATGTATTCTGGTATCTACCAAAATAAAGACATTGTATAGTGTTCATAACAGTATTTTAATTTAATAAATAGCTAGTTAATATAATACACAGTAACAATACAATACAATAATTATACAAATAACAACCAACCTGCAAATCAACCTATACATCAAAATAAATATATTATCTAAAACCGGTGCATTTGATTTAAAATAAAAGTAATAAATAGAATTCAATATTTAAATGGTAAGAAAAACCGTAACACTGTATGATAAGAAAAAGGCAACAAAGAAAGTGTTTTTGGTTTTTCCTTGTTCATGTCCATAATGTTTCCCATTGTGTAGCGTCCAGCCTTTCCCAATCTGGCCTGCATCTCGGTCTGTTGAAGCCACTTCTTCAAGCAAACTGAAAAGAAATGTACAGATATAAGTACACTGTAAAAAGAAAACTTGACATTTACGTTAACATTTGGGCTGCTGTGGTAGCCAGAACTTGATCGTTAAAGTATAAAACGTTACAAATTACAGTTGGTTGACATAGACGTTACAGTCAACAATTGCTTATGGTGAATTACAATGGCAAAAACAAATAGAGCTAGCGTACACGGTGCAGCTGTTTTATCTGGGAAATAGAAGAATCGGATCAGGATTTGGTATTGGCAGACAATCAATATCAAATGAATCGGATCATTATAAGCATCAGCACTTGATCACGTTTGTCGACTTGCAGCCTAAATACAAAGATAGCTCCACTCCTCTCCTAACACTGCTTACCTCTAATGAGCCTTGGTAGAACTAGTGTCCGAGTCATAGGGTCCAGAACTGACTGAAGACATGTGGAACAGAGGACAGGCATGGTTCCATGTACAGGAAACTGGAACTTTGAATAGGTGTTTTCATCTTTTCTGCCTGAAGATTCACAAGTTCTTGATCAGGTGTTTGATGTGGGCTGGCATGATCCTTTCTGCAGCGATAAAGAAAACATTTTTAATAATAGTAATGATGGAAACAACAATAATATTAGTATAACTATTTATATAGCACTTACACAATTGCAAAGTGATTCTCACAACAAAAATAAACAACAAAACAATAAAAAAACAAATGATAGGAATGTTAAGAGACAATGGCAAATGTTTTTTCAGTCATTACAATGCACTGTTGGAAATTACCTTCCAAAGGCTAAATTCAAACCATAAATAACTGGGTACCAAAGTGCTTTGCCTGATAGAACACTGTTAGGATTCGGGAATATCAGGACTCAAATGCAGTTAAAAAGGGAAGCAGGTTCCAAAACAAAAGCGAGCTTTATTAATGAAAGCTGTCGACATGGCAAACAAAACAGAATCATAAGTCCAAAACACGTAGCATGAGGACAAAACCCAACCTGGAACGTGACAGACATGAAGGGTGCCAGGAAAGACTAACAATGAACCGACAAGGCACACAGGGGAAGACAAGACTAAATACAAAGAGGGGTAATCACAGGACAAGAAACAGCTGGGTAAGGGAGGCAGAAACAAATGGGCAACAGGTGAACACAATCAGACAATCAGACACAGGAGGAAAAACACAGGAAGGAAGACAAGAGACAGGGAGAACAGAAAAGCAAAATAAAACCCAAAACTTAACACACAAAACTCAAATCATGACATAACCCCCCCCTCAAGGGACGGATTCCAGACGTCCCTAAACAAAGTCCAACATTTACAAAAGGGTGGTTGGAGGGGGTCCGGAGGACGGGTTTGGGCTGACAGCCCGGAGGCATGGCAGAGGAACAGGAGGCGGTCTCGGGCGTACGGCCCGGGGGCAAGGCAGAGGAACAGGAGGTGGTCTCGGGCGGACGGCCCGGGGGCAAGGCAGAGGACCAGGAAAGAGTCTCGGGCGGGCGGCCCGGTGGCAAGGCAGAGGCAGAGAAGCGGCTAAGGCCGCGGCGGGCATAGTCAGGGAGCCGGGCACAAGGAAGGACCGGGTTCGTGGCCGACTGGACCACTGGCGGAATAGGAACCAGTGTTGTCTGGGCAGGACCCCTGGACGGGACATAGGCTGGTGTCAGTGGGACCCCGGACGGAGCAAGAGCTGGTGTCGACGGGACCTCCATCATGACAGGACATGGTGTTGGCAGGAAAGCCGGCGGAGCAGGTGTCGGCAGGACCCCCAACAGGACAGGATCAGGTGTTAGCAGGAAATCCGGTGGAACCCCCAACGAAACAGGACATGGAGTTGGCAGGACCCTCAGCGGAACCCCCAACGACACAGGACATGGAGTTGGCAGGACCCTCAGCGGAACCCCCAACGACACAGGACAAGGAGTTGGGAGGACCCCCAACGATACTGGACGTGGAGTCGGCAGGACCCTCAGCGGAACCCCCAACGCCACAGGACATGGAGTTGGCAGGACCCCCGGCAGAACAGTAGTCGGCGGGGCCTCCCACGGCACAGGACACAGGGTTGGCAGGACCCCCGGCAGAAGAGTAGTCGGCGGGGCCTCCCACGGCACAGGACATAGGGTTGGCAGGACCCCCGGCAGAAGAGTAGTCGGCGGGACCTCCAACGGCACAGGACATAGGGTTGGCAGGACCCCCGGCAGAAGAGTAGTCGGCGGGACCTCCCACGGCACAGGACATAGGGTTGGCAGGACCCCCGGCAGAAGAGTAGTCGGCGGGACCTCCAACGGCACAGGACATAGGGTTGGCAGGACCCCCGGCAGAAGAGTAGTCGGCGGGACCCCCAACGGGACAGGACATGGAGTTGGCAGGACCCCCGGCAGAACAGTAGTCGGCGGGACCCCCAATGGCACAGGACAGAGAGTAGGGACTAGAGTAGGAACTCGAGAGGGGACTTGAGAGGGAACTTGAGAGGAGACTCGAGAGGGGACTTGAGAGAGGGCTTGAGAGGTGACTCGAGAGGGGACTTGAGAGGGGACTCGAGAGGGGACTTGAGAGGGAACTCGAGAGGTGACTTGAAAGGGGACTCGAGAGGGAACTTGAGAGGTGACTCGAGATGGAACTTGAGAGGTGACTTGAGAGGGGACTTGAGAGGGAACTTGAGAGGGGACTTGAGAGGGAACTCGAGAGGTGACTTGAGAGGGGACTCGAGAGGGGACTTGAGAGGGGACTCGAGAGGGAACCCGAGAGGTGACTTGAAAGGGAACTTGAGAGGTGACTTGAGAGGGGACTCGAGAGGGAACTTGAGAGGGGACTCGAGAAGGGACTTGAGAAGGGACATGGAAAGGGACTCGAGAGGGGACTTGAGAGAGGGCTGGAGAGGGGACTTGAGAGGGAACTCGAGAGGTGACTTGAGAGGGGACTCGAGAGGGGACTTGAGAGGGGACTCGAGAGGGGACTCGAGAGGTGACTTGAAAGGGGACTCGAGAAGGGACTTGAGAAGGGACTTGAGAGGGAACTCGAGAAGAGACTCGAGAGGGGACTTGAGAAGGGACTTGGAAAGGAACTTGGAAAGGAACTTGAGTCTTGAGTCGGCGGCACCCCCGAGTCGGCGGGGCCCCCGATGAAGAAAGGACTTGAGTCGGCCGGTATGCCGACAGGACACGAGGGGTTGGCGTTGGCCGGAGAGCCAACAGGAGACGAGGAGCTGGAGTCGGCCGGTACGCCGACAGGAGACTAGGTGCTGGAGTCGGCCGGTACGCCGACAGGACACGGGGAGCTGGCGTCGGCCGGAGAGCCAACAGGTGATGAGGAGCCGGAGTCGGGACCATGGCTGCTGGGTCCGGTACTTGAGCCGGATCCATGGCTGGTGGGGCCGGAACTGGGGCCGGAACCATGGCTGCTGGGGCCAGGACTGAGGCTGGAAGCATGGCTGGGTGGGCCGGTTCTGGAGCCGGAACCATGGCTGCTGGGGCCGGAACCATGGCTGCTGGGGCCGGAACTGGGGCCGGAACCATGGCTGCTGGGGCCGGAACCATGGCTGCTGGGGCCAGGACTGAGGCTGGAAGCATGGCTGGGTGGGCCGGTTCTGGAGCCGGAACGATGGCTGCTGGGGCCGAAACTGGGGCCGGAACCATGGCTGCTGGGGCCGGAACTGGGGCCGGAACCATGGCTGCTGGGGCCGGAACTGGGGCCGGAACCATGGCTGCTGGGGCCGGAACAGAAGCCGGAACCATGGCTGCTGGGGCTGGTACTGGAATCCTGGCCTTGCATCTTCCAGTAAACTTCTGAAGGATCCGTGGACCTCCCAAGGCCAGGCCAGACCCCAGGAAAGGGTTAGAGGCTTGAAACAAGCTTTCAGGGCTGCTTGTAAAAGTTTGTAGCCACTCAGGCAGCAAGCTCCTGAGCCAGGGCTTGCGAGCAACCTCCTGGCGTGCCTCCTTCAATGCAGCCTCCTTACCCCGTCTAGATGAGGCTTCCAACCAGGTATAAAAAATGTACTCTAGAGAGTACCCGAGACGTTCCGCCTGGAGAGCCAACGAAAAAGAAACTGCCGAGTCACTGGTCGGTTCATTCTGTTAGGATTCGGGAATATCAGGACTCAAATGCAGTTAAAAAGGGAAGCAGGTTCCAAAACAAAAGCGAGCTTTATTAATGAAAGCTGTCGACATGGCAAACAAAACAGAATCATAAGTCCAAAACACGTAGCATGAAGACAAAACCCAACCTGGAACGTGACAGCCATGAAGGGTGCCAGGAAAGACTAACAATGAACCGACAAGGCACACAGGGGAAGACAAGACTAAATACAAAGAGGGCTAATCACAGGACAAGACACAGCTGGGTAAGGGAGGCAGAAACACAAGGGCAACAGGTGAACACAATCAGACAATCAGACACAGGAGGAAAAACACAGGAAGGAAGACAAGAGACAGGGAGAACAGAACAGCAAAATAAAACCCAAAACTTAACACACAAAACTCAAATCATGACAAACACGTTCCACACGGAGCAGCAACCATCCAGCTGGGCTTTTTGCTGCATATCATCTCCTCCCTCTCTCTCTCTGGTGTTAGGATCCAGTAGATCTCTACTATCCAATAAAACTGAAATTCCCCAAAAAATCATATTAAAAAAGTTAAAAACAATTACTTGCTTTTGGCATTGAAATGGATTAGAATCTCACCTTTTTCCTGGATGTCAGGAAGGCCAGGAAGTCATTCCCTTCAAGTCCGCAACCAGTCATAGGAGTTCAAATGCAAAGCCTGAACGATGACAAGAGCGAGAGACTTACATTTTACAATTATATTTTTAATTCATACCAGAGCAGTGTGTACATAGGCCCTGTACGACATGCAGAGGACAGATCAAATCCCCTGACAGACTCACACACTTTGGTGATGTCCTCATCTGATAATGTTTCATGTTTTAGCAGCAAAGTAACATTACTCAAAGTATATGTCGGACCCAACTCATTTACAGTATGTTTTGCATCTCCTCAACAATGGTCTGTATAGTTGAGTAGAAAAAAACTCCCTACAATTTCAGGTAGATTAACACACATTTGTGAGAAAAGTTAACAATGAAGCACAAAACCCCTCTTTGTATTAAGCGAGCTGCCACATAAAGTACAGCTTAACATGCTAACCTTTGGTGAGCTACAGTAAAGCTAACTTCATGTTCAACACAAAAACTTTAACGTGCATTACATTGACGATTTTAAACACAACTTAACTGTCTCTACTTGTAAGATAACGTTTAGTTAACTTACCCTTAAATAACTATATCACGTTTTTCAGTGGAAACACAAACATCAGAAAACGTTAGCTGCTAACTGTTGTTAGCTAAGACAGCTAGCTCTTAAGGGAAGTAACATAGCCTCATGGCAAACTTAAGGTTAAGTTAACATCAACGTAACGTTGTAAGAAACAAAACAAACCTTCGAGAAAGCTTTTACTCTCTCTCCTTAGCGAGCATTGTTGATTGTTCGAAACACGATCTCTCGAAGTGCTGCCCACAAATCGTCGGTTTCATCGACCCCGGGTTACCTGGTCCAGCAAAAGTCCGCCTCGTACGACGCACTTGTTTTGTCCATATACACAACATTTTATGTCCACAAAAACATCCCATAACCAGATGTTGAGACGGCCCCACATCCCCATACAACATATCGCTTGCCGATTATTCTTGGCGTCTTATTGCTGTGCATCCTTTGTCATAATATTTGGCCCTTCAATGCATTCAAACGGGACTGAGCTCAGCTGTGTTCTACTCATGACGTCACCGCCGGAAATGGCCGAAGTTGATGTTTCCGGCTCTACGAACGATTGTTAATAACTGACAACTTTTGTATGCTGTTATAATCGTGATTTATTAAAAATACTTCAATAATAAAAAAATCATATGGCATATTTCACAATACAAATGCAACCTCTATCATATACCAAGCCCACTAACAGGTGCTAATAGCATTTCGTAAGCTCTTTAAATTAACTAATGTCACACACGTCAAACCCAAGGGGCAATAAAACGTACATTTTCGTTAAATAATACGGATAAATACTTGACATTAGTTACGCTAACTAGCTAGCTGGACGTGCTGCACTGGAGCTCCCTCAGATACTCCTCTGAAGGAGGAACAGTGAGAGTGACAGGGGCAGGGTTATGCCTGAAGAAGGCGCTAGCCTGAGCCGAGTCGGCCTGCGGAACCTGAAGCTGCAAGCGTGCCAGGGCCGCACGAATAATGGCCGCCATGGAGGCGTCCTCCATGCCCTGCAGAGAGCTCTGAGCAGAGGAGTGGGAAGCCTCCTCGGGGGTGAGCGGGGCCCCGTCCTCCACCCCTTCATAGAAGAGGTTTAGCCGAAGCCGCTAGCGACATTGCATCCTCAAGCAGAGGTTTGGCAACCGAAGGAGGACCAGGCGGCAAGCTAGTAGCCCCCGCACCGGCCCCTGGCTGAAGGGCCAAGAGGAGCGACTTCATCTGCTCCATGACGGCGGCTAACCGATCCACCTTAGAGGACAGCTTGTTTCAAGTCCTCTACCTGGGGGGTGAACCCATAGCCATCACTCCATCAAGTCGCCGGGAACGGCCAGACTGAGCTGGAGGAAGTTGTGACGAGGAGAGTAGGTGTCGCTGCTGCCAGACGCTCCACCTCTGCGACTCTAGCCACTCTGAGCGCCCGGGGCATGAAGCTACAGTTCATGCAGGTGCTTTGCGTGAGACCCTCCCTCAAATGCTCGAGGCCAAGGCAGAGGGGGGCTGCGGTCATGGCCGTCCTCGGGCTCAAGAGACGCCATACAGGCGCTACATGAATGAGCCTTTCTGTAGGTAGCCAGATGCAGCGTAGCCGGGAGCGGGTGCGAGAACACAGCCTTCACCAGCTACCTGCTGAACGGAAAGAGTAGAGCAATGCTCCTACTCGCAGAACACAAAGAGGGATGTAACTACACCAACGTTACCAGCAGAGGAAGCGGGAGTGAGAGCACTGCCTTCACCTAGCTGGGTTAAATAAAGAAGTTTAACAGGACAGCTTAGCCAGGCGGCTGCTGCTAGAATCAAGCAACTTGTCTACCAGGAGCGGGGGCGAGAACACTGCCTTCGCTGGTTGAGTTAATAACGAATGCCAGATGCAGCGTAACCGGGAGCGGGTGCGAGAACACAGCCTTCACCAGCTACCTGCTGAACGGAAAGAGTAGAGCAATGCTCCTACTCGCCGCACACAGAGAGGGATGTAAATGTCCTACACCCACGTTACCAGCAGAGGGAGCGGGAAGGAGAGCACTGCCTTCACCTAGCTTGATTAAATAAAGAAGCTTAACAGGGCAGCTTAACAGGGCAGCTTAACAGGGCAGCTTAGCCGGGCGGCTGCTGCTAAGAATCAAGCAACACGTCTACCAGGAGCGGGGGCGAAAACACTGCCTTCACTGGTTGAGTTAAACAATGAAGCTCAACAGAACACGCAAGATGTTAGCCGAGCGGCTGCTGCTAACAATCAAAGCAATACTCTACCGGGAGCGGGAGCGAGAGCACTGCCTTCACTGGTTGAGTTAAAGAGCCTGTGACAGCATCCCAACAACTGTTGTGCAATGAAATATTGGGCTACTAGTAATCTCGAACCGTCAGCTTAAAAAAGAAGGTGCGATACCGTTCTGATAAATATTAATAATTTCGAACATCGCGGGGAAATTCCTTAGACTCATTCTGAAGTTTTGGCGTAAGCCGGAAGTGACGTCAATGCGGGAACGCTTCACTGTGCTGCGAGCGAGCGAAACACGGACAAAGTGTGTTGTCATCCGTAGAAATGGTTCGACGATGCGTTGTCTGGGTGTTCCAATACAGCAAATGACTAAACATCAGCGTCCATAGCTTTCCCACAGATGTCAAGCGTCAGCGCACATGGGAGAAAAACGTCCAGAACACAAGGGCCGAATGGTCTGTGAAGAACCCCCGAACGACCTACATATGCAGCGCCCACTTTCTGCCCGAGAATTTCGAGGAAAGGCCTACGTTGATGGTTGGAACTGGGATAGATGTAACTCGAAAACGGATTCTGAAGCCGTCAGCAGTGCGTACTCTCTTTCCCACGCCATCGCAAATCCGTCAAGGCACCAAAGACTTCGCCACCGCCACCCCCACCCCCACCCCCCCAGCAAAACGCCACAGAAGTGCCTACTTCGAGATACGAGAGAAAACTCAGGTAAAAAAAAACAACCTTTAAACGTGATGTATTTTTTAGGAGTGTGTGTGTGTGTGTGTGACCAAGCTACTTCAGTGTTTACTGCTACTCCGCCATTATTTTAAAACAGAATCGTTATTTAGTCAAACTCCGTTAATAAAATAGTTTACAAACCATTCCACATTGTTCAAACGTTGTAGATCGAGAGGTATTGTAAGAAATTAAAATCAATATTGAATGACGTAATTTAGCTTAAACACACAGTAAGCTTAAAACTGTTTTATTCTGAAAACAGATCCGTTTAAAGTTTATTTTGAAAAGCTGTATTGAAAGACGATGCCGTTGACAACAATGACCACTTCCGGTTTTACGTTAACAACGATTACAGCCGTTAAAATGCATTAAATAAAAAGTCATGAAAGAGAGTATGAGGAGAAAAGGCGTGTGGAGTTATACAATGAAGACACTACGTCTAAATCCTCTGTTTTACGCGATATCGGACACAAGAAGAAAGCGGTGGGAGGACCCCCGACGCCACGGGAGGCATGCAAGCCATGCATATAGCCAATATCGTCTACTACGATGTCATGATTATCACTTTCCGATCCTTCAGCCTCATATGAGCTCTCAGACACGTTCAATATTAAGCTGTCATCGCTGTCATCGCTTGCTGCTGTGTGCGCCATCGTGCGTTTGCATGCAGATGCTGGGATCTGGGACGGTGCAGCTGGAGCTCTTTGCCCGCAATGACGTCACACATCATTTGGCGGGATTTAAAGAATTGCCGAGAAGATCCAGAATATGGTCAACATTGAAGGATTTATATAATGTTGGGGGACAGACACAGTAGAAAAGAATGACAGTGGTTATGTTTCGAATGCTTTGTGTAAGTTGATCTCTTGAGGTGAGATCAAAAGGGGGATTAAAGTAACCTGTATAACCTGTTTCAATAACTATAACCTTGGACCGACATATCTTAGGCGCCAATAGTCTGTGTAAAATGTATGCTTATGAAACTGCTTATGAAACTAGGGCAATATTCTTATTGTTGCATTATTTGCTTGCTGTGCTCATTGTGTGTGCCGTGACTTGGGAATGGATGGACCCAGTCGCCCCCCCCCGGGTTTTGATGGGGTAGACAGGAGCGTGGGGAGGGGTTGCATGGGAAAGTGTTTAACTTGCAACATTGAAAGTAGCAAGGTCATGTGCAGAGACTGAGAGAATACAAAGAGGTAGTCAGAACAGCACATCGCACCGGCTTTTGCAAAGATAAAGATTGTTATGTTCACCCAATGTTGACCCCTAGGAAGAGGGAGTAACGCCACGTGCAAAGATAAAGATTGTTATGTTCACCCCATGTTGACCCCATGAATTGTTCACCCCATGGCTGCCATGAAGACGGCCTTGGACTTATCAGCGGGCGCAGTAGATCCAAATCTCCCACGCTCTGTCCAGGAGTGGAGGACGGTCTCCAGGGCAGCAATGGCTGACTCACTCTGATTCGCTGCCTAGGGCTCGCCCAGGAGTGAATCCACCAGTAGATAACACCTAGGGAGGAGCAACCGACACAACTCCTCCCACACAACTCCTCCCCGTTTGTGTGTATAAATATTGTAACTTCCTTATACTCGGGGCCCCTGTTCTGTCTGATTGTCCCGATACGTATATCGCACGGTAGTAGAACCAGGGCCCGAATTACTTCGTTATATTGTACTGTTGCTTTTACCATTAAATCAGCTTATTGTTAACCTCATATCTCGGTGTCTGAGTCCTTCCTCTTATAGCAGACCACTCATCAACGAACGGCGCGGAGCGGGCTCGAACCTTCAACCACTCCAAAGGGTGGTGCTCCAACAATTTGGTGACCAACCGACGTGATGAGTAGGGTCTCATAGAAGGAACACCGACAGCCAGCGGACGAACGGTCCAGGGAAGACACCTCGAATACCTCTGACAACTAAACCAGGGCGCCCTACAACTGAAAGGTAAGCAGATACCTGTTATTATCAAAATCTGTGATTGGCTATACTACAAAATTTTAGAGTTGTCCGCGGCATTTTCAGTGTTTTAGTCTTACGGTAAAAAAAACAGTACTACAGAATAACACTTTCCAGTCTCAAAGAGGAGCTGCAGTTGTGTTATATGTGGGGTATTTCAAGAGGAGAAACGCAACTTTCAAAATCAATTTGAAACGACCGGATCTCGCAAACTCTTGCGGTGGGGTTAATCTAGAAGACTAAACGTGACGATAAAGAGATTCTGTAGACTGGGTTTCGACTCCTTGCTAAAAGCCACATCGCCGAAAGGGGGTGTTGAAGCGCTTTTGGAAGTCTTTCCATCTGTTGAAATAAACATCGCACTATACAAGTCAACTAGACTGTACGGGGAATATAAAAACTGTGTTTGTAGATTTCAGTGGTTATAAATTGGTAAAGGAAGTCCAGCTGCAATCATCCTCCGAGATTTCAGTGGTTATAAATTGGTAAAGGAAGCCCAGCTGCAAATACTCAGTGAAATAAGATGACACACACAGTAATTCTTAGACGAATTCTGGGGTTGGGGCTCATCGACTAACGTACACAGGCAACCCTTAGACGGATCTGGGGCTACGTTAGGTATATTTATTTTGAGTGTGATTAACTGTGTTTGTAGATTTCAGTGGTTATAAATTGGTAAAGGAAGTCCAGCTGCAATCATCCTCCGAGATTTCAGTGGTTATAAATTGGTAAAGGAAGCCCAGCTGCAAATACTCAGAGAAATAAGATGACACACACAGTAATTCTTAGACGAATTCTGGGGTTGGGGCTCATCGACTAACGTACACAGGCAACCCTTAGACGGATCTGGGGCTATGTTAGGTATATTTATTTTGAGTGTGATTAACTGTGTTTGTATATTATATGTGAAAAATACGCAGTAAGGGACGCAATTTTCAACATCAATTTGAAAGACCCTTTAAGACCCGACCCCCTCCCTATACGTTTCCCTCCACCTCTACCCCCCCCTCACCCAGTTCCCCTCCCATGACAAACCTTCAGATGCTGTCTACAGACGCATTTTCTGAATCAGAACTAGAAAATGACATCGGAAGGGGAGGGAATTTCAGAATGATAGGAAATGTCTCTCTGATTCCCAACAGACTCACCTCTACTCCCAGGGAAAGGTAGAAAGAATGAATCAGAGTATCAAACAGAAGCTCAGTAAGGCCTGTGATGGCACAGGCATGAACTGGTTAGACGCACTACCTTTGGCCTTATTGTCCCTTCGCAGTTCTGTAAACAGAGGCACAGGCTTCTCTCCTTTTGAGCTAACACCTGGTCACCAGTTTCCTGGACCTGGAGCATTAGCAGTAGGGAAAGAAGTAGAAGAGATGGATAGCAAACCATACTACCAGCAACTTAAGGGCTTGGTATCAGATTTCTCCACCCAGGTTGCCGACGCCAAAGGGGGACCGGAGAAGCACGAGGCTAACACCGCAGAATTCATCTGGCTGAAGGTCATCCGTCCGAAGTGGCTCAACCCAAGGTTCACCGCCCCGCACAGAGTGACTCAGACGACATCACATGCAGTTTGCCTCGAAGGAAAGGGGGAAACGTGGTATCATTGGAGCCAGTGCGCCGTGGGAAAACCTCTAGCAAGGACATTAGACGACATCAGAACTGACATCGCTGCAGCAGGACGAGAGAACGACACATCTGACGACGACAGCCCAGCAGAAGCAACGACCCATACAACAGATGACAAGGACAAAGACACAGAGGTAACAACAGGCGATCTTGGAAAGGGGATTACGGCCGGCGAGGAGGCGGACACGAGTCTACGGGACCCCGCCCCCTGAAACACAGGGCTCCATATAGGACCCGACTTTTTTACTCCCACCTTTAGGGGCACTTTCCAATAAGTAGCAGCATTTTTATGCCCACCTATAGGGCCTCTTTCTAATAAGAGTAGTAGGTTATATATAACGAGAGGATAGCCCTATAGTTAAAGGGCAGTGAAAGTCTCCCCACTCACCAGACCTTATATTTAACAGGTTCTGGGAGCACAGTATTTACCATTACAGGGTACTCTTTTACACCCTAGTTTTAAAAAATCTCCTTAGGAGATTTTAGCATTGTGTTCAGAAGAACCTAATTACAATAACACGGACCACTGATTAAAGGTACTCAATAATGACAGACTGTGGATTACACTTCCTTATTGTTTGTTGGTGTACTCTGCTAGTGGGAATCGTGGTTTACTTGGGACACTGTTTGTATCTTGAACACCATTCTTAGTTATATGGCCCATTAGCGAATAGCCTTATTATTTGATTGGGTGTTAATTCCTTGCGTCCTAGTAAATCTCCTATTATTAATAACAGAAATAACCCTTGTTGTGTTACATTGAAAATAACAACCTAACCATGTATGGGAGTTGGAGATGGTTGCCAGGGCTAGCCCTGGTCAAGATCGTCACCCTTGCCTTTGTTTTTGTTTGAAGTGATTCCATTGACCACCCAGACTCCATTCCCCCGCCAGAGGAGTCCGTAACTAGGGTCAAACGGGCCAAATATGAGGTAGTAGTTACCAAAATGTCTCTGCGTATTGGTGTAACCACAACGTGTCTAGTACTAGTATAGGACATTGGGCCAGGGCTGGTCTCTACTATTATTGTGGAGGCCACCGCCTGTTCACCCGTATCCCCGAACTATCTGTAGGGTTGTGTGCTATGGTGCGCCTCCATGCACCCCTAATGTTACTAGGCGAAAAACTGGTGCACACGGACCCTAAAGCCTCCCTCAACATCAACCTAATCACTCGACGTAGGGGACACGTGTTGTCCAAGCGCTACGCCCCAGACTCCTTTGATTTATCTGTCAACTCTCCCACTTACATGGACTCCATAGGGGTGCCACGGGGTGTTCCCAATGAGTATAAACTCGCTGATCAAGTTGCCGCAGGTTTTGAGAACATTCCCTTCTTCGCAGCTATCTTCCCCATCACCCCTAACAAGAATGTAGACAGGATCAACTATGTACATTACAATGTGCTCCGTTTAGCTAATCTCACTAGGGACGCTGTAGAAGGACTCGCTCAACAGCTGGGGCCGACTTCCCTTATGGCAGTTCAGAATAGAATGGCCCTTGACATGCTGTTAGCTGAGAAAGGGGGTGTGTGTTCAATGTTTGGTGATATGTGTTGTACTTTCATTCCAGACAATACGGCTCCGGACGGTTCCGTCACAAAGGCTTTAGAAGGCCTTCGCACACTATCCAAAACTATGCATGAACAATCAGGGATACACAACCCCTTGGAGGAATGGTTTACAAACATGTTTGGTCAATGGAAAGGTTTAATAATGTCTCTTTTGATTTCTATAGCTACTTTTATTGCCATTTTAGTAACATGTGGTTGTTGTTGTGTGCCTTGTATCCGCTCATTGTGTGTTAGATTCATCAGTTCCACCATTGAAGGAAAAGCTGCCCCTCCCCCTCCGTACCAAATGCCCTTGTTGGCTTATGCGTCGGAGGGAGAGGACGAGTATGATGACTCAGCAGACAAGGACGCAGTTTTAACATACTTTGGTCTCCCTCCACTGTCATAAGAGGTTGTTATGGTGGGCTGTTCCCGAAGGTTTAAAGTACTCTAAATCCCAGCTTCTGATGGATTTATATAATGTTGGGGGACAGACGCAGTAGAAAAGAATGACAGTGGTTATGTTTCGAATGCTTTGTGTAAGTTGATCTCTTGAGGTGAGATCAAAAGGGGGATTAAAGTAACCTGTATAACCTGTTTCAATAACTATAACCTTGACCCGACATATCTTAGGCGCCAATAGTCTGTATAAAATGTATGCTTATGAAACTAGGGCAATATTCTTATTGTTGCATTATTTGCTTGCTGTGCTCATTGTGTGTGCCGTGACTTGGGAATGGATGGACCCAGTCGCCCCCCCCGGGTTTTGATGGGGTGGACAGGAGCGTGGGGAGGGGTTGCATGGGAAAGTGTTTAACTTGCAACATTGAAAGTAGCAAGGTCATGTGCAGAGACTGAGAGAATACAAAGAGGTAGTCAGAACAGCACATCGCACCGGCTTTTGCAAAGATAAAGATTGTTATGTTCACCCCATGTTGACCCCTAGGAAGAGGGAGTAGCGCCACGTGCAAAGATAAAGATTGTTATGTTCACCCCATGTTGACCCCATGAATTGTTCACCCCATGGCTGCCATGAAGACGGCCTTGGACATATCAGCGGGCGCAGTAGATCCAAATCTCCCACGCTCTGTCCAGGAGTGGAGGAAGGTCTCCAGGGCAGCAATGGCTGACTCACTGATTCGCTGCCTAGGGCTCGCCCAGGAGTGAATCCACCAGTAGATAACACCTAGGGAGGAGCAACCGACACAACTCCTCCCACACAACTCCTCCCCGTTTGTGTGTATAAATATTGTAACTTCCTTATACTCGGGGCCCCTGTTCTGTCTGATTGTCCCGATACGTATATCGCACGGTAGTAGAACCAGGGCCCGAAGTACTTATATTGTACTGTTGCTTTTACCATTAAATCAGCTTATTGTTAACCTCATATCTCGGTGTCTGAGTCCTTCCTCTTATAGCAGACCACTCATCAACGAACGGCGCGGAGCGGGCTCGAACCTTCAACCACTCCAAAGGGTGGTCCTCCAACAAAGGGCAGATTAATGGTTATCAAAGTACAAATTTCCCAAATCACTTCATTAACGGTTTCAAGGGACAATATTTACACAAATTAATGGGTTTGGATGATGGGGGAAATCCGTGTCACAGGCTCTTTAAAATAATGAAGCTTAACAGTACATGCAGGATGTTAGCCAAGCGGCTGCTGCTAACAATCAAAACCATACGTTACCGGGAGTGGGAGCGAGAGCACTGCCTTCACCAGCTGATTTAAATAATTAAGCTTAACAGTACATGCAAAGTGTTAGCCTAGCGGCTGCTGCTAACAATCAAGTGAGACCAAGTCAAAACACAAATGTTAAGACCAGATAATTAGCTTCTAAAGAAGAGAACCGCACGCATAGAACAGTAGTTACAAACGTAACCGTGGCCAGTGCTTAAAAGTGTCGGCCAAACGGCTGCACACTAGCGATAATATAATATAGGGAGGGATGAAACCCTCTTTAATGGCCACACATGCAGAGCACACAGCACACACAGTGAAGGTGTTCTCTGCATCTAACCCATCCTAGTGCTGGGAGTCTAGTACTAGGAGCAGTAAATACAACGATATAGTTAGGCTGAGCCGCGCTACAGCTAACTAAATTGAACGAGAGACGCAGCTAAAGCTGGAAACTCAAAAATGCTAATGATAGCTTGGCACAACGCCACGGTCAGAAAAGGTACAAAAGAGCACCACAAGGGCAACTCTTGGGAGAGGGGGGGAAAACGCTGCCGTCACCAAAAAGTTCAAGCCAAATAGCAAACAAGACAGTAATCAGGACAACTTAGCTGGGAGAAGGAGCGGAAACGCTGCCATCACCGACCAAGCCGACACCAACCTGTCCGATCGAAGTTTCTGCGCAGCCGGCCACAGCTCCTGGAGAACGAGTAAGCCCGCGGCTCCGACTGGATCAGTCGCAAAGCTGCACGCAGCCAGCTGTTTGCAGAAAAAAACCTTAGATCAAACGTTCCAACCGAAGGCTGTAGGCTGCAAGAATGCAGCCACGGTACTCTCGCACAGCGAGAAGATGAAAAGGAACAGATCCTCTGACGACACCGGCAGATATAGCCGGTGTCACGTGGGTCACAGGTGACTTTGTTGTTATTTGTACTCGAGCTGCGCATGCGCGCGATGGACATATCCAGTGCTAAAGCACCGCCTATGGCGGTCAGTAGGGACGAAATAGAACAGACAAAACCAAAAACACTCCAAGCACCCGTCATTCATACTGAAAGCAGAAAAATTAAAAAAAACACACTCATACTATGCATTCATGAGTCAAGAGTACAGTTTATGGTCAAGGGGGAGGACCCATGCCAATTATATTTATGATGTTATTCATAAAGTAACCTGTATATCCTATATAACCTGTTTCAAATTATAACCTGTTTTAATAATTATAACTTTGTCTGTGTAAAATGTATACTTATGAAACTAGACCAAGTGTTCTTATTTTTCCTTTGTTTGCTGTGGTCAATTGTGTGTGCGTTGACTTAGGAATGTAGAGGATCCAGTCGCCCCCCCCCGGGTTTTTAATGGGCCGGATAGGAGCATGGGGGCGTTGCAGGAGAAAGGTAATAAAACTGACACCATTGAGTCTATGCAGAGATTGTACTGAGAGAAAGATTGGGATGCGAGTGGTACGGCCAGGTGCTGAGGATAAACGAAGATAAGGATTGGTACCTCACCCCCGTTCAACCCAGAATTGTTTATTTTATGGCTGCCATAAAAGATGACCTGGGACTGATCGGCGGCGCAGGAGATCCAAACTTCCCACACCTATGGCTGACTCACTCTGATTCGCTGTTTAGACCTCGTCAATGGCTGACTCACTCTGATTCGCTGCCTAGGGCTCGCCCAGGAGTGAGTCCACCAGTGGATGAACACCTAGGGAGGAGCAACCGACACAACTCCTCCCACACAACTCCTCTCCGTTTGTGGGAATAAATATTGTGAATTCTGTACACTCGCGGCCTCTGTTCGGTCTGACTGTCTGATACGTACATCGCACGGTGGAAGAGCTGAGGCCCGAAGTACTTCGTTATATAAGTACTTCGTTATATTGTACTGTTGTTTCTACCATTAAATCAGCTTATTGTTTAATCTCATATCTCTGTCTGAGTCCTTCCTTTTTATAGCAGACCACTCATCAAACGAACAGCGCGGAGCGGGCTCGAACCTTCAACAACTGAAGGGTGCTTCAATCCAACATTCACCACCCTTGAGCACAATGTAGTTCAGTCACTATGGTGTCATATGAACATGACGACAATTCTAGATGCCTATTCTATGTCTTTTGGAACCTTCTTATCCCTCCAATAGCTGCATTGACTAAAATGGCAGAGCAAAAGCTGATCTGGCTGTCAATTACGACTTAGAATAGCAAAAGCCATTAAAACAGCCAATATTTCACCGAACTCAGATCATAAAAAAAAGCCACAGCTACACCAAAGTATAGGTCAAGTTATTTCTTGACATAGCACAGCCAACTAAGCACAAGCACAGCCAAGTGTAGCAAATTGCAGCTCCAACCATGGCTGCGGCAGCGTGGCTGGGGTGAAGAGAGAGCGATTTCTGGCTGCTTCACGTGTCTATCAACTGTAGTCTTCTCCTATTGGCCGGCATCGATGGGGGCGGGCCCAAGGCACATCCTGTCGTTTTTCTGATTTACACATTTAAATTTACAATATTCTAATATCTGTTGGTCATTTAAACATTCCCTAAGAATAGTATTGCAGCGTCAATAAGTGAGGGTTAAAGACAGTGTCTTTAGTGTGCAACACCACGTGTCATTTCTCCTTAAATTCACTTTTTTTAAACGTAATATTAGCCACATGCTAATGCTAACCAGAAGTGATGATATTTACTCGCGGAAACCGGAAGTCGTGTGTGAACATTCAGTTTTCAGAATAAAAGCAGTTTTAAATTAGAAAAGTGTATGTGAACTTCCGGTTTTCAGAATAAAGCAGTTTTAAATTAAAACAGTGTATTTAATTTAAATTACGCCATATAAACATTGATTTTATTTCTTACAAATCCTACCTTGTGTTCCTGATTTTGTTCATCGTGGTTTGTACATGTTCATTTTTTCTTTTTTCATAAACTTTTTGTAAGTAAAGGCTCGCTTTTGGTTAAATCTACCTGCCATCTTTTACTGCTCTTGGGTCCCTGACCGTACGAACCGACCACAATGGACTCAGCACTACTTCGTAAGGAGGAACTATATGATTTGTCTTACACTCTTGTGTGTATTTCTGGGGAGTGGAAGAGAGCCTCCAGGTCAAGATGGCTGCTCTTCAGATGGCTCCCCAGGAGGTGGGGAATAAGCCCTGGCTAAAGAACTTGTTTCCCCACCGTCTACAAAATGTTTGTATGACTCCTGATTCCCAGCCTGCACCAGTCAGACCCTCTTTCTGCCCTGTTTCTTCTTATCTGCTCCTGCCTTACCCAGGGTTGCCAACTCTCACGCATCTGGCGTGTGACACACGCTTTCACTCTCAATCTCACGCTCTCACGCTGCCCAAACTATTCTCACGCCAAAAACAAGATGAACCGGCGATCGTTTTTGGTTGGTTATTTACAATGTTGAGTTGACAGCTGCTCAAGCTGTCGATCCGCTCCCTCCCCTCCCCCACCACTCTTAACAACGTTAACAGACAGCAGAGCAGTGGGAGCCGGTTGGTCAATCCCCGACCCGTATTGCGCATGCGCAGATCTAAGATCCAGTAGAAATGATAAAAAGTAAAAGTCTGCTGCTTATTGTTCTACTAGGCCAAAATAGAGTCAAAGAGTATATGAGAGTGAGAGTGCGTTAATTAATATATTTGGCAGTTTGGAGTAAGTCTGTAGATTTGTTTGTCTGTGTGTTTCACGTATAGGCCTCTCACGATAATTAATTTTGTTGGATACATTTTCCCGGAAATGATTGCGATAAACGATAATATTGTCGGCACCGTTGTATGACCATTTTAGACCACTGACATAATGATAATATATAATAATAATTCAAGTACATCCTTTCAAACTGCTAGTCACATCCTCATGTAAATGGCAATTTATCGAGGTCAGAAAAGTTATCGAGTTCATTTTTATTTATCGTACGATAACTCAATTAATTGCTTATCGCGACAGGCCTATGCACACAATAAAACAGTGGAAACAAACATCGGTTTGTCCTATCTCTGCCAAATCCTGGGATTCCGTCTGGCCTTGGGAGGTCCGGAGCCTACGCCACATGTCCAGGCTTCCTAGAAGGAGACGCAAGGCAAAGCTCCCCAGCCGTTTCTTTGAAACAGAGTGAAATATTTACAATGATATTTGTATTGTTTTTGAGCTGTCCCTTTTTTGAGCTGTTCCTTTTATATTTGGATGTCAGGATTGTTTCTGTTGTGAAATGTCTCGTGCTTCCTTGTGTTTGCTTTTTCTTCAAAAATCTTGTGACCAAGATTGAACTAAGTGTTTTCATGTTTTAGTTTTTATTTTACTGTTCTATGTGTTATTTTTTTGTTTCCTTGTTTGATAATCAATTTTTAAATCAACACAGGCTAAAGAACTGCTCTTCAGAATTCTAACAGCAAGCAGTACATAACCAGTTTGCGAAAACTGTACGGTCTCAGTGTTTCTATAAGGAAGTAAAATGAATGAGAATCCTTAATGTAGTACAGATATCTAAAGTTGTCATAATCATTAATCCTCAACTAAAGAAAAAAAAAGATCCTCCCTTTACGCTGTACATCATGTAATATATATAAAGTTTATGGGCTTTTAACTGGAGTTAAACCTTATCACGAGTGTAAAACTCATTGCTTTGCATTGCTCATCTATCATGCATGCACCATCTGTCTGTGGATTCATTCCATTTTTTCTCTCTCCTCATATGTTTTGTCGCTCTCTTTCACAGTCTGTCTCCCTCACATTGGGCTGCTGTCTTTTTAATATCAGGATTCTGCCAGTGATCAGGTGACAGGGGTGTACACCATGTCAGATTAGCAAGTCTGCCATATTACCCAGAAATGTGTGGGAGACTACAAAGCCTTGTCAAATGCCAGAAAGGATCCTTGTATAATCTCTCAGTACAAACTCTGCCGCAGGACACAGCAGCTGTTTTTTCTGCAACGCCACAAAAAAGTATAAGGCAGAGGAACCGCTTTTTAATCACATGTTCAGCCAACTGAGGTGTGTAGTTGTTTACAAGTAATAATAATAATACGGTTTATTTGTAGCATTTTTCATGCACCGGTTGCAGCTCAAAGTGCTTTCACAGGGCACACATCACAATTTAATCAGGCCAGACGTTAAAACCTTTAAGTACATATGCATCATAACAACATGATATACTGTAACAGTTTAACACTTTAATATGTTACTCATGTCACTTGTGTTTTTTTATATTACTGCTACACATTTTCAGCCATGGTTGCAAACTTATTTGTCTTCATTTGGATTGGATTACTATTGAGTGCTTTTTCTCTATATTAAAGGTGGGGTATGTAATTTTGGAGAAACCAGCTCGAGTGTACGGAGCCCCTAAAGGTTCATGCAGAGAAAAAAAAAGTATCTTGTGCGCACGATATACTTTCTCGTTCGCACAAAATACTATTTTGTGCGCACGAGATAGTATTTCGTTCGAACGAGAAAGTATTTTGTTAGTTTCTCGTTCGCACGAGAAAGTTACCGGTGCGCCAAGTAGGTTTCATTGCAGACTGTTATGTTTATGTGGAGAAATGGCAGTGCTGTAGTGCCGAGAGATAGGAGTCAGAGGCGGTGCATCGAAGGTGCAAAAGGTTACTTTATTGAGGAGCAGAAAAGCACATGTTGCTGGCTTGCAGTCCGAGTAGAGAAGAGAAAGAGAAAGGAAGGAGGACACAGTATATACACCGGAGGTACAGTAAGCATAAGTGTCCGTGCGGAACAATACCCCCAAACCGTAGTTCCATGAGTGAATTATGTAACATGAGTAAATTAGTGCTCACTACACAAGCCCCCCCAGAATTCAAACATGGCACAATCCTCGCGTCCGGGAGGAAGCACCACAGGGGCCGAGGAGGGTGGGGCCGCAGGCGAGGGCCGGGCCACGGAACGGGCCGTCGGAAGGAGGCCGCAGGAGAGGGCAGGGGCCCAACGAGGGCGAGGGCACCCCCACTGGGGGCTGGGGGGGCGTGCCACGGAACGGGCCGTCGCAAGGGGGCCGCGGTAGGCGTCGTGGCGAATGAAGAAAACATCCGCCAGCCGCAGAAAGCTGGGTCGCTGTGCGACGTGGGGACGGGCGTGAATACCCCGGTGGTCCCCAGCAGGGAGGAGCGCTGCGCGGCCGCAGGCGAGGGCACAGCGGCGGCGGGCACGAAACCCTCGGGAGGAAGGAGCTGTGGACAGGGGAGAGGCCAGACGGGGCAACGTCCGAAGCCGCCGTCGAGGCGAACCGTGAGCCGCGGTTAGAGGAGAGGCCAGGCAGGGTCCAGAAGTGCGCCACCCACGGGCCGATGAAGGCGTGGGCGACGTCCGAAGCTGTTGCCGAGGCGAGGGAAGAGGCCAGACAGGGTCCCGAAGCGCGCCACCCACGGGCCGAAGAAGGCGTGGGCGACGTCCGAAACTGTCGAGGCGAGGGGAGACGGGGTCCAGAAGAGCACCACCCAGGCGCCGAAGAAAACGTGGGCGACGCCCGAAACCTCCGTCGAGGTGGCGAAAAAGTGAGAGGGTCCACACGAGGCCGACCAGACATGATCGAACCTCCTCTCAGGCACCAGGGAAAAGCTCAAAAGGGTCATCCTGTCCACGATCAAAAACAGGTGGGCGAAATTGTGAGAGGATCCACACGAGACCAACCAGACTTGGTCGAACCTCCTCTCCGGCACCACCAAACAAAAAGGGGTCAACAGTCGGATGTCAACCGATGGATGTCATTAGCCGTTAGCAGCTAGTCGTTAGCTGTCGTCGTTAGCCTTTAGCTGTCGTCGTTAGCCGTTAGCTGTAAGCCGTTAGCTGTTAGTCGCTGTCGTCGGCCCCGGAGCCTCTGCTAGGCGGTGTGCCTCTACCAGGGAAGGCGCCGCTGCGAGTCGGGGCCAGCACCTCAGGGGTAAATCGACGGGCGGCCAGGAAGAACCGGTCAGCTTCTTCGGCTAAAGCGCGGGGCTCAACACTAGCCGTGTTAGCGAGCGCTGTCTGGACATGCAGCCGCATGGCCCGAAGAAAGCATCGTCTCCATGTGGCTGGAAGGCTTGCTGTCTCCCGGTGCCGAAACGATGTGGAAATGGCTAGCGTCGTCCGCGGCCATTCCGGAGGGCGAATCGAGCCTCAGTCCGTGCGCACAGGCAGCCACGGACGCCTCCAAAAATCTCCGGCAGTTTGCGAAAAACGGCGTTACTAGCCATGTTCGTCCAGTCTCGGTAACTTCAGCGAGACTTATGTCAGGGTCACCAGTGTAGTGCCGAGAGATAGGAGTCAGAGGCGGTGCATCGAAGGTGCAAAAGGTTACTTTATTGAGGAGCAGAAAAGCACATGTTTCTGGCTTGCAGTCCGAGTAGAGAAGAGAAAGAGAAAGGAAGGAGGACACAGTATATACACCGGAGGTACAGTAAGCATAAGTGTCCGTGCGGAACAATACCCCCAAACCGTAGTTCCATGAGTGAATTATGTAACATGAGTAAATTATTATTATTAATCCTCCTTCGCGTCGAAAGGAGCCAGTTGAGGTGGTTCGGGCACCTAGTAAGGATGCCACCTGGGCGCCTCCCTAGGGAGGTGTTCCAGGCACATCCAGCTGGGAAGAGACCAAGGGGTAGACCTAGGACCAGGTGGAGGGATTATATCTCTTCGCTGGCATGGGAGCGCCTTGGGATCCCCCAGTCAGAGCTGGTTGATGTGGCCAGGGAAAAGAAAGTTTGGGGCTCTCTGCTGGAACTGCTACCCCCGCGACCCGACCACGGATAAGTGGGAGAAGATGGATGGATGGATGGATGGATGGAGTAAATTAGTGCTCACTACAGTGCATACATTATTTGAGATATATTTCAAACTCATCATTTAGGGACATTTTGGCCAGGGGTTTAGAGCTATTTGTTTAAGCATCGGATTCGCAAAACAGAGTCTATGAATTCATGTCCGTGACTCTCACAGTATCTGCTGCCCACAGCTGTTTTATAGAAGGAAAACCTCCTTCACTTTATGAAATCTCTGCGGCACCAGTGCTACGAAGCAGGATTTGCTATTTACTATTCATTCATGAAGTATGACGCTGCGCTGTCAGCAGGCTTCTCCATGTTTGTGATTGGTCAAATGTCGCTAACCCCGTCCCTTTCACCTGAACGCGCTCTCAGCCGGACAGAGAAACCCTGGTTGATTTACTGAGTTGATAACCAGCTTTGTAGGACCGCTTAGCGATATCGCGTTTGTTAGGGTTAGTTCAGCCAGGTAACTCAAACATATCCAGGGTCTGTTGAACTGGCTTCGTCGTACAGGGCACTGGAGGCAGTAACGTGTAACTCAGCAGAATCTGAGAAGAGCAGCACCAGCTGCAAAGAGCTGTGCCTTTTTACTGTTTACTTCACTGTGTTTCCCTTCATTAGAACAGCTGAATAGAGATCGAGGCTGCTACGTTTAACCACACACACCTCTACACACATCAAACTGCCCGAGTATTCCCCCTATTACTCGTTTTATGAAGGAGATGTCCGGTCACCATGGCGCATGATGTGTGTGTGTTTGCGCTCAGCTCCGCACTGTGTGTGTGTGTTCGGTGTGTTTGTGTGTGTCCGACACCACTGGCATTTGTTTTCAAATGACCACGAACAGTAATTTACACAAATCTGGTTTTCCATAGTTATATGTGTATTCCCAAGTGAAAGAAATCCGTTTAATCTTAATCTCGATGTAGTGCTATAGTCCTGCCGGAGTGCACCGGAACGAACGACAATATCATAAACAAATGCCCACAAATGCCCCCCCCCCCCCCCACACACACACACCATGGCGACCGGACATATTCTTCATAAAACTAATAATATGGCGTAATAATCGGGCAGTTCGATGTGTTCTACCATAAGAAAGTATCTTGTGGGAACGAGAAAGTATCTCGTGCGCACGAGTTAATAAAGCGTGGCCTCGTTTTATTTATTTTTCTCTCTGAACCCTCCAGGGCTCCGTACGAGTGCGCTAGAATTTGAAACTACGCAGCCGAAAGAAATCTGCCTCTTCCTTACAGAGCCCCTCCTCCAACACACACGAAAGCGCACATGACCAATGAGGGCACGAGATAAGTTTGTGCACAGATGGAAGGCTGACAGGCAGGTAGGCCATCCAGTTATTTTAGCCGGGCCGGCTAAAATGATTGGTCGTGCTTTTTACAGCGCTACGGCTTCCACAGATGAATTTTTTTAATGTATTTATTGTCAAAGCATTTCATATATTCATTGCTATCGGGATGTTAAGAGCATTCCATGGAATATAACAAAAAGTGTTTCTGAAATAAATTACATATCCCACCTTTAAGTTAGCTTACTCTTTGTTATTGCTATTGACTATTAAAGGAATTCTAATTCTGAAGAGACAAGAAATGTTTGTAGTTTGTCATCCTTCCTGTTCCAGATTTAGTTTAGAATACTGCAGCATCACATCTTTTTTTATGTCATTTTCCAGCCAGACATGTAGCAAATTATTGACGCTAATGGGCTACCCCACACTGGAGACAGTTTCTTTGTTGTGAGACCATTTCCTCACAACATGTTTCAAGTAACATACTCCCGTCTTTCTGGGAGTCCAATCTCCTGAGAGATGTTTGCACTTGATGTTTCTTCGACACCATGAACACCATCGAACAAATTCTACTTTTAAAACACGGCATCATAAAAGCCAAAGACGGAGAACATCTAGAAAGTTCGCGATAAAGAGAAGCTAGTTTTCACGGCTCCATAACACCATAAATTGACTCTTCAAAGCTCAATGGCTGACCTACTTTTGTGCAGCCAATTATATTATGTCTCCCTCTTGCATCTTTTTAAAGTGGGTCAAGAAACACAAGATGTCTGAGAACAAACTTTGTGCATTTGAACAAAGGTGTGATATTTGTTCTTCTTAACTGACTGATGATTTATAAATGTATTGGGTTGTCAGGATCAATTCAGCATGAATTCCTTGGATAAACAGAAAACTGTTGATATAAATGGAAAGATGTTTAAGAAGAAGACATACCGAGAACTAAGATGAAAGAAGTATTTTGTTGAAAGAGCAGCTGAAAACCAACTTCAGTTATGCTATGACTTCTTGCAGATATCTTCAGCAGGTAAAGTAGTATTCTAATAAACAGAACTTTTCTGTTGCTCTGCTTTTGTTTAACATTTCCATGAAAGTGGGATGTTTTGGAAATTGTGTGTACCTCTACTGTATGACTTACAATATGACCAACAACAACACATTTTTTGTTTTCTTCAAGAAGTCCCAATGTTAAAAGTGCTACAGGACAGCAAGTGTGGCATTTTTAATTAATATGTATCATGCCCATAAATGTTCACCAGTAAGTCGCAACTTTTGCAGTCTGAAGTTCGGTACTGGATGGGAAACTTACAGTCAAACTCCTTTTTCCCCGAATGAGTTTTGTTCTAGTTCCGCGCTGGTGCTAGTTTGGTTGAATATTGGTTTTCAATGTTTGACCAACTGCCAACCAGGTGTGTTTTTTCCAACAACCAGAGCCCTGTAGGCAGGGCCGTATCCAGGATTTCATAAATACCGAGGTCCAAACATGCTAGGGGGGTTCGGGGATATACTCCCCCGAGATTTTTGGGATTTTCATGATCTAGTTAGGTGCTTTTTAAGTCCTGTGGGGGTTCACAAATTGGATAATATATTGATTTCAAACCATGTCAGTGGGCTGCAGCATAAATAATTTTTGAAAGTGTAATGCACAACAATCAGTTGATTGTTACATATTAATGATCTGGACATGCAGAAGAGGCTAAAATGATCACAAAACATTGTCAACATTCATTTTCCATGTCTCTCTTCTTTCCATAACCTGCACCCTCTCTTCCATCTTCTTTAGTCTCTCTGTCTTCTTCCTGTTCATTACTCTCTCTGTCCTCTTCTCTTTCTCTTTGTTCAATCTCTCCCTCGTTGTTCACTTTTTGCTCCTCCTCACTTGTTGCTCCTGCCAGTGAATTAAAAACAATTCAGCAATTTAGTTCATTTCACTTGTTTGTTTGCATTATTCTCAAAAGAGAACAAAGATGTAAGTAAATTGTGTTTTATACAATTGTATGTTATTATGACATCATAACTGCAATAGATGTATGTTGTTTTAAAATTATGCCTATTGTCTATATTGTAAATGAAGACTATTGTTATAGATATATAGATAGATAGATGGGGTTATTAAGCCTAAATTCTTTTGTGTGACTTACCTGCAGTTCCTCCCTGACTTCCATCACTTTGTCTCTTTCTCTTTCTCTCTGCCTGTCCTGTCTCTTCCTTACCAAAGCTGAGCTTCGACTGACGTAGTCTTTTCATTATATCCGAGTCAGTGTAAAAAGAAAACAATACAATGTTATATCTTAAATGTTTTACTCAAATTGAAATGAAAGAAAAGTATTACAACGTTTGTTAAAAGGTAATCTTTCTGACATTGGATGAATGTAATTAACTTTAGCTCTCTAGCTAGTTTATTCACGCAATTTAAACTAAAGTATAGCCTATAGCTGCAATATAAGTTAGTGTGCATGTTGTCGGACGTCCACTGACTAACATAGAGCGTTCACACAGGATCTGCTGGTCATATGATTTCCTGATGAACAGAAACACAAGCAGCCCGCTGGACTTAGATCTCTAGATACCTCATCACTCCTCCGCTGATCCGATACAAGTCCGGGCTGCGGTGGTTTGTTGATACATGTCGTCTTCTTCTGTTTGCTTTAATCGAGGCTAAGTAGTTATGCAGCGCCCCCATCGTCAGTAAATGGAAGTACTACAAAGAACCCCGTTTAGTGCAATTATTTCACATGTTTTGTTATATACAGCTCGGAAAAAATTACCGAGGTCCGGACCTCGGTGACCTCAATGGTGGTTACGGCCCTGCCTGTAGGAGCCAAGTCATGACACCATTGTTTATTTCACTGTCTTTTTTGACAAACAAACTAAATAGTACCTGTGTGAAAAATGCAGTCCATATATGTATATGTAAGTAGAGCTTCACAATTCAAAAACAAGAAACAGAAGCAAGAGACCAAAAATAAAGAGTAGGCCATTTATTGAAAACTGAACTTAAACTCAAACAGGCTGACCGTTGTTGATGATAACTTGTTTACGCATGCTTGATGCAAGAGTTTCCATGAGGCTGGTGGGAATGTTGCTCCATGTGGTGAAGATGGCTTCAAAAAGGGTATCCACGGTTTTTAAACTTCCCTTCCCATCCATCCCCAAACGTTCTCCATGGGATTTAGATCAGGGAAACACGCAGGATGCTCCAAAAGAGCAATGTTATTCTCCTGGAAGAAGTCCTTCGTTAGGCGGGCGTTGTCCTGTTGAAAGACCCAGTCATCACCATACAAACGAGGGTCCTCAGTCAAGAGGGATGCCCGCTGCAACATCTCCACATAGCCAGCTGCCGTTTGACACCCTGCACAACCTGAAGCTCCATTGTGCCATTGAAGGATCTCCTTGTCATGCCAGTAACGTTGGTAGCCATCAGGACCATCCAGGTTACTTTTTTTCTCGCCAGAGAATAAAACTTTCTTCCAACTTTCAATGTCCAATGTTTGTTGCTCCCTTGCAAAGTCGAGACGGGTAAGTTTGTGGAGTGGGAGGAGAGGTGGCCTTCAAATACGTTTTTTGTTCTTTGAGCCCTGCTCTTGCAGATGCCGTCTTATGGTTATAAGGCTGCAGTCAGCATCGGCCTTAATTTTGGTCGAGGATTGGCATGTGTCTTTACGGACAGCCTGTAGGATCCTCCGGCTTAGCACAGGTTACATTTTTTTGGGTCTACCACTTGACTTTTTTCTCCTGAAACCCTCAGGATCTTTTAACCTCTTATTGTTGTGTTTGCCCCCGCCGGCGGGGGCAAAAACAACAATAATTGCACGAAACTGTGTCTCAGGGCTTCTTAACATTTAACAACCTATTAATGTGTCATACCCACTTAACGGGAACAAACTCAGCTATCAGACAATATTAATCATTTGTACCTAAACGAAACACAAGGGTAACACCAAGCGTCTAAATCAGCACTAAGCGGAAAAACTGCTAACGCACTTAGCACATAACTCACGTTAGCGATATTGTATATTTCATGCTATCTGCACAAATAGATGTCACATGAAATCACTGTGCGACCAAAACTCACGGCAGCGAAAGCCAGGAAAGACAACACACAACTTCACTTTACGGGGCCAAAACGGCAAATACGTCTTACCTTTGCTGTTTTCTGATCAAAAGTTGTGTTCAAGGCATTCAAACGCATATAAATGCTGCTGAAGGTTAATCCAATGTCTCTGTGTCACTTTGAAATGATTACTGATAATCCATCATTACATGTATGGCAATAAATGTATTTTTCATATAGACTGTAACGGAGCTTCAGGTTTTGGGCAAGCTGCGTGCGCATCATGTGGCATCAGAAAAAAAAATACAGTAGCCTACTATTAGTTATTAGAAATCAGCTGTTTATTAGGCTGCATTTATGCAGTTCAAGGGATAATTCTCACCCACCTCTTGCTCTTGCCCTGCACTTGTATGTGCCAGTTGAGCTGGTTCTTCCACCAGCTCAACTCTCTGTCCCTCATCATGAACGCAGGAGGCTGGCTGTATATCTGAACTCGCGCCCTCATCATTCTCTTCATCATCTTGCACTTGTTCTAAGCTGCTGATGATAGTGCTTGTGGCAGCACTGCTGCCAAAAAGATCTGTCAATTTGCAACATTTATATGCTTCACCTGCGAGTGACTTCACCTTTTTTTCTCTTGCCTTCTCGGCCCAACCTTTTTCTTTTCGTTTTCTTTGATTTTTATCCATGTTTTTTCATTTTCCCTGTCTGCCGCGGCGTCTAATCCCTTCTCTTCGTGTGGCCGGTCTTTTTTCTTCTTCGTGTGTGATTATTTGACAGATAAGAACCATACAACTGCATTAGCAGCCGCTGTCGCCCTCTGTCGGCCGTCAGCGCAACTTAAATGATGACGGAAACACATTTTTTTTTAAGGGCCGGCCGGTCGTCAAGGGCCGTTGAACGGCAGGCCGTTCTGTGGTTCTCCAGATTCTACAGATGGCCAGTCCGCCCCTGGGTTAAAGGCAGTATTGCAACGCTCTCAAGTTACTGTTTATTGCAACACTCTCAAGCTCCTGTTTATTGCAACGTTCTCAAGTTCCTGGTTATTGCAACGCTCTCAAGTTCCTGTCTTTTGCACCGCTCGCTAGTTCCCTATCAGGGCCAGTGCCCCTCTGAGTCTGACACGCTCCGAACTATTTGGAGACGCACGCCAAGTCTCCAGCTGCTGTCTGCCGACCAGATCCCTGGGTCACTCAGCATTGAAAATGCCGCTTAAGGTGAGAGTGATAACTTTTAATTCCTCTCGGTCTGAGGTGTTCCTGACTGAGAGTGGACACATAACTATTTTAACTCGGGCCATGTCTTGGCAAGCTTTCACTGGTTAATGAACAAGAGAGTATGGAGTGCAAATAGTGCCACTCGTTGTCATTTGCCCACCAGTGCCAGTGACTGTTCCATTTTACTCCTTAGCGGCCAGTGAGTGAGAGCATGTTCACTTAAGGAGTTTTCCCGTAAGGTGTGGGTTATTCATCCTAACAGTTGCATGTGTGTAGTGGTTTCTTTAAATAGAAGAGTCATGTGTGTAGTGATTCCCTAATAGAAGTGCCATGTGTTTACTAAGTTATTTGCATGTTATGTGACCTTTACTGTTATTTTGACCATTGGTAGTCCCTGCGGCCAGCAGGCTGACATGGTCCCTTAGGTGTTGCTGTCCATAAACTTAATTTATAATAAAGATTATTGTGTTACCTGATATCTGCCTGCTCCTCGTGTGTGTGGGTTAATTGGGGGATTAAAAGAACTGGGTGCCAGCCAGTGGGCCATTACATGGAGGGCTCACTCGCGACAAATACACCCAAATGTACCCAGAGGTGAGTCCGCCTGGACCTACTTTTTCTAAACCTCTCTAAAAAGGTCAAATTTCACTTATTTTTCATCAATCTTGATACAGCGTACTTATTATATGTTATAGTTTGGATTGTTTTACTATGTTAAATCTGAATTTACTTATTAAAATAAAAACATCTGTATTGATTCTGACACTTCTCCAGCCAACTCACAGGTGTATCATTGCTTTGAGAAAAAAAAATATTCATTTACCCCTTTTAGAAGTGAAGATATAGTCATTTGTTCTGGGCATGTCATTTTCGAGCCTGAGGCCTGAAAAACAGGTTAAGAAATGTAAAATGACAGTCTTACTGCGTCCGACCTCGGCAGCGATGGCGCGTTGTGAGAGGCCTGTTTGAGCAGCTCAACAATCCTGCCACGTTCAAAGACAGAAAGCCTTTTTGCCTTTGCCATCAGGAGGTCATGACAGTGTGAATGCCTGAATGAAAATGACATGGAAGCCAGATTTTTGTGCAGATCTTAACTTTTTAAGGCTATGGTCTTAAACTTTTGATCAACTGATGAACAGCCTGTTTAAGTTTAAATGCAGTTCTCAATTAATGTCCTACTCTATTTTTGGTTTCTTGCTCCTGTTTCTTCTTTTATCATTTCTAAGCTCTACTAACAACCTGGTTACGATCCACCAGTGCGAAATGGGAATTATTGTAATTTTTCCCCCGGTCTTAAGATTTTGTTCAGGAGTGTATAAAAACCCCAGGAAGCGGAACACTAACTGGGTATTCATATGGCATAGCCAGCACCACTGCAGTGGAAATTGTTCAACCGCTCTGAGCTGGCCATGGCACTGCTTCGGTGGAAAAGGGATATCGGAGAGTCTTTTCACAGAAATGGCAACAGTAGACCGAAATACACAAAATGAAATAATAAAACCAAAATAACTAGCTGAAAGACAACCAAACGCTTCATAAAGCTGAGGGATAATTCTGTCTTGGTTTGTCACTAGTGATATCTGTCATATTTGAACCATTGGGAATACAAACATGTTGATAACACCACTTTAAATGCATATGTAACTGATGAATTGTGTACAGTATGTGAAACATGTTCATACAAATGTCCCACTATATGCCATAGGAAAGCTTGACTTTATGATAATATACAAAAATTAGGATAAAAAAGGTCATCTACATATTTATTTTGAGTTTTTAAAGTAAGAAGCAGGTGTCAAAGATTACGTAAAACATTTGGCACATACTACATCCAAGTTGTGTATATACTGGCATTGCAGAATGGAAATATAGAGCAGCAGTAATCATGTATAACCCTTATTTATTCAGCATTATGGGGATTTTCTGATGCCTTGATATATCTGCACTTTTAGAAAATCCCAGCATTATCATTCAAATGGCATTAGACAGGGGCTCTCAGTCTCAATCACTGTAAAAGTCATGTCTGTTTTTTCAAAAATGCTACACGTATCACCAAGATGGATGTGTCTGGCATAAGTACCGGTATCTCATTTTGTAGAACAGGCATTACTGAAAACAACCTCGGCAGAGAGCAGTTCAATTCTTTATAACTTCATTACTAGTCCCAACAAGACACAAGACAAACAGAGGTCTGAGTGGATGTACAAATGCTGAAGTGAGGTGTGAAACAAGGAATAAAGCTGCTTAACAACTCTCTCTATTTCTGTACAAAAAAAACAGCTTACACCTCCACCCAAACAAAGCATCTGTCTGCTAAAATCCCTGAGATAACAAGGCATGAAGTCTCTGCTACAGCTGATAACTTATTTTTGATTTCCAACTTCATATCGCCTTTCTGAGCAGCCTGATGAATTGAAGAAAAGGGCTGGCACCAGTAAATGTTGCACTAGATGTGCTGAAAGCTCAAACCCATACTCAATACCAGTAAAACTGACCGATTTAATGCAAAACGCTTCCTGAAAATACCATACACATCCTTAAGAAGATAAAGAATAGAATCAAGGCCGATAAAAATAATAAAATACTTAGAATATGCTAATATACACATTTAATGTAGGGAGGGTTATTTAAAAAATGTATTCTGTTGCAACATATAGTTACTAGTTAAACAATGTAATCAGTAACCTAAGTATCAAAATATAAAAGTAATGTAATCTGATTACTTTCCGTTACTTTGGGATTACCTCAATTTCAAATGCAATGCAAATAAATCCAACCCTAACCCTAACAAAGATATTTGGTCTTTAAAATGATTTTATTGACAGGAAAAGCTGCCTTTCATGAAGCATATCCAGGCAGCAGCCTATACACCAACACTGAAACACATGAGCACATACTACAGTTTAAAAAAGCAGAAATAAAATCTGAGCTGACAGAAAATGCTGTTTTAGTTTAATACACACAGTTAGCTCACACACACTTTTATGAACATACAGGTTCACCTGCTGAATTAAAAACAGAACAAATGAAGCAAAGAAAGTGAACACCATGAAGCAGATTCAGGCAGTAGGCGTATAGATTCACACTTAAAGTGTTAGCCTACAGAACAGTACAGCTGACAGAGAAGAGACAACATCTGATCCTTTTACAACAAACACTATATGCTCTTTTTAGGTTTATAGAAACATTATAATCCTGTTAGTAAGATTAATAACGTCTTGTTTTATGTAACTGTAAGGGAATACATTGTTGGTGTCCTGATAACGTAATCCCGTTACTCCCCAAGCAGGGTTTGCTGTGGACAGTGTAGGCTTATTTAATTGACATAAATTAAACTAATTGTCCCCACCTTATTACAGGGCTTTTATAAAAATCCAAACTTAGATTTCAGCTAAGCCCTTAACAACATGAGATTCAGGGCATCAGTCTTGTGTGTGACTCTCAAACACTGCAACTGCAGCCAAGGCCGTTTGGCAAGCAGGGCTGTATTCTGTGTGACTGGGAGGAATACACAGCAGAGCCTTAGGAGTGGAAAGAAGTGGAAGAAGGCAAAATGCCAGCGGACACTCCAGAATAATCACTCTCCCCCGTCAGCCCCACACAAAGTTCTGTCAGCACAAATACAGCCCACCACCCACTTCTCTGTTGGAGGTCTTACAAACATTACGGAGCCAAACCGACACAATTCTGCAGGATTTTGGGAAAAAGCATATGCCAGGTAAACACAGTCACAGGCAGACAATGACAGAGTCCTCTGTGCAGGTTATACAGTACAGTGTGTGACAGAAAAGCCAGCAGCTGCTCTCAAATGTTTAATGAGGATGCCGCAGTTAGAGCCTGAGGAGAAATGGTGACTTGTCTGTAGGAACTCTGTTATTAATGTTGATTGTTAAAATGCTAGTTTATTTTTGAATCGACCTGAAGAACCTTGTTGGAAGGTAAAGGGCCTTAAAATGAAGCATTTGTCAGTTATGGACTATTGAAAAGTCTGAAATTATAACATTTAACAATCATATTTGCTTTTTCGGGACTTTGGCCTTACTCACCATGAAAAATTTTGCCAGCTAAGATACAAGATCATTTTACAAACGCTTGGATCATGTTCAATTAAGTCTTTTTTTAAGTAACTTGTAAAACTGGCACCCTGTGTAAAAGCCAATTTCAGGTTGTTGTAAATGAACTTCTCCGTTCATGATGAAGTCTTGCACTTGAGCCCAGGGGCTTATCATCGTCAGACTGATGGCCTTGGGCTCTAAGATTGTAATTACCTTTTCTTTAATATCAGAAATGGCAACTATAGAAGGTTAGAGATTGAGTCAAATAAAGTACAGTTATAGTAGGCAGCCAAAACAACTTTGTTACACTGAAATGCTCCAGCCTTTCCATAACCACCCTTTGCTACTTAGCATGGCAGCTTGATTCCTGAAACATCATGAGATCCTGGAAGAACTGCAGGATCACGAGATCACATAAACATCCATCTTGTCTGGCATCAAGTAATGCCTTTGAGCATACTGTGAGGAGCTACTAGAAACCAGGAGCGTGATTTAGGAAGTGAAACACAGACACAGTACTGATGCTATTTCAATCTCTGCTGATAAACCAACACAGTCCAATAGCAACGCTTGGTCAGGGTCCTTTGGCGTGCAGTTGTGACGCGCCGAGTCTCCTTCAGCTTCATAAACGGACGCAAAGAGCTTTCAACTGATTGCAATGTATTCCCATCGGCAGCGGTATTTGACGCTCAGGGAAGCACCGCATCGGTCCATGTCGGCGGCACTTAAAGGCAATGTGAGCGTCCATTCCCATTGGATAACGGAGGATTTTACACCCGGAAGTAAGTATTCTCTTTACTGTCAATTGATTTTACAGTGATATCTGCACTACTCATCAACTCAAAAACACCAGATTATCCTTGTTAATTACACAACATTGATTGGTTTAAATTGTGTACAATGCTTTTGTATTTTTCCCCTTCGATTCGGAGAAATAAATGTTTTTTCGGAGTAGAAGACACTACGGGCAGAAGACACTACACTACCCATAATCCTCAGCTATCGTTTAGGACTACACCAGCCACTTTGCTTGACAAACCCTGTGATTAATCCTCAAGCTCTGTGATTGGATGTTGGAGTGGCAGTGCGCCAAGATTACGCCGGCGTCAAACAGGACTTTGAAATGGAATGAAACCCATCGAGGGCACACTATCCAAAACTGGACCCCCCCCCCCCCAGAACTACACATGCTGGCTATATGTGTGTTTTGCAACATGTTCTATGGCACGTCTCTACTGGGAATTGTAGTTTTAAAAGACGTTTTCGTATTTCCCATAATTAGAAGTTGCCAGTATTAATCCCCGGTCGCCGTACATAATGGCAGACCACTGCTCCTAACACTAGGATGGGTCAACTGCAGAGAAATCGTTTCGTTACATAGTACCTGTACTATGTAATGACAATAAGTTGAATCTTCTTCTAATCTTCTTCTTAAACTGTATACATCCCTGGAGGTTTAGAGGATGGGAAACACATTGGTGTCTATCAGAGATGGGGTCGTTACTCAAAAAAAGTAATATATTACATATTACTTATTACTTTAAAAAAAAAGTAATATATTACTTCGTTACTCTCTACATAAAGTAACGCGTGACTTTACTCGTTACTTTACTCGTTACTTTACTCGCAGGGCCTCGCAGGCCCTCCCTACAGGTAGATCACGCAGACTGCGGAGGGTGCTTCATTTTGCGGAGGGAGCCTCATCTGAAGCGCAAATGCGGCGCACCTACACTCGTTACTTTACTCGACATCCTCACTCTGGATTCGGAGGTCCTCCTTAGCTATTAGCTTCACGTTAGCATGTTGTCTTTGCGGTTGCTTGTTGAGGTTTGACATTGTGTTTGCAGCAGTGGATAAAAGCTTCTGGCCTGGACACAGTTTGCACCTCACCGTCACATTCCTGTCCTTTCTTCGGACGAACTCAAAATAATGGGCATACCTCCACCCCTCGAAAGTTATCGCTGTGTTGACTCAGCCATGTTTATGCACTGCATGTGGACACGCAAGTCGCGCAAATGTTACGTAAATATAAACCTGCGGCGGAAATCCCTGTTGTCTGTCAAAGGGAGAATCTAGTAATTCTTTATGTTAGTAGGCTAACTGTAGTGTGATTACTGATTTTATAAAAGTAACGAAGTAACGCATGTCGGGCAATGTTAGTAACTGTAGTGTGATTACTGAATCATAAAAGTAACGCGTTACACTACTCCGTTACCGACAAAAGTAATATTATTACAGTAACGCGTTACACCCAACTCTGGTGTCTATACAAGTGATTGGCATATGATATACTATATAAATAATTTGTAAATTGCAGCCAGATTAATGTTGTGGATGTGGTTTCAAAAGTTCAGGGGCCTCATTTATAAAGCCTTACATACGGCACATCCTACGCCGGTTTCCCTTTATAAATCACAATCAACTCGAAATGCGGCGCAGCTTTTGCGGGCTTCACGTAACGCCCATATTTGCCTATAAATAGTCAAAGAAACGCCCATTCATTTTGACTGACTGCATGAAGAAGATCGCAGGAAATGACGACAGAACAGCTAAAAAAGACATCTCACACCGTGTCAGATTTTGGTTATTTTGGGGAGGTGGAGATAAATCATATTGTTTGGTGGATGCAGTTTGAACCAGAGTAGCAGCATGGAGGTCGGAGCGTCACCAAAATAAATAAATAAGTGGTCCGAAAAAGGTTAATGACAAAAAAAATACACATAGCTTAACCTTCCTCAGGCAGTGTGTTTGTACCGGGGACAGGAGACCCCCTTGATGAGAAACTGTAAGAAATGATCGGGGAATCCCTCCGGAGTGGAGTCATGACGACTGGATCTGAATATTTGTTTGTATTTGGTGGTTTGTGTTCCAGCTGTCGATCAGCAACTATATATCCATAATCCACCAGTTAAAGGAAATACAACTCATGTGTTGTGTTATATTAGCTGTACAATTGACCACATATGGTGTTCTTAGTTTCCAGACCTCCTGTGTTTTACGAGCGACTTATCAAGTAGGCGGCAAACGGCATAAAACATGATTAAACATGATAGTATATAAAACCATGCTCGTATCTATACGACCTATAGAAATGCAGAATGGCGTCAGTTTAAAGTAATTCTGTCCTTCTGTTTACCGCATCATTTATGAGAATACATTTCTTAACAAGAGAACATAATCGAGGGGTGATCAATAACATTTCCGTATTTATTTATTTCTCCAAGTTATGTTTTTGTGTGCACTGAGGAGTCTCAAACAGGCGTTTGTTAAATCATTTTAAGATTGGCTTTAATCAATTTGTGCAAATTAATTATTCATATATGATAAATGAGAGGTAACATTCTATTTATGGTATTATTTCTCTCCATTCTTCCTTCTGCCAACGGTGTCGCAGTTTCTCGTCTCTCCCGTTTTTGTGCTTAGTGCGTACGCATGGGTCAGAGTTTGCGTGGAGGACCGCACATTTTCCCGTTAAGTTTGTTTTTTATAAATCGCAAACATTGCATAGAAACTGGCGTACGCCATCTTTTGAGCGTACGCACCGTTTATAAATGAGGCCCCTGGCCTGTGGGATGAAACTGTCCCTGAGTCTGGTGGTTTTAGTCCGGATGCTGCGGTACCGCCTGCCAGATGGCAGCAGACAGAACAGTTTGTGGCTGGGGTGATGGGGATCTTTTGTAATCCTGAGGGCTTTCTTTAAGGTTAACCTGGTATTTTTACTCCACTACATTTATTTTAGTTACTTTACAGATTTTGATTAATGATGTGAAATATAAACAACCCTTAAATCAGACTTTAGTTACACCTGAGTAAAATTCAGTGAAGGTGATTGTCAAGTGCCAACAATCAGGCGAGATATTTGATAGTGGGTGCTTGAAAAGACAAAAAATGTATCTGCAGATCCCTATAAGCATATTCATTACTCGTCATTCTCTAATCGTTCATTAAAAACTGTATATAATGGCTATTTTGCACATCTCTTTCAAGTTTTTCCAAGGTTTATTGACATATCATATTATACACAACTACGGTGTATATATGCAATGAATGAAAAACTTGGGTCGCAGGTTCCTCAATAGTGCATTACAAGACATCTATCAATATGTGTGTACCTCCACCATTAAACTGTCATATTTTGCACATTTCTTATTCTATCTACATACATCTTATAAGAGTATAATAAATATGTATAATATCGGTTAAAATAAGTGCTTCAACATAGTTAACATTGCAGGAAAGTTGATTGTCAAGTCCCAAAACAAACCATGCAATATATAAGACGTTAAGTACTTTGATTTGATTAATATTCATCTGTAGATACCCCCAAAGCTTTTTGCTTACATGTATGTAAAAGAAGACCTTAACCTAAAGTATTATTTAATGTTTTAATAAAGCCTAATTAGTTTCTGTTTTGCACATCCTCCTATTAATATCTTTGTACATCCGGCACTAAATTGTTTTATTGCAGATATCATTTACAGTATCTTCTTGATATTTTCTAATCTATATTTCTATCATTGACCTTCTACTTTCCCCCTAATTTTTATGTACTCTTAATATTTAAATATTTTCATCAAATATAACACATTCAACAAAACATGCAGCAGACCTTAGGCAAGGCAAGGCAAGGCAAGTTTATTTATATAGCACCTTTAAACACAAGGCAATTCAAAGTGCTTTACTAAAATGAAAGACAATCTACACACAATCTACCTGCATTGCAATTACTCTAAACGTGTAATAACGTGCTTTAACCAGTAGGTGGTTTGGGTTAAAAAGCTGTCAAGTTTACAGTGTTAACACAATAAAATATACTGCTGTTTCCGGTTTAGTTTACGACGGATATATTTTGTTATTGTTTTGATATTTGTAACACAAAAGCGATGGAAAAAACCCACAGCAACACAGAAAAGATGGTCTTAACATGACCCAGCGGTCTAGTAGTTAATAAAAAACAATAATATCAAACAAAATATTACTATTAACTTTATTGTGAAATTAAAACAGAACGGTAAAAGAATAGTTTCCGGTCTATTCTGAGGCCCGATCTCTGTAGATAAATAAAGAACTACGACAGATGTGTAATATTTAATGCAGCCGAACCATTTATTACAATGCATTCATGTGATGACTTTCAAAGAGTAAAGCAAGCACTGCTGAATAAAGTATGATTTTATCTTTTACGAAACGTTTTTTTTCATATGGAATGGAGGTCAACCAATCACAGAGCTTGAGGACTAATCACGGGGTTTGTCGAGCAAAGCACATGGTGTAGTGGAGGATTATGGGTAGTGTAGTGTCTTTGGCCATCCTAAACTCCGATACAACTATTTGTTTCTCAGAGTCGAAGGGGAAAAATACAAAAGCATTGTACACAATTTAAACCAATCAATGTTGTGTAATTAACAAGGATAATCTGGTGTTTTTGAGTTGATGAGTAGTGCAGAGATCACTGTAAAGTCAATCGACAGTAAAGAGAATACTTACTTCCGGGTGTAAAATTCTCCGTTATCCAATGGGAATGGACGCTCACATTGCCTTTAAGTGGACATGGACCGATGCGGTGCTTCCCTGAGCGTCAAATACCGCCGCCGATGGGAATACATTGCAATCAGTTGAAAGCTCTTTGCGTCCGTTTATGAAGCTGAAGGAGACTCGGCGCGTCACAACTGCACGCCATAGGACCCTGACCAAGCGTCGCCATTGGACTGTGTTGGTTTATCAGCAGAGATTGAAATAGCATCAGTACTGAAGAGTAGGCAGAAGAAGGGCAAAGAACATTAATTAAAGCAATTTTCTCGATAGAAAATATATTTTGCTCTTCTCCTGACTGGTAAAGTTAGCCTGATAGTGATTGACAGATATCAATCATTTGCCAAGGTTAATGTGTGGCTAATGGGAATGGACGAGCTAGGAGTTAGATGGAACATCTGGAGTGTGGTTTAATTAATGTGCTTTACGATAACATGGCTGCACCTTATGGTCAGACATGCACCAGGATAAATCGGACGACGTTCCATCTACGGCTTTCAGACCGTTTGGGCAATGTTTCTAACAACAATGTTTCTAACAAAAATGTTTTCAATATTTACTTTTGTTGGGGAAAATATTTTACTGGGCCCATAACTTTGACCCAGTTTATCAGTTTGTACTGCCCTTATGAGCAGAGGCTTGCAACTTTGAGCTGCTGTGCTCTCAGTGTTTTGTCTCCCTGTTCCTGCCTGTTAGCGTCAGCTGATAGAGGTGTTATGGTTTTATCTTGTTATGCACAATGTTGATTCTTCTCTCAGAACTAGCTAAATACATCAGAATACCTTTATATGGGTCTGGGGTAGAGATCTTCAGAATTGGTTTGGCAAACCGCTGTGTCACCTCGTGGCTGCAGCACATGTCTTGTGAATTCTCCGGCCCGAAGCTCCAAATATACCATCAGTGTTTGCCATCAAAGTTCCTGCTCTCCCCGCGTCTCTCTGAGTCTCGTCTCCATTGCTTCGGAAGTTTCCATCACAACTTTGATGGCTTCTGGTCTTTTGACCTGACATAGATTACACCAAGAGCTTCACCATGTCTTCACCATGAGCCTGAGTCTTCATCATGTCTTCACCATGAGCCTGAGTCTTCATCATGTCCTCGACATGAGCCTGAGTCTTCATCATGAGGCTGAGTCTTCATCATGAGCCTGAGTCTTCATCATGTCCTCACCATCAGCCTGAGTCTTCATCATGTCTTCACCCTGAGCCTGAGTCTTCATCATGAGCCTGAGTCTTCACCATGAGCGAGATTCTTCATCATGTGTTCACCATGAGTCTGAGTCTTCATCATGTCTTCACCATGAGCCCGAGTCTTCATCATGTCTTCATCATTAGCTTGAGTCTTCATCATGTCTTCATCATGAGCCTGAGTCTTCATCATGTCTTCACCATGAGCCTGAGTCTTCATGATGTCTTCATCATGAGCCTGAGTCTTCATCATTAGCCTGAGTCTTCATCATGTCTTCATCATTAGCCTGAGTCTTCATCATGTCTTCACCATGAGCCTGAGTCTTCATCATGTCTTCACCATGAGCCTGATTCTTCATCATGAGCCTGAGTCTTCATCATGTCTTAACCATGAGCCTGAGTCTTCATCATGTCTTCATCATGAGCCTGAGTCTTCATCATGTCTTCTTCAACAGCCTGAGTCTTCACAGGGTCTTTATGACCTAGAAGTCACATGGTTTCCTACCTTAAGCTTTGATCACACTATAGAGACAAAAGCTACACTGGAACTATTTACTGTATCTGGTCAAGGTTGGCCGTTTCTTACTTTATGTGTTGCTCGATGACTTTGTAATGTCATTAAAAAAGAATACAGAATATATGTATATATCAAAAATAATATGACTGCATTTGATTTAAATGCACCATTGTAGTGATGAAAACGTGTAGTCCCGCTCAACTTTAATTTGTGGTGACATGCACTTCATTCAGCAGCAATAGCCAGGTGTCAGGCTGTAGCTTCATGGCACCGGCTTCCATTGTAAATAACATCCAGCCTGTTACCTTGGCGCTCGTCGTGTGGACATATAATAAAAGGGCTGTTTCAATGAAAACAATGACAGGGTTGGTAATGCAATTTGCTTTTGAGAGATTGCTTCTATTTCTTTCTGTGTGCATTGGGTGATTGACAGGAAACTGTGCAGGGTATTGCACCGCTGATATGAAAACACCCAACTCAGGGATGCTGAAATCAGATTAAAGTTGCAGAAATCCGATTTAATCTAGATCCTTATTGTTCAGGTCCTGCTCTACTGAAGAAGTTGTCAGACTACAGGAGAATAAGCAGCCATTCAAGAACAAACATTTGTATTATATTCGATTCATTGTATCAAAGTGGATTAATATGATTCCATGTGTTAAATGTATTTCTGCACTGCATGCTATTTAAAGACAAGTTAATAAATAATATGTCCAACACCAGCAAATATGAATATGATCCAGTGTTGTCAATAGTTAATGAGAATACATATATCCTATTAGGCATTGTGCATGTTTCTGTGTGTGGGAAAGCGAAAGGCAGAACAATGTGTGTGTAGCAGGCTCCAGCAGGAGCTGAGACTCACTGATCATTTTGGGAGGCATATGGTAGGAGGAAAGAAAGGGTGGGTGGAGAAAGAGGAGAGGATGAGAGCGAGAAATTCTAATTTGCTCAGGGTTGCATGGCAAATATTTTCTGCTGATATGTTTACAGAAAAACTGGATGGTGGGATGCTTGCTTCTGTTTTTGCATCATTCACCAGTGCACTCAGAATATGTTCCAGTACAATATGCTGTACGCATCACTATGGCTTGGGCATTTTTCATCGCCAACACATTGCAATTTATATGCAGAAATGTCAAGTTCTGAGCAATTGTTATTGGAAGCGTTTTCCTCTGGAATAGGCTGAAAAAGCCTGTGATGTGTTTTGCTCTCTGTCCTTTATGTTCTAGCTGATGCAACACAACATTCTTGAGGATTTTTATCATACATCATGTCCCCATTTTATTGTGAATGACTTTTCTTTTAAACAGGAATACAAAAGGACAAATACATGCATATTTATGCAACTTTAAATGTTTCTTGTTTAAGCTGAATGTAATGGCGGTAGCCTGCTGTGAAATGTAATGATAGTGTTTTGTTAAATAAATTAGGCTTTCCCATCAAAGGTCGACTAAATTGAAGTTGTGATTGCTTTTGTTTGATTTTAAGTGAAACTCTATCATATGGAGGAAAATAGCACAATACAAAGTATGCCATTTGAGCCAATTCTATGTGAAAAAGTGATTGTTTGGAACATAGTGAAACTCATGGGCAGTACAAAAGTGGGTTATAGTGTGGTAGGGGTCTAAGATACATTTACATTTTGACATCTTACTTCACCTCAAAATCTTAATTCTTTTGGAATTCATGTGACCAACTGATTACAGCCTCTCAAACGGTTGGAAACCAATAAAAGCTGCACCAGCACTTACAATGAGCTTGCTTGTTTGAAGTGAATATATCAGCACTGTTCTTGTTGTCCTTAGTTTGAATCTGTATGGATTATACACTTATTGTATGAAACTTTGGATAAAGTTTCAGCTAAATCGAATGTAATGTAAAAAGAGAGATTTCAAAGGAGTATGGTCTGGACACAGAAGATATAGATGGATGCGATGTGTCTAAAATTGCATTTATTTCGGCCATAAGCTTTGCTTCGCCTCACTGTTTTGTCGAGTTCCATCACCAACAAAACATTGCTTGAAGACCAGGCAGTATGGATGTTAAAGGAGAGGTGTCATGGCCATTTCCGCTGATCATAATTCCATTGTTGAGGTATACTAAAATAGATTTATACTGTGCATTTTTCCAAACTCACATTGGTTTCGCATACAGCATCTCTGTAAAGTGTGTGTATTCAGCAGTATTCACTCTCTCCAAACGGCTCGTTGCAGCTCTTGCCCCCCCCTCCCTGTGAGCACAGTGTGCTCCGATTGGTCAGCTCGGGCACTCTGTTCTGATTAGTCAACCACCAGAGAGGCTCCGCCCATGTCTAACACAGTGTTTTTCGGCTCTGAGCGGAGCGTCAGTTTAAAAAAATGGCGTCAGTACAGCCGTATATGTATGGTATGTGGCTACTGGCCATTCCTACGTCACGATACCCAGGAAGTAAACAATGGACAATGACGTATCTCCAACGAGGCGTTTTGGGGAGGTATTTTCTGTGTTAGAGTTTTACTCGCTACAGGGTGTACTTTGAGGGTTTTGACTCTGCAGACCGTTTACATGCATAAAAACCTTCATAACACACAAGGGGACGGGTAATAACCAGAAAAGCATGACATGTGTCCTTTAAGTGAAGAACGGAGGAACCAGGAGTAAGAGGGGAAGACAGTCGGTCTCTGACTCTTTCAGAACACTGCTGCTTTAAAGAAGAACACGAGAAGAACACTAAAGCGCTCTATAATCTCAGTCAGCTCAGCATTCGTGAACAGAAAGCATCACTTTCTCAGCAGTTGAAATGGAGAACATCTGCGTAGGCACATGAACACAAAGTTCACAATGTATGTGTAATAGGCAGTGGCGAACCGTCAGGGCCTTCAAGGTATTCAGAGAATACCCTGGAACACTCAGATAAAACAAACAAAAAAATCGATTTAATTATATAAATAAAATATAATAAAATGTATATAAAATGAATAAATGAGAATCGTATCTGTGTTGTTGATCTGTAATATTACAGTGTTACGTTGATTTGTTTGTCCTTCTCGGACCATGCACTACGCATTTCAGTGGTTTTGTGTTAGAAAAGAAAGCAACCAATCAGATCTTTTTCTGGGTCTCTGGGTAGAATATCCTTCAACCAAGGTATTCTATATCCTTGATAGAATGCCCTGGCCGTTGCACTGAATGAGAGCGTACGTTTGGACTGACAGTTTGATCAACCAATCATATATTGATTTGTAGCCAATGGGCGTATTCTTTCAGAGTTTCCCTCGGTTCCAGGGTACTCTCGAAGGCCCGGTAGTTCACTGGCTCGAGACAGAGGATCTAGATGAATGCGACGAAGCAATTCATGCCGTTTTATTGTTTTTAACGTTGAAATGGCAAGTGCAACAGGTGAAGAGGAAGTTGTTGCGGAATTGTTGTGAGTACCCTTTTCAAGACGACAATTCAGTGAAAAGACGGACATTATAACGCCGGGGGGGGGGGGGGGGGTGTGTCTACAGAAGGTCCAGTTGTGATAGACATGGTTCGCCACTGGTAATAGGCAATAGCCAGCAGTGTTTTCAGTTTGATGTCTTTATCTGAGAGGCTGTCTGTTCACAGGAGGCTGCTTCAACATCCTTTCACAACATAATTATGCATCAAGCTGGGATCTAAGCCCAGAGGATCTGTGGGGTTTGGGCAAAACGTTCAAAGATGGGAAAGGACTCGATAACATTCTTAACAATAAGTGACAAGACCTCAGTTTGTCTGTATTGTTTCTGAGCAAAAAGGAGTAAATAAGTCGATGATCATGTCAGTACTTGCCTAGCACGAGTACAATAGCAAACAAAAGGGACAAGGTGGATTAGATTGCTGCTAAGCAACTGTAAAAATGTCTAGCTCTTGAGTTTTGAGATTTTACTTATCAATCTATGTTGTCTGTTTGTTTGTTTTGTACTAACTCTGCTGTCATTTCAGACCCAGCCACTCCTATTCTGCTCTCCTATCAGTGGATTAACTCCACCTCACCTGCTCCCCATTCCCTAATCATCCTGGTTTACAGGCCTACTCCCTGCCAGATTGTTTTCCTGCCTTCAGCCTTAACGGTCCAGCGTTGAATACTATAGCCAGCTAGTACCTGACTTCTGCCCGTGTTTTTGACCTTTGCCTGTTTTCCCCTGGACTCTGTGTTAGCTTAGCCCTTTAGCTGTTTTGCTTGCCTGGACTTTTGTATCTGTGCTCCTTTATTTTCTCGAAGTAAAGTTTTTGTTTAATCTGTCATTTCTTTCCTTGAATCCTTATATCCAAACACATATTACTACAGCGCTATTTACGAATTGTCCTCTGTGTGCCACAGTGCTCTCCGGTTCTTTGAGTGACTATTTACGAATGCACCCTACAAGTAGTTGACAAGTATTAAAAGTGAAGGGTAAATTCTTACCTCCAATTCCAGTTAAAAACCTGAAGAATAGACCCCGGCGTCTCCAAGAACATCATCCAGACTCATAAGTTTGAGATGAGCCATTACTTTCAAGTCTTGCAGTGTGTGCATATTTGAGATTTAGAGAGAATAACATTGGTGAAGTTCCTTCTGATGTATATATTATTTCAGAACTCTTGTAGTTTGAGCCTGTCTTACTGTATGTCACGGCAATCTGTATCAGTTTTAAAAATTGCTGTCAAGCCTGTGCGTGACTAAAGCCTGAAAAGAAGCTGTATGATGCACGGGTCACGAGTGGACTCCTCTGGCAACATGACAGTACCAAGGTTCTTGGAGTAACCCGGATCCAAAGGAAACACTGTCGGAAAAGTAACAGCATGACCTTTAGACATACATTTGGCAAGGGTCATGGATAGGGCTGACCGTCAGCACTTGGCTAGCAAGGTCAGTGTGCCGTAGAAAGAGGATAGAAGATGCAAGCTAGTTTTTATCATTAAGTTATGTATGGGTCAGAACACTGACCCCCTGCAGGCTCATTCTATGAGTAAATTGAGCGTCAGAGTTCTGTAGGGTGAGGACATGAGAGACAGCTACAGTAAAGGACAGTGAGAGAGAGGTTGGGGATAGCCTGCAAAAGGTTGAACTTGACATCTTGGCTCATGGGGAAGGATTTCAGAAGCGGAGTAGCCCATCTGTTTCGTTACATAAAGTGTTTCCCCTCAAGTGGGATTGTGAATTGAGGGAAATGCCCATTCAGTCTGGTGAAAGAAAAGCCAAGTGATCCGTAAAAAAGCTGAGACCATCCTAAAGGGCATGTGGTGGCAGAGAGGTATCCTGTCTCCCTGCTTCTTATTATGTGTCGTCCTTTAATACAGTAGGCTTCAGAAATGGTTTGACTATAAAAGACAGGAATGGAAAGAGCACTTCACTCAATTGGAAAGTACTGTTGTTTGAAAGAGATGTGAACGTATGGAACTAAGGAACCCCGACAAGGTGAATCAATGACCGGCTAGCTGCACATTATTCAGCTGATTACACAGCTACTTGATAAATAAATAAATAAATAATTTGATTGATTGAAACAGGATTTCATTTTTTTTTTATGTTGCTTCCGCCAAGAAAACATATTCCCTTGTAAAGCAGAGCAATGGTTGAAAACAGGCATTTTCAACGCAACTTAAAATGACGGCAGCACTGATCGAGGTTTTCTTTAACTGTCCAAGTCTGTTCACAAAAATGTCTTTCCCATACTGTGTTTCTGTTTTTACTTCCTGCCTGTCTTCTTCTGCTGTTCCCTTTAGTGTTCACTTCATGACTGTTGATTTCTTTGTCGTACAGCTCTGTCTTTTAACCTATATCCTTCTCTTGCGCAGTTTTCTTGTTCTTGTTCTCTTTTTCTTTACTGGGGACACTGCTATAAAGAATCGAGTATTGATTTAAGCCGTTAAAAAAAAAAGATATATATTATTCTTTACCCACTAACTTTAAAAAAAAAAAGGCGTCAGTGGCTCAGTCTGTAGGGACTTGGTCTTGGAACCAAAGGGTTGCCAGTTCACGTCCCGATCGGACCAACAAAAAATGGAGTGAGCTGGTAGCTGGAGAGGTGCCAGTTCATCTCCTAGGCCACTGCCGAGGTGCCCTTGAGCAAGGCACCTAACCTCGAAAACTGCTCCCTTAGCGCCGGGTACCTGGCAGCCTCTCTGCTCTGCCACCTCACCTATCTGCATGTGGTTGGGTGTGTGCATGTATATCATCTGTGTTTGTGCATGTATATCCTCCCCTATATGTGTAAACACAACAGATTGGGGAAATACATTTCCCTTTAAGGGATTAATAAAGTATGTCTTCTTCTTCTTCTTCTTCTTCTTTATTGAACCAGAGAAAAACGAAGACAAACTCAACGTTCTAAACACAAAGAAAAAGAAACATAAGGCTGCATACCTCTCTCACTGTCCCTGATGCTAATATATCATTAGAAGCTCTGCCCTGCCCCAACGTGTATTTGCCCAAACTTTGTCCCATGGCTGGTCAAAACTAAAAGTTCATGGTGGAAGATGAACATGTCATGTTGTGTTGTTAAGATTAAAAGTTTATTAGGATCCCAAGTTCCACTAGTTTAAAAGCCTTTAGTGGATGTGACTTTCTACAGCAGTGATCCAATAATGGAAAACAGCAACATTTAAATCATCAGCTGATTAAATTGAATTGGTCAAATGGGAGTTATCATTGTTTTCAAGCCTCATGAAGTACATAAGAGGGGCGTGCTATACAAAATGGAAAGTCTTATTATAAACTTGACTTTCATGGGAGACTGATTCACGTCCCGTCTGAAACCAAAAAAGTGTTGTTTGTTACACTTTACTTTAACTTTACATTCTTAGTCATTTCAACACAAAGCACATCCATTTCCTTAATCTAACCAGGTAGTCAATAAACATTATAGACCGATGATCGGCTTCAATATATCGTTAAATTAAAAGCAATAGGGGATAGATGTCCTGTAAGTCTGCCGGTAGACAAGTGACAGGCAGCAGGCTAACACTTAAATTGGTATTTCCTCATCTTGTTAGTGTTTAATATTCTTATGCAGCATCCACATTCACAACTTTGATTTTTAACATTATAAAAGGTTTACTTTGACGGTTAACGTCAACCTTATTAGTATCACAGTTTAGCTGTGAGGAAGTGTTTCACATAGACGTGCATGTATTGACTATAATGTATTTTACTTAATGTAAATGTAAAGAAAATCTGAACTTTGGATCTTTTTGTCGATTGACATGACACAGCAGCTTTTAGGCATGATAAAAAAAAAAATCCGCTTTTTGGACGATGCCGTAATTTCACAAGGCAGTGATGTAGCTTGCTCTCATCTATGTGACGTGCAAGAACAGATGATTGACAGGCAAAGCGGGTGGCTTGGCTTAAAGACATTAAAGACCTTAGTTTAATGTTTACTTTGTTGCTGTACACATAAAGGGCTTCCTATTTCTTCAGAAGGATACCTTATAATTATGTTTCCATAATCCATCCCACTCTTCATTAAGATCATGATTTCATGATTGAGATACCTTTCCTTTGAAGATTCAAACTGAATAAAAACAATGCGTGGGGAGGCTTTACTTTAATAGGATTCATTTATACTTTCCTGTTATTAAATTGGGAGTTGCCCTATTTAAAATAATCATGTTGTGAGGGACAGTGGGATGCCTTATTTTGCGCGTGTCCTGAGGCTGGAGCCAATCTGTTGGGCAAACAGCCAGGGAGCAACTGAGAGGAGACGGAGCACAGGGCTGTATTTAGAAACATAATGATCATGGGAAAAACTCAAAACGTGTCCACAAAAACAGATAAATATAACTTAGAATTTATCCAAATTTCCCTTTGACACATCTCAGATTTCTTCAATCACTTTCATGACAGCAATGCATTATGTTACTTTTCTTATCATCAAAGAGAAAGAAGGGAGAAAGACTGAGGGAGGGGGAGGAAGGGAAGCAGCTGCCTCAGAAATTGCTTTCATAATGTGACTGCCATTTGAACTTTGTCATCAGCATAGCATGTCAACAGTTCTCCAGCAAATATACATATAAAAGGTTTCTCAATTCTCTAATTCCCCTCCTCGACTGCCCTCCTCGTGTCTTAGTCCCGCCCACAGGAGATGCGAGCGAAGGAGTCGAGGAGGGGAATCGAGGAGAGAGGAGGGGAAGCAGCAGGCGGTTAGAGAAATGAGAAATCCTCTCCTCTGAGCGGTCATTTTAAAGAGACGTCCGTTAATGATGACAGGAGGCACAGAACTGTGTTCATGACGACTTATATATTTACTTTTAATTAATTGACAGTGCGGTATAATGAGACGATAACAGGCTACAGATGCGGACATATACACACACACACACACATATATATTTATATAAATATATACAATTTCAGATTCAAACAAGTCTGAGAGCACTCTCATAATAACGTAACACTATCAGACTGGATATATCCCCCCCCCCCATACTGATACGGCTTGGTGATCACACGCTTACTGCCACATATGTTGCTACCCGGGTTAGAAGGCTGTCTTTTTAAGGGATGGGAATAAGGGAATAGAGGAAATAAAATGGGACACAGTCAGAGGGAGGGAGGTGGGTGGTTCTGGCTGGTTACCATGGTACCTGTGCTCTGCGATGTTGCAGAAGTATTGAATATCACTGAGGGTCCTTTTGCTTTTCGTCCAACTCTTCCAGAAGCAGGACCTGCACCTGTTTGGGGAAACACATCAACCAGTGGAGAAAATATACAACTTCATACAGAGTAACACAAACACACATTCACACACTTGGTACTGTATAACAGGATGATGAAATACAGGTTCTCATTAGTCAGGTAAAACTATTTGTAGATGTCAGGTTTCCACTGAAATATTCATGAAACGTGTCTTCCTCTTTTTGAAAGGATGGTGTCATACTTGGTCAAAGTTCATAAAGTCAAGTTAGGTATCTATGAAGTAAACTTTCATGACACAATGCACAAAACCTTTTTGTTGTCACTACTAATACAATTTATAAAGCATTCTCATGGATTGGAATTTACATACAGGAAGGATTCAGCAAAATAAAGAATGAATATGTAAAAGTTACCTGGAATCATTCACAAACTGGCACATGTATCACCCCTGTATGCAGCAGTGATATGTTAATATATGGGAATGCTGTCTTACCCATACAGTAAGGCAACTCAATGAGCCAGGTTGAAGCTTTGCATGAAAACGCATGATTGGATGGTATTGCTTATTATCTCCTTTTTCAAACTATATGTCAGCTAATGTAAAATAGCAGAAAGCACACTTTCTATCAAAGAAAGAAAATGGTCAGAGATCAAGCAGGAAAAATAAACTTTAGATCATCAGGAATTCACAGGGACATTGAGATCACATTTAGAAGTAGTAAAGAGATTAAATGTGATGGCCACAGCCACACAGGGTAAACTACACTGCACCCTCACCTTCAGTAGTTTTGCTTCAGTGCAGCTGCAATAAAACATGCCAATTAACACCACACATTTGCTTTACATGGTAAAATCTTTATTTGATTGTAATCTGACATTACTTCAAACATTTTAGCACAGCTAACAAGTATTTGTTTGTATTAATTACTTTCTTTGTCTCTTGAGTTACCATGTCCATTGGGGGAGGTTACTTCCTGGTTCAGCAAAGGGCGTGGCCGAGCGCTGAGGACTCATAAATACTGCAAGGAGCCAATTGGGACAAACCACCTGCTTCCATGTCAAAGGGGGGATTTGGGATGTGTCAGTGTCCTTTGTGTATTCTGTTACTATTAATTATCCATTGGTTTCAACTTGGTTTGGCCAAGCCACTAGATAGGTTCCTTGGTTTTTCATTGTAGCAGGTCAGTTTGTTGAGTTAACACCTGTTAAGTTGATGCCATGTTTCTTTGAGGTATTTTCTGTTGACATCTTTTATAGCCTAGTTATTAGAAATTATTGATTTATGATGTTTTCTTTGGACTTTTGGGTAAATAAAAAAACCCAGTTTATTTAAACCTGTCCTGTTGCCTTACTGCTTGGTCCCTGACAAAGGTTAAAAAGCCTATTCTGCTTCTTTTTTTTTTACCTCTCCTGTAGTGTGTTCTATAGGTTTTTGTGCATGTAAATGGTCTGCAAAGGTTAAAATCCCTGTATTCCTTTCAGAGGGTGTTTCTCTCCATCACTGATGTTTTTGGTTTGGTGGGTTGCTGAAATATTTCTATTGATACCCAAAATGTCTAACTTTGCTTTTCATTGTTTGTTAGTTAGTGGTTTATGCCTTAGTTTGTATCCAACCAACAATGTTGTCCTAGATTTAAAAGCTTCCTGTTCAGATTGTTCGGTCTATTTAATCTGTTGAGTTTTAATCAGTTAGTTGGTGATGATAGTTTCAGTTAAGTTCTGTTAATTTGTTCTGTTTGACAGGTTTTTTTGGCCTGGAACTTAATGTCATACTTTGTATATTATTTTGTTTCATTTTTTGGTAATTCAAAGCAAAGAATTTCACCTTATATCTGCCAGCTCTGTCCCGCACAGTCTAACTTGAACACGATTCAACCCTTTTAACACAAATCCAATCACCAGACCATTGATCCTACCCCACTATCAGGAAAGCAATAGGGTGTAGAGAAGCTGAGCCCTTGAGAAACATCCTGATTAGGTAAGGCTGTTTCCTATATGAGCAGTAAATGTGCAAGATACCAAATATTTATGTCAATGAGCATGAATGATAATCCCCTTGAGGAAGTGACTCAGGGTGCAGTTATGTCCCTGAATATGAGATATGGTTTTTGATGAGGTCAAGCTGCGCTGAAGCACTGTCAGGCCGCGGAAGATGGGAGGTAGAAGTGCATCCAGCGTGTGTCTTTAAGTGGTTTATTGATGCCTGTCAAGGGTAACCATAGCGTGGATAATCACAACCGACACCCTGTTTCTGGGGCTGAGTGAATCGGCGAGACATGGAAGTGTTGGAACCTCTTAACAAGATCTATCAGCCTTGCTAATTAAGCTCAGCAATCTAAATGGAAACGACATTAAGTCTATAGACATTCCGTAGCGTGTTGAAAATGAAATAAACATTACACATCAGGAAGTGTTGGAAGGAAATGGAGAGATTGCTTTTCTATTCTTGGATTGTTCTTTAGTGGGGCAAAAGGTTAAAGACGTAATTAATCAGTTGTATAACAAAAGCTCCAAAACGTTAAAAATGCAATTTAACATTTCTAGAAAACTGGTATAAGACAATGCAAGTAAATACATGCAACTTACTTCTGCTGTACTGTTTTTTCAGAAGTTAGGTGCATAAAGATAAATAGTCGTTGGGGTTACTTAGGGTTAGGGTCAGGCAGGTACCATTTAACTGTTGCAAATAAGACGGTGCGATGAGATGACAAGATTAGAAGAGCACCCGTCAAACGTCAAAAGATGGAAAGCCATGTGGGAATCGTATGAAAATATGGTAATTGTGTTTGTTTCATGTATTTAAAAAAAACTAAAACATTCATTATAGTTTGCTGTTCTTAGGATCAGCTGATGAATGCTATCGCTAACACGCTGCACTGACACCTGAATTTTATCTACGAGGATTAGAAAAAAGGTTTATTATCTCATATCTTTAAATTTCTACCCTTCCCTGGTGCTAGATCATCCTACCATAAGAATCAATCTTTGGGTCCATAAAAATACCAAATGTAATGACATCCATCCACTACTTGTCTGATAGATTTATCACTCTGGACCAATGTGTTAAACCAACAGACTGACTGACTGATCAAACAAAATTGGAATCCAGAGATTGACGCCTGTAATGTGGTTCAAATCTGTTGAATAAAATATGTAATTTATCTTTAGCGCACTTCACTGTACAACTGATTTAACACTTCTCAACGCATCATCACCTTCATCAGATACATTAGGACTTTTTAATCAGTCGGTTGAGCAAAGCAGTAAAGTCAAACACTCAAACTGTCTCATGATGATTTAAGTGAATTATTTAGGGAAGAGCTTGCCGTCGAAAACATTTTTTATGTCTGTTTGCATGGGCGATTATCACACCATAAACAACGAGATAGACAATGCATCACTTTGGATTATTTTGCAGCCAAATGTGAATCACTACAGACATTAACATAATAACTTTGTGCTATCATTTTACCCATGTTTCAAACACAGCACCGATGTAGTGTGAGCATTTAGCCTATATGTTAAATCTACCATAAAGTGCTACTGAAAGCATATGTGTAAAATACATGCAGCTTGAGTGTAATGCTCTACTTCCGTTTAACTTGAAATTAGTTACTAATCTCTATGGAGTCTAACCAGATCAGCAAATACATGCTGTGAAGGATTGGGCATCGTGTCAGTTATTGCTAAGTATGCATCCAGGGCGCCATCAAATCCAATCCCCACGCTGAACAAATCAGTGGCATCCGTCATCTCCAATAAGAGCGTGAGCTGTGAGTCACTACCCTCATCAGCGGTCGGAACACATGCTTGCGTAGATAAAAACTGTGTGTCTGACAGCCCAGCTCTGACAGCTAAGATTATTTTCAAATGATGAATTGTTCAAGCTAGCAGTTTGGAAAACACGTCATCCCAAAAGTGCATTTGCCTATTGTGCATAAAGTAGGACATTGGTGGGGTACAGGACCAAAACCTCTGGGAACAAACGAGAAATTGAATGAAGGACATCATGAGGGAAATAAATGTCAGAGCAAAGATCCTCATGATGACTCAGCATCACTCGGGGAGGGTGGGATTATGTGCCAGAACTGCTATGAGGTGTAACAAATGTATTCAAATGCTCAAAAGCATGACTCACATAACTAATTACACATTATCAAATAGAAAATGTCCATCCAAAGGGAAAATGAACATGTATATGTTCTGATGTAAGAATAAAAAAGACATCATTAGTACTTTTGCTATATTTTTTGTTGGCTTGCCGTGTATTTCATGTTAACATTGAACTGATGGATTGGCTTAACGGATTTGAAATGGGCACTTTGGAAGGGCTTTGGTTTTAGCCTGAGGCTCATTATCCAATCAATGACTGAGGCTGATACACTGTATGTCTTTCTTTTATTCAAAGAGGCTTTCTTCATGAGAAACAAAAAATACCCACCTCAATGAAGGCTTTCTGCATAGGGAATATTAGATGCATTCATTTAAATTACAACTACTTCTGTTTAAAATTCTGCGCTGATAGAGTGTAAACCTAAATGTAAACGGGTCTGGTGATTAGCTCTAGACAACTCACTGGTGCATATACAAGCCTTGTTTTGTTTCATGTAGGCTTTGTAGTGTGTTTTTATCCTCATTACAACATGGAATGTAAATGTAGCTTGGTTAGGGTCAGTGTTGACAGCAATTAAAATTATTTACGAAAGTTAACAGTTAACATTTTGTTCCGTGTGAAATGTTACAGCGACTATTTGATGGATTGCCATGTAATACTCATGCTGTATAAGAAGTGGATGTTTTAAATGGTTACTCATGGTTTGTGGACCGCTTTTTTGTGAGACAAATGGGCAGAGCAAATACTGTCAAAAGGCATCTTATGCAACATAAATGTTACAATTTCCTTTCATGAACTTCAAATACTGTGAAATGGTGAAATGGCTTCTTAATATTAAGTTGTAAGAAGAAAAACAAAGCAAACACTCAGACGGTCATGGGACAACACCTTGGTACCACCTGTCAATCATAAAGAAGCAACACCTTAAAGCTTATGATGATTTTTATTTATTTTACTCTAAATGGGACTATCATTTACTAAATGAGTGTCTTTTTTTGTGTTGAAGAAGACTTGACTCAATTATTTTTGCAAGCAGTGGTTGTCCCCTGCTGGGAAAGAAAAAACGAATTCTTTCACATGCAAATTAGCTTCACTTTTTCAGATCCCAAAGTTTGCTGAAAAATGTTCTTTAATGTTTAAAACAAGTGAGTAGTTGGATCATATTCTCAGACTATCAAAACATACTTATTATTGCAGCCAGTGGTGTCTTTCCCTGCTGGAAGAGAGCACAAGTTTCTTTATTTCACCTCTCTATTTGCTTCACTTTGTCAGACCCAAAGTTTGCTACGTGGAAATACCTGACCAAGTACCTGCTCAACCTAAGGTTTACCCATCAACCTCAGCTGTACATTGTGATTATTAACAATAGCAACCTGCTTAGACTACACTCAAACTAAGATGCTGAACAATATACACATCTTTCCTGTACTAGCAGCATTTGAGCAAGCTTATTGAGAACATGTTAGCATGTTTAAAGATTAGTGTAAAATCAGACCAGTGTACATTTTTACATCATTTTACTGAACCTTTCAAAGACATACCGCATTATACTAAAACAACATTGTCAACACTGTTTATATTTAAGTCAAGCAAATTGTACAAACTAAGTATTGCTCTCTATTGCAGTACACTGGGCCATCAAAGACTGAAGTGTTTGGTAAACATGCAGATAAAGAAATGTTTCTTTTAAATCATGGATGAAAGATAAAAGTGTTTGGCTTTGAGTCTAAAAGCAAGACATGGGGCTTCATGATTTACATAGCTAAGTATAATGGGACTTCCATGTATATATAGATACAGATAGTGTTTATCATTTGGGCTGATGTAATCACTGTCTGCCTACTGCCATTCTTGTGTATGTAGGATTCACATATGCAAAACGCTCAATTATTGATACAAATTTGACAGTTGGTCAATAATTGATTTGATCCCACTGGTTTAAGATCTTAAGGATATGCTGGTTTGTGGGGATTTTCAGAGACGTTTAAAGTCATCCCATCAGGGGGCCAGATAATGCCAAGATTTATTCCACACGATGGCTTTCATTTATTATAAATGGGAGGCGAACTGTGCATGTGCATAGCTTTTCGCAGAAGAATACTTTTATGCTACGAATTCTTTCTAAATGCTGTCATCAACCAGCTTTATTATAACCTCAAAGAATAAATTAACAACAGTGTGAGGAAGCGCACACACTCCCTCACTAACATTTTGGCTTAACTATTTGTTTGTTAAGAAAGGTAGTACATGTTTCTTCAGAGTTATCTTTATTTCAGTTAAAGTTATAAAAACAGTTTACATAGACAAATTAATAAAATGCATCTAAATGAATGTGTCAGTCTTTAAAACACACAATCACAAAGTAATCACCATTTCCTTTGTTCAGACCTGGAAGCCATCTTGTGCCAGTGCTCAAAGGGGGAGCACGCCTCCAAAGTACTCCTTATATGTGCCGTATGAGTAGGCGGAGTCTTGGACGTGATTGGTCAGTAAATGTGTGATTGTATGAGTGTCAATTAGGTAAAAAATTATCCGTTTAAGCAGACCGTGTTGTTTCTGAAGGTACCATATTTATGTTGATGCAATTATGAATTGACTTAAGCCTTTAGGGTTTTATTAAATGTAGACAACAGTGTTTAATTTTGTATTTAACCCTTCACTCCGCTTTCAGAACCATGACCTGATTGGCCAGGTTGGATTGGGAAGGCAGGCAGTCTCCTATAAATGTCGTTGGGAAGAGAGGGGAGGGGGGCATTTGTGTTTGTTCCTTGCTGGTGAACGCAGCACCAGGCATGACGTTTTGTGTTCCTGTAAAAGAATATGGAAGACTAAGAAATAAAACACCTGTTTATTTTTGGAAGAAAACCCTCTCTCCATGTATTGTTTTTTCACCTGCACCTCCCATTGTACAATTGGTGGCAGTGGTGGGATATTTAACGCCTGTGAGGAGTCTTTGAGAGCAGACTGACTAAATGAAAGGTGTACGTGGAAGAGGTCGTTCGACAAGGTCCACAGCCTTGCCAGACGTGGAGGAAGAAAAAAGGCAAGGGACAATGGAAGAAGAGTCACCACTTGAGGGAGCCATGGCAGCTGAAAGTGAAGAAGATGAGGAAGAGCCGGTGCTTCGCCCCAAAGTGTTTACAGCCCATGCTGGAGGTGAGGAACTCTCTGCGTCAAGCTTCATTGAAGAAATTAGAGAGTTTATGCACAGGTCTAAAGAGTCTGAGGCAATACTTTTTGAACAGATTAAACAATTAAGAGGTGACATGGTTTCAAAGTCAATGCGGGACTCAGAATTACATTATGAGCGCCCTGTTCAACAGTATCCCTATTCAATGCGTGCTGCTAATCCAAAGCTACAAGCTGAAACCTCAACACACCTGCTAACAGCTGAGCCACATGAAAAATTCAATCCACTTCAAACAAGTAGGCCTGTCTCCTCATCAGATTGGCCTATTCAGCCTCTGCAGAATATTGATCCACCAATCCGGACAGCAAGGCCCTATGTAAGTGAGCCAATAATACCTGACTTCAAAGAAGGTGAAAACTCAGAAAGTTTTTTTGTTCGGTTTGAACGGATGGCCAGAACATGGGGGAGTAGTGACCTTGTTCACAGGAAAAGCTCTTCAGGCCTATGCTGGAATGGATGAGGAACAGTCAGAATCATATGAAGCCATTAAAGCAGCAGTGTTAATGAAGTTTAATGTTACTGAAGAGACTTACAGACAGTGGTTCCGGAGCACCATTTTGCCAGTGGGAGAGACTGTAAGAGAAACCTACAACCGTATTAAGGGGCTTTACAAAAGATGGATGAGACCGAACAGCCGTACTAAGGAGGAGATTGGAGAAACCATCGTTTTGGAGCCGTACCTCCGTGTGCTTCATCCAGACGTCCGCACCTGGGTCAAGGAGCACAATCCCCAGACGGGAGAAGAAGCAGCAGATCTGGCAGAACGGTATGCAGCGGCCCACAGAAAACCTTCAAAGAAAAGAGTGACTGTTGGGAGGCCAAGGTATGGGGAGGGCAAACCTCACAGTTGGCCAGCTGTTGAGAGCATGGACACTGGGGTTGGTAAGAAACCTGCATATTCAAACTTAAAAACAAACTTTATATGTTACTACTGTCAGCAACCTGGTCACAAGGCTTCATTGTGTCCATTAAGAAAGTCTAAGTCGGTTGAGATGTGTTCAGTACCTCGTGCAGAAAGCGATGACCATGCTAATGTTACTGATAGTGGAATGGTTCCACATAGACATGTTGTAGATGTCACTGTAAATGGTCAAGCAGTGAAAGCCCTAGCTGACACTGGTAGTTCACAAACCTTGGTAAAGTCCAGCTTACTTAGCAATGTAATAACTGATTTTGATGGCAGTGTAAATATCACATGTGTTCATGGATGTAAAAAGATTACCCAACTGCAGATGTTATCATTGAGGTTGAAGGGCAAGCCTTTATGCTAACTGTTGGTGTGCTAGAGCACCTAGTTTATGACGTGATCCTTGGGGATGATTTGCCAATCTTAGACCACTTGGTACAGCAAAACTCACTAGCGTACTCCTATGTAGCTACGCGCTCTATGACCAAGGGGTTAGAACCTCTACCAGATGCAGATGATAGTTTGTGTTAAGGGGCTGATAAGCTTAAGAAAACAAGGCTGCAGCGCCGTCTAGAGAAAAACAGAAATCACGATAGGGCTAAATGCCCTGGGCCCAGTAGTACAAAACTTTTAATCCCTATCTGATCGGATCAGATTTGGATTTTGGGTAGTTCAAAACCAAAAAACAGGATTAGGATCACTTTGATATCCGATCAGATCAGGAAATCAAATCCAAGCTTTAATCTGGATCAAATCTTCAAAACGGGTAGTTCAAACCGACAACACAGGATTTAGATCAGTTTGATCCCAAAAAACTGGATTATCTTGATCCCACCAGAGGGGTGGATTTCCAGAGCAAAATGTATTTAAAAATATGTTTCAATATAAATAAGATGGCAAAGTTTGTTAACTGAAATAATACAACATTTTTAGCCTTCATGGCAAATCAATTTTATTTTTCATTTTTTGGTCACGTTTGTGGTGGCCTATTTTGTTTTCAACCAAATGTTGATGACATAAATGTTTATGCTCATAAAAGTATCACAACAAAGATTGTCAATCACAAATGTAATTTAGATTAAAGAAAAAATATCTTCAACAAAAAAAAAGTCCATCTGTCATCACCTTTCAAAAGTAATTGCGGACAATAGATGTCTCTGCAATGTGGTCTCTTGTCTTCCTTGTATTATTTTTCATATCCACTAGATGGAGATCGGTAGGATTAAAGCACTGATATTCAGGATCTAGTAATCTTGAAAAGTCTGAATCTGGATACGGGTGATCCTATTGCTTTGAAATACTGGGACAAAATCTGGCTGAGTTGTCTGATCCTGGATCACAAAAAATGGGATTTCAAAATCTGATCGAGATTAAAAGTTTTGAACTACTGGGCCCAGAGCATACTCTCCCTGTAATTCCCCTCATAGAGCCCCAATGGCAAATCCCAGATAACTTCAGAGAGAGTCAGGAGAATGACCCATCTCTAAAACCTCTATTTTCAAAAGCATGCAAAGTAGATGGGGATGAAGATGCAAGCACAGGGGGGCTGAAAAATGTAATTGGGGATCCCTTCATCATAAAAGACAACCTTTTGTATTTGGCAGACATAGAGAAACCTAGGCTAGTCATTCCAAAAGAGTTTTGCCAAGTAATCCTGCATGTGGGTCATACTGTTCCATGGGCTAGGCATCTGGGGCAGGCAAAAACCTATGATCGCATTGCTCAGCGTTTCTATTGGCCAGGATTATACAGGGAGGTAATTGATTACTGTAAAACGTGCCATGAGTGTCAGGTTCTAGCTCCTAACAAACTTTCAAACAGAGCCCCTCTACAACCATTACCAATAATGAGTGTACCTTATGAAAGAATAGCCATGGATATAATTGGTCCTCTGCCAAAAAGTAGCAAGGGTCACAAGTTTGCCCTGGTTATTTGTGACTACGCCACCAGATATCCAGATGTCTATCCACTGCGTTCCATTCAGGTCAAACATATAGTGCGGTGTTTAGTAGAGCTATTCTCTAGAGTTGGCATCCCTAAAGAAATCTTAACAGATCAAGGTACAAACTTTATGTCCCATCTGATGAAGTCACTGTACTCGCAACTTGGTTTTAAAGGGATCAGAACAACTCCATACCACCCTGAAACTGATGGTCTTGTAGAACGTTTTAATGGTACACTGAAACAAATGTTGAGAAAATGTATTGATACTGGCAAAGATTGGGATAAATGGTTGCCTTTCCTTTTGTTTGCATACAGAGAAGGGCCACAGGCTTCAACTGGTTTCTCCCCTTTTGAGTTGTTATATGGCAGACAGGTCAGAGGCCCTTTGGACGTGCTGAAGGAGAACTGGGTGGCTGGTGAGGCAACGGCAACAACAACCAACAGCATCATCTCCTACATTCTGCAGATGAGACAAACTGGACAGTTACAGAGAAACGGTCAAAGAACACATGCATGAAGCTCAACATAAGCAGAAGGTGTGGTACGACAGACGTGCTCGTGAAAGAGAGCTGAAAGCTGGCCAGAAAGTCTTGACACTGCTCCCTACAGGGCCAAGTAAGTTACTAGCCAAGTGGCAAGGCCCTTATACAGTAACCCGAAAGGCAGGCCCTGTGACCTATGAAATTCTCTGTCCTGATAAAAGAAAGTGCAAACAGTTGTTGCATGTAAACCTTTTAAAAGAATATCATGACAGGAAAAACCAGAAGGCAGGTGGAGAACATGTTCTGATGATCCAAGATGTCCAGCTGGAAGAAGATGATGCGTTGGAAGCAGAGGAGGCTGATATGGTGCCGTACAGAGAGAAGAAGTGTAGACCCCAGGCCCCTCCGGAGCATCTGAGCTGAAAGCTAAGTACATCACAGCTTTAGACCTCTGTTAAGGTTACTGGCAAGTGCCTCTTGAACCAGCCTGCAAAGAGTATACAGCTTTTCAGATTCCAGGAATGGGTTTGTTTCATTACACTGTACTACCCTTTGGTCTTCATGGAGCGCCTGCAACCTTTCAAAGATGAATGGACATTGTTCTTAATGATTGCACCAGGTTTGCAGCAGCCTACCTAGATGATGTGGTAATCTACAGTGAATCCTGGGAAGAACATCTGCAGCATCTTAAAGCTGTGTTGGGCAAGATACAGGAAGCCGGGCTAACCCTGAATGCCAACAAGTGTTCCTGGGCTCAAGAGGAGGTGAAATACCTTGGATACCTGGTTGGACGTGGGCAAATACGACCACAAGTTGAGAAGATAAAGGCCATACAGGTAATACCCAGACCCCAGACAAAGAAGCAAGTGAGGTCCTTTTTAGGCCTGGTGGGTTGGTACAGAAGGTTTGTTCCCCACTTTGCTACATTAGCTGCCCCACTTACTGATCTAACAAAAAAATCTCCCACTAAAGTTGTGTGGAATGATGAGTGTGAAAATGCCTTCCAGGCATTAAAGAGGCATATCTGTCAAGCTCCTGTGTTGCAGAGCCGAGACTTCACAAAACAATTTCTTGTGCAAGTTGATGCCTCTGGTGTTGGACTAGGAGCAGTGCTAGCCCAAGGAGAGCCTGGCGAAGAGAAGCCTATACTGTTCCTGAGTAAGAAACTGTTTGACCGGGAAAAAAAGTACTCTACTGTGCAGTGGCGGTTCTAGACCAATTTGACTGGGGGGGCCAGGCTGGGGCCAGTTATTTTCTGAGGGGGGCACAATAAATGCAGGACGAAAAAGATAATTTATTTTTATAAATGCAGGACGAAAAAGACAAAGACAGTATGAAGTAATTGCGCATAAGAAAACAATGCAATATAGTTATTGGTATTTGTTTCATTACACATTATTATATGCTGACCTTTAACCTTTGTGTGCTGTTTGGGTCTGTGGGACCCGTTTTCAGTGTTTACTAAAATAAATTGTATGCAATTAAATTATTTTAACCCCCTGTATTTGGGGTTGGACCTCACATCCTCTAGGGGGGAAGATTTTTTTTTTTTGAAGTTAAATGCATCAATCTGGTGCACTTTGAGCACAAAATGAATTTATGGATACAGCTCTCAACACTCGTATGAAAGGGAGCTGTATACTTTTCAATAATCCAAACATCTTTAGAATATGATCACAACCAATAACAAATCATTTAAACTTGTTTATTCTTATCTTATGTTACCTAGTTAGCATTCTTTCTTTTTATTTATGCATATTTGACTGATCACTCCCCTTTTAAACTGTTTTTTTTTTTTTTTACTGTCCTATAGTACACATTGGAATGATTCTTACTTAATTTTTTACAACTATATTAAATAGATAAAGGTGTGCTCGCTCACAGAGGCTGTGTGCTCCTCCGTGGCGATGACGGCTTGCGTTAAAAAAATGTAAAAAACATATTTGTAAAGTGGGGGCTATTGAGGGCTTGCGAGCTACCGGTAGCTCGCGATCGACGTGTTGGAGACCCCTGCCCTAATGGGTCCGACTACAATGACAAATATCGTTAGTTTCGCCTATTCCGTCAGACAAGAAATCGTTTAATCATAAACTATTTCTTTTTTTTTTTCATTTTCAGGGGGGCCACAGGGGGGTCCAAAGTCAGTGTTAGGGGGGCACTGGCGCCCCCTGGTCCCCCCTTAGAACCGCCCCTGCTACTGTGGAAAAAGAGGGACTGGCTATAAAGTGGGCTATAGATTAATTGAAGTATTACATTCTTGGAAGAGAGTTTGTGTTGCAGACAGACCACAGACCTTTGAAGTGGATGCAATCTAAGCAGCATCAGAATGCAAGGATTCTACGTTGGTTCCTAGCCCTCCAGCCATACCAGTTCACCATACAGTATTGTCCTGGTAAGTATAACCTTATAGCTGACTATCTTTCTCGTTTGCCTGACCTGTGCAAGCCAGAGGGGGAGGAGGTGTGAAATGTGAGGAAGCGCACACACTCCCTAACTAACATTTTGGCTTAACTATTTGTTTGTTAAGAAAGGTAGTACATGTTTCTTCAGAGTTGTCTTTATTTCAGTTAAAGTTATAAAAACAGTTTACATAGACAAATTAATAAAATGCATCTAAATGAATTTGTCAGTCTTTAAAACACACAATCACAAAGTAATCACCATTTCCTTTGTTCAGACCTGGAAGCCATCTTGTGCCAGTGCTCAAAGGGGGAGCACGCCTCCAAAGTACTCCTTATATCAGGCATGAAAACGGGTCAGGGGTGAAAAAGGTGAGAAGGATATTATCCCTCTAGGGGGGTCCGGGGGCATGCTCCCCCGGAAGAACATTTTTGAATATTCCATATTTTAAAGCATCAATCTGATGCATTTTGAGATGCATTTTTTTGCCAACCTGGGGAGAGCTGGAGAAACTTAACTTCAGCCATGAGTCAAAAATATTATGGCCTCCTTACTAAGTATTATGCAAGACATTTCATGCCAGCCTGTCACTGGGTCTAACATTTACAGTATATGAGGCACAATGTGGTAAGGGCTTAATGCAAATGGCTTAATGCATATGCAGATGGTGGACATGCTGTAACTTAACTTGTCTACTCTTCCATCATGACTGACAGCCAATACAATGTTATGTAATTCAGATTTGAATACATTTTATTGGCAAAGATAGCCTAAAACACACAATACAGTGGTTTCCAGGAGCCTTAGAAAACGGGATGGAATGCTCCGCCAAGGTTCCAAGGACCATTGCCTAGAACACAAATTATGTAATTAATGTAAAGCTAGTGTATTCCATGTTTAGGTGATGATGCTGCCAGTGACCGCAGCTGATTGTGAATAATAATAATAATAATAATAAATGATTATTATTATTATTGTTATAATAAAAATAACAATCTCAAAGTGCTAGTGTACTCTGTCTATGCTGCCTGTGCTGACTAACAGGCCTACACCATCTACCTCTGCATTTGCTATGTGGTTTATAACTGGTACGGGGATCTTTCCCTGGCACTGCTGCCTGATTGTTTCTGACCCCTGGTTGGCTTGACTCTGGCTTGCTGGATTCACCCTAGCTGATGCTGGAAGGAAGCTGCTGGCAACACTATGAGTGGAAGCTATCATCTGCACCTTCTTCTTGTGAACTTCCGTCTGGCAGTGAGCCTGCAGAGCATGGCTGCCTTTGTTAGCATAATTGATCTCTTTGTGGCAGAGAATGCATCTGGCGAATCCCTGCCTGTTGATTTTGATGAATACATCTCCTAGATGAAAGGACACCTCTTGCTCTTTTACTGAGACCTTGCCTTCCAGTTTTAGCCACGACCAGTTCCAGCTGCATTTCAATCCAGCATCCAGCTGTTTAACAATGGCTGAATCCTTCTCCCCTAACACACTCATTCTGCAAAAATAATGTTTGTATTAGTGTTAGCACTAACTTCTAGTTTAGCCTTATTGATAGAACGGTGGACCACTTTACCCTTCAGCCTTGTCAGTCCCCTCACCTCAAAATCATCAACACGTCCTGGAAAAACGAGTTGTAGAGATTTTAGAAAGTAGCACTAACATTAACCAGTTTTTCTTTTTTGTGATTTACCGTAAGCTATACAAGCTAGCATCTAACTTTAGTAACGATATCTAGCTAATGTTAGGCTAACGTTAACGGTAGCGTTAGCTAATCATTTTCCACCGGAGCTTTAGTGCTAGCTGTCTAACGTTGCGTTCTCTCCTGCTGTGTTCACATTACACATTCGTCACTACCTCCCCGAGTCGGGAGCGATTCATGCTGTGCGGAATCGCCGAGGCCAGGCGTGCGTTCAGCTTCTGTTGGTGGTCCGGATCCCGCTCTGGTCAGCACGAGCGAAGCGAACTGTTTGTAAACCAATGATCAGGTCCCTTTTGGCACGCGCACCTGTTCGCAGTTCACTGAGTCTCTGGGGCTGGTTCAGAGGCCGTAACGGTACGCACCGTGGAAGACGAGACCCAATCACTGCCGCTGAGAGACTCTCTCAGCGGCAGTGATTGGGTCTCGTCTTCCACGGTGCGTACCATTACAGCCTCTGAACCTACCCCCCCCCCCCCCTTAAATATTTTCTCATCGAATCTACACGATTCACGTAGGTCACCTATTTTGGTTTCAAAACGGCGAATTTCGCCGAAAGGTGAGTGATTTTCATGCCTGTTATATGTGCCGTATGAGTAGGCGGAGTCTTGGACGTGATTGGTCAGGAAATGTGTGATTGTATGAGTGTCAATTAGGTAAAAAATTATCCGTTTTAAGCAGACCTTGTTGTTTTTGAAGGTACCATATTTATGTTGATGCAATTATGAATTGACTTAAGCCTTTAGGGTTTTATTAAATGTAGACAACAGTGTTTAATTTTGTATTTAACCCTTCACTCCGTTTTCAGAAGCATGACCTGATTGGCCAGGTTGGATTGGGAAGGCGGGCAGTCTCCTATAAATGTGGTTGGGAAGAGAGGGGAGGGGGGCATTTGTGTTTGTTCCTTGCTGGTGAACGCAGCACCAGGGATGACGTTTTGTGTTCCTGTAAAAGAATATGGAAGTTATGGTTATATCCTCATTAACCGTGGCTATCATCTGTGTACTGGTCCAAAGATAACTCACAGAAAAAGCTCATGGATTATCACTTAATGGCATTTCTATTTCCTTTCTCATTTAACAAGAGACCATGCCGCATTTTAGCAAAACAGTATTTATGCCTGTGAGATGACAGAGACTGAAGGGAGCTAAAATCTGCAGTTTAGTCCTAAATGGATCTTAGCTTTTATTCATTGGATTGGATTTTAACTCACTCTTCACTTCAGTTAAATTACATTCTGAGAAGAGGCCAGACTTATTTATGTAATCCCAGACATTTAAGACTTTTTTTGTGAATATGAGCCTTTATAGGGGGGCTCCAGCAACAGTGACAAATGTGTGGATAGAGTGAAAGTGCCCTGGTTGTTTGTCCTGCTTTACTGTAAAAGGTGCAGTAACATGTTTTCTAATGTTCTAAAACAAGTGAGAAGTGGGATCATTCTCTCATAGACTTCTATGAACCTACATTCTTATTGCAACCAGTGGTGTCATCCCCTGCTTGGAGAGAGTACAAGTTTTCTTTATTTCCCCTCAGCATTTGCATCACTTTTTCAGACCCAAAGTTTGCTATACTTGGAAATAACTGACCAAGTACCTGTTCAACCTAAGGCATAACGTGGAATTCTGAGAAATGTGAATATGAGCTATTCGTGGGACAACTCCAGCAACAGTTGCCCTGGTTGATTTTCCTGGAACATACTGAATACTGTAACTATCATCACCTCTATTTGAAAAAAAATTATTCTCTCAATTAGGTTTTTCCTTGACCTCACATGTCGAGTGGTAAAATAACATGTTTAATCTTTATGGCCCCTCAAAGTGCTTTACTTATACAAACCAGCATTCACCCATTTACACACATTCATACAGAGACAGAGGCTGCCAAACCACTAACATTCAGACACCGTTGGTCATGCCATTGGGAGCAATTTGGAATTAAATATCTTGCCCAAGGACACATGGACATGTTGAGTGCGGGGCTGTGGATTGAACCACTGACCTCCAGTCGAGGACAACCATATACCTTCCTGAGCCACAGCCAACCCAAGCCTTGTTCTGTTTCATGTACATCTTTATGCATATATGTTCCGATATTGATAGAATTTGATAGGATTATAGCAATTTAATATATTGTAGGAATGATATTACATAGGATTATGGAACATTAACATAGAGCCGGCATACTGTGTTATATCCTGGATGACAGCTTGGACAAACACATTAACCATTTTTTAGAGCCTATTCATCATCATGTAGCACCATCTGTGGTGGGCAGATTGTCTGACTACTGACTTTGCGATGTCAGCCGCACCCTCTTCTACCCCTCTCTTCTACTAACTTGCAAGAAAGAAAGCTTGTTTGGTCTTAATTCTTTAGATGAGCACTAAAAGTCAGTGGTAAATTGTAACGTAGTACATTAATCAAGTACTTAGGTACACATTCGAGATACAGTACTTGTACTCTACCTATGAATCCCAATGTTATACTCTTCTACAATAATTGTACTGTTTACTACACTTTATTAGTCTGACACTTCGGTTACACTTTTTCACATCATCCCTGTCCAGTGAGCAGGTATCCAGATGTTTTGCTTTTAAATGTTTGTCATTAACTGAAGGATTAAGTGCTCCTTTTTTCCCACTTGCTGTCAATCTAAAAACAGGGTGGTTTTTCTGAGCTCATTAAAGGTGGGCACTTCAGAGAAACACAGTTATCACATTACAATGACACACATCATACAGTAGGATGATTTTGTAGAACATGATGCATTGCTGTAGATAAGTTTTATTTACAGCAAACCCTAATATTCTACAATAGCCAACAGTATATACTAAATGTACAATAAGCTAAACCAAAAAAATCTACGGCAGTAAAATTAAACGTACTTTATATATAGCCTATCAACCTACGTTTTTAAAATACTGCTACTTATTTTCTCTACCATGGTGTACTTATTTGTTTCTTGCTTATTTGTTTTTGTTTTTATTTTTATTTTTATGATAATGTGTGATTGCCTTCTTATTTAATATATAGGTCTCTTTTCCCTTTGGCTATAATCTGCACTGTATCTTTGCTGCTGTAATAATGTACATTTCCTCGCTGCAGGGCAAACAAAGGATTTTTGACTCTGATTTAAAACACATTTACACAGCAGTAATATTAATCAGTAAACATCATACCTAGTAGTAAAACACTGTAAGCTACAATTTTACTGAAAAAACTTACAATTTAATTGGTTTTGCGTGTTTTTGTCATTGAGTCTTTATATGGTCATTTTGAGTCTCTTTGTAATCATTTTGCTTGTCTTTGTGATTGTATTGCTCCTTGTCATAGCCAATAGGAGTCTCTTTGTGTCTCATTGTAGCTGATTTCCATCCATTGCAAGCATAAAAGCATGTAAATAAGACTTGAAAAACCACCTCTCCTACAAAGGAGCAAAGCCAAAAAGACGTTATAGTCTCTTTTTGTAGTGTGTGTCTCTGTAGAAGTTACACTTTTCTCAAGGGATTTGCGTTGAATAGTGGTTATATTGTATCACTTTGTAATTTTTTTTAAAGTTGTTTTTGTCTGTTTTTGTTTAGCCCTTGGTTATCCCATATATCTTTATATAATATTTTGTGTTATTTGTGGTTATTTTGTTATTTTATGATGACTTTGACTCTCTTTGTAGTCATTTTTTGGTGTCTTTGAGGTTGTATCGCCCCTTGTCAGTGAATATGAGTCTCATTAGGTCCCTTTGCATCTGTTTGGCATCTCTTTGCAGTTGTGTTAATCTTTTAGAAGTTGTTTGTGTTTTCTCTGGTAATTTTGAGTCTCTCTCTTATGGGGTCAGTCTCAAAATAAATAATGTGAATCTACAAGCTTTACAGTACAAGCCTCATTGATCTGACAGTTGGGAAAATTCGCAGCAGAAATAAATAGCACCAACTCAACCATTAAGTAGGTCAAGTAACAGGGTGAAATCCATTCCAGAAAATAATTATATATTTCACATTTAAAGCAATCCCAAAGGGGGAACATTCTCTTTGAATCAGTCAATTTAGACATATCCCAACTGCTTAACACATTTGCTCTACAGTAGGTCCACTGAGGAGGAGCTTCCTCTGCTGCTTTGGCAGGTAGCCTAGTACATGTCAATTAAACTCAAACTAGTAACCCAATGTCAATCATAGTGAGAGCCACTGTAGTCCACACTGCCTTTGCTACTTTCTCCTCTGGCACATCAGGAGCTGTGGCCTATTTGGTTTGACCAAGAAAATTACATTTGCTCACGGGGGGCCTAATTTCTAATGATGCACTTTGAAGTTTTGAGCTGTTGCAACGACGTGTGAGAGTGTGAGAGTCTGAGAGTGTGAGACACTATATGACCAGATGTGGGGTCTTTTTTCTTACTAGAATTCGGCCCACTTTGCGAAACACTCTGAATGAAATTAAGTCTTGAAAAATAATGTAGCAGCTGCACATAAACCACAACCAATTCATGTTGAATTGGCCCGGCCATATCCAGTCAACCTCAGAATTTAAAAAAGCAAAACATGTGCTTGAAACAGGGACCCCTAACCTTATCATCAGAGCCCTGCAATGCCAAGAGCTGAGCAAAGAAAATAGTCCCCTCACTTAGCTCATCCTTACATTAATTTCCCATTTAACCTGTTCTGCCTCAGGACAAGTCTGACATCGTATCAATCCGAAACAACCACAAGTCAGAAACAAAATTATATCACTAGAAAACACAAACAAAAGCATCACGCAATGGCAGTGTTATCTTGGTCTAAAGAGACAGTACAGTGCGGCATATTACTTTAAGGCAGTGACAGACACAAAACACAGCTGTGCAAGGAAGACAAAGGGATAAAAGCACAAAAATCCAGCAACTCTGAGGTAAATATAAGCCCAAAATTCAAAGCAAACACCCTGAATATGATCACATAATCAGCATAAACAATATGCCAATCCTGTTACCAGACTAGCAGTATAGCAGCAGTGTCTTTCCCTTTCACACTGGCACACATACATTCACATAAAATGACCACACGCAAACACATATTGTTATGCTTCTTGGAAATATAGGCCTACCTGATCTTCCTATTATTATACTATTATTCTTTGTTTTAATATGATTATAGCAATAAAGCCTCTTTGAATTTGAAAGGGGAAAGAGGGAAGTGAAATAGAGACACACTAAATATATATTTGTGTTAATAAAGGAATACGTGTTGTCTTCACATGTAAAGAAAACACTTTGTGTTGTCACCCTTTTTGTCCCATTCGTTTACCGTAGAGACCTGTCTCCGGTTGCCTAGTAACGCTCCCTAACTACAAACACGGATTGCGTCTGTGTAGCTTTCCGTCGACACAGGGTTTGTTTGTGAAGACAATAAGTGGCATATTTACATTAACACCGCATTTACCGTACAGAGGTAGTGTTTTTAATGGTTTAACAATGTTGCATTCGTGTTGACTAACTAGTTGCACACACCTGCACGGTTTCAATTGGGTAGCGGAGCGAGCTGAGTTAAAACTGGCGTCATCAGTTTAACGCTAACGTTAGCTAGCTAACAGCCAACCTCTTAAATTAGCTAAAACGTGTTAGCTAACGCTTACTTTCCCCTAGCATGGAGCTAGATATTCGGCAGTATCTCAACACGGCAAAGGAGCAACAAGGTTTGTGGTGTACTCACGTTAATTACCTAGCGAGTACAGTTGTAAAACAGTTGTGAAAGTATTACTTAACTTTTTGTATCCTCGTGTAACGGTACTTTATGCAGACTCTGGAGCTCTACAGTCAGCCTATCGTTTAATTAACGACATGACAGCAGCTGGAGCCAGAGGACCAGCTCCTGGCTGTGCCTCAGAGCTGTACGTTGTATGTGCAGAAGCAGCTGTACAGGTGAGACTGAGGCAGATGTTTCACTGTACTGTGCCTGTTCATGTATACTTGTACTTGATAAAAGCCCTTTTGTATATGTTAATTTAAATTACAAAACTTTAAAATGTAATTTGTAATACCAAAAGTGCCTATGTCTTACCATTGGCTTTGGCAATTAGCTTCAAATTGCAACAGAGGTCGTTTTTTTTTTTACCAAATACTAATACATATAACTTCACTGAATAGGTATTAAAGTACATATATGTACTACATGGCATGCAACAGAAAGGGTAGGTCACACATAATTCTAAATGAACCTGTTTAGTTCATACATCATTATTAATAGACTACAACTGCTATAATTCATTAAACTTGTATCGCAATTGCAAAAAAGTCCAGTGCAATATCCAAATTGCAGTAAGTGCAATATTTGGTTACCTGCTGTAAAAGGTATTGTGGTGGCGCTGCAAAAGGTATTATACAGTCAAAATATATATTTATTTGGTTTGGATCCTTTCAATAATCCATATATTTAAAAAATGATAAATTCCTCTAATCCTCTAAAATCATGTTGAATTTTAAATATTGGTTAAATAATCGCAATCCTTTCTTTTCTCGTGCAGCCCTAGTGTAAACCTTCACTGAAGAACACTGTGGTGGCCATAATACTGTCAAGCCATCAATCAGATGCTGAAATCCTCTGTCTTTAGGATTAATATGAGAAAACACTTTGTTGCCTGTAACCTTGCCTCCAAGTTCTGTGACGTTTTCATGTTGTGAGGAGTTCATAACTGCTGAGATGTCGCATAAGACATGATGCTTGAAGCAGCCTCCAAGAATGAAAGTTTCATTCAGTGCGCAAAAAGTTGAGCTCATTTAAATCAGTTTGACAATAAGTGTATCATCTGGGGAGGTTCCTGAATGTATTACTGACATTTTCCGTCATATAGAGAGGATTTACTCAGTTTGACTTAATACCAAAACTGAATATCTTAGGAGTTATTGGTTAATTAACCAGATATCTTTTGGTTGTGATAAAGAACATCATGGAAATAAAAACCTCTGCAGGCCCCTCTCTGCTAGAAGTCTTATCACACATTTCATTATGTCACTGTTAACTTTTTTTTTTTGTTGCAAAATCTCCCTATATGCTCCCAGTAGGGGATGATAATGATTATTCATTAATAGTGTAAATTGTCCTAAGGCAAGGGACACATATTTGAATAATGAAACATAATGATATTCTATAATGGGATTTAGTTTTATCAAACAACAGGATTTCTAAGGGAAAATGCAGCTTGCGTTGAAGTCTCAGGTTGTTTAAATTCTGAATTAGTTCTTATTTTAAACAGAACAACGCTACCTTATCATTATATCTATCATTATTAAGTGAATTCCATTTTCGAACATACATTCTGAGGCATTGTAATGTATATAACTGTTACGTTTAAGTTGTTTTATGATCACCCCCTATGAGAAAAATTATATATAGGTTTCTTAAGTATAAAAACTAATGCAAGCTTATGATATACTTCTAAGTATATCGCTTCTCTACAGAATTGCCTCCTCTAACAGCACTTACATTATTTGAATTAAATCTTCCCTGCAAAAATGAATCTTAACAAAACACAACTGACATTATCAATTACAGCAATTTTATGTTGTGGTAAAATAACCGGCACTGCGCCTACCCAAAGCATTTTTCTAATTGTTTTAATAATGCATCAAAAGTATAAAAATGCTGACAGAATATAACAGCAGATAAGGTTTAAAGGTTTATTTAGTTTTACCTGTGCTTCTCTTTTTCTGTGTTTTCAGCTTGGTTGTTTAGAGATAAGTACAGCGTGTCTAAAGATGTACTTTGAAGGGAATCCGCCGGCGAATCAATTTTTGTGTCGAGCCTACCTCTGCCAGGTCCGGCTGAAGTCTCCGCCGCCCCCTGGGAGCTTGGTGAGGACCATAAATTGAACACATCTCCTCGAGGGGGCTGTGTACTGTATGTGTGTCTTTACCAATGAGATATGCACACAGTCAGAGATATACTGTACTTATTTGCTCTAACAAAGGAGCAGACGTTCTAGCTTCGTAAACAACTTTTTTTTTTATTCTTCAAGGCTTATTGCCCTTTGTATTGTCAGTTAGTTTTCTCTGTGTTTCTCTTTGTTGAAGACTTTCTGCGTCTGATCTTTCTATGTTTTTATAAGGTCTAACTTTCCCCTTGCACTATTTTCTATTTTAGGAGGACTTAGAAGAGGCTGTGCTGTATTTTCTTAAAGCAATTGAAATCGCAAAGCATGAACCAAGGTATGTAAACTTTCAGAAGTGTGCTTGGCTTTGTTCTAACAGTGTCACTAAAGTTGATCAATGGATGCCATTCACAGTTTATCATCTGATATTGCTTGGCAAATGCCATTGTGGTGCCAAGGTGCACCTGTTAAAACACACATTAAAAGAGAAATATTCACAACAGAGGATGTTTTTTTTTCTTTGATGATGGTATGATAGGTTACAAGGGTTCAGTCTGCTGCGTTAACTATATTCCGGGACATAAAGGTTTCATTTGCAAACAGCCTTGTTGAAATAAAACCCCAGCCCCTTATTCAGAAGAGGATTATATAAGAGAGTGTTTTATTCAAAAATATTCGAACAGTATCTGTAAGTATAGTTAAAAGGATGATAAATATAGATGTATAAGAAACTGCGTTCCCTTGTTGTCACTCTGAAAGATATCTTAGGAGATAGCGGCTTAGCCTTTGCAAGCAATCAGTGCTGAATCTCTTTGGTAATGAACTCATAACTTGTCAATAAAAAAGGGCTGAATGAGCAATCCTAATTAGAACCAAAGGGAATACATATCTAATACATCCAGCCCAGACTAATGCACAACACAATCTCTGGTGAATAAATTAGCAGCACTCAAACAGTCTGTTCACACAATATCCTCTACATCTGTGCCTCAGATTCATACATTTCCCTCATTTTACATAGAAAGGCTCATACAGGACCCCCCTGAGGCTCATTGGACGTTGGTTAATCCACACACATTTGCAATTCACAGAACATCTTCATACAAAGTTGACACTTGGTCTGAATTTAGTTGTGTTAAGAGATAAAATTCCTTGCATGTGCATTATATAAATAATTTAGTGTTCTCTGTCAACTTATTTTGCATGTGGTTTGTTTCTTACAGAGACTACTTCATAGTGTTCAACGCTTCAGTGCTGTACTTCCAGACGGTGTGTCTTTTCCTGCAGCCGGGGTGGTGCTCCCACCTCGTCCCCTCCCTCAGGCAGGTGGTCCGGAGTTTGGAGGAGGTGGCAGAGCAGGACCACAGCTGGAGGGCTGAACTCATGATGTAAGTGACCCCACCTTGTTCTCTTTGCTCGCTTTCATGAATAAGTCCAGTCCTGGTTCTGTCCAGTTTCCTGCTGGATTCACAAGGGGTGACGCACAGAGCTATTCATTTGTGACCACAGCTCTCTTGGTACCTAGTTAAGTTCTTGACATATTCTCCTCAACACAGTGGAGAATCCGCTCTAATGTGAGCTGTTTTATCATGTTCGCCCATGACACCTCAGACTCAAACATTCGTTATCTCTGCCCAGAGAACATTATGTACCAATCGTGTACAGTGTCATTTCAGCTAGCCAGGGTGTTAACAGGATTGGTGACAGTATGTCCTATTCATTCATAGTTTAGTGTTATCCATAAAAGATAAAATAGCCGACATACTGTACATGGTTTCTCACTGTTCTGCTGCAACCATCCGATGCATGGTTGTTTGGAATATTTAGTTCCAAATAACCAACCAAAGGATGAATAACAATACAAGAAACCTTTTTCAAGCAAGTCCTCTATGTTAACCAAAATGGATAATTAATTAATTCCTGGTTATTGACACGTCCATGGGCATTTCATGACTACAACAAGATCATTTGCTATAATAACTTAATTAAACTGGTAACATCGGAGAGTTTTGACTAATGCCTGGAAAGTACATATATTATCATCCATAAGGTTCTCATGCAATGGAAACAGTATTCCGCTAAGATCCTAGAACCCTTTGGCTCAGCTATGAGCCAGAAAGCTAACATTATGATTCACAGTTTTAATTAAAGTCGGAATTTTAAAGATCCTAAGAACATTACGTACAATTGGAAAATCAGTGGCGTAGACATAATTCTACTTTAAGAATTTAAAAATAAGACGAGCCAACTATTCAGCTATTTAATTTGCTCCAAATAAATATCGACATTTCACAACCAAACAATAGGCCATGTGTTCAGTCGACCAGAGCCTTAAGAAGAGAGTGGAATATATAATTACGTTTGGAGAAGCTTGTACAGAACAGTGGGTTTGCAGTTTTAAAAAGGGAACTTGATATACTGTATATTTCTGCGGAGACTGCTGTTGTAAAACTCACCATCTTGATTTCACACGGAAATAGAATGATTCTCATTTGCGCTCTGTTTCTATTCAGGCATCTTATTGGATGTATTGTTGACTCTGGAATAATAGAAGATGCTGCAAGTTTTGCCAAAGAGACAGAAGAATTCATCAAGGCACATACCCCACATCTTTATCCAAGAATCTTTAAGTTACTGGTAAGCAGCATTTCTTTGTGACTTAATACATTTATAAAGTAATTATGTGGTAATATTCATTTTTGCAGGTAACATATCTAATGGAAACTGTGTATGAATATGTCCTTTTTTCAAAGAATAGGAAAAACTGCTTTGTTTAAACTTTTATAACATACATAAAAAAGCAAGAACATTGTCTGAACCCTCTTTAGAGCATTTCATATGAATGTATCTGAATTCCTAAAAATCACTGAATAAGTAACTACCTATATGTTATGGGACTGTGTAGATATACTATAATGACTAACTCTGTAACACTTTCTTAAAGTAGTTCAAATGTAATATTGACTAACAACCAAAAGGAATTGGGCTCTTTGCAGCATCTCCATACACTATCATCCAGATTGATATTTATTAAACATTGATCCTATGTTTTTACTCATTCCTAATCAGTGGACTACTTTCCATGCAATCAGTTAAGTAAATACAATGTTGCTTTGAAATATAGTATGGCTTTTCAAGGACACTTGCATGATAAATAAAGAGTAACTTCTATCTTTCTCTTCTTAGGTACAACACAGGCTGACAAATGCTGATGACCTCATTGAAACAAGCACACAGAGCACTACCTTAGTAGTCATTTACAAAATACAGGAATTTAAAAAGTAAGGAACGTTTCTGATACACAAAGTTAATGTTTATTTATTTTGCTCTGAAATGATTTGTTTTCACAGAAAGCCCTGTTTGTGTACTGTCATGATAAAAGCAAAATATCTGTCTGCAGTAAAGATGAAGAAGTGGTACTTAATCAATACCTCCACGAAACAGACTTTGATCGGCTTTATTGATTGTATGTATGTTTGCCTTTTTAGAATGCTCCCTTAAAGGTATATATTTTATGTATGCCGTGTTTTTGAAGCTGTAGGACATACAGTACCGAGGGATTGTGATGCTTTTCTGATCCTGAGGGTTTAATGCTTACAACTAGCTTTTCAGACTTGATCCCCTGCCTCTCAGCTTAGCTATCGGTGCCCTATAGAGGGCAGGTTAATCCGGCTCTTGCGAACAGTATTGGTATAGTACCATGGCTTCTAGTCTGGCATAGTACAAACCAACTCCCAGCCCCCCCTTCTTTTCTGCAGGCATGTACTCAACATGTCAGATCTTCTTATGGTTCTTTGGCTCGGCTGTAAATGTCGGCAGCATGACTCAGTCTGACCCCGCCTTCGTCAGCATCATTTAGGTTATTTAGCCTAGGGTTAATGCACTGTTTGGTGTGAGTACATTAGGGGGCAAATGGGAACACAGATGCATGCGTAGTTTATATATGAATCTACACAGACAGGATTTTATTTGTGGTTTGTAGCAGGTTGGAAGAAATAAATGTGGATGAGCCAACAAAGGAGGAGCTCGAGCTGATTCTTCATATCCTGATGGATTGTACCAAATATTCTCCCTCGCCACTGATCTCTAGTCAGGGACAAACACCCGTCCAACCAGCAGACAGGTCTGTGACCCAAAGTGTCCTCAACAAATCTCCTACCCAACAACATTACCTTCATGGCATCCTGTCCTCTTCTTTCACATCTTATTACCATTAACACCACACATGGATATTCCAAGGGCATAACATGGCTCACACTACTGTACTGAAGTGTTGTGGATTGTATAAATGACTTTTTATCTGGGATTTGCAGGGTTGGCTTCCTCCTGGAGTTGGCTCTGCTGGCCTTACAAGTGAAGCATCAGGAAGTCGCTGCTGACTGTCTGAAAGAGCTGAAGTCGGCGGGAGAGGCTGTGAGTGTCCGGTATTCCCTTAAAACCTCAGGCTGTTACTGTACATATCATAAACACATGCAAATGTATGCTGGAATTTGACATCCCTTCTTAAGTAGACACTTGACAATAGATGAGATTAATTAACTGAGCTCATGCTCAAGGGCCAAAGTGCTTGCTGCATGTATAATTACTGTTAGCAGTGTAGAATTATAACATAGAAAGGTTTGCAGTTTTTTCATGTTCCATTTTGATCTCATATACTTTGTGAAATTATTGCGTAATAAACAACATTGCATGTATAAGACAAAATAATACACATTGTAAGATGTTTCATTCTCTTCCCTAACCCTAATTATCTGCTTGGACGCTGAGTCTTTAAATTCTATGTATGTGTTTTTCTTTTAGAGTATCGGCCAACTCATACTAATTGAATGTGTCAACTGTGAGATCAACCTCCTGAAGAGAGAAGCCAAGATGAATGACTATTCCAAAGCCAGTGTGGAGGTGCTCAATCATATGTCTAAATCATCAGCCATGTGTTCCCCCCGTATGTTGTTCAGGCAGTGGACCAATTACAGCATTTTTTTTTCTCTATTTTCTGTAATCTCATTCTTTGTTTAAAGGGGCCCTTTTATGCTTATTTCTAGGTTCATATTTGTATGTATTACCTCTACTGTGAAACGTTTCCATACATTAATGTTCAAAAAGCACAGCAGCACCTCTTTTCACCCTCTGTCTGAAACCAGAGCCCAGTCTGCTCTGATTGGCTAGCTGGCCAGCTCTGTTGTGATTGGTCAACCGCTTAGAGATGTCCCACCACTTAGCCTATCATGCACAATCTGTTGGAGTGCTAGCCAATATCAGCGTGTGTGTTACATGGTGATGTCACTATGTTACAAAAGGAAACAAATGAGTCCAATGACTCCCTCTGGAGGGAACAAATGGATTTTAGCCTTTGCAGACCATTTACATGCACAAAAACCTATAGAACACGCTACAGGAAAGGGAAAAACCCAAAAGCCTAATAGGGCCCCTTTTTAAAGGCAGTAAATCCTCTTTCACTTGTATGTCCTTGACTTAAGAACACATATAGAACTTCTTCATCAGTTAGAAGTCACACAGTTAGAGTTCCATTGGAGTTTAATTTACATTTAATCGCCCTAATAGTGTTTCAGGAGTTTTACCTCTAACAGAATATCATCTGTGGCATCATATAATCTCATTTTGGCATTAAAACTGTCACATAAGAACTGGCACTACATGTTCAATCTGATTCAATCCAAGTGTACCTGCCAAATGATAAAAGCTACCGGAGAGACTCTCAATCTGCAGTTGTTATTCCACAGGCCCGGCTGAGGGAGATAGGCAAGCTGGATCAGTGTCTGCAGACTGCAGTGAGGGGGGGAGACCTGCAGGCCATGCAGGCAGTGTGTGTTACCCAGTGGAGCTGCTGTCTGCCCCTCCTGCAGCACAACCTCAAGAAACGCATACAGAGCCCTCTGCTCAGGGTCTCCCACGTTCTGGAAGACATGCAAAGGTTGCTATTTTCTTTCTTTAATTACCTCGTGATATATTTGGTGTGTATGTCAACGTCTGTCTTGATAACTGAAAAAACAAAGCTGAAAATGTGCTAAAGCCGGAAGGCAGAAAGCAAAGCTTATACAAAAATTGCCATCCTTTTAGTTATGCAACTACATCAATGACCTCAAATCTTATGGAGAATTAACTACAAACTTGATAAGTAATTTTCAAAATGTATTAAAACAATTATTTCAAATCTCAAGGTAAGAATTTAGTTATGTACTAGGGCTGAATAAATAAAAAAGTTGCAGAATATGAAGGACACACAAAAGTACATATGCAGATCACAATACAACCTTTCATCATTTTTTTTTATCTTGATTTAAGTTTTAATATATTGCAATAAATTATATAAATCTAATTTTGAAACCCTTTTATGACACTGTTTTAATATCGGTCTTTTATAATATAGCTCAGTTTGTTTTAATGCAGTAATGTATAGTTTTGATCATATTAAATTGTTTTTGGAGGTAATGCAGATTTATAGTTTTTTAGGGAAATACATTTTACATTTGGATCAAGGGAAATGCAACTCTAATGATAATAGTAAGAACCAATCATATTGATTGTCAGGCTCCTTTACTGTTTTGTTACAATAATGAAGAGCCAACATTATGGTATTTGGTATAAGATCAACATTATGTCATCATTTGATCTCCCAATTTGGAATTTTGGTATCCGACATAATATTTCTATTGATTTATAATATATTCGTGTACTGCTTGTTATATCTGCAGTATGTTGCTGGAGATGCGCTGTCAGGTCCACTCAGAGCTGGCGGTGATTGAAGAGGAGGACGGGCGCCTTGAGGCTTCTTTGACTCATCTTCAGAAAGCCATGCTGCTGGATAACGGGACACAACAAGAGCGCCTGTCGTCAGCTGTCCGCCTCCTGCAGCTCAGAGGGACCCTCTACCAAACGACCTCCCGGGCCGAGGATAAAGCCGCTATGCTTATGCAGCAGGTTTTTAACCCCCCTTGTCAGGCGGTGATAACATTAAATAATGAAAAAGCTCTTTGAACTTAACAAGGCAAAAACGTGCTTAGATGAGTTTTTGGTGTTAAACTGAAATCAATTTTACTCATATGCAGTGGGGTTTAATGAGAGATAATTTACTTCTGAAATCCAATCCGTTTATCTCTTCCTCAGGCCAGGGACATGCAGCCCCAAGACAGGACAGACGTGCGTCCCATCCTGGTCGCTGTGGGTCTCCTTTTGTCCCCTGATGATTTCCAGATAGTGCTGGATGCTGACAACACTTCCAAAAGTACAGATTTCTATTCCTTCTATTTCTAGAGTGGTGCTGGAATGATTCTTAAAACCCGGAAATTAGTCAGCATTTTACCACCACTGTTTCTCTCGTGTCTCATTTTTTGGTTAGATGCCCTAAAAAAGGTATGTGGTTTAAAATGAGTCAGTAAATACCCCACTGGTGAATGTCTGAAGCTTCTACGTGTCATTAAAACGATGGTTGCTTACAAGGTAAAAGAACAGTACATAACGTCATCACAGCATAGATTAGCCGCCTTTAGCTTAGCGGTATAGATGCGCAGCCATGGGATCATGATGTATTTAGTTTGAGCGTTAAGCATCGTAACATTCATTCTAAGAAAAAATCCCCTTGCATTTTGTTGAGGGAGCTCTTACGCTTACTATGAGGACAGCCTGCAAAAATCCGTCATCACTGCACCACTCTTTTCTAGGGCATTGCTAGGACTGCTGAATTGAAATAGTCATCCACTACTTCCAAAAAATATTTGAATAGTCGATTATTGGTGATGGATGAATTAGCAGAGTCTTCGATTAACGGCCCTTCTCAAATGATCTGTGATCTGATTAGACAAAACCCTCAGGCGGCTTGTCAGAGCTGGAGATACAGTTTGACTTCAGTAACAACGTGACTCTTTGTCTTGAGGTATTGCAGGAGTATTGCCTTCTCTTATTACCCTGAATTCAGTTTATTTAACATGGCATGAAAAAAAAGATTCCAATTACTTAATGTTCAACAACAAGACACTACATCGCCTCTACAACCACCCCAATGGTGTGCCTCAAACATCTTCTAATGCCCTCAGGGTACTGCCAAAAGGTTAGATTAAATTAAATCTACAATAAATGTACTCAAGCATTCCCACAAATAACAACAAAAATTAAATTAAAATGCATAATTTCAATGACAAGTTATATTTCAGTATCACCATGCCAATCACGACATCATCAGGGTGACAGTCCATGTTTTGTCACTGTTATAAAGTCGGTTATGACAAATGAAAGAGTGATTTTGGAGACAACCCTGCAACAGTAAAAGCTCCAAAGTATGTGGTGAGCAAAAATGGATTTACAATTGACCTTACAGTCAAATCACGTTTTGACAGTCTATATTTTTCTCAGTTTTTTCATCATGTCTGTTTTTTACATTAACTTGCGAAGGTGGTCCAATCTTTTAACAATCAAAAATGGGCCTTAAGTTGAATCACACATATAATTACAAATCATTTGGATTTCATAATTCTTAGGCAAGATATGACGAGGCAGTTATGAAGTAACTGCTCAGGGCTTCATTGTGGCGAGCACTGGTGTTTTTTTGCTCATTATACTTGGAAATTTGGTCGAGTGTAAAATGGCTTTAGGCTAGTAATGTTATTATTTTGATAAGACATTAAGGGTGTACAGTACCTTTTCTCCACCTGCTAAACCAGCTGCTCGGTTCTACTTAGCTCTCTTTCTATCTCTCCTTCTCTGCCGTCTTTGCACTTGTTTTTTTCAAATTTTCTTTGATTATGGTTAACGATAATGTTTTTTTTAAATGCGTACAGATCAGTAGATAAATAATTGACTAATGAATAATTTGCACCTGAATGCTCCAAAAAGGCAGTGCTCAGGTGATTGTGTAATGGGCTGCTCTCAGTAAAGCAGGTGCTGATTACATGCAGATTGATTTATTGATTCTTTGTGTGGATATAGAAGACAGACCATTCATTCAGAGAAATAACATTTAAAGACTTATTTCTAACATGGTCTTATACTGTATGTACAGAATCCTTCATACAAAGAGCAACAAAAAAAAAAAGGAAATCCTTATAAATATAAAAAAAACATTAATTAACATTTTATTTTCATTTCAAACCTTTATTTATGCAGGTGAATCCCATTGAGATCATTGATCTCTTTTTCAAGGGAGACCTGCTGCAAACATTCCAAGTGTCCTAGAAGCATTTCGTAATGTAAAAAAGCACTAAAATAGACGCATTACAAGCAGTAACATCATTAATAATTTACACAACATTTTGTATTATAACAAAACCTACAGTAATAAGATAAAAAAGAAACCACATGCCCAGGACCTGCCTGATTGAGAATGCAAATTTAATAAAAAAACATAAGAAATTGAACATTGAAGTAACACTGAAGTGCACTCTCGTATATAAATGTGTTCCCTGGCCTTCAAGTCTGGCCAGAAGGTCTTCAAACCTTGTGTTGGGTGTCAGTATGACAATCTATCAGTCAAATTCTTTTTTTACAGCCCAATATCACAAATTGTGCATTTGTCTCAGGGGGCTTTACAGTGTGTACAGCATATGACAGCAACTGTCACTACACCCTTGTAGCATACAAGAAAGAACTCCCAAAGAAATTATATAATTAATGAGAGAAAATTGAAGAAACCTTGGATATAGCAACAGAGGAGGGATATCCCCTGATGGACAGACGAGCAATACATGTCAAATGTATAGATTAAAATAGATCATCCAATACCAGTCAAAGGATTTAAATGATAATATGAATTCAAGATTCAAAGACTCAAAAGCTTTATTGTCATATGCACAGTTGCTACAGTTTAGATATGGCAATTCAAATCTTATGTCCCAGGCTCCTCCAACAATGCAACAGAAATAAAAAATGTTTTCCAATTTGCCAAATAAAGGGAGAGGGAGAGCTTTGAATCCTTGTACATGTTATGTATAATAGCTATAAAGAATGTTTATCAAATTGAAAGGTGAAGGTCACCCGACAGTCTTAGCCCATAGCTGCATACCTAGGGGCGGATTCAAGGTAAGCCTGAGCCAGCCCTAACTATAAGCTTTATAAGCTGTATGTGTTCCAGTGTAGCTCACAGCAAAGCCCCATCGATTGTGTGTAGTTGATCATGTGGCAGAGACTGAACTCAGAGAGTGTCTTTGATCTCAGACGTATTGGTCCACGGTATCAAATGAACATCCTGCAGTTTAATGAACCATGAGAGCTCCTCCTGCTGCCTTGATATTATTCCAACAGGATTTTTCAAAGATGTTTTTCATTGCATGGCCTCAGATCTACTTCATAAAGTAAACAAATCTCTTCACTCAGGTATTTTTCCACAGGCCCTGAAAACTGCAGTCATTAAACCGCTCTTAAAAAAGAATAATCTAGATGCTTCAGTAATGAACAATTACAGGCCCATATCAAACCTCCCATTTCTAGGTAAAATCCTTGAAAAAGTTGTTTTTCAACAGTTGAGTAATTACTTGCATTTAAATAACTGTTTCGATGTGTTCCAGTCAGGCTTTCGTCCAAACCACAGCACTGAGACTGCTCTTGTAAAGGTCTTCAATGACATCCACTTAAACACAGACAGTGGCAGAACTTCAGTGTTAGTATTATTAGATCTCAGTGCTGCGTTTGACACTGTTGACCACAACATAATACTAGACCGACTAGAAAACTGGGTGGGACTTTCGGAAACAGTTCTAAATTGGTTTGAATCCTACTTAAAGGACAGAAACAACTTTGTTTCTATATAAATACAAATCTGAGTTGACAAATATGACATGCGGGGTACCTCAAGGCTCCATCTTGGGGCCTCTTCTCTTTAACATCTACATGCTACCACTGGCTCAGATAATGAAAAACAACAAAATAAGTTACCATAGCTATGCGGATGACACACAAATGTACGTAACCATTTCACCAGGAGACTATGCTCCAATTCAGACACTGAGTAAGTGCATTGAACAAATCAATGACTGGATGTGTCAGAACTTTCTCCAATTAAACAAAGATAAAACTGAGGTAATGGTTTTTGGAGCCAAGGCAGAACGTATAAAAGTTAGCGCTGAGCTTCAGTCTGCAATGTTCAAAACAACAGATAAAGCCAGAAATCTAGGTGTAGTCATGGACTCTGACCTGAGTTTCAACAGTCACATTAGAACAATTACTAAATCAGCCTACTATCACCTAAAGAACATATCTAGGATTAAAAGACTAATGTCACAGCAGGATTTGGAAAAACTTGTCCATGCTTTTATCTTCAGTAGACTGGACTACTGTAATGGTGTCTTTACAGGTCTCACTAAAATATATATTCGAAAGCTGCAGCTAATTCAGCCCAGGTATATTAACGGTCGCCAAATTATATTTCGCGACCCTTTTTGTTTTGTTTTTATCCGTCCACGAGCACGACGCCATCTGCGATCGATTAACTAGTGGACAATGATCCCTCGCTCTACGCCTCCTTTACCTGTTTGCTCTGCTATCGCATGAAGGGTCTGCTAACAAGTGACCAACAGAAAGGTTAATGTTGTTGCACGTCACAAAGCCAGCGCCCCCCCCGCTACCACCACAAGTATATTTCAGATCTGTGGGAAACACTGGTATAAATATAGATCCACTTGTTATTCAATGATCATCTAGTTCCCTCGGGCTGCGTTGGATCTGGAGCAGTGGCTCAGCTCTGTGCTAAGGCTCAGCATCACTCAACATCTGTGAGGAAGGTGGACAGATACCTGGCCAGACAAGGAGATGACACAGACAACACAGAGAGGTGAGTGTATTTTAACTTGTGTTCATTGTGAATATAACTGTACAAACACAACTGATAGCTTTGACTTATCATATTTAGCTGTCAGGCTTCCTAAGAACCAAGTTTGAAAATAGCCAATAAAATCACCCTTTAAGCCTTGTTGGATATAGCGCTCCTCGCTGTTACTGAACATTATATACTAATGGATGTTTGATCTATTGCTGTTTAAGTTGTTGTGTGACATTTTTACAACCTTTTATTTCATCTCCTTATTCATAGCGCATATTTGAATTCCCCCTGTCTATGAGTATCAGCACATCAGAAATTGCAGGCTTTATGGTCAGGAGGGAGCAGAGACTTGATTCCCCAAAGGAAACGATAATTTTTTCATGGCCCTACAAACAAACAATCATTATTTGCAGTGTGTCTCCGTGCTTTTGCCCTGACATCCACCTTATAAAAGAGGACAAATGATGCTCATCTTCAGGTTCATATTAGTATTAGTTAGTATATTAGAAACTCCCTCTGGAGGGAACACAGGTATTTTAGCCTTTGAGACCATTTACATGCACAAAAACCTATAGAACACACTACAGGAGAGGGAAAACTCAAAAGGGAATATTAGGGCCTATTTAATAGAAATGGTCTAAGTGTTCTTTATTTATGCTCTAGGGTAAAGTTGTGGGCAACACTGGTGAAGACGGCCAGGAAACAGGAAGTTTGGGATGTGTGCCGAGCTGCTTGTCGATTCTGTTTGCTTTACGACGATGGGAGATGGAAGATTTCCAAGACTGACAGTAAGATTATCAATGATCCTAAGACTGAGGGTAGAACGACCGAAGTATTCCTCTAATATTAGAATCCTTGACAGACAGTCATGTTTGCATTAGCACAAAAAAGGAGAGAATTGCTTTCAATGTGGGATTTAACTTCACAGATTTTGTCAATTTAATCCAGAATGTAGATGCTCCGAGGAAGAAAGCTGTGCAGAATGTCTTCACGGTTGTAATAGAAGCCAAACCTGCGTGAGGGACTTGCTGCGCCTGTTGGCTGATATCCACTTCATCAGTGCCGAGGTGTGTATGCCTTCTAATACACTCATATACATCGCATTTTCAACTGTATTATGTTTTCAGATGGTTCTTCTAGAAATATCTTACTGCTGGAAATTCTTTAAATTAGCACTCTCCGACTCATGGATTACTGATTATAATTCAATGGTCAAATGTCAAGGTCACTGTGACCTCACAAAACACGTGTTCGGCCATAACTAGGGATGCTCAGGAGATGATCAGGAGAGCCGATCACACGACGTAAAATACATGAAACTTTTCTCTCTGCGTGGCAAAATAAGCTCGCCAAAATGGCTTCACCAGTCTGGCAGTATTTTAAGGTGTCCGAAAAAGACAATAAAATAGTGGTATGCAACGTGTGTGAAGCAGAAATCCCTCTTGGTGGAACGCAACAACGAAAATTTAATACCACAAATCTCATTAGACATTTGAGAGTTCGTCACGTCAAAGTATACGGCGAGTATGAAAGGCAAGCCAGCGCCAAGTCAGTAGAAACTCTGTCATCCACTCAGTTGACAGTTAGTGACACATTTAAATGGCAGGAACCCTATAGCAGGGACAGCAAGAAGTCAAAAGAAATAAAAGCAAAGGTAATGGAATGGTAAATAAATATATAATGCTACACAACAGAGTTTCCATTAGAAAGCTCTCCCGGATCACCTGTTGCTCCGCCCCCGGTGACACACACTTCAGGTTAGACCTAACACACTTAGCTATTTTTACAACCTAAACTAATTATAAATATATTTATTCTTCACTGTCGGGTCACATTGTTAACACTGCCATCGCAATGTTGAGAGCCATGTGCCGGCAATCTATCAGTTATAGATATGCTCTGAATTGGCTACACATGTAGATACTGTATAATCATTGCATTTTTACGGAAGTAAACACCTCATTAGCAACTAGTTTTTTGGAGAACCAACTGGTTTCTTCTATTCATAATGCAACCAAACATACCGCAATTGTTTCAATAAAAGTAAAAAATAAATGCAACTGCAATCTTATATATAATACAATATCAAATAGGTAATTATAAGTGTAAGAATGGATATTAAAAAAAACAGCAAAATGCGGTTGGTTTACATGGAAAGGATTATAACCAGAGGGGAATGACAGTAGATGCCATGACTGGTGGATCTTCAGTGACACAAACACATTTTTTCTAGTTTTGATAATTATAGTAAGTTACACTGCAGGGGCAATTTCCATCCGTCTGACTTTGCTCGTGACACATGTATTGGGATAAATTACTACTTTTCTTCTCTGTTGCGATTTTATATGGGCACAGCTTGTAAATGAAGAAGACGTGTTGTGGGCTCACACCTTAGAGCAGCGGTTCCCAACCTTTTTCAACTCAGGGCCCACTTAAGAATTAAAAAAATGTTCGCGGCCCTAATTCAACCATAAACAATACGGAGGCTAATAAAGTACTTCTACTTTTAATTAGAAAAGGAGCTGGCCATCAGTAATAAACAGACCTTTTTATTACACGGTTTAGTTGAATACTCGATTCTGATTGATCAATTCTGAACATGTGATGTTGTTAATCCAGTAGTACAAACCGCTGTCAAGGACTGTAATGACCGTTGCTAAGGAGGATCAAGAAAGAAAAAGGAAAAGAGGTTCAAATAAAAAAAATCGTAATAATGAAATGTTTCCACACAAATCATTTGGTGGCCCACTTGCAATGCCTTTGCGGACCACTAGGGGGCCGTGGCCCACAGGTTGGGAACTGCTGCCTTTAGAGGATGCAAATGGCCTAGAATCCTAGATAATGGGAAGGCTGTCTCTTGCAGATATTTACCTAAAGAGGATGTTTCCTTTTTGTCATAGTACCTAATTTACTAAATGCTTTCCAAAATGTTCAAATGTTCTCTTCTACTTGCGTTTTACTTCTAGCTTCTGTAGATGAAGGTGTTTTTATAATGAGGTGCTAGTCTTTAAAATCCTCAGATCATAGAAATATTGTATTTTGGGTCCGAGGTGTTCTTTTGAAAATGTTGTATGAGAAACAGAGACTGCTTGCAGAAGTAAACATGCATTATGGGATCTTTAACAAGCCTTTGAGGCAGATGTTGATTGGTTAGAGTCAAACACTGTTGTGCTTGTCCTATGAGCATGTCTTATTGTGTAGTCCCACTTCCCATCAAGCCTGCAGCTCCAAGTCTTTATTAAGTCCATCGGTGTGTTAACTTGACAGCACTTTGAAGAAAATGGAGACAACTATCTTCGGTAACTACATGACCTTGTCGAAACTGACTCACACAGCAGCCTCTCTGCTCACTCTTTTCATGTCTCTTTGTTCCATGATATATGGAATTCACTTTTGAGAACTTGAGAATAAATAATATACCTACGTCTCATTCCATTGACGAAGACAGGTTCTTCCTGTCTTACCTGAGTTGTCCGCCATCAAAATAAAATACTGGCCAGCCTTTTTGCTTTGATCTCTTACAGCTGAGCTGTAATGGCTCCAGAGAACCTGTCATTAACACAGTGTGAGGTCTTCTCTTCTCCTTTATTATAGAGTTATCAAAACAGGAAGTCGCCTTTTATATCGTCTTTTGAAGTTGAGAAGTGACTTTGTTCTGTCTTGCTCAGGCCAGTGTCCAGAAGCTGCTGGCAGAGGGGGGACAGCTGAACAGCCCTGTGGTTCCCGCAGTGGACAGTGAGACGAGTCTGTCTGAAGAAGATCCACACTGGGTTGTTTACAGGTGAAAACACAATATGAACGCACATAAAACTAAAATATGTTGTCTGTATTGGATGTCATTTATCTACGCTCTGTATTTGCTGCCGTGTAATGCATTTAAAACTATTCTTTTACATTTTCAAACATTTTGCATGCAATTTAAGTTCAGATGTACGATATGAACGGCTTAACATTGTATATAATCCATCAAACAACTACAATAATGTTGTATTTGTAATTATGAATAGCTATAACAGCAATACTAGCAGCGATGGTACCTCGGAAACAGTCCGACGGAACACACTAAGCATTTTATCAGTGACCAAATTTCCTTTTTTTTGTTTTCAGTTTTCTATCTCTTGTTATCTTAAGATATGCTTATACAATAAGTAGTAAGACTAATTAAATACAAATGATATGTATATAATATATATGTATCTTGAGTCCTAAAAAAAAGGACACATCATTTCCAGTTTCCTTTATCAAAATATCTATTGACAATTATTGGAAAAATGCAATCAGTTAAAGTAATCTTAAACTTTGTTTATTTTGTGTTTCGGAGAAAGAGAGCTCACTCCCCGGAGCAGAGATATTACTTCCCATTGCAGGAGAGCAGCTCAGGAAAACGTCCAGTTGTTACAGCTGCTAACTGAGGGGCTGCAGACTGTGCCTGGCAAAAAAGTCTCAGCATCAGGGAGTGAGCTCCTGAGACTCAAAAGCAGGAAGCAAGGGATGCTTCTCTATACAACCAAAATGAACAAGACCTTGAGCCATTTCTTTGAGCTTGTTTGAAGAAAAAAAATGAACTTAGTCCTGTTGTGTTAATAGAAAGAAGCCAAATTAAAAGCTCATTAGTTGCTGAATAAATGGAGTAATATTGAGCAACCATTAATTACCACCTATTTGTCTGGCTATTAAAACTGAGTGTACAATAACTTGTACTTCAGTGACATTTGCTCATTCAATGGTGCATTGATTTCGCTTCTTACATGTAAATTGACAGATTGCATTATTTGTAAAAGAAGATGATAGGCAGTAAGGGAAAGGACACAATCAACCAAATGCTATAAAATAGGTTTTGTTTCCTTATCTTTTGAACCACTGCAAACCAGATCTATACCCAGGGCTGCACATAACTGGTGCGCTGGTGCGCAGGTGCGCATGCGCACCCCCCGCCAAAAAAGAGCACCGGATCATTTGAAAAAAGGCGCATTTTCGCACCAACATTGAGAGAGAGAAAAGAGAGAGAGAGAAGAGAGAAGAGAGAGAGAAAAGAGAAAAGAGAGAAGAGAGAGATAGAAAAGAGAGAAGAGAGAGAGATATTTGCGAGTTGCATAAGAACTGGTAAGATAGCAGGGTTTCCCACACATAGACTTAACTTGGGCGGGCCGCCCAGGTATATTAACGGCCGCCAAAGTATAATTTGCGAGCTATTTAGGTTTAATTGTTTTAATCCGTCCGCGAGCACCAAGGCATCTGCGATCCCTCGCTCTACCCCTCGCTATCGCGTGAAGGGTCTGCTTTATGTGCTCCGCACAGTAACCCTGCTGCGTGCTCACTCGCGCACCTCCCCCCCCCGTTCATAAAGTCAAGTACCCCTCAAAAGGTCCGGTTTATTTCATTTGAAGGATGCGCACCAAGCAACATCTCCAGGTGCTCCTTTGAGAACCAGGGCAAAAAAGTTATGTGCACCCCTGTCTATACCATTCTTATGCCAAGTACTTGGTTTGGGCATTGCTTCAAACGTCATCAATGATGCAATCATTTTTGGACCAACATAATATAGACGCACACTACAAAGCTCCGGGATCCCACTCAGTCTAAACGGCCTCTTCTCTTTATTGAGTTGACAAGACCTGACACATTACATTTGACAGTGGAACTACACTGCTACTCTTTGCCTGAAGTTCACCTCCAGCACTTTGTAACATATGTGGGCTGCGAGCTATCACTGTGCATCCTGCTGCTAAAACAAATTGGTGTTGAATGCCTCATTAGATAAAAAATATTTGACACTGTTAAGGTAGTGATGCACTCTGCCTTTTGCATCATGCAGACAAAACCTCTCAGCAACTATTCATGTAAAAGTCCTATGAACTAAAAGTTTAAAAAGGAAAGTTTTAAAACGTCCTTTGACTTCTTCACCTTTAGTTTTATTGGTCACTAGAGACAACCCTATGTGGCCACTGTCTCTCTCAAACTCAAACTTCTTCTCCCTCTCTACTCTCCCCCTCTCCCACAGAGACTGGATCCAGGCTCTTTCTGCCTACGCCACCTCCAGCTTCTTGCGGGCAGCGGAGCTCGGGGCAGAGATCAGGGAGCCGTGGGTTGTAGCGAACGCAGCCGTTTACCTGTGGAACTACAGCAGCCACTTGTTGGCAGCTGGGGAATACCATCGCCTGCTTCCCACCTTCCATAGCTTGGTGGCCATGCTCCAGAAGACAGAGTTCACCAGGTAGGCTGCGTAGGCTACCGCATTCAAAATTGTGATAAGAAAAAGAAGAATGAAAGTAAAAAGGAAGCTCAGGCACTACATGTACCTATAATATACTGATCTTTATTGACACATCATAATCCTGCAAGTAATCCTTGTTTTTTCTTAACTATAAGGGAATGCAGTTACTTCTTTTTGGTATTCTGATTATGTAATCCCATTACATGTAATCTGTTACTCCCCAAGCCAGATAGAGCTGTACCAAATAGTTCAAAGCTGTGAATCTTAATTCATAATGTTGACATTTGAATTTCTAAATCAACATTTTAATGCTCCAGCCTTTTTTTGGTTGCATTTCTAACAACTGTATGCAGCATCTTTGTCTTTATTATGTTCCAATCAGCACCAGCATGAGTGTTAGCCATTCATCCTGGGGTCCACACAAACAGTTGAACACATGCAAACATGTATTGTACATACACACAGACACAGTTTAATCATCATTTCTGAATTGAAGACATTGTTTTAACAACATATTGAACCAATGTTAAGTATTTTTTTTAAACAGTGCAAAGGCAATGAATTCCAACTTACCATGGTTTTGTACACTACTATTTTCTGATACATTTTTGTTTGGATAACTACGTTTCACTTAGTTAAGCATCATTCCGGTACTCTACTATGGCTGTAAATCAGTGAAATACATATAATCAACGCAGTTCATTGTGGATATGTTTCAGAGGAACTCGCATGTGAAGGGGGGATTTATGTGAGCAACCCTTAATAAAATAGGGGGGAGTAGGTTTGATATCCCAACAAGCCCTTATGTCCTGTATCCATGCAATTAAGTACATGTATATAATCAAATAGGTAATTTATTATGATGGATCACTGTATTTAAATTGAATTAGATTTCGTTCCTAAAGAAAGTGTAGGGTGATGGTTTCATATAATATGATAACAGAGTATGTCACTCAGTTGTTTTTCTTAAACAGTTCTGTAACAGAATCCCAGATGACACATGCAGCATTGCTGCTTTTAGACTGATGATATTTTTTTAATTAAGTTTAGAAAAGTTTTCATCAGCCCATTAATCATTTACTCAGCCCTCAGAGGACTTCTGGGCAAACATAGTTCTGATTCAGGATTTCAGCTGATACAGCATTATGCACACTTGTCCTTAGAAAATCATTTTAGGCACGGTCAAAGTCAACTTTAAATGTATTTGCCACGGCACTGAGCTTACTCACAGACATTTAAGCTCTGCTCTTATTTCTAGCTATAAAAAGAAGCAGTGAATGCTCATGAAAACACACCAAACTATCCTTGAGCATAGAACTAATGATGTGAATGTTTGGACTCTGTGATATTCTCGTGTAGTGATGTTGCCAAGGAAATATACATTTTGCCGTCCAAATCTGTGGTGAGGGTTTTCACTTTTAGGAAGTGCTTAAAAATAAAAACAAAGATGTCTAATGTTTGTTTGCCTTCAAAGGCAACTTTCAGTCCCTGTTTTTTTTCAGATAATGTCAGTTTGGAGTATTCTTTGTTTTGTATATCTCAGGAATGGTGCTCTATTTGTGCTGCTGTGTGATGCCGTAGCCCGGGGACTGATTCAGCCTCTGTCCGGACTGACAGCATCGAGCCAGCCCCGCCGGCAGACAGGAGCAAAAACAGACCTGAGAAAGGGATGGAGAAGGCTGCCAGCGGCCAGGGGGTCTTCTTAGACCCTGTTGCCCTTCAGGATGTTCGCAAGGCATTAGAGGTATGTCAGTTTGTGTGGAAGTGGTATGTGGGCAATGAACTCCTGTGTGGCTATACAAATCCTTTATTCATCCCACAGCAGAGACATTTATATTGTTGTAGCTAAGGACAGAGCACATAAAAACAAGATGAAGCCGTAGTCTAACTGTAAGAGCCATTTAGGCTTATTATAATTGATGGTAAATGTTTGTTTGCAAGAAAGTTGTCTACTATTTGAATTCAATTTAGATGATTTTATTGATCACGAGTTACAATAATACGGTTTTTGTATAGTTTTGTATTTAATGGATTGCACAAAGGTTTAGTATTATTATTTTTTACAACCTAGTTTCATGCCAGAAAGCAGATGAGTGCGCAGGTCGAGAGGGTTTAGAATGTCAGACAGTGAAGTCTGCAAGCGTGGTACGCCTGATAGTAATAGTACTTTTTATTTATTTATTATATCCAGTTAAAGTTTCTTTAATTTAGTAGTGGACCGCCAAATGGAATTTACATGAATAAAACCCTCAAGATGTACCTGTGACTGCATGTTCTTCATTAAAGGTATCTTGACGCTTTAAAGTCATAGCTTGAAATCGCCTTGTCTACTAAGTGGCCTTGGAACTATGTATCTTTGATAATTGGCCACTACGCTAACATTAAAAAACTCCGTGACCTTTTCTTCCAATCTACAATGAAAAACACAACCCAGACACTAATCATCTTCTCATCCCAGCGTTTCAGCTGCTGCCATCCGGCTGCAGAGTGAAAGTCCCCATGGCCAGGAAAAACAATTACAAGAAATCCTTTTTTCCATCAGCTGTGACCATTCTCAATAAGAACCTGTTTGAATAAGCCTCCCCTCAATCTCCCTCTACACACACACGCATACACTCACACACACCTCATCTCAACCCTAAGCCCCCTTACCACGCATCAAGAAAGCTTCTTAGACATTCTGCAACCAAACCATCACCACAACATCACTACATTTATGTATATTATTTATGTATTGTTAATACTGCTGAGTATCGTGCTCTGTTTGGGATATTTCAATTGAGATTGCTAAGGGTGGGACATCTATAAGCGGTTCAGAGCAGACTGGGCTCTAGTTTCGGACAAAGGCTAAAAAATAAAGACCTTTTTGAACATTAAAGTGACATGAATAAAAGTATATACTGTATATTGCATAGTGTAATTTTTCAACAAGAACAAATAATGTATATATGTAATAGGTATCATTTAGCGCTTTTACAAAAAGGATTGCATACAATTATCTGTCATTCCTAATATTTGTTTTAAATCAAACCAAATTTGGATAAGATAAAACTAGGCGTCATAGCGGCAACAGCAATAGGAGTGAGACACAGGATAAGTAGCTGTATTTACATATATTGAGATATGGGCGAGCATAATTATGAATCTGAATAAATATATAAACATGTCAATGTATATATACAAACTTCCTATGTCACATTCATTTGCATAAAAGCTGCACACATCAATAACCATGAGCATCAAAATGTCCTCTCTTTCCATACGTTTATTTCCTACATCACAATTTATTTGCAAAGCAGTTCATTACGTTACATTACAATTTGCATAAATATGAAAAAAAGATATCTGGTAAGAGTCCAGTGGTCACTAATTATGTCCAAAACTTCTGTAAAAGATAGGAAATAATCAATTCTGGAGATCAACTGATGAGGTTCAGAGCGTTCTAAAATATCCAGTTTTAATGTAATTGAAAACTGGGAAACACGTTGTTCCGGAAGCTGCATGCACATCACAAAGAAAAGTAAAGTTAAATGTGTTGAGATGGAAGTTTGTAGATTGCCTCTATTTGTTGAAGCACACATGACTGACCCTCGGCCAAATCCCTCTGGTACTGATTGTGGTGACTTAAGCTGCTTTTTTTCCCCTTTCTGATCTTTCCATTTAGAAAACAATGTCTGAATTTCCAGCATTCAAGGCATAAGAATCAATCATAATCTCTGAAAGGAGTGTTTCCATAATCTCTGAATGGAGTTTGCTGAATTTTCTGCGATACATGTTCAGAAATTCAAATTGTAATCTTCTCTACAGATATACACTTTAAAGGTTTCAAACTCTTACATTTTCCTTTATTCAAACTAAAGTTTAAACCACCTTCCAACCTTGCAAACAAAAATGTATCATACAGACACTGACCTATTTTTATAAAATAATTGGGAAGCTTTGGACATTATTTTGGAGATTTTTACTTTAATGTCATCTGACCTCGATTAAAATGTGCCGACAAGTGACCTTCTCATACATCCTTCCCAAGCGATGTTCTGTAATGCAGCACTTGTAGATGTAGATGTATTGTTATGCCAAAATCGTCATGGGGTTCGCCAAAACAGGACAAGAATGAAAAGTCAATTTTATAGGGTTCTTACACAGACATTGCATACAGTGACACATTTTAATCAGTTTGTACTCGCTACAGGGTGTACTTTGAGGGTTTGACTTTGCAGACCGCTTACATGCAGAAAAAGCTACATAACACACAAGGGGAAGGGTAATAACCAGAAAAGCATGACATGGGACCTTTAAAGAGAACTGGATACAGCCTTGGAGACAGAGCCCCGTTCAATTGTTGTATAGCCTTATGCACTTTTTGTGGGATATTGTACCACATGCAATTAAATTCAGAACAGAGGCACCATTCACACTTTTGTTAATTCAGTATCAAAACATTTTTTAAGGTGTTCATTAGGGTCTGAGACCAGAGTTGGCGAAGACCCTATTGTAATCGCTCGCAAAGCGATAAACCTGCCAAACAGACACAAAACAGGGAAAACGACCGGCAAAAGCACAGAAAAAGGTTCCGAAATCATGACGACAGATAGCCCGCGCGCACGTCACTACAACTTGCATGATTGATATCCATAGGATATCCATTGGATACATTTAATTTAATTGGTTAGACAACCATGCAAAACACACACAAAACAGGGAAAACGACGGGCAAAAGCACAGAAAAAGGGTCCAAAATCATGAAATCAAGTAGGTAGCCCTCACAACCGCGCTACATAATTGATATCGATAGGATTATTAGGTTCTGAGACCAGAGGTCGGCGAAGATCCTATTGTAATCTAATCCTAAATCATGACAGTATGTAGCCTAGCCCGCGAGCATAGTGACATGGGCGCATCATATGCCGTTTCCACAGAAACGCATCCCTTGCCATTAAACACAACATGGTCGCAACTCAAAGGAAAATCGTCCAAACGGCACCAGACTTCAGATGATGGTTAATGGTCCGGACCTCAACATGTCTATGTGCCACTTGTGAGTTTTCCTCACAAGCTGTTGCCATGACAACGCATCCCTCACTGTTAAACAAGACATTGCTATAACTCCTATGAAAATGGTCAAAACAAGCCCTTAAAGTGCCAGTGAAGTGCATTTTTTTGCGCCAAAATGAAATTGCAGTTTCATTTCTTACATATCATTGTACCTGTTCATGGCTAAAATAATTTTTTAGGAAGTGTGAGGGACGAGATAAACATCGCAAATTTTTCATCCCGTGAACGGCCGTCTGAGCCTACCGCTGCTGCAGACGATAGCGGCTGTGACGTCACCAGATGGGCCCAGTTGTGATTGTAAACATGGCGGAGACTTCGGAAAGTGATACTGGTGCGAGAGAAATGAGTGATTTTGACAGCTTTTCGGACAGGATAGATGAGGAAAGTGGCCATGGAAGTCAATTTAGTTGAGGACAATATTTTGTCATAGATCTAGAGTAGATCTACACACAGGATTGGCCATCACCTGATCATACATTCATCTGTTCATAGCATGATGCAACATTCATGTTCACATGCAGTGTTGTGCTAGTTACTGAAAACCAGTAACTAGTTACAATTACTAGTTACTTCACTACTTACACCAAAAAGTAATGCGTTACTGTGAAAAGTAACTTTTTAGTTACTTAAAAAAGGGCACCCATTAATGCCCTTATACTGTAGCCTTCATTTCAGTACTGTTATTGCATCGGAGAATAATACAACCTGTTGATCAACTTGACATGCATTTGCATCACTGAACTCTGCTAAGCAATGTGGTCTATACAAACACAAACACAAAGATATGTTTCAAAGTGCCAATCCAGCCGCTGTTGCTTAGGTGGAGGTGGAGTGGCGTCGGATGAGTCTGGGTCTGTGGTCTTAGCTACTAGCTTCGTCCCAGCATGTTGTTTCAACAGATTTGAATAGCTGTTTTGGGCAGTCGATAGGATCTTTGACCCGCCAAGACACAACTTACATTTAACTAAAACGTTCTTTTCTTTGTGCTCGACAAAAGTGAAATAGTGAGAATATCTCCAGGCGGAGAAACTCGACTTGAGCTCTGCCGCCGCCATGATAGTCTTGTTAGTAAACACAAACACAGTGGCCTTTATTTTTCATAAACAATCTACGAATCTACGAAACAATGACACCAGCCACTCACCTTCATCTTTTGGGAACAGAAACATCGCCACTTCGGCAGAATTGACATTACCACAGCCAGCGGCAATGCATCGCTTCCCGTGTGTTTTTCCTCCCTTTTTCTTCACTGTCGCCTCCATTGTCAGGTTTCCTCGATTGGCAATCACTTCCAGTCGACTGCGAAACACTTTCCAATAAAATACTCGCTCAAAAACGTTGGTAAATTCCACTTTGAAACAGAGACAAAATGAACGGTGGTGAATGTAAACACTTCGGCTGAGCCCATCTTCTGACGTCACGCAGTAGATCGCAAGCCACGCCCACGAAGGCGGAGGTCGACTGCGGATTTCCCAGCGGAAAATTCCAACTCGTCAAATTCGTTGCTATTCCAACATCTTTTATATGGGTTCCAATGGACAATTTTGGTCATTACTATACGTATTAGCATAACAGATCATGCACCGGCGCACACTTCACTGGGTCTTTAAGACATAATACGTTGAATTTTTGAGATTTTGTCAAATACCGTTGCCATGGCAACACAATGCTCGCCATGAAACACAGTTTTCTCATAACTCCAGTGAACATGCTCCAAACGGCCCAAAACTTCACATGTTTGATAACGATGCAGACTTCAAGTCATCTAAGCCTATTATGGGGTGTCATCAAATGCCGTTTCCATGGCGACAGATCACCCGCCATGAAACAAGGTTTTCTCATAACAGGGGGTTACGTATTGTAACCCTAGTTATATAAGCACAGGCGGAGCCCTCTACTGGACTCTATGGGTACTACTCTCTATCATGCTGTGCGTGCTTTCACCTACTGAGTTACGTAAACGTAGCCGGCCAATCGGGGCGAGCCTACCTGTATGCGCGCGCAGGCCCACAGTATATAAGGCGGCTACACCCTCCGCCCGCTATCCTACACACTCTTCAGCAAGCGGCCTAGGAAAGACAGGGCCCCCAGGTGCTTATATAACTAGGGTTACAATACGTAACCCCCTGTTATATCTCACACAGGCTCCGCCCTCTACTGGACTCTATGGGTACAGTGGGCGGAGCCCCGATGTATAAACGCCCTGTCGTCCAACAACATCGACCCACCACACCGTCCCTGACCGGCTTTTGGCTAACATCCACTGCATCCCCACTTCCTCCCATCCGGTTGTAACCGTGGAGAAGTCGGGGCCGCAGCTTGGATAAGGCACACTCACACACGCTTACCTCGTGTAGAGTGTGCATGGAAAAAAATAGTGCGGAGACTCCGTCTGGAGCCTACCGCGCACCATGTTCCCCAGGTCCCTCGGGAGCATGGGAAAACATAAGTGCACCACGTCCCCCACAATCACACACGCTTACCCAGTGTAGAGTGGGCATGGACAATAGTGAGGAAGGCTCACCAGCCACACCAGCAATAATAATCCGGTTCATCAACAGGAAAAATAAATATGCACTCCTCAGACAAGGAAGGAAACTAAAAGGGACCAATGTCTACATTAACGAACACCTTACGAAGAAGAACGCGGACATCGCAAGGAGAGCACAAAACAAAACAAGATTCAAGCAACATGGTCGACAAATTGTACATTTTTATCAAACTAAATGGATCAACAGCAGAGATGGCGAAAGTGCTCATTATCTGGGACATCACCGAGCTGGATCAGTTTGAGGAGTGAAACATCAAAATCAACATAAGGGTAACTGAATAGCTACATACTGAAATTAACACACTAAGAAACACCTATGATAAGCTTGGACAAAAACCACTCCCTGCTGAATATTAAAAACTGGACTTGAAATGTTTCAAATACACGGAACATAAATCACAAGACATTGAAAAGGATATTGACCCTGAAAATAATTTCTACAATAACATCCATAACCAATGTGAATACTACACAGAAGATCAACTCAAAAGAAATGGAATAATGGATGGATCAATATCAATATTACATTTTAATAGCAGAAGCCTCATTTCAAATGTATCAAAGATCAAACACTGTTTAAGGACACTGGAGAAACAAGTTACAGCCCTAGCAATATCAGAGACCTGGCTGAGTGAGGAGCAAGCTGACATGGTTGAAATCGAGGGATACAAAATGTTTTTTACTAACAGGACTAATTCTAAAGGTGGGGGGACTGCACTTTATATTAACAAAAGTTACAAAAGTAGATCTGTCAGTAATATGTCTTTTGCTATAGACAACATTATGGAATGCATAACAGTAGAAATTGAAATGAAAAAATCTAAAAACCTTCTGATTAGCTGCGTGTATAGAAAACCAGGATCATGTATTGACACATTTGAGAAAAAGCTAGCTGAACTTTATAACTACACAAGCAGCAAGAAAATGCTCTTTGTATGTGGAGATTTTAACATTGATTTGCTGAACCCACAAGAACACAATGCAACTACAGAATTTATTAATTCTATGTATAGCAACAGTTTATATCCTACAATCACACGACCAACCAGAATAACATCACACAGTGCTACACTCATTGACAACATATTCACAAATGTTATGGATAGGAAAGTAATACGTGGAATATTAATAAAGGACACAAGTGATCACCTGCCAGTCTTTGCAACGATACAGAACTGTACTAGGAACAAAAAAGACACCAGAACATTCACGATTACAAGACACAAAACACCAGAGTCTGTTAATTCTCTTAAAGAAGAATTATCTAAACAAGACTGGAACAAAGTGTATGTACCAGATGTAAATGAAGCCTATGAATCATTTCTACATATTCTATCAGGGCTGTATGAAAAACATTGTCCTCGTGTAAAGAAAATAGTGAAACAAAAATATGCTGAAAAACCATGGATCACTAAGGGAATATTAAATGCATGTAAAACGAAAAATGAATTATATAAAGACTTCTTAAAGAATAGATCAGTAGAGGCTGAACAAAAATACAAGACATACAAAAACAAACTAACAAAGATAATACGATGCAGCAAAATGGATCACTACAACAATTTATTGGAGGATAACAAAAATAACATTAAAAACACATGGAATGTATTAAATACCATTATTAAAAAAGCAAATCGAAAGGCACAATACCCAAACAGTTTTCTGTCAAAAAACGATACAGTAATTTATGACATGACCTCAGTTGCTGAAGATTTCAATAAGTACTTTGTCAATGTTGGTCCTTGTCTAGCTGGGGAAATTCCAAATACTGGTAGTAGTGAAGGTGTAGAAAGTAAAGATATATATGTGAAGGAAACTATATTCTTAAGAGGGACTGATGAAAATAAATTATTGACACAGTTAAAAAACTTAAGAGTAAAAGGTCTACAGACTGTCATGATATTGACATGTATACAGTTAAAAACATTATTGAATGTATAGCCAAACCACTAACTCACATCTGTAATCAGTCAATACAAACCGCTGTATTTCCAAATAAAATGAAAACTGCTAAAGTCATACCAATACACAAATCTGGAGATGTACTGTCAAACTATAGACCGATTTCATTGCTCTCACAGTTTTCTAAAATACTGGAAAAAATCTACTATACAAGACTAAATGACTTCATCACCAAACATAACATACTCTATGAACAACAATATGGTTTCAGAGCAAACAGAACCACATCATTTGCAGTTATAGAATGTATGGAACACATTACTAAGGCAATAGAAAAGAAAGAATATGCAATAGGGATATTTCTGGACCTTAAAAAAGCATTTGACACGGTTGACCATGAATTATTAATAAAAAAACTACAGAGATATGGCATTAGAGGTGTTGCACTATCATGGCTATCCAGCTACCTACATAACAGGGAACAGTATGTTGAACTACAAAGCCATAAATCACAACTACTGCAGGTTACATGTGGGGTGCCTCAGGGCTCTGTCTTGGGGCCATTACTATTTATTCTGTATATTAACAATATATGTGGAGTATCAAAAACTATTAAAACCATTCTTTTTGCAGACGACACAAGTCTACTCTGCTGTGGGGACAATTTAGAACAGCTATTGGTCACAATGGAAAAGGAACTGAGCAGGATGAAGATCTGGTTTGACCAAAATAAATTAACATTGAACGCAAGCAAAACCAAACTCATAATATTTGGGAATCGATCGACCAATACAGAGAAGAAACTCACTATAAATGGCGTCCAATTAGAAAGAGTATCGGAAATAAAATTCCTTGGAGTAATCATAGACAATAAATTAAGTTGGAAACCACATATAAGCTATATCAAAGCCAAAATATCCAAATCAATAGCAATTCTGAATAAAGCCAAAGACCTAATTAATCAAGCTTCCTTGTTTATGCTGTACTGCTCCTTCATACTTCCATACATGCTGTACTGCTCCTTCATACTTCCATACATGATGTATTGTGTGGAAGTTTGGGGGAACACATATAAAACAAATACACATCCTATCTTCATCCTGCAAAAAAGAGCCATACGAGTTATACATAAAACTACGTACAGACAACCAACAAATACATTATTTATCAAACTAAAAACACTAAAACTACAAGACCTGGTTGACTATAAAACTATTCAAATTATGTTCAAAGCCGCAAATCAACAATTACCTCATAATATCCAGGGACTTTTCACACGGAGAGAAAGCATGCACATGTTGAGAGGAAACTGCATTTTCAAAAAACCACCCGTACGAACAAATGCCAAACTTCATTGCATCTCATCAAAAGGTGTTAGTCAGTGGAATAACTACTGATGCACTGAAATATTGTACAAGTCTATCTAAACTGAATGTATTATTTAGGAGCCAAATCATTAGACAGATCACTCGCAATCAAACACGATTATGTTACTGCTTTACCTCCTATGTACATTTTCCGATCGGCTTGAAACTTCCCACATTTGCTCATGGCCGAGTCCGGAAAACATCTGCTCTCAGCTTTAATTTTTTATCTGATAATTTGAAGTTGCTTCAAAAGCTACATGGCTTTCCATGAAGCTTTATAACTCCTTTACATGATATCATTATAGAGCATCACTGGTGAGAAGTTGGAGCACTTATATTGTTATCCTGTTCATCCTTTGACATACATTACTCATCCAACCATGGCTGCACACACATACAGTACACACACACTCACATGAAGCTTTAATGACTGCGTGTCTTTGTGCCACTGAAGTTTAATGTGTCTGTTCTCTGAATGTGCTGAAGCTTTTTTCTTTTATATTCAAATGATCCACCATGAATATCAGCTCTAACTCCAGATGAAAGGCACTTGATCAGTGAATTATTAACTACATTTCATCGTGTCTGTTTCCTTTTTTGAAGGAAAGATCAACAATGATCCTTGCCAATACATTTTTTATAAATAGTCGACAGTACATCAGGGTCAGATACAGTGTCTAACTTGAACAAAGTCTTACTGAATTCTCAGGCTTTTATTTCAGTCAGTCTGTCGAGTCTGCAGCTGACAGGCTGGGAGAGGGCCTTGGGCTAGAGAAGGTCCAGTTTCTGCAAAGTTGTATAATACATATCTTATTCTATGGTATATGATACAAACATGAACATCTTAACATCATTTAGGATTACATGTAATCCTGACAATGTTAATGTCATGTTCTTTTCACTGAGCTTTTTTAACTCTAATAGTGTTGTAGGAATGAGTCCTTAAACCTGGAAATAACTGGAACGTGTTCGAGTTAGATGCCTGAAGTTAGCTCTGTGGCTAACACAAGCTTAAAATATTTTCAAGTTTTTTTCTAAGACATCAAATAAGTCAGAAATGACCCCACTTGTTAGTGTCCAAAGATTCTGTGTCATAAAAACGTAGGTTTCTAACAAGTGACTAAATAAACTACTAAACATCATCACACCGGCACAAGTTTGCCTTTATCTTAACCGTGACGATGTGCAGCTATTCGACCGTGATCAAGTTTGTTTATAACCTAATGCTATAGCTTTTAACTCTGGCCATTGCATCTACAGAACACTTCAACAATCATAAAGTAGTGTTAAAATGTGGATATTATCCTGCTTAACAAAACGTGGTTAGGATCGTAAACGTGTGTGGACCCCAGATCTTATTTTCAGCATTATTCCAAAATCTGATTGAGAAATCCCATTGCTCTTTGTCAAAGGACACATTGTGACATTAACTTCCGGTACCAAGTACTTCTAGCCAGTAGAATGTAAGTTCATTGATGTTTTTCTGCTCTCTCTCCTAGCTGTGTGACTACGCCCTCAGCATATCCACCTGCAACACCCCAGGGAAGACCGTCCCCATCGCAGCAAGGAAACAGGTGGTGGCCACATGGGTTCAGATCAAGAGGCTGTTGCAGCAGCATATCGGCACAAAGGTCGACACTAAAGATGAGGTACTATTCTCAGCCCAAAACTACTGTATCTATGGTGCTTCATTTAATGTTGCTAATCCATGTTATTTTAAAGAATTGTTCGTTACATTTCAGTCGAGGATTGGGTTGCACCAGTCATTCCTAAATCTATACTGAGCTACAACGTACACTGTACACCATCAACACTTAAGAAAAGTCTTAGCTTGTAAAGGCTTCAGTCATATGCCAATCCTTTGATAGGAAACATCTGTGGTGCTGTCCCATTGAGAAGAAATCAACTAAGTAAACTCCATCTCAAGCTTAACCCTGCCTTGCCAGATGGTTTGTCACACAGAACCATCTGAGAATCGGTCATTAGAAAATGTTTGGAAAAGGGCAGGTACCTTAAAAAAATAAATGGCAGGTGATTGGATGAACCATCTGTAGATCAAACTTTTAATGAAGCTAGAAAAATAATAATATTTACGATAAGAGCAAAAACATATTTTCCAATGAGAAAGGCCTTATTTTCTTTGAATAAAGAAATACACTCCAGTTCTGATACCATTGATGCTAATGTAGCATTTAGGCTAACCTCACATCTGCAAGAATCCAGCTACTGTTCAAGGCTAACATGACCTCAAAAAACAAGTTTATAACTCTTGTAAAAAATCTATTAAATATTTTGCTTTAGTTACATGTTTTAATTTAGTTTTAGTTTAGTTATTGTATTACAATTTGAGCTACACATACATGATGTGTAGCTCAGATTGTAATACTATAACTTATTATAATAGTCTTATATATTATTTAGAATAGCTATGTTGAACTGTTGGTTATATATTATTCTTTTTAATTTGAGGTGTATTGTGTTATTTTTCGGGTGCATTACTGTGGCGCCCAAGATTGATATTAATGTTATACATATGGCCGGTATTAATGCCAACTACACCTTTTCTACAAAGAAGCCATGAAGTCCATACTCTATATGCCAAAGGACAGTTTACACTTGGCGTCCCATACACCACACTTTAAAAGTGTAAAGTTCTATAAAGCAGACATTTTATGCAAGAGCTGTTTGAAAAAAGGGGAACTGTGTTGACTTGTCAAAAGTCAGATGAATTCTTCAGGAGTTGAATCACTGTTGTTGCAATTTTAAAAACAGCATCACAAAAGGCTGGCTTTAACATTTTTTTTATTGCACTACTAAATATGCAAAATGTAAAGGAGGGTGATTACTCGCTGAGACAACCACATCTTCCTGTCATAACATCATCATGTCACATTCATTCTGTATCCTGTATCATGGTGTCCCCACAGCTCCTCTATAATGTGCTTATAAGTGTAGGATGATGATGCCTGACATTTTTATTAATTAACATTTGATGTGGGTAGGCGTTACATCCGCCACATCCAGATTGCAGCATTGTATCCGGATGTCATATTTACCGATTGTACTGCTTTACAGTGGGAACAAAAATGTAAGCGCTTATACAATCCTTCAGTTTTACAGACTGCTTGATTAGTCACCCTAATCCTACGACTGTTTGTTAGCCAAGTGTTCCCGGCCCTACATAAATGCCTTTAGCCTGCATTGACTCATAACGAAATTTGTTTTTCTCCAGTCAAGAAATGCCGCGTTATTATAGAAGGGATTTATCTTTAATCTAAATAAATCATTACTCAACTAATTTCCCACACAATAGCAAGTCATGCATTATCAAAGAGGCTGTATTTGGGACACATACAATATCATACAGCAGATCCATTTATAATTTACCAGCAAATATTAATTAGTGTATGTGTGTTTTCTATAATTGAACTTGAAGGATGAGTGTTTGTTCAGCAGTCGGCTCAGTATGCTTTTTTCCCCCCTTATTTGCAGTGTGAGAATGAGGAAGTGTCCGCCATGACGCGAGTGCTGGTTGCAGTGGAGATGCTCCAGTGCAACAGGAACCCGAGGCATATGGAGTTCTCTGTTCCCAGCCTCTCCACAGTATGCGCTTCTTCTCTCGTCATGTTTTCCTACAGTAGCTGTTGCCCAGATGGTAGCAACAGATGCCAAGACAGCCCCTTAGCCCTCAGACCATGTCTTAATCTCATCATGTGTCAATATCTTCTAAATAATGTCGCTGCCTTGATCATTATGCTTTGAGAATCCTCCTCTCTAACACTCTGTGCCCTTTATCTTTTCCCACAACTGTGTGTTTTCTCTTTGGCACGATTCCAAACTGAAGTTACCTACTGTAACTCCAGCTTCTATGAGTATTGGCGTAGCCCTCTAAGGCTATCGCTATTGGGTAATCCCCTGCGCGCCCGCGCAGCACTGAAACACTTGTAGTCCACGCCCACCCGCAAGGTGGGCCCCACCCTCGGGCTCCCTTCCGGTATAAATAGGAAGGAGGCCCGACAATCTGCTCCCACACAAAACAACTTTTCTTCAGCTATTCGTGGAGCCAGTGGGGCCCAGAACTTAGAGGGCTACGCCAATACTCATAGAAGCTGGAGTTACAGTAGGTAACTTCAGTTCTATTTCGTATATGGCTCCGCCCTCTAAGGCTATCGCTATTGGGTTAATGGCGAAGCAAGATGTAGTCTGCGCCCCACTGGGTCCCCCCGGTACTGGAAGCACAGACACACCTGCTCAGATAATAACCCATGCCTATTGCCTATTGCGCCATGCGAATGGCGCATCACCGTCCCTGGAATATAGCATAACATGAATATTTACCATGAGGGGACGCAGGCTGGGAACAATACATACCCGCCGCTGTGATAAGTAGAGACGAAGGTCACACTTTGCCCAGCGACAAAAAGAGGGGGAACACGGGCAACTCTCTGCGTGTAGACAGGCAGGAGAGCGCACAGCTGGATCCCTGACATCACTCACTCTGACAAGACACTCCGTACAAAATGTGTCAGAGGAAACAAGGAAACATCCCTCTCATAAGAGGGGGGAAAGGGCCGCTCTTCGTGTGCCGAGAGGCAGGAGAGAGGCGCACAGCTGGATCCCTGACGTCACTCACTCTGACAGGACACTCAGCACAGGGTGTGTCAGAGAGGAATGGGAGACATCCCTCAAATAAAATTGAATAAATGAACAGGGGGAAGACCAAGATGCAGCAGTGCAAATGTCTTCCACTGACATTCCTCCGTGCAAAGCCGTGGAGGAGGAAATTCCTCTGGTGGAGTGCGCACTGATGTTCTCGGGGGATCCGCCCCAGAGGAGACATATGCCTGTGACACAGCCTCACACAGCCAGTGTGACAGCCGTTGTGCAGACAGAGGCTGCCCGATCGAGCGCTCTCTGTAATGCACAAACAGGCGCTGAGAACGGCGCAAGGCAGCCGTGCGCGCCACATAGCAGGCCAGCGCGCGCACCGGACAGAGGAGATGAGACGTGGCTTCTTCCTCCGACCTGTGAGGAGGGGGAAAGAAGCCATCCAGGGTGATCACTCTTGATTAAAAGAGCTTGTGATGACCTTTGGCATAAAAGCCGGGTTAGGGCGTAAAACAGCTGAACTGCCATCTCCTTGGATCCGGAGGCATGACGGAGCCACAGAGAGAGCAGACAAATCACTCACCCTTTTCGCTGATGTTAGAGCCAAAAGTAGTACTACTTTGGCTGATAACAGTTTAAGGGGAACCTGAGCAAAGGTTCAAATGGGGATTTGCTTAGTGCGCGTAACACTAAAGCCAAATCCCACTGAGGCGCCAGTGCGCGTGACACAGGTCTGAGTCTCCGTACTCCTCGCAGAAAACGTTTCGTCAGGGGGTGACTAAACACCGTCCCCCGAAACCTACGTGACAAGATGATATGGCAGCAGCATATACCTTGATTGTGTTGAAGGCCAAATTCCTGTCCAGCAACAGCTGGAGGAATGACAGCACGTGAGGCAGGGGGCACGTAATGGGGTCCAGGCTTTTCGCCACACACCAACGCTGGAAAGCTGTCCACTTGGCTGTGTAGGACGCTCTGGTAGACGCTGCCCTGGCTCCTGAATGGTACGTACAACATCTTGAGAGAGGCCCAGCCCCTCTAAATGTTCCCGTTCAGGGGCCATGCCCATAGGTGCTGGCCTATCACAGGGTGACTGCTGATCGCTCCCTCCACCTGCGAGAGAGCGTCCCCCGCCACGGAATTTTCCACGGTTTGCCTGACAGCGTACGCTGTAGGCATGGAAACCAGGAAGCGCCCGTGCGCTCCGGGGCAATAGGATCATTGACAGTCGCTCCTCCTGCACTCGGTCCAGGCACCGAGGAATCAGCGGGACTGGTGGAAACGCGTACAACAGTCCCCTGGGCCACGGTCGATGTGCGAACGCGTCCACCCCCAGGGGGGGGTGGTCCTGCGCTTTCAGGGAGAACCAGAGGGCGCATTGCGCGTTCCCGCGTGCGGCGAACAGATCCACCTCTGCTCTCCCGAACCGGCTCCATACCTGGGAGACCAGCTCGGGATGGAGGCTCCAGTCCCCCTGGCGAGGACCTCCTCTGGACATGAGGTCTGCCCCTTTGTTCAGCTCGCCGGGAACATACATTGCTCTGATGGAGAGCAAGTGTGATCGCGCCCATATCAACAGCGGCCTGGCTGTGTTCAACAGCTGCGCTGAGCAACTCCGCCCTGGCGATTGATGTAGGCTGCCGCGGCTTTGTTGTCTGTGCGAATCAACACATGCTGATTCCGCAGCAACGGGGCAAAATGCTGGATTACTCTCCGTACGGAGAGCAATTCCAGCACGTTTATGTGGAGGGACATGTGAGCCGGCCACTGTCCCCCCACTGCCTGCGACATACACGTTCCTCCCCACCCTGAGAGAGATGCGTCTGTGAACACCGAGATGTGTGACGTAACTCTGCCCAGGGGCACACCCGCTGACAGCACGTGGGGACTTTTCCAATAGGTTAAGTCTGAACCCACGGAAGGAGGGATGGCCACCATGCGCCTCTTCTGTCGCACGGGGTCGATGCGCAGGCGAATAAACCACCTCTGGAGTATCCTCATGTGAAGGAGACCCAGGGGGATCACCACGTGACCAGCTGCCATCATGCCCAGCAGCTGCATCACGGAGAGGGCTGTCACCACGCTGCGAGGTGTGACGCGTCGGAGAAGAGCTGTCAGTGCCTCCACTCTCTGCTGTGAGAGTCGCGCTCTCATGCGGGCTGAGTTCAATTCCACACCCAGGTAAACAATACTCTGGGAGGGAAGAGGGCGGCTCTTCTTCCAGTTTATTATGAAACCCAGCTTTGACAGATGTGATACGAGCTGTACCGTCTGTAAAGCAACTTCCTCCCTGGAGCGAGCCAGCAACAGCAGGTCGTCCAGGTAAAATAGTACTCTCATCCCTCCTCTGTGTAGCGGCTGCAGCGCCGTCTCTACACACTTTGAAAAGGTGCGAGGAGCCAGGGAATAACCGAACGGCAGACGGTTGTACTGGTACGATATTCCCTGGAATGAAAACGCAGGAATTTCCTGTGTTTCGGGATGATGGGTACGTGGAAGTAAGCATCCTTCAGGTCTATAGAGGTGAACCAGTCCCCCTGGTGAACACACTCCAGCACCTGTTTGATCGTCAGCATGTGAAAAGGCCTTTTCATTATTGCCTTGTTGAAAACTGACAGATCGAGGATGGGTCTCATTCCCCCTGTCTTCTTCGGGATAAGAAAATAGCGGGAGTAATACCCCTGATTTTCTTCCCCTTGAGGAACCCTGGAAATAGCCTCTTTCAACAGGAGTTCCCGCAGCTCTGACTGGAGCGCAAGACACTGTTCCTGGGATGACAGGAGTGTTTCCTGTATCCCATTGAACTGTGGGGGGGGAGAGTTGAACTGCAGGGTGTACCCTCTGCTGATCAACCTGCTCATCCATCTGTCCATCAGACACACGCGCTGCCACTCTGAGAAACACTCTGAGAGCGGGCGCACGTGCTCGAGATGTGTTGTGGTCGTCATGGTGACGAGCCACGTCAGAGCCCTCGCCGCCGCTGCCCGTGAGGCAACCCAAGGTGGGCCTGGAGCGAAAGGGCTGTGAGGGAGCCTCCACACGCTGCATTTCACTCCGGCTCTCATCATGAGGCGCGTACACGCTCAGGGGATGAGTGGAGGTGTGTGCAGTGACGTCCACATGAGGCGTCATAACTGCTCTCATGGGCTTATTATGACCGTGTGTAGGAGGCGTATCTCGGACAGAGGAATGCCGCGAGCTCTGCGGTTTATTAACCCATAGGCTAAAACCAGCAGACTTCTGCAGCGAGCCCTGCTGCCTACTAATCAACAGATTGGTGGCAGCTGGCTTAGTTAGCGAACTCCGCAGTTTATTAACCGATAGATTAAAAACTGCAGGTTTTTTCAACGAGCCCTGCTGGCTATTAACCGATAGGTTATAGGCAGCTGGCAGAGTGGGGGATATGCGAGAAACACTTGATACTGATGCCTCAGACACAAAGTTGGAAAATAAACTCGTTTTATTTTTCTCACAACCCCCCCCAACACGTCAGAAGCGGCTTTGCTTCCTCGGAGGCTCTCGCGGAGCAGACCAGGAGCGGGAGTGCCTCCCTCCCCGTTGGCTCACCGCCGGAAGACCCCTCTGCCTCTGGGGTGGCGGGGGAGCGGCGACGCGGGGCGGGGCCCCTGCCGCCGCCGACGGGCGAGCCTGACGCCGCGGCTGCTGTTGCCTCTCCTGTGTGTGTCCCTCCGCCTGCCGCTGTGGCCGGGTTGGACGCTGCGGCTGCGGCTGCTGCGGCTGCTGCGGCTGCTGCGGCTGCTGCGGGCGTTGGTGCCGCCGTGGCCGCCCCGCAGGCTGGAGCCAGCTAACGTGCTGGCGGATGTCGTCCGCCTGTTCTGCAGCCGCCTTCATGGCCTCCACCATGGCGTGGAACTGGGGTCCGAACAGCCCGTCCGGGCTGATTGGAGCGTCCAGCAGCACCTTCCTGGCCGTTTCCGTAACCGCCGCCTGCTGCAGCCAGAGGTGGCGCTGAATTTGCGTCACCCACGCGGCGATTCTCGCCTGGGAGACAGCAATGGACGCGCACAGTATGGCCGCCGTGCTGGCCGCCTTGCTGATCTCCTCCGCTTCCTCCGTGGCCAAGGTGGTGGACCGCTCCACCAGCGTCACCACAGAGTCGGAGAGCAGCGCGATGTTGTTCGCCGCCGCCGACGCCTGAAAGGCACACTGGTGCACCCGGTCGGCCTGGCGAGCGACATACTGGTCCCTGGGGGAGGCCAACGTAGGGCGCCGTCCGGCGATCATGTTGGCCTGCCTCACCCCAAAAAACGCCGTCAGGCTCGGCTCCAGAGAAGGGGTGGCTGGGAAACCAGCATCTGTGAACCCCTCCACCTTGGTGAGGGGGACAAATGTGGCCACCGGAGCCTTCAGGGTCCTCGGGTTCGCCGCCGCCCCCTCCTGGTACCTCCTGATGGCGGGAAAGCGTGGCCAGATCGGATCACTCTTGATCGTCTGCACCCGCGAAAAAACTCCGGCCATGTCGTCCGGAGCACACCTCTCCTGAGCTAGGGGAACGGGGAGACCTCTGCAGGCGGCCGCCTTGGCTATGATCTCCGGCAGTTCCCCCAGGATGCCGCCTATCGCCGGCAACGCCGTGATGACGGAGAAGGGGACTGCGTGCTCTGCCGTCCAGTCGGCACCCTGCTCCGACTCTGTCTCCCCCGTCCGGGGGAGAGGAGGGAGGGGAGAACCGCACGGTGAACCGTGGAGGGAGGTGGGGAAGGAGTCGTCCGACTCCTGCCCGGCACTCGGCTCCAGGGACATGAGGCTGCCGCCCACAGGCTCGAAAGCCTGGACGGGCCAATCGTCCTCCTCGGCCGCAGCAGCGAGAGCGTCCGCTCTGCGCTTCCTGTCGGCCGAGGGGAGACGGGCACAGTGGGTGCATGCGACCCGCTGGCTGAGAGCCGCGTACGCGTGCTCTGGCCCCAGGCAGGATTCGCATGACGTGTGCTGGTCGTAGCTCATTATGTACCCGGAGCCACATGAGGGACAATCTCTGACACAATTGGCACTCATCTCTCAGAATCTCTCTCGTGCTTCAGTATTACGTCGGGGTGCTGAAGAAAAAGAGGGAGCAGATTGTCGGGCCTCCTTCCTATTTATACCGGAAGGGAGCCCGAGGGTGGGGCCCACCTTGCGGGTGGGCGTGGACTACAAGTGTTTCAGTGCTGCGCGGGCGCGCAGGGGATTACCCAATAGCGATAGCCTTAGAGGGCGGAGCCATATACGAAATAGAACCAACCCCTGCACCCCCCCACTCCGTTAAAAACTGCCTGTAGTCTCCCTCTCAGCTGAACGAGGCTCCATCTTCAAGGTGGAGGCTGTATAATGTTACTCCCCTCTCCACGGCAGAATCTTTCATGCAAACAAGCAGACGGAGTTGAAGTGGGAGCAGGTGTAAGATTCAAATTGTGCATGTATCTCTCTTCTGGCATTTTCCTTCCTTTCTTTCCATTTTTTTTCACTCCTATCTCTCCTAAATTGTTTTATATTCCTCCCGTTCTTCCAACACCCTCTTTTAGCCTGCCGATCTTTCTTTTCCTCTTCCCCTTCCCCTAATCCTTCTAATCTTTCACTTTCTGTGTACCTTCCTCATCCCTATGCCTCCTTTCCCTCCATCTTGGATTAACTGCCACATTTGCTTTCCTCCTTCACTCTGTGCCACTCCTTTTCCCATGCTTGTCTTTACATGTTATTCTCCACCCTCTGCCTACTGCCACATGTATTTTCCCCCGCCAATACTTTCTTAATTTTCTGTCCCTTTCCTTTCTTCTTTTTGTCCTCTATGCCTTCCCCCCTTCCATTCTCTACTACCTATTTTACTTCAGCCAATGCGTGTATGACTTTACACAATGTTTTTATGTATATAGTACACTATGAATATGTTCAGTAGATTGGTATATTAGAGAGTATTCTAATGTATTATGTATATGTTATAATGTTTAGATACTCCTCTGAATATGGGTATTTTTTACTGAGGATAAGTACTGTATATATTGTTGTAAAACTTTTATTTTTAATGTTAATCTTTATTTTATTTGTATTTTATTTTATTATTTTTAGTAATTTCCTAATTCCTGAAGATTTACTGTCAACATGTTGTATCCTCACTTTTATGCTCTCCCTCCCTTTTAAATATTCACTTCCTGCTTACCTCCCCTCTTTTCTTTCCATCTCTATCCTCCCCTCTCCTCCTTCACTCCCTTCTCTGCTATTCTCATGTACCACCTCCTCCCCCCTCACCTGAAGCTAGTGAGCATGGCGTCTGAATGCAGCTGGACTGACGCTGTGGTGGAGCTGCAGGTGTGGTGTCAGCTGGCTGCCTTCTGCCATCACACCAAGGACCACAGTACGGTGTTGTTCTGCACCAAGAGGGCTCTGCAGCTGGAGGGAGCAGCCGCAAAGAGCCTCCACACCATGCCCTGTGTGTTGTGAGTGTAACTAGCTGATTACAATAGAGTGGAGTAGTGATGTATTTCTGTAGGCCGACCCGAAAGTTAGCATCTCAAATGTTCCCTCGATAATAAGCAATGGGATTTAACCATTGGATTTTAGAATATTGCAGAAAATAAGATCTGTGACATATTAACACCACTTAATAATATTAATAATAATAATATGCTATTAAAAAAACTGCATCTCATTCGTATGACTTACCATCCCCACAGCCAAGCTAAAGGTGTACTGTATAATGTTCGTTGTGATGACGTTTTATCTCAACAAAAAAAAAGAAAATACTTTTCTATGAAAAATGCTGAATTTTTTATACAAAAAAAAAAAAACACTAATTAAAGAGGTGTAGTCCAGTGCAGTTTCACAATGCTGTGATTATTTGGAGTCACTTTATCACATGACATGGAAGCTGTTAAAAATATAAGAAAACAAAGAAATAAAGCAGGAATGTCCAATAAATAGTCATATAAATTAGGAAAAAAGTATTTAAATCCAAATAAATTAGGTGAATCCTAGTCGTCCAGTGTTGTTATGAAATGCTGCATTGATGTGGAGTCATTTGGTTACATGACATAGAAGCTTTTGAAAAAAGTAACCACATGCAGTATCCTATTTCCACCTTCTTACCAATAACACATTCAAAAAAACATTGACTTAGAGACAGGGGAACCGGAAGTGGTAAAATGCTAATTAATTTCCAGGTTTTAGGACTCATTCCTGCACCATTCTATGTATTTAAACAATCAGGAACTTAAAGTGGACCTATTATGCTATATTTGAAAAATATATTGTAGGGCCATACCTATACAAAACATGTCTGTGAAGTTTATTGCTTAAAATACCAAACAGATCACCCATTGTAGCCATGCCTCATACTGCTCATACCCCTCTATTGCAGCCCTGTTACAAACAGGCTGATTCTGCTTTAAATGGAACAGCTGCTGCTAGCCACGCCCCTTTGTAGCGTCACGCAGCTTTCCCCTGCTAGAGAGAGTTTTCTACCGGGAGAAGCTCAGCTAAACGCTGCGGTGATTAAATGCCATATTATGCTCCCAACCACTTCAAGCTTTATTTCTGAAACAGTATGGAGCTCAAACCTTTCTCTCTCGCAGGGTTTACCACAAGGACATTACGTTACACATATTCTCTCCAGTAGCCTACAGCGTTAGCTCCATGGTTAGCTCTGACTGTTAGTATGCTTGCTAATGTAAACACACAGCATATTACTCCCAAAACACGCCGCGCATTGTTTCTGATACAGCACATAGCTTGACATGTTATTTCTTAAGTGTTTACCGCTAGAACAGTGCCATTATATGTATTATATATATATAACAACTTTACTCTTAAGTGCCTCCTGCTGACATCCTGCTGAATACAGAGACACACAGCTGCGACTGTATACGGAGACGATAGGTTGGGACGTGTCACGTGTGCCGGAGACGATAGGTTGGGACGTGTCACGTCGGCCGGATGTGACACGTGCCGGACGTAATAGGAGCGAAAATTCTGGATCTGCTTGTTAGCACCCCCCTTTTTTTTTTTTTTTTTTAGAGATGTGGGTACGGAGGAAAAGAGAGGATTTTGTTTTCTGACACTTTGTGAGTTCCCCGACACACCGGGGACACATATTTATGTATAAAAGACATCAAAAAGTGCATTTTGCATGATAGGTCCCCTTTAAGAAATGCCCAGGTACATCAGTATTCTTGTTCTCTCATTATTAAATAATGCACAGACCTCACTTGATATTAATTTAAGCACTATAGGTACAGTACGTCTAAGCAGTGGTTGAGATATTTGCTTAAAAATCTCTCTGAGACAGGTGACATCGTGTGCAAATTCACCATTATTACAGTTGATTTATATAAGCAAGCATTGCTTTCCATTCTTGCATCAATTTTTCAAGGGCATGTCGGTTTTAATTCAATACATTTATTAAATAACAGTGATGGAGATATGTGAATGGGACACTCTTATAGGCTACCTATATCTTGAGAAAAGAGTCCGAGAGACTAAACAGGAAGTATATTTACAATATTTTACTAACTCGTCTAGAATTGGAGAGAGTTCATGTAATATTAAACACCTAACACAATTCCTAAAAACTAAACTAATCAAACCCTAACTACTAAATGGTCCCAAAACATATATTAAATCAGTCTAAACGTTGGTGTAAAATATCTGAGATATATTAAATATGGAAAATTACAAGGGAAAATAATGGTATACATGAAATCCATTTCAGGGTTCAGATTCATTTTTACTTTTTTGTTGAATTATAAAGTTCTTGATTGATTTAATTTGATTGACAGCTCATCGGTCCCTCATATCCGTAGGTATGGCCTGCCTGCGGTGAACGAGATGCTGAGCAGTGCTGGTTGTTTGAGGGCTTTAAGTCTAGTCCATGAGTCCAGTGGAGATCTACACACCTACAGAGAGGCTCTGAATGTGCTTCTGTCCAGCCTCAGGTACTGTTTACACTCACTTTATAATGCCTTCTGCCGCTATAAACTACTTTTAAATGTTTTATTTCTTGTCTCACTACATCTTAAGTGCTTGATATCTTTCACCATCCATAGCTATGCAGAGAAGGCTGAGAATCCAGCACTTTGTGTTGCAGCTGCCAGACATTACTGGAACACATGTCTCCCCCTGACACACACTCCTGAGGAGAGATGGCAGCTAAAGCAGCCCCTGGAGAACATCCTGACTGCTCTGCTTCACACCAACGCCAGACATGCAAACGTATGGACCCTTTATTAGCCACAGTTACACTGTAATCCTCATATATTTGCCTTTTTGTTGGTTCCATGTGTAAGCAGGGGCAGGAGTTGTTTTTCAATGATGCTAACTCAACTCAGAAAAAGATGTTCAGTAATCGGCCACCAAGTCAAGATGTAAACAAGGTGACAACTAGGCAAAACTAAATCATTTGGAGGTATGTTTGGAAGCTCCTAGTTCTTTATCAGAAAACATTACCCATGGACAATGTAGTGCAGGGGTCGGCAACTAAGTTTGGCCTTGGGCCAATTTTTTTCTGAGACACTAGATGGCGGGCCGGAACATAATCAAAGGCTTATTTAAGTAATTGATTCTTAAAACATGTGACACGTTTGAATGCTTGGGGCGGGTGCTAGTGAACTGTCAACGGGGGGGAGCCTCGCTGCGGTGCCGTTCTGTGATTCTACAGATGGCCAGTCCGCCACTGCTCACAAGCTTATTAAGATCCAAAGCTTTAGTGCGTTTTGAATCAATGCTGAGTACAGCCAAACTTGACAGTCTCTTCTCTGTCATTGTAGACCGAATGCTTCTCGTTTTGCGCCGTCCCGTTCAAATGACAATCACATTTCATCGCTCGCGTCACACCAGTCGGCTCAGTATGCTTTTTTCCCCCCTTATTTGCAGTGTGAGAATGAGGAAGTGTCCGTCATGACGCGAGTGCTGGTTGCAGTGGAGATGCTCCAGTGCAACAGGAACCCGAGGCATATGGAGTTCTCTGTTCCCAGCCTCTCCACAGTATGGAGAGGCTGGGAACTGTAGCACAAGACGCGAGGGGTTACAAGGCTCGCGTCTTGTGCTGCATTCACTTGCACTCGGACATTAGGGATTTTCTCTCATAAATGTCCGATGAGCCAAAACTTTTCTTTCAAAACAAAACTGCCAACTGGGGTGGCAGCTGGGCTGGCAATATATGCACCGCCACCCCTCGCCCTCCATGATCAAGCGGCTTCTCCGATTTTGTTGTCAATGTTTTGACTGAACTTTGTTACTGTTCACATATAAGTAAACATTACGTTTGAATGATTTAATGTGCTGGTGTTATTTTTTTCAAACCACACACCGCATGTTGGCTATTTCAGCACCAGGCGCTGTCCACCTACTTATTGATCCACTATCAGCGTCAGTGCACCCCGCTGCCAGATTGTGGCTGTGCTATGTGTCATTCACTCTCAACATGGATAAAAGTACAATAAGCATTCTTCAGGTGTAGGTAGATTCTCTATTCGGACATTATAGCCTATATGTGCGACTGTCAGTCCGATATTGTAAAAAAATTTTTTTTAAAAAATATCCACCAATGGCCCGCGGGCCGCCTATTGCCGACCCATGATGTAGTGTGTCTGTAGCAGTCTCCAGTTACAGGATTTGGATTCCAGTCACAAATTTGATGACTCTTTAATAAAATGAAAAAAAACAAAACAAACATTTGACTCAAAAACTCAATGTATAGGACTTGGACTCAAATCCAGTTTTAAGTGCAGAGACTTGTGACTTGCTGTTACTGATGAGATGTTGTAGCCAAGTTGTCAGACAAATATACATCCACACACACAATGACCCCTTTTTTAACAAAACATGTTATAAGAAATTGCTAAACATAACCAGTATTTGATATTTCAATGAATATTTGAGATAATTCAATAGAGGGGTACAGCATTGTGGAGTACAGACATTTGGAGCTTTAATCCAGTATGCAGATCCTCTCAATTTTTCCTTCACAGAATATGTTTTTCAGCAACTGGCCTAAATATAGCACAGCCCACAGCTACCTTTTCTTTGGTGTTCAACAACTAAGTGGAGCAAATGAACTCCTAAGCAGTAGCAATACAACAGCAGAGCATCGCAGGAAAGCACAGAAACACAGTCCACCCCTGGAAATGTTCCAGCCCCAGCATCAGAGAAGTCTTCACACTTTTACTCAGCTGCTGACTGAAAGTTTGGCCAAAAAAGAACCAGCAACAAAATGAAGAAGGGAGCAGAACGAGAACTGAATGACAGCCAGAATGACCTTTCATGTTCTGCCATGTCTTTTTAACAACTTTCTTTGGTTACTAGAGTAAAACAGGCGGCAAAGTTCTTAAAACATTTTCAGTCATCTTTAATTGATGACATAATTGATGAAAAACTTTCTTGAGGCTGCTACAGGGGAGAAATGTGAGAAAACATCTCCCAAGTGCTGCTTGCGGACATCAATCCAGCCAGGGGGGTAAACACTCATTCAAATTCAACATAACTTAAAATGTATAATTAAAGGCTTATTTGGGAATATAGAACGGTGCGCATCTGTGGTGTGCTTTCCCACTTGCCCTTATTACCACGGGAGAACCGGGATAAACAGGGGAAACTACCTAATACAGTCTCCTCTCAACAGACTTACAGTGCAAAATAAACCTGTTTTTAGTCGATTGTTCATATTTTTTGTCGAAAAAAAGACAAATACTCTTGTAAAGCATTTTTTGTTTAGGAAAAGTAATCTTATTTTAAGAATATATATCTTTGACTTAAAATATATCATCTTATATTGAGCTAGATTTAACCAGTAGCAAGCTACAACAATTATTTGCATAAATTCACGGCAGTGGAACAGGATAATTTGTTCTTCTTTTGAGAGTAAAACCACTTACACAACTTCTTAATTTAAGAAATTTGAAATGACACCTATATTAAGGTTATTTTTGTTTATAATTTTAATTTGTTCACCTATTTGATTAATTGTCAATGAGAGCTATCTTTTCCCATTTCACATAATTACTATTAAGAGAACTGCGGTGTGGTCTACAAACAAAAACAATGCGTAAAACCTGCTGAACATAAACTGCATGGCTACAGTGTCAACATGTGTCAAAACCCACATTTAAAAATCCATATGCAGACAGCAGATAGAGCAAGTAGAAAAAACTGCTGAAAAATGCCTTTTGGACCACTCACTGCAAGCACATTCACTCCCTGTCAGTTGGGGTCCTCTACCTTACGAGGATAAGTGGACCAGTGCTGGTGCTGACTCTGGGTGTGAAGGGGGACTTACAGATGGGTGGACAGGTTGATTTACAGTGCAAGGTCAGATAGCAATTTACCATACATCAGTGAGCCTTAAGTACAACCAACCCTCCACCACAACCAGCAACTCTGTCCTATCACTTTTATCACTTTTGTAGTGACTTATTCCCGTCTATTTCTCAGGAACAGGGCAAAGTGAAAGGCTTGCTGACCTTGACAGCATTGCCTCCTGGGAGATCTAAACATGAAGCAACTGGTGAGTGCTAAAAGGACCCTGAGATGGTTCAAATGTGGACTCTGCTTTTACATTTTTGTAAATAGTTTTATATTTGGTTCTACCTTCATTGCGAATCCCATTGTTTTTCTATGTATCCCAATACCATAGATAATGGATGGCATAACAATATTTTATTAATTCCACAAGTACAATCATGAGACATACTGCAGATATATGAAATAGGACAACCTGATCAACTATCTGAAGCTTTAGAAAAGGGGTCCTGACACTAAACAGAAAGTTTTACAATATATATTACAAACACATATTTCATTTGAGATAGTTCATGTATTATATAAGAAGAAGAAGAATTGGAGGATGAAACCTAGGAAAGCTACAGGCAGCTAGCAGTCCACACTGGTCCAATGGGGATGCAAACCGGCAATTCTTTTCAAAGACCAGTCCCTACAGATTGAGCCACTGGTGCCACCTTAAAGGTCCCCTATTATACTGTTTTTCATTACTTTATTATAGGTCTCAGATATATACAAAACATGTCTCTGAAGTGTTTGGCTCCAAATACCAAACAGATCATTGTAGCATCCCATAAACCCCTCTGTTTCAGCCCTGTTTCAAAAGTGCTGATTCTCTGTCTGTTACTTTAGATGAAAATAAGGAGCCACGCCCCTCTGAGAGATATTTGGTTAAAAAGAACACAATAGGCGCTTTCACACGGAGTACTTTTCCCAGTATAGTTCCGAAAATTTGCGTTCACACCAAAGAAATCCGGAACTAGAACTTAGTTCATGAGAACCTTTTCACCCCCTTTTCAGTCCCTGCTAGAGAGCAGGTACTTTCATGGGAGAAAAAGGTTCCTATGTCTGATTGGCTGGCCGGATTGCAAACCACGCCCCGTAAAACTCCCAAAAAGTTTTGTGAAGCCGCCATTTTATTTTCCTCGCATTAGCATTATTAGCATTAGCATTAGCCCAGCGCACAAACGCAGAGAGACTAACTTATGGCAACACAAAAGAAAACATGGGAGCGGTGTTATGAGGAGGTCTCGGTGTTCTGGCGATTTACTCGGAAGGCTTCAGTACTGAAGCCTTCTACTGAAGCCAGTCCCCAACTCCGGGGACTTCCGGCCGGGGACTTCGGGTGGCAGTATACGCCGTGAAGTTGTTTGCGGCCTGCCAGTAAACCCAAAGCCTCCCTCAGGGACTTATTCCGGTGTGAACGCGATCTGCTCTTTAGTTCTGATGAACTAAGTACGGCAAAGTACTTGGTGTGAAAGCGCCTTATGGTGCTCTAGGAGGAGATTCAGGTGATAAGGGGGGGGTTGTTACCTTGGTTGGTTATTGGCTAATGATTACACAAGCCAAAAAATCATAAAGTGTAGGGATGCTCTGATCGATCGGTTTGATCGGTGCTCTCTATAAAGGCCGATCAGGAGAGCCGATCAGATGACGCAAAATACATGAGACTTTTCTCTGTGCGCGGCAAAAGAAGCTCGCCAAAATGGCTTCACCGGTTTGGCGGTTTTTCAAGGTGTCCAAAAAAGTCAATAAAATAGCTAGGCCTATATGCAACGTGTGTGAAGCAGAAAGAGAGATCAGGGATCAGCTGCTGCTGATGGAGACACGCAGCTCTACCGGATCACAGCTCCGCCCGCTGTGACGGACCGGTGAGCGGAGCAAAACACACACTTCAAGTTAGAACTAAAGCAATCCTCCTTAGCAACGGTCCGCTCTCCCTAGCCGCTGCTAGAGCTGTTAGCAGGAATCAACAACCTCTGGAATTTAAATATTGACGAATCGGAATCGAGTATTCAACGAAGTCGTGCCATAAAGAGAAATATGACATGCCAAAGAACACCTAAAACTATCCAAATACCCTTAAAACTAAACAAATAACCGTTATTACGAAATGGTCCTGAAATATATAGTTAAGAAGTTTGGACAGGTTGGACATAATAAACACAAACACAATACTAGGGAAATTATTGCCATCAATTAAATGCATTTCAGAGTAAAGTGAACTTGTAGAGAAGTCCCCAGGCATTTAGTTTAGTCAAACTTTGACATATTTGCTCAAAAATTGCTTTAAAGACACACAGATTTCTAAGATGACAATTAAACTTTATGCATTATTTGCATTTGGGTGGGCTATATGCATGGAATGTATTCTACATTGTTGCTTACATTAAGAACAAACCCTTACAGTACATCACTGATCTTGATATGCATGTGATGTCTGTGTTTTTATGTCTGCTCCTCCTATGTGACGATGAAGAGGATCTTACCCTCAGAGCAGCCATTTACGGTCTGTTGCTCGACATCCACATTGATAAAACAGACTGGAAAGGTGCGCTGCAGCTTCTGGACCAAGGCATTAGAGACATGCCACGCACCAAACACAGGCTGTGAGTGAAAAAAAGAGGGGGGGAGCAGCTATGAGAGGGGCTGGGGAGACTGATTGACAGAATGAAATCTAACTGTCCTCTGTGTTTTCGCAGACTTCTTCTGAAACACAGAATACTGATTAAAGCGCGACTGGGGGAAAGCGTGCTGATTGACATGCAGAAGTTACAAGATGAAGGAGAGCAGTGCTGTTCACACATGTGGCACCAGGTGGCGCTGTGTGCTAACGACACCACCCAACAGCTCACATGCTATCAGACATCCATCACCTCTTTGTCGGTAATACATCTGATCTGCAGCATTTTTACATTGTTACCCAGACCTCATATATCAGCAGATTCATTCATTATTCAAATGCAGTACAGATATAATACAGAATGAAAAAGATTTAAAGAATTTACTCAATGACTGATTGTTGTAGAGAATGACCATCTGAGGGCAGAGAAAAAGTGAGCTTTAAATGATAAGTGAGTGTTAAAAATATATAACTTTATAAGTTAGAATAAATGTATTTATATAAACATAAGAAGTTAAAATAAAAATGTCTATCTAATAAAATACAAATATTTATTTAAACTTAAGAAGTGTGGTTCCTTAAAATCAATCTTCTATTTATTGTCTATGAAGCAAAAAGTAATACTTGATATCATAAACTTTAGATTACTTTTTAAATGTATAGCTTTGAGAGAGAGTGGCTTATTTTGATACATACTGATAACCCTTTTCCAGGCCAAGGAAATGAAATTGGTATCATCAATTTGGTGGTGTTCCCTTTTATTGTTGCAAAGGTGTTTAATTCTACAGTTTATTTCTTATAAACACTTGGTGTTAGAGGCATACAGTGAGATTACAGTGTATAAAAAGAGCTTAGCTTAATGAGTGCAGCTATTGTAAAATTCTCATCATGAAGTCAAAATGTATGTTCCTGTGTCGTCCTTTTGCACTTAGCAGAGACACTATTTCTATCCAAAGCTCTAGCACCATCATGAGGAGCCATTGTGTTATTGCAACATTGTTTTTAAGTGTGCATTGCAACAGCAGGAAATACAGTAGTAGATCCTCTGAATATTCATTTGGTTTAAGATTAAATGAGTATGTCATACCATCCAAAGTCACTCAAATTCAAGCTCCAGGCCACATTAAGGACTATTTCCTGTTAACAATCATGAAAGATGTTTTAAATTGACATCTGTGTTTGTGGACAGAGTGCAGAGACTCAGTGGCAGAAGGCCAACCTTCTGCTGGAGTTTGGAGAGTGGCTGTACTGTCACAACTTCCCCAAAGCTGACGCCCATCACCAGGTTCAGTGGGCCATAGACATCCTTCTACAGGCAGAAGGAGCAGGTATAACTCATTGACTCATCTTGTTCATTGGAGCGTGACACTACTTATACATTTAGTCGATTACACTACTGTGTATTCTAAACATCTAAAGGATAATTAAAAGGGATGGTTAAGATTCTTTGAAGTGTGATTTGTATGCTTATGCATAGTCAGTGTTTTACCTATAGTAGATAATGGTCGGCACACCCACATTTTGGAAAAGACAGGAGTATAAGGGGGGAAAACTTTCATTATCAAATATTTTAACCACATCAAAAGCAATATCAGTTCCCAAAGACATTGATGCTGGGATGAGCGCAGAGTTTCAATACCAGAACTAAAAATGTTCTGCACTTCCTCTTTGTCTTATATTATGTTTACATTACATGTAATCACTGTTATTTGTGTTGGAGGACATTAAAACTCTCAGATTGTGGGATTCAAGATTCAAAGGTTTGTTGTCATAACATATACACAACTACGGTGTAAATATGTAATGTATGAAAAACTTAGATCGCAGGTTCCTCAACAGTGCAATTAAGACATTAAAAAAAATCAGTATACATGTCAGTAGAGTATGAATCCCTGCATAGAAAAAGCCCAAATGTACGAGATTAACATAATGTTAGATATGGCCCGTCTATTGAGAATGAACGTCTATAGATATTCAGGTTTATCTCATACAGTATAGGTAATCAAATTACTTGGCGTTTATAAATCCAGTTCTGTCACTTTATTGTACATAAAACATATTTTTATTAAATGTGAACCTTAAACTGTAGATCAGTCAAATATACAAATGTGATTGTTCGTGCATATATTGTTATATTTTGCAGAAACTATGAAAATGATAGTGACATTTAAACATATTTCATTACACATGTGGAGCTTTACTGTATCACTTAACCTGAGATTTTTATTGAAAAAAACTATCATTAGTTTGGGTTTTACAAGTTTTAAAGGTTTAGAGTGTAAGCTATTGCCTTTAACCTACTTTACTTTGTGTGTCGGGCATTTCTTTATTTCTAAGTAGCTGGGGCTTATTTGTAATCATTAGACCTGCCTGCATTGATAAAAAAAAGCAATATCAGTTGAAATATAGTCTATATTTCTGACAATGAATACCAACGAACAAAAGCCCAACAATAACACAAACAGAGTAACTAAATGAATAAAGCAACTAAAGGTAAATTCCATGATCTGCATAGTCAGATAAATATAAATATTTTTCTCAAAGTCCTGACAAGATAACAGCTTTAGTTACCCGCCCCAAAGGGCTGTTTGAAAGCAAGGTAAAGCTCTACAAAAATAAATCTAAATACAGCATATATTTAAACTTAGATAAAGAAAAGTGGTGGGATAAAATATGTTTTGCTGCTGCCCCTCTCCACAGCAGTACATTGCTTATTTTCAGTGCTTTGTTCCTGTCTGTTTTTCCAAACTGGGACCGTGCAGAGCCATCTACCGTAGGACATACACTGACTACGGATAAGTAACTCATATAACCCCATCTCAAAACATCAGAATTATTCCTTTAACAGATTTAGATAATTCCCCTAGAGGGACGCGTGTGGGCATGAAACACAGATATCTCAGGGGTCTTTTTCCATAAGGATTCAGTTCGCCTGAGGTGTCACACGATCACATATGCCTGTGTACTTTTGATTTAGGGAGGTTTCACACGGTGTTAGTCCAAGGGGAATACACTCACTAATGTGATCTGTCTGATCCAGAAAAAGCAATGTCACAGCTCTTTGATGGTTGCATCATCAATGGAATTCAGTGTTTGTACTTTTCAGATGTTACAATGTGATAACATTAAACCAAGTAAGTAGCGTTCAGAGCAAAAAGGAACCGACAAAGACAGATACCACTGAGAGTAGCATAGCACTATAGAGTAATGCAGGATTGAGTGCTAAACCTGGCTATGAGTTAGCATTTTAGCCCTTACTGTTCACTTGTCTGGAAGTCAATGGTTTTATGAATCACATTGGTTATCTGCCTGAAGTTAGGTCTGTGGTCAATACAAGTTTACAAGATTTTCACATTTTGTTCTTCAACATATTGTCAGTAAACCGTCACCCCACTGGTAAACGTCCAAAGCCTTTACATGTCCTCAAAGTGACTAAATGAGACTACTAAACGTCATCACACCCAACATTAGCTGCCTTTAGCTTGGCGTTCCTGGCATCTTGAAGCCATTTAACCGTGATGTAGTTAGTTTATAGCATTGCTTCAGCTATTTACTTCGGTCAATTACATTTAAGCTTATACTTTTATAAAAGTAGCTTTAGATGTTATTTTCTACAATATTCCAAAATGAAAGGGAAAAATCCCATTGAGCCCTTGGGATGCTAACTTCCAGGTCGGCTTACGAAAATACGTCATCATTGCACCGCTCTTTTAAAAGACTACTGAGAGAAGTGTTTTTAGTCTACTTCTATGTGCCCCGTATTTTGTACATTTTGTACATTACTTTAATTTTTCCTTTAAAACTTTTTTGTCGCAATATTCAATATGTTATCTTTCCTCTAGACGATAAGTCCAACAAAAGGGATTTGAGCTCAGTGAAGTGTGAGTCTCTGCTGGGAGTCCACGGCTTGTGTTTCGCAGAAGGTTCAAATCTGAAGGAGGTGCGATGCCTCGACGGCTTGGTACGCGCTCACACTCTGCTCGCTGTCATGGCAGACAGGACTTCACCTGAGCACCAGCTGAACCTGCTCAGGGCCTACACGTTTGTACTTCAAATATGGCAGGTACTGCATCTCAACCACAGCAAGGCTGATTTCTAATACAAATGATGTTTTAAGTCGAGTATGGAACACCTACTCGCATTGTTTTTTTACTCCAGGTGTCCATCGCTGTGGCTTGTGAGCCTTCCAATGAGATAACAAAGAGCCAGACACCACAGCCTCCTCCTTCTGCTGGATCCAAAAAGTCAAAGACAAGGGCAAGGGCAAAAAAGGCAAAGATGTAAGTCCAAAACAAAAAAAAACTATTTAGAATTTTGTTAAATGTGTAACATACAGTACTAAGAATTTACTTACTGAAGTAACTTGGCTCAAGCCTTTTCGTGTCAAAGTCTGGTAAATACCGGCTAAGGGAAACACTGTTTCCTGTTAAGTTCAGCATTTCATTCTAGAAATGAAACTGGCAAGTTACCACATAATACCAAATGACACAATGCTGAAAATGTGCGTATTATTTACAAGAAATTGCGGCAGTAAAGATATATTTAAAAGGTACCAAAACCTTAATTTATCATACTTCATTTAAAATGCTGACTGAGTAATAACAACACAATAAACTCTGTGTGTAATCTGTTTACCCAGCCCCCCCCTGCAGAGGAGGGACCCAAACCAGTTTTCTTGGATCAGGAGCTTCCCTCCAGCCTGAAGGACTGGGCTCGATTCGTCTGTCCTAATCCGGCCAGGCACATCTTCAGAACCAGCAGTAACCCCCACTGTATCAACACACACAGCATCACAGCACAGGCAAAGATATACACAGGGGTACTATGTACCAAAAATACATTTAGTCAAGTAATTTGACATTACTGTTATTTACTTTGCATTGTATGCTACATATTTATTCTACTCTACTAAATTTGAGGATGGAAAAAATACAGTTCTTGTGGCTGATGAAATGCCTTTCTCTAACTATTTTACTTTGCTTAATGTCAGACCGTTGACCATCCTGAACAGGCCCCACACCTGTTGGGAAAGAGGATTTTCAGGAAAAATGTTTTTGTCATTCTATCACTTTTTTTTTCCTGTTGGCTATATACTGTAGAATCAAAGCTCAGCTGCCAAAAACAGCAACTTTGTGTCAATGTTGCTCTCAGAAGCTGTCGCTTGTTGGTCAATATGAAGTACATTTAAAGTTATGTACTATAGTGTATTTAAACTAAGTACGGTAATCAGAATATATTAATTTGAAAAGTATTTGAAACCGCTGTATTTAAATTGAAGAAATGTTTGTATTAAATAGCCAAGCTGTTCATATGACGAGGGTACTCATGTTCTGAAATAACATAGTAAATAAGATGGTAATCTCAATGAAAAATCAATTAAGAGAAAATCAATTATATTTATAAACCACGCATAGTGATTGATTGGAGCCCGACAGAGATGATAACTTTAAACTGTATGGTGGTTCATCCAAGTACAACAACTATTTTTAATTAATAAATGTATGTTTCGCTTTGTGTTTTTGGCTTTAGACTCAGAGCCTGTTTTATCTGAACCTGCTGGAGAAAGAGCTTCACTCCCTCTCGCTAGACCACCTGACTCTACCCATAATGCATCTGGCTGAGACCATTGCTCATGACCTTTTGAATAGGAGGAGCCTCTCCGACCTGTACAGACTTAGGTAAGGAAACTGATCAGTTAAACTGGAAGCTACACAGATGCATTGTGGGTAATCTAGATGGCATGCATTCAACCAGGAGGGATAATGCATGCTGGTCCTGCTGCATCAGTTTTGATAATTTTTTCTTACCTTTACATATCGTGTTTGAAAATGTCACCGAATTGCAATGCTAAATCAGGGGAGTACTTTTTTGATATTTAATAGAGATATGAACAGTACTGATAATTCTTTCAACAATTCAGGCTTAAACTGTTTAAATTGTATGCCGCTGCAAGATAATGAACGTCAGCTGTAAAACTGATGGTTTATTTCAACAGCCAAAGCAAGATACACCCAGAAGATTTGAGAACTTAATGCATTAATAACCTTCAGATATTAAATGGATACATAATTCAATGATGTTGTTCCTCTGTGTGTCCTGTTGCCTTTTTTCTGTATTAGAATTGTGAGGACCTGCAGTCAGCTTGGTTTGGAGACACTGTCACCATATCAGGAGAAGCTCCTGAATCTGAGCAGAATCCAAGAGCAAGAACAGATGGGGTATGTGGACTCAGCAATAAAGACTTCCTGTTTGCATGTTTTGCTTTAATGACCTCTGATATTATGTTCATGATTCTAGGTGCCACAAAGTCATTGCTTTCTCACAGGAGAGGAGAGGCCTTCACACGGCTTACAATCAGGTCCGTCTGCCTTAAAATACATATATATGGGTTATAGAAAAGACTGACAAGTTGGCAAGCAGCGACTTAAATTGATAGAGGAAATGTACTATACTTTAATTAGTACTTCTATAATGTAACACTGAGCGATAATATTTGTATTCATACATTTGACTACTGTCAAATGACTTGTATCATAAAATTGGAAGATTCATCGACACTAAGTTTTGTGAGATGAAATCATAATTGTTTTATTATAATAATTAATTAATGAATTATCAACTTAACGTATACAGCACATCTCCTGCACAGAAAGCAGCAAACAACTGTTTAAATCAAAGCAATACACATACACAAGAAGAAAGGAAGAAAATAAGTGTTTCTACTATAAAAAAGTTAGAGAAAATAAATAACAGCAAGATGTTAGTTATTGGTAATATTGAAGGGAGACATTTTGAGTTGTCGTTCAAAACTGTCCTCTGAGACAGCGGGTCGAACATTTATTGGCACAGTGTTTTATATTTTAGGGAGTAGTGGCTTGAAGTAGAATATATGAAGGTGAGATGGTGACATGGGATCAGTTCAAAGAGTAGCAATTGAGAATCTGGAGTCTGATAAATAAAAAAAGATTATATTTCGTTTTTTTCCTTTCCCATGCACACTACTCTAGCCTGTGAATTTCACATTGACTTCTAGGATGGCACATAGGGAAGGGATCTTCTTTCATGATTTTGTAAACAGATATATATTTTTTGTATTTCCATTTGTAGATGTTATTATATTTTTATTAAAAACTAAACTATTTGGCAGTTTTAGATAATTGTGGACCATTTCACATTTTAGCCAATTTCGAAAATAAATGTGTTCTATTTTTTTTAGAAACTGAAGGTGGATGAAGCGGCTGGTTCTGGGCCACAGTGCATGGATGTGTGTGCTCACGACATCTGGCTGGACAAGGCGGAGGTGTGCCTCAGCATGGGGCTCTGTCAGCCGGCCAGGCAGCTCCTGGCAGAGACGCACCGTGTGGCTGTGGTGAGTCAAGCAGAAGAAGACCAGAATTTCCAAAAACCGTTTAATTTTTCTGTTAATTTTCTCCTCCCTTACAACTTTTCCTAAATGTAATCAGGAGCTTGGAGACAAGAAAGCAGTGGCTAGGAGTCTGCTCAGTCTGGCTGTTCTGGCGTGTGAAGAGCAGAACTACGCCCAGGCTCTGATCCTGCTGGACACAGCCCGGGCCCTGGGGGGGGTGGAGGAGTTCTGGTACCAGCTCACCCTCACCACGGTCAGAGCTGTAGTAGGCCAGAGAGACCCAGACGCACACATCAAGGTACAGAACCACTCCCTTTTTACAGCCCTGTGTAGTACAATAGCATTGCTTTGAATACTTTTCCCAAATCTTCTGTTTTTCACAGGTTGATCAGATTATAAAACACAGCTGTGGAGCTCTGCAGCGGGTTCTGGAGCAGCGGGTGAACCGAGTCCCAGAAATCTCTTTCTTCATCACTTCATTAGAGATGAGGTAACACCAAAGCTACTGAATGTGTCACTATACCTGCTTAAGATGGCCATAAGCGGTGCTGTCTTTAATTCATCTTTCTGTCATTTTTAAGGTGCACTATCCAATATGAGTAATTAGGAAGTATACAATCAGCTTATATTGAATCTTTATTTATATTTCAACCTCTAATCAACCTTCTGCGAAAAAGGTGATATTTACTGAGTTTTTCCCAAAGAATTTGACTTTCAATTACATTTTTTCCTTATTTACGAAACCAATATTGAAAAAACACTTTTTAAGTATTTCAAGGATTTCCTGATCAGAGACACAACATGTGGGAGGAGGTAAGACAAAATATAGAAATTGCAACTGCATCTGTTCAGACATCTCAATGTAGTTGAGGGAACTATATGTGACATTTAATGTCTTGGAAAAGCAGTTGTTAAATCGACAACAAATTGTTTTAACTGAGAGACTATAGATATAAATGGTGTTGATACAGATTCTTTGTATATCCCTCCTTGTATCATGAAAAGACAGATTAGGATATTATTCTCAGAAATAACTCAACAAAAAAAGGGAAACCTACTTTGAACATGTATCTATGCTTGTTAAAATGTATTTCAATGTCATAAAAAGCTAAACAAACACAGATGAGTTTTCACTCTAACAATCATTAATTTAATCTAAATGTATCGGGATGTGTTTTGTTAAAGAGGTGCCATTGAATGTGTACGTGCCCTTGGTGGTGACCCTGGAGAGACCCTCAGCAGCAGTGAGACCACCCAGAGGCTGATGTCTGCCTGTGAGACACTCAGAGAGTCTGCCAGTGGCTTCACTAAGCTCGGCTTCAGAGAACACGCTGCAGAGGCACATGTGGAGTATGCAACCGGTCAGAGGTTAGTCGGTCTGGGCAATTCCAACTTTTTTATCGTGTTGTATTAAATGCCATATGCAAATATTTTGCAGGTGGATGGGCATTGACAGTTAAAAAAGTAAACATAAGTTAAACCAGGGATCGGATGGTTACTTAAAAAGAGCTGACAGAAAATGCTCCATTTTAGTTTAATACACACAGTTCAGCTCACACAACTTCACAGATTTGTAGTCAGGTTCATTTAAGTTTCATATTTGATTTATTCAGATTAAGGCGATACGATTACAGGTCTTTACCACTGGAGAAATTCATGGGGGAAATAAGTAATAGGCATACATTCTGTTAATGAATCATACTTGCCACTTCAGACCAAATGTGTTCTTCACGTGCATTCTTTCATTTCTTGTCCCACACTCACAAAACCATACTTTGTTTGTCCTCTGTCTTTGTTTATCTCTCTGCAGACTCCTAGCCAGGCGTGCCTCCGCTGCAGACAGACAGCGCTTCCTGCTCGATGGGCTGTCCCAGATGCAGCTCGCTGTCACAGAGCAGGAACATGTGGCGCTGAACGCTCAGAGGCTGCTCCCCTCGCAGGAGGAGGTAATTAAGAGTGCATGATTGTTCCCTGAAAATCAATCTTTCATTGTGACAATGCCCTTTCACAAAAAATGGGAGGATTTTCATCTATCACAGAGTTCATTTTGTCATCCGATTTTAACGAGGCATAATGAGTTAAACTGGACCAGGGCTCTGGGCCAATGCTTTCATGTCATTAGCCCAACACGTCTTCAACAATGTGAATGTTTACAAAAAAATATTTTCTTAAAATGAGGCTCTGCTCTAAAAAAATGTAAGCTGCATATCAAATCCAGCACTTTCTAAACATACGGTACAGCCATCGAGATGTCATATAATTAATGTTTATCTTATATTGCAACATATCTCAACCTTCATTTTGCATTGAAATTTAAAATGCTAAATGAAGGTTGAGTTTTCCTATATTTTCCCCTATCATTTATTATATTGCAATACATGTTGCAGTAAAAAGTCATTTTGCATTGTCCATTTAATCTAATATGGTGCAGCCATGTTGGCACAACATTGTAGTTAAAGCAGTTCTCTGTTTATTTAAATGCGAACATGCAATAACAATGTGTTGTTACTTAAATTCATATTTGTGATCTCAATATTGATCAGAATATTACAAATGTTCATTTTGCCAATAATTGTGCAGGATAATGATCGTCAGTGAGTACACATGCAGCTGCTTTTCACTTCTCATGGTAGTGAGGAAAGTCATTGAAAGGTTTGGATATTCCGTGTGTATATGATATTATTGTAAAACAAAATTCCTCTCTAACCCCAACCCATCAACAAAGAGCCCCACACACAAACAATCCTAATCCAACCCCTGGTCATAACCAAGCTTTTGAACTCTCTTTAGGAGAAACTGTTCAGCAAAGAGTGTGGCTTCAAAGGGACACCCGAAACAGAGCAGCCTTTCTTATTTAAAATAAATTAAAATTGCTGGCCCATTAAAAATATTTGATCATATTTGGAGAAGTATGGGAACATGTTTTTTTAGTGTAAAAGAAAAGTCTAATTGACTGAATCACGATTAAGCTGCTGCAGGAGTTTATTACGGCCGTGTCGTGCCACAGTCATACTCCGGGCTACTCGGCTGTGTGATGTGTGTGTATTGCTGTTTATATCTCTGAGATGACACAACCAATAAAGCCTCCATTACTGTTACTTGTCAACAGCAGGTGGGTGTTAGAGCCCTTTTTTATCGAGACCCTATACAAGCTGTCACTGAGATGAGGTTATCTGAAGGCTTCAGTGCCAGAGAGGGCCTGGCACAACACTGCTGCAGACTTGATTTACATGCTGATTGAATCAACAAAGAAAATGGACTGAACACATCTCACACCGGCTGTAAGATCTACCTCTATTGAGTTTTAGGTTTGGATGTTTATAGCTGATATAATAAATGTTGACATCCAACCTACAAAGGAAACAAGAGACAGCTGAAATCACTTTAATCCTTCTAAAGTGTATTTTTATCGGTTTAGATATGTTTTCCAATATTAGATAGCATCTACAGTACACTGTAGCTTAAATTAGGTGTTTTAGTCTCATTCAGATCCTTGCCCAAGTTTCTAATTTACAACATGAACGTGATAATAAGAGACAAACAGGAACTCACAATCTAATCCATTGTTTAAAAAAAGTAGTTTTCAATTCCCATTGATTAAGTAGTTTTTGTACTGTCCCAGACTGATCATATGTTATTCACCTGACTTAAATGGTTTGGTTTATTGATAGCTAATGTAACTGCAGGATTCTTGCTTTTTGAGTCTGTAACTGTATGGTTGAATGCTCCTATTGTAAGTTGATTTGGACACAAGTGTAAGCTAAATGTAATGTAACATGTGGGCTTAAACATTTGAGTGCTTTTATTCTTTGCTAGAGTCCTGGACTGTCCCTGGCGGCCATGAGGAGACTGCTTCGCCTGAGACTGGCTCTGGCAGAGTTTAGTCTGGCCATCATGGAGGAGCACTGTGCTGAGGAGAAACGCCAAGCTCTGGCCCGCGAGAGGAAGACTCCAGCTGAGGTCGCACTGCAGGAGTTTACACGCTGCACACCTGAGCCAGACTCTGTAGAACAGGTAAGATCTCATATCTGTGAACATATTCTAACACCGTGCACATTAATGTGCTGTAGTGCTGCACCAGGCAAATGAACAGATCAGGCCAAAGCACTCCCGGAGTAATCTGCGGCCGCGAGCTGTTACTTATGTGCCATCATGACACGCATGGTGTTATTTTTTTATATATTATAATGAAGCGCGAGCTGTGTGCTCGAGTCTTCCTGTCTGTCTCAACCAGGGTCTAACTTCAGCAGCAACATTACCTACGGGTGCGTACTGCGTTCGTTAATTGTAACTGTGCGGTCCGGAGTAACTGTGGCACAGACTGGACCGCTGGTGAACAGCTGTTAGAACGGGCCGTTCAGGTGTTCAGAGCAGAGCTCCCTGTCGTAGCGGCAGAGCGTGATGTGCACTGAACATTTTTTCTGTCGCAATATTATTTAAGGGATCGTTAAGCTAGCTAACTAGCATACATTGTCACTATCTGCCAGGGCCGGACTGGGACAATAAGTCAGGCCGGGAATTATGCACCAAGCCAGGCCACTACCAGTTTTTTTTTGTGCCATTTTGCTGGATTTATTTGAGAATATTTACAGCGTTGCTGCCCACAGTGATAGCCCTATAGTTTAAATCTACTCCCCCATAATAAACATATGGACAGGGGTTACTATTGAAAAAAAATTGCAAATGTATTTGGGAACCTATCCATGTGAACTGGGTGGACCTCAAATCCTCTAGGGGGATCCGGGGCATGCTCCCCCGGTAAGATTTCTTTTTAAATGTTGGAGTTAAATGCATCAATCTGGTGCATTTTGAGGGGAAAATAAAGAGACTAGATCTATGGAAACACCAATATGAAACAGAACTGTATACATTTAAATAATCATAAAATCATAAGAACATGGCCATAACCAATAACATACCATATCCAATATGAAAAAACATTGAAACTTGTTTATTTATTTATTTTTGGTTCATTTATAGTTGTGAGTGTGTCTGGGCTCCTGAACCAGCCTCTCCCGTCTCCCCCCTCTCCCCCCTGCTCCTCTTTGAGGCAGCAGCAAAGACTCGTTTTTAGCTCTCAACAAGTTTTAAAAGTGTATCTTACCTTTTTTCAACTAATTAAAATGTGTTTTAATAAAAAATGCATGCATATTTTACTAATCACTCCCCCCTCAAATGGAAATATGTGTTTACATAAATGGTGACCAAACCGTTTGAGACCCACTGAGAACTTAGAATAAGTTATCTATCTAAACACTCAGAGAGTCCTTAACCTCACCTGAGCTGTTTATCTCTCTCAGTCTGACAGCAGAGGACTCTCCCTCCACCTTGTTGTTGAAATAGCTTCTTATCTGTTAGAGTAGCTAGCTAACCAGATGCTAACAACAAAAATACAAGTACGCCTAACCGGTGCGCGCTCTCTCTCTCTCTGTCGCTCGCTCGCTCGCTCGTGCCACACATACACACACCCTCCCGAGCTTGAATGACACACAGAGACCAATCGAGGGCTTTGATTTATGATCGGTATGGAAGTGGCCATGTCGGCAGGCCACATCATGTAGACAGACAGTCACCCTGTGTGAGGCAAACCCACATTTGCGCAGCGTTGCGTTCACGATACATTAAAAAAAATGTAATGTAAAAAAATCGCCAGGCCATCGGGAAACCTCCCGGTCCTCCCGATGGCCAGTCCGGGCCTTCTATCTGCTAACGTTAGCTTTAGCCTTCGTTTTCTAATAGTTTTTTTCATAGGCTATAAACAGAGGTGGTATAAGCATAGATCTTGTACTAGATTAAAAGTAGAAGTACTCAGATCTTGTACTAGAGTAAAAGTAGAAGTATTCAGATCTGGTACTTTAGCAAAAGTCGAAGTACTCAGATCTTGTACTTGAGTAAAAGTGTTGAAGTTAAATGCATCAATCTGCTGCACTTTGAGAGCAAAATTAGGGACTAAATCTATGGATACATCTCTCAACATCCATATGAAACAGAACTGTAAACAGATTTACTTTTTCTTTATGCATATTTTACAAATCACTCCTCTTTTAAACTGTATTTTTGTGTTACTGTCCTATAGTATGAGTTGGAATTATTTCATACCTGTTATTCTCTTGTTTTTTATAACTATAATGATCATATATATATATATATATAATGATTTCTGACAGCTGGGAACCCAAACTAATTTCAAATACTCAGCACAGTGACAAGTGTTCTACTCATAAGATTATCTTTATACTTGAATTTTAGAGTGTATAAGGGCTTTAACGTTAGGATTGAATGATATGTTGACCATAAGGGGTGGTAATGTTTTGATCTGTATGGTTTCCTGCTCTTAAAGATTTTAGTTTTTTGATTTTTTTGAGGGGGTCAAAACAGGTCACATGCTTTTTCCAATAAAATAAAACACCAAGTACTGGGCATTTGGTGACTTCTCTTACTTTTTGGAAATGGCTCAGAAACCCCCTTTTTTTCAATATACCAAGAAAAAACAACACACAGAAACCGGTGTGTTGTTGCCCAAAACTGAATGGGAAAACCATGCTTACAAATGTAATGTTATTAGCTACACTTTGCTGAATTAACAAGCAAGAGGCCCCACATATATTAGAATCTACATATTGATAAAAAAAAAGTTCCTCAATGCATTTAAACTAACACGTTTGTTAATTCAGTAGGAAATAGAACTCTCTTCTTCAAACAACTCTCATTTTAGTATCGAGCATAAGATTGGATAAACTAAAGCACCCGAGGGTGAGAAGAGTGTCCATTTTTTCTCTGGCTGCAGAGTTTAAAGTATCTGAAGATAAGCTTCATCTCAAGCAATGACACTGGTAAACAAGGCGTTTTTTCCATACTGAACAGCTTTCAAATCGATTTTCTTTTTAAGACTAGAAAAAGAAAAAGGATTTGCTTCCTAGAGGTGTTTCTGTTCAGCAAAGTCCTGAGCATCAGGAGCTTGGTGTATTCACGAAACTGTTTGTCAGATGATTGAACAAGTAAGTATTGCTTGTCCTCAATCCGTGTCCTCATACGACCCTAACGTCCCTGTGTCTCCTCCAGGAGTGGTTGACTGTGGGCTCCACCTCGGGGCAGCTGGCTCTGGGTCAGCTGGCTGCAGTCAGGTCTCTCTCTCCGGACAGCTTGGAGAGCAGAGTGCGCTGCCTGAGTCTGATGGGGAAGTACCTCAGACTGCTGGCTGAGCAGGAGGAGCCCCTGTATCTGTGTGCTCTCTGGGACTCTCACACACAGGTAGCATACTCTATTACATGTACTTTATTCATCCATAAGCGGCAGGTTAACATGCATGAGTTAAAAATAACACAAGATAAAATACAAATAGAATTCATAAAATATATAAACATGAACAGTAAATATATACATACTGTATTAACAAAAGGGAAGGTATATATCAATAGAGAATCTTAAGAATACACAATGTCAAATATACATAATCATTTAGAATACTCTTTAATAGACCAATATACTACTAAAACAAAAATATGTAAACAGAGGGTACTTTATAAATTACAAAAGTAGAGGACACTGATGTTTATACATACATTTACACAAATGGGCGGCAGTAGCTAAGTCCCTTGATTTGGGAACCCCAGGGTTGCCGGTTCAAATCCCCGAACAGAGTATTGGAATGTGGACTGGTGCTTTGAACTGGTGGACTGGTGCTTTGAACCAATATTTGCATTTCCACATCATTTGTACGTATACATACAATATGTCTGGTAAATAGAGCATTATAGGCACTGTATTCCAGTTGGAAAACGTTGTTATTCAACAGTTTATTTGGAATTGGAATATAATGAAGAGATCAGAAATAGAACCAAGACTATTGGAAATATTAAACAATATATTACTTTTACCCACTTTTGACCATTAAAATACCAAATCTCTTAGATCAGACATCCTTGAGGGCCAAATAACTTTGTTGTCTTTATCCCTTAATTCAAGAAGTTTGATTTAGAACCTCACGGCATGGAATGGATTTCTGAAATAGATCATAAAAAGATCAAAATTGTCTTCAAGGGGCACTTCTCCAATTGTGTAATGCCTTTCGTGGCTCTGGACCGAATTTGATGCAGCTTACTAAAAAATGCTATTGAGTTGTTTTATTGGACATTTCTGATCCCTCTGTTTTTGTAGCTTGACTCATACTATGACATAAAACCCAGCATATCTTTTATTTTTCAAATCACTTTCTTTTAAGTCCCCCATCTTTTTGAAAATGCAATACTAAATTGCTGAAGGTACAAAACATTTCTAAACAGGGGAATAAAGGTATATAAGGAATTTAAATGGTTTACTTGATGTTTAGAACATTGGGTGTTGACATCTGTTGATGTATTATCTCAGCTGTGTAGGCATGTGGCATTACCAGCCTCATGTTGCGACAGAGTAATCAGCAGGCATACCTGGGCTGCGGTCAAATTGTAAAAAAATCTGGTCTTATGTTTTTTCCCAACCACTTTATCATAACTTAAGTGAAAAACGTCATGAGGTGAAGCTTTTGCTTTTCGGGGTTTCTCTTTCCTGTAGTGTGTTATATAAGTTTGTGTGCATGTAAATGGTCTGCATTGGAATTTAAAAAGGAAACGTAATGGTTTATTTCGCTCAGCATCCTGACCACTCATATTAATCGACATGAATCCGGATTAGTAGTGATCTGATCGTATGACTATTTGAATAAATAATATTTCCATCAATTAATACATTCCTTTCTAGTCCTACACATCGACTAAATCTAGCTGTGCATGTGAGCAGTCAAACATGTTGAATACAAATTGCTTAAGAATGTCCACCGAAATCAGCAATCACAATGACTTAATTTGATAATTTTACAGTAATTAAGGTAATGTTTATAGTTTGCCTTTTGGTTTAACATGGTGTTGAAAGTTCTAAATATATAAGCACTAATAATATGGCATAAGATGGAAAATGATTAATAAGCATTGATTGCAATCACGGTCGTCGACACGTGAAAGGCTGATTGCTGCTTCATATTAAATTCCTCTTCAAGGAATTATGGGACAGCATTATCTCCTTTGATTTCATAAGAGAGGGTCCAGTCTATCCTAAACTAAATGAGAAAACCATGGAAGAATTGAATGTCCTTTCCTAGGATCTAGAGCAGTGTTTCTCAAACTTATTCATACCAAGGACCACTTAACCAATAAAAAAACACTCGCGGACCACCTAACTCCACAAATATCCAAAAACACATCGTTTTTCTAGAACAGATTAGAAATCGCCTGAAAATGGTACAAACAAGTGGCAACATGTGTGACGAAGGTGTTGCGCTGGGCTATATCATGCAATCGAAAGTGAAACTTAAGCTCGCTCCATTGCGGAGATATTCCCGCGAGAGTGCGGAAAACTTAAATTTATTTATTTATTTAAAATGTGAAATTTTACCAATATACTCAAGGACCACTAGGGGACGCTCACGGACCACACTTTGAGCCTGAAGTTCCTAAATGCTGTTTCTCTAGAATCTAGAGAAACAGCATTTAGGAACTTCAGGGTCATTTGACTCTGTTAGGAACTGTCATTATTGAAAGACAATTTGAACACAACCCTGGTATTTATTTACAGTTGTCTTCAGACATCTTTCCCTACCCCTAATTTGGGTTTTAAACAAAAAGCCAAATCTTAAAACTGAACTATTGAGACTCTTTATGACCTTAGAAATTGTGTGAGCAATACAAATAAACAGATCTCTAAAAATCCCTAGAGTTTTATATAAATTCTACTTTTTTTCAATTTTGGGGAATCTTGAGGCCAAACTGCACACACACACACACACACACCTTTAATGGACAAAATAACCAGGAAAAGGTTTCTGCACAGGGTGAGAAGCTCACGGTGATTAGTGAGATGGATGTCTGCTTACATAATTGAAGACAGAGAAGCTCAGGGTCTTCATGCTCTGTGATCACAAGGGGATTTCATGCTAATCACGCTCATTGTTCTGTGATCTTGAAATAACTTTGTGCAGAAGGAGGCCCGGTCTGACGCTAAAGCCGTTCCCGCGGAGGAGAATTCAGAGGAAGACGGAGAGTCAAGCAGAAGAAAGCAGAGGGTGACGCCTGCCAAAAGTGCTGAGCTGCAGGTACATACCTCCTGACAAGTGACCCATCTCCTCTGACTCATCTCTAATCTGAGGTGTTTATACTCAGGTTCCCCTCACATCTTGAATCCCCCCTGAGGTACATCTCTGGGCGCTCTGCATAGTTCTCATATTGCAAGTCAGCGCACAGAGATCCGCTGTCCACATCAAACCCGGCGCAGAGTAAAAAGGAGTAATGTATTATTTAAGTGGCAAATTTGGGAATATTAAGTAAGATCCAGTTGTGTTGAAAGGTATACTTGGGCCATGCGACAAAGTGTTATGAAACTAAATGTATCATCACATTTAAATCATATCTAAATAAGACAATATCGCTGTATCTGGCAGTGATACTGAAAAGGCAATCCTGTTCAAAATATATCTCAAAATAAGCTTTAATAAGTTCATATATTGATTCCAAAAGAATTACCAGCTTTAATAGCATACTTGATAGCTTTAAGTAAAGAAATGAACTATCAACATACTCTTTACATATTGGTCCATATACTAAAACATTCTATGCTTTTTAATCTATAGAAAATGTACTTCCTACCTCTCTGGATAATTTAGCTCCTGGTAAAATGCTGTTGAACATGTCTTAAGTTATCAAGCTTAACAAACGTAGCCTGTAGCTCATACAATACACAGATTTTTAACATTTAACATTTATATAGTGTTTTACAAGTTTTACTTAACGGTTCTGTTTGTTTTGGAGGAGAAAGGACCTTGGTTGGTAATACGGCTCCAAGGTAAGAGTTCATAAAAGATGAACAATCGAGTCATTCTTACCACGAGAAGCCGATGCAATGACAAACTCCCATGATCAACTATGCTGCCTTTTGTTGTTGATTAAATTGAGAGCTCCCTAGTGGCAAAATTACATATTTGACATTTAAAGTAAAGTTATTGCTTGTGCAGAATTCTTTCTGTGTTTTCCTTTTGTATATGAAGTTTCTGGATTAATATCACTGATGTAGATATTTAAAGTGGGATTTGAATTTCTTTACACCCAACAGCATATAGAACAGTCAAAATCAAATATATTATAATTAGGAAAAAAATGTGTATGAATTTAGTGGAGTAATTGAGTAAAGTAGCATAACAAGGAAATACTTAAGTTAAGAACACTTTCCTACATTTATTTTACTCAGTTCAATACTAGAGTTAATGTTCTTAATGTACTTATTGTACTGCATTCCACCACTAATGTGAATAAATTACTTTTTAATGTAATTCCAGTGCCAAAAGTTTGGTGCAAACCCACAGTCCTCTCTTAGAGTAAAAGAACATGTTTAAGCTTAATAGAAGTTAACAAGGCCTCAGCAGTCTGATTGAGTTAGTGTCTTTTTAAGATTCCTTTGCGCTTACCTTACCTACAGTAGGACACACTGTGCAAGAAAACAGAAAGCTCTCTAAATCAAGAGTAAGCCTCCTATTAGCTGCAGCTGAATGTTGGCATGTACTTTTTATAGGAAAATAGGACTGTGGGTTGTTCTCCTGCAAAGACTGTATGTGTATGAGAATAAAGTCTAACACAGAATAGAACAAAAATAAAAAAACAATGATTTTGAGTGGAGAGAGTTTAGATACATTATATTCGCATGCCCGAAAGCCAAGTGAGAACAAATATATATAAATCTAGTGATACATTTACTAAGTAAAAGACAGGTGAAAAAAGTGTATACATTTTTGCCTTCATTTGACAGAGGACAGACTGAACCCAGGATGTTTGAGGTTTTATCGCCTTCTCTGTAACTTGGCCGTTCAGAGTCAAACAGATCTTTCTGTTCTTCAAAACCTGGCAAAACTTTTTTTCCCCACGTGCGCAGCTTTTATCACCTGTTCAATTAAGAGACTATAAACAAGGATCACCAAAAGCCTTTTTCTTTCTTTAATGTTATAACTTGTAAAAAAGTGTACTGTTTATTAATGATATTATCATTTACACGCAGTATAACCAGGATGTATCTGAACTATATGTGCTTATGTTTGATTGATCAACATGCAGACTTATTGAACTGGGATGCCAATCTGCCTATATGTTGTGTGTCTATATGTGTGTTTCTGCTCTCTACCTATCAGCAGAGGAGGCGGCGGGCCCAGCAGCTCTTGGCTCAGGCCAGTCAGGTGCTGACTGAAGCCGTCAGCCTGTGTCTCCAGCACCAGCTGCCCCCCGCCATCCTGGCTGAAGCCTCTCTCAACATGTTGGAGTGTCATGGCCAGTCTGACCCTGCAGAGGCAGGTCAATATCTGGCCCTGTTTCAGGTACTGTGCATTAGATCATATCATATTTTAAATAATCTCCTTAACTTGCAGGCATTGTCTAGACTAGAGTATGCTGGGTTTTTGTAATGTATAGAAAAGACATGATGATCTTATCACTTCTATGCCCACCTACACTGTAGAAAGTCTTAACCAGAGTACAGTGTATAAAACAGGGGTCCATATGCTGCCACTGTCTGACTGCATGTAGGATGCCTTCTCAATGAAGTCAGATTGAAGTCTGTGAGAAAAGGACCTTATCATTTGATTTATCACCTCTATAAAAACATTTTGAATCCGTTTATGGACTCAAATGCATGAGTTCATTTTGAAATGATGATCACATTTAAATAGACGATAAACCTAGGTATGCTATGGGGGGTGGGGGGTTACCTTGTGATTGACAGCTGCAGCAGTCTGGTTTGCATGTTTTCCTGGTTTTGTCATAAGACTTTAACCCTTTTTTATAGTGTGTAATTACCCAAAAAAGGGCTTGTTCAGAGTTCTTTTTATACTTTGCTATAACCTCCAAAACGCAGGTGGCTCCAGGAACAACACAATTCGATGCAGTAGCCACAATTCATCTTCACTTACTTAATGGTTCTCCTCAGGACCGCCCTGCTGTAATTCTTACTATTACCAACAGCTCCTTCATCACTCTTCTGTTGTTTTCCCAGAGCTGCTGCACTGTTGCCTCCGTGGCTGAGGTCCTAGGCTGTGCCTGTTCTGGCTCCGGTGTGTCCCAGTTCTCTGCTCTGCTCAACCTTCACAGGATGCTGCTCCTCTCTCAGGAGGAGAGGCCCAGCAGCATGCTGAAGGGAGTGCAGGACTCCCTCAATAGCCTCTCAAAGGTATGGGGTCACCAAACCCCTCTCTAATGATTAATGGAGCCTGTCATACTCAGCTTTGTTTATTCCCTAGATAAGATACACACAATCGGTACTGTTATGGCCTTTGCTCTGAACGCACTCCTCAAACCAAAGTACTGGAGCTTCAAACACAATTACTTTTAAAATAAAACATGTAACAGAGGGATCCAAATGTGTGAGCACACAAAGTCCTTGTGTACTCACACATACAACCACACACATAGCTTGACTCTGCATATTGGTACTTCATTAAAAACAGTATTTAAAAAATATATATATATATTAAGAGCAACAACAACAATGTGTGTCTGTCTGTCTGTCATTCTTTCTGTGAACATATTTTTTCAATGTAATAGTACCACAATTTGGCAACAGGCAATAACCAAATTTGACAGATGTGTAGCTAAATTAAAAGCTGAGTTTGTAGACAGGTGTGAGCCGGGCAAAAGCTCTGGAAGTATGGAATTTAGGAAGCAGCCACTAATGTAAATATTAGACTTCAAGTTTACATTTGTAACTTTTTTACTTGATAGATTTTCTAAATAACTCTTACTCTTTTTTGAACCAACTGATATTCTGCAACTTTTCTTCTTTCTGTTCGTGGCATAATGTATACGTTTCCTGTAAATAACAAACAGGAACTTAATGACAGCAATGCTCAAACATTGAAGAAAAGCACCTGATTCTCTATTGGTTGGCATAGAATGCTAGTTATACAGATTGATAAAATGACAACATTATACGTCTAAAAGTTCAATCTAATATAGGTTTACTTATAATTAGTCAGTCAGGCAGTCAATTTTATAGATTAAAAAAAATATTGGTATGGAAAATTGATCTGTATCTTTACACACTATAGACATTTTAACAACAAATCTAGACATATGTTCCAAATACTACAACAAAATTGTGTTGGCATACTGTATCTCTTGTGATGTTTCTCCTGTGAACATTTTTTATTTTATGTTCTGAACTGAACTTCTAAGCATTTTAAGATTCATATAATTTACGGTGAACTTTGTGATTTTGAAATACATTTCTGGTCTGCAGGCCTTCAGCCACTTGACCATCTACCCCGGCCACCTTCATATCCTCGCAGAGCTTCCACCCAACCTGAAAATAGTGCTGCTTCAGCACTCAGAAGATGGGTAATGTTTAATTTGTTATTGTCTGCTTTCTATATCACTATTCCCCTTTCTTGTCCCTGTTGTCAATGGTTCCTTATTTGACAGTTTAATGGTACCTGAGTAAAAAAGTACAGCAGGTCAAATGTCTCAATAGGTTGAAATGAATAAGTAATAAATATGTGAAGCTGTTTGGTACACCTGCCACTAGAGGGCTGATTGTTTACATTTGTATGTACTTGTGAATGAAGATGGCATGCATTTTAACATAATTATATACAGTACAGTTAAAGGTTAAAGAAAGTCCTTTTGTTTTTTTTGTATTTAGGTCAGAACTTTTTGGTGCCTTCTATGAGATGAACAGAGCTCCAAATCAAAAGGGAAAGACGACGCAAGGAACAGGTTAGAGATTGTGCATTTTTTTTAGACCTATGTTCACAATACAAAGCACTTTCAGACTTCCCACTTTTGTGAGAGATGCGAGCTATTTCAAACAGAGTATCAACTGCATATCTGTTTGTAGCATTTAAGTTTCATTCACATGGAGCCACATTTATTTAGTATTCCCATGTAACATTTATCTGCAAGGCAGAGGAAAAGTTCAGATTTAATGAAGACGAGAAATGAGGAATAACTCAGCCCAATTTTACTTCTTTGGAACTGGCCTAAAAACCGGCTTGCATAAGTCATTCTATTTGCATACCGTATCACCTGCTCGCACGACCTCTCCTCGGACTAGTCTTACAAAAGGTCCAGAAGAAGAGGGAGGCAGTGCTCATTCGGACAATTACAAGGTTTGTCTTTGAGTATGCAGGGCTGATTGAGTGTCAATAATCCTGTTGTTTCAGGTAGCCTGACGTGCTCTAAGGTGGCGAAGGTTTCCGTCTGCCCCCGGGCTCTGCTGGCGCTGAGGGAGCAGATCCGGGCCTTCAACCAGGAGACGAGACACGCCCTCCTCAAGCACGCCTGCTGGCACGCTGCTGAGGGAAGACCACAACCCTCGGAGGAGCATCGTGTGTTTCCCCGTGTACGTCTTGTTGAGACCTCTGCTCTTCTTTCAATCTATTAACATTATCTAGCCAATGCAAGCCTCATGAATTGGCTCACTCCACTGTTATTATTATCATGTCTCTCCTTGCTTGCTGGGGAGACTTGGAACAGCTGAGTTTTATACACAAGCATCATGTTGCTTCAATATGTAGTGTATATGAGACTAATGAGTGGTCTGCAACAATAAATACTACATCAAAGCTATTGAAATTCACATTTCAGACATGAAAAGAAAGCAAGCATCATGTTTTCTTGTTGTCGATCCATGCCTAATAACGCCTTGAGGGAATTTCTCAAAAATGTTGCATACAAGTACACTTAGACTCAAGGATGAACTGAATATAATTTGGTGTTCAAGAGTCAAAGGAATCCTTACTTAAGAATTGACTTGCTTTATATCAACATTTCACACAAATGTCTGGTTTTTTGGAACACAATTTTGGACACACATGGATGTAGGATGATGGCATACATCTTTTTTTTCTTGTTTTCCTTTACAGAAAGCTGCTGCAGAGGAAATGTTAGGACCTCACTTCAGAGAGATTGTAGAAAACATGGATGACTATTTGAATCCACTCCTCACAAAGTTTGACTTCTCATGCTTAAGGTACATTTCATCAGATTCCCCATTTTGTCCACTACACAGGGAATGTTTTCTGCTCTGAAATGAAAATATGCCTGTTAATCTGTGTTCACAAATGCATGCAGCAAGCTAACACAAAGCGAGTGTGACTATTTTGTACACTTTATCACACTATCTGGTTCTATCTTATGCGCTTGTCAGTAATAAGGTAGTGTAGCCTTACTGATTCTTGCCTTCTCTTACATACCTCAGGCCGCAGACTACACCACTACACGTCCCTGAGATGACCAAAGCCAGAGATAAAGAAGAGAAAGGGAGCCCAGGTAAAGGATGAGGATCTGAGACCCTAAGGCCCTTGTGGTTATCTTTACAATGTATCACATGAACAACATACAACATCTGCTCTGATTCCTATCTGTTTTATTGGCAACGCATCAGCAGTGTGTTTCTATTGAAGGACGCTGCAGCTCATCCCCCTCAGGCCAATTGTTGCTGAACCTGTGATTTAACGTGATACACGCTGATTTACACACATAACCTTTACAAGGCACAGTGGGGATGATAGTGCCAATAAAACTTTTTATAATTGTTCACTCAAAGATAGATAAGTTGGAACACTTACACTCTCTTATGAACATAAGGAGTCTAGCAATAGGTACTTAGAGGTTGTTGTACAGCACCATCTAACAGATTAAATAAAACTACTACAAAGATATTTTGTCATAATTACCAAACAAGAGAAAGTGGTTTAAACATCTCTTTATTACTCCCCTTCAGCATTCCACAGTTAAAACGAGACATCAGCTTGATACAAATGCAAAGATCACCAAAACAAATAAATTAAAACAAGTATCATAAAATATAGAAATAATTATCAGTTTTTAAAAATGTGTCTCCGCAATACAGATTGTTTTTGTGTGTGGTCCCTGCAAGTTATGATCAGAAACATGGACGCCAATGCAAATCAAAACCAGTATGTGTGTGTGCAGTGAAGTTACCAACAGAATCAGGGGAGTATGTGGTGTTGCTGGCAGACAGGAAGTTGCTGGAGTTGCCGCTGGAAGCCTTGTCCATCCTGCAGGAGGAAAGCCTGAACTCTGTGTCTCGAGATTTCTCCCTGCAGCTCCTCCACAGCCGCCTGATCCGAGTAGAGCCAAACAAAGGTATCAGAGACACGCACATACATTTACAGGACTGTCTGCAAACACTGCCACTGCCCAAGGACTCCCTAGCATTCCCATGAAAATAGTTCACCATCATTATTTATTTTTTGCAGAACTTTATGCAGACTTTTTTTGTGTTTTGTCTCCCTAATCATAAAGAAAAAAAACAGCTTTCTGTAAAAAAAAGACTCAGCTGCCAAGTTTACTAAATTAAAGGGTTAAGTGATTTTATTTTTCAACTGCCACTAACATGTATTTAGTTTAAATAAGTATAGTTTCACACCAATCAATATGTTCACCAATATTGTTAGAACTTAATTTGATATACAGCACTCTGCTAAGAATATCTCCCTTTTGATTTAAATTGAGCTATAATTTTGTGTTATCAATTGCCCAAAACTGTGATTGGAACAAAGGGCGGGTGAGCAACAAGTACAGTAGTATCCTTCTGGAAGACAGTTCTAAGAATCCATATCCAAAATTGATGCCAATAGAAGATCCCGTTCTGGTCACACATAAACCAGTGACAGTTGCACATCTGTACTTCACTACTGTAAAATATGGTCAATTGTTTTTGTTGGATTAGGAATACAAAAAGTGATGTTTTATCTTGGTGGACTGAATCTGATTAAAATCAATTAAAAAAAATATTTATGTTAAAAAAACAAAATAAAACCACTTATGAATTGCATTATTTAAATGAATACAATCATGTTTTTTTTGGAGGTCTCCTATGAGCTTAAAATCTCAAGAAAGAAATCCAGTTGTTTTTTGGCAATGATGCTTCCATCCTCTGAGTAAAAATGCACATTCATATTTTGAAAAGAGGAGGGGGGGGAAAGAGCAGTTAATCTGATGACGCAGACATCTTTACCTTTTTAAAGGTTGACTCATTTGCATAACTTGAGTGAATGTTCAAAGGTTACTATTAAACTAGTGTGTGTGTGTGTGTGTGTGTGTGTGTGTGTGTGTGTGTGTGTGTGTGTGTGTGTGTGTGTGTGTGTGTGTGTGTGTGTGTGTGTGTGTGTGTGTGTGTGTGTGTGTGTGTGTGTGTGTGTGTGTGTGTGTGTGTGTGTGTGTGTGTGTGTGGCCTTACAGGCTGCAATTCATACTGGTCCTCTCACACACATACATTCTCCTTTTACATACATACATTTTCACTCTTACACACATATATATTTACACTCACACATTCATACATTGTCACTCACATATTTATACATTTTTCACTCAAACATATATACATTTTGCTCTCATATTTATATATTTTATATATATATATTTTTTGCACATTCATTCAATGTTTACATTTAATATTATAAATAATATATGCATGTCTGAAGACAATATATGCATGCAAGAGAAGAATGTATGTATGTGGGAGAGAAAGTACAGTGGAAACGGAAGGAGTATAGTTGAAACGGAAGGCAGGTCATTATCGCGCTGTGATTGGCTCAGAAGGTCGAGCGGGGCGGGCTCATGGTCAGAACTTCGGATTCAAATCAACATGATGGAGGGAGATGAATCCGTGTATCTTCCTTCGGACCATTTGTTTTTCTTTATTAAACAAGTAAACGGAAGAGCGTCTGAGAGGCATTTTTGCTTTTTGTTTTTACCTTACTAAATGGTCTAATGGTCATTGGAGCGAGGGGCGGGGGCGAAACTGTGTTAACTGTGGCAGATTAAACAACTGGGTCGTGAAACTTCCAAAGAGGAGACTGAAAGGTCTGAAGAGTTATCCTCGAGCGTGGCGTTAAAGGTTGACATCGGTGAATATTTCTCTATTAACTCCCACGCTGAAAGGCTTCCCCCGGCTCTCTCCTTAGAAAGGTCATGAATGGATTTAGATAGCCAGCAATGTGTGTCACAAAATTACCTACTCTTTGCTGCATGAATACATATCCAAGCTAAACCCAACCTCTTGGGAATATACATTGTCCTCTGTATTCCTCATTCTCAATATTCTACAAACGTACCAAAATCCTAACAAAGTTTTTGCATTTACCACTGCTTGCTAGAGCCTTATTTTCCTTAAACGTCAACACCCCTCCCCCACCTGTCATAATAAATGGATGCTTACATGTATATTTACGTTCGATTTTATTTCTGTCTGATCCAAAGACAGCATTCCCATACCCAAACAGTGGATCTGCTTAGTAAAATAGTGTGAGGAACAGCTTATGTGAAGGAATACAACATTTCCAAAGTTGAACATTTTAGTGACAAGCTAAAGGGCGATGATGATGTGAAGCAAGGATAATAGTGAAAAAATAGCATTCTTTTTTTGTTTCATAAGAAAAAAGGAAGCAAATCTAATTAGGTTGGTAAATAAATCGATGCTTTATCAACAGCTTTCATTGCAGAGGGCAATAGATGTTGCCGCCATGGGGAAACTTTTACAACTGTTCTTCGGTCACCAATAAATGTCATTGACTTTGCAGATACTGAGATTTTTTTTTTTTCAGTCCAAATGCCTTGTAATCTACCCTGCAGACAAGTGTATGTATTAATTCTGCCTCCTGTCTGTGGCAGTTGAAAGTGACAACAAAAAGGAGACCAAAGGTGGCAAGGGAACGAAGGGGAAGGGAGATCAAAGCCAAGCCATCAAAGTGGTGAGTTCAGTAAATTAATCTGGGCCTGCCAGATACAGACAGCAATATTACTTTTACCTGCTGTCAGCACCGGCAATTATTGAAGTTCCTCTCGCTCCCTTTTAAGTGTGCTTTTTCAATCAATTACATAATGTGTTTTCATGAAGATCCTATTGCAGCTGCGTATTTATCCTCTGTCATACACTACTTCTATTTTTTCACCAACCCCTTCCTGTTTTATTCCATATTCTCTGTATAAAATCCACTTTCACATTTTTACCTGCAACGGACATGTGCACATGTGTGACTGTTTACTACTGTATGTACTATTGTATACATTTTATTGTGTTAGTATTCCGGATTTCACATGCAATAACCTTGAATTTATGTATCCAGATACCTGTGTCTCATGCACTGCCCTCAAACACCTTTCCAGTGGACATGCGTCATTTGAAATGTAGATCTTTTTTTAAATTATTATTCCTATTTCAGTTTTTTCTTAATAGGTACAGAAACCTTTTTTCATAGATAATTATTCTTAACATTCTTTGACAGATATTGTTGACCATCACAATGAAGGCACCTTTGGTAAGTAAAGGACTCATTAATATACTTTGAGAAAGCACATTACAAACCTTGAATGACATTAAAAACTAAGATTAAAAACTAGCGTAATTATATACAGAGTGGAAATGCACACTCAGACCGAAACAAATGTTATGTACTGAAAAGCTTCAACTGCATTTCTTTTAGGTTTTGTATGGATGGTGTGTTTTGGACCGTGGGAGAGTTCTACTGAGACTCATGATGTTCTGAGTCATATCATGTTATTTGTATACTGTATTTCAGTCAATCATTGCATGACACACATTTCAAATCAGAAGGTTTAACGTCTCACTTGTTTTTTTCAAGATTTGTAATAGTTATAGAGCATATGCAAAATAATAATTTAATGACAGGGGAGGAAGGCACATCTAAAAAACAAATACCAATTACATTTAAAAAAACAATTGATGCCTTAAGCAGCATCTCATCTCATTGCATACTGTACCTGTGGATCTCTGCAAACCACACTAAAGCTGGTATATTTAAGTTTACATGTTTTTACCCGTTATAAGATGATTTTTCCTAGTCTAATATGTATTGGGGGGAAATAGGTTGGGAAAGATTCACACAGTCTGTCGCTGAGCATATTTAGTACCAGGGTTGAGAGTTTTTACTTTAAAAATGTCATCCGTTGCAATTACTAGTTACCTGTAAAATATATATATATATATATAAATGTCATATTACCTGATTACTTTCTGTTACTTTTGGGCTCAATATAAAATGCAATGCAATAAATACAAGACAAAATAAACAAGATGTTTTTTTCTTGTATAATGTAAGACAACAGAACAATGTGACCTTAGAAAAGAAGAAACCAAATAAGGCTTACAGAACAGTGCAGCCTACAAAGAAAAGCATTATATCTGATCATTTTACAACAAACAACATGCTCTTTTTTGTAACATTGTAATCCTGCTCGTAATCCCACGTTTGTAACAGAATCTGATTACATATTTTTTTATGTAACTATTACGCAATAGAGTTACCTTTGTTTGTTTCCTGAGTAAGTAATCCCATTACATGTTATCCGTTACTCCCTAAGCCTGTTTACTACATTATACCTGTGTATGTAATGTGATGTAATGTAATACCTCAAACAGGAATTGTCAAAAATAATACATTCGGTCAGATTTAGGAGACTGAGAGAAATAAAGGGGGTCAGTGGAAGCATCGATCTTCCACCAATGATATACATTAGATGTCACTTGTTAGACGCTTTTATCCAAAGCGACTTACATACTCAATACTGTGGGCAATCCCCACAGGAGCAATTTGGGGTGAAGTGTCTCAGGGACACAACGACATGCTGACTGCAGTGGGATTCGAACTTGCTATCCTCTGAATCGAAGATCAGCGCACTAAACCACTGAGCCACAGCCTCCCATATAGACATCACATATAAGGATGTCGTAGAAGGATCCTTAGAAATGTTGTGTGTTGTATACCTCACCCATTCTTCCCATCTTTGTAAGGCTTTACAATATGCCGTTGTCTCTCTGGCACAGATGGGACCAGCTTAAGCAAGAGGATGAAGGAGATTTTGGAAACCCACAGCCAGCATTTTACCCATCTGTGGGAGGGCTTCATGGGGAGCACAGGAACACCCAGGTTAGAATTCAAGTCAGCATGTTAGGGTCTTTGCACTGAGCATACTGAGATCCAACTGTATGTGTCACACTGCAACACACCTGATCATTTCTGTGTTAAGTCTTTCCGAGGTGGAGCAGCTGCTGTGTGGATGCAGCGCCTTCATTTATCTGGGGATGGAGCGCTTCATGGCAAACATTCCACCTGCCAAACTGACAGCCCTCAGTCTGTGTGGTAATGTACACCATACAAGATTTGATATTTGAATGATTGTATGTTGTTTTTAGAATGTTAGATGTCAGACTGAAACACTGGCAATATGCTGATTGTTTTCACATGAATACTATTGTTTATCCATACTTAACACAATATGTCATTTTCTGCTTCTTAGGGGTGTCTTGGTCAATGAATAACAAGTGCTCAGTTTGTCATTTCAGTCAGCTTCTCTGAGTTAGGATTCCTTCATTGTTAATTGTTCAGGTGTCCACAGATGTCGCTTTCTCTCTAAAACAACAATGAACTAGAAGGAGTAAAAGTACTGGATCAAATAGTGCCACATTACAAATCTGACTTTCATTTGCTCAGCTCTCTACGGAGCCCCTAAAGGGACATGAAAAAAAAAAAAAAGAAAAGTCGGGATAACGGGTTAGTTTCTCGCGCACGAGAAACTAACCCGTTATCCTGACTTTATTTGTATTATTTGAGGAAAGTTACCGGTGCGCCAAGGAGGAAGTGGAGCACACAGGAGACAACCATTTCATTGCAGACTCTTATGTTTAGGTGGGGAAATGACAGTGCATACATTATTTGAGATATATTTCGAACTCCTACTTAATTTTATGGGCATTTCGGCCAGGGGTGTAGAGCTATTTGTTTAAGCACCGGATTGGCAAAACAGGAGAGTCTGTAAACCAGTCTGCTTTGATCTATGAATTAATGTCCGTGACTCTCAGAGCACCTGCTGCCCGCAGCTGGTTTAAAGGGAAACAAACACTCAGAACACATGCACACGGAGCTGAGCAGAGCACAAACAGATTCACATCAATCATGCACCCTGGTGACCGGACATCTCCTTCATACAACTAATAAAAGGGGGAGTAATCGGGCAGTTCGATGTGTGTAGAGGTGTGTGTGTGTGTGTGTGTGTGTGTGTGTGTGTGTGTGTGTGTGTGTGTGTGTGTGTGTGTGTGTGTGTGTGTGTGTGTGTGTGTGTGTGTGTGTGTTGTGTGTGTGTGTGTGTGTGTGTGTGTGTGTGTGTGTGTGTGTGTGTGTGTGTGTGTGTGTGTGTGTGTGTGTAGAGGTGTGTGTGGTTAAAACGTTACGTAGCAGCCTGCGGTCACTCTTTAGCTGTTCGGATGAAGGTAAACAGTGTAGGCAGTGCGTAAAAGCTCTTTGCGCGCTGGTGCTGCTCTTCTCAGAGTCTGAGTTAAACATCCCGCCGCCTCCTGGAGTGACCGCAGGCTGCTACGTTTTTAAACACACCCCTCTGGCCGAAATGTCCTTAAAATTAAGTCTGAGTTCGAAATATATCTCAAATAATGTATGCACTGTCATTTCCCCACGTAAACATAACAGTCTGCAATGAAATGTTTAGTGTAATACTGTACATGTAGCTTGTGCTGATTAATCTGCTTTCTTTGCCTTTTCGCTGCCATGCGATTCATGATAAAAACCTTTGTGGATTATGTAAGCAGTAAATGGAGCATTAGGCCTTATCTCTTCAAACCCATCAATCTTTCATCCCCTTTGTGGGTAAATATAGATATATCCACGTTCTGCTGTGAGAAATCAATTAGGTATTCCTATCAGATCATGCTATAACATTACCTCAACATCACTCTACTAAAACATCATAAAACTGACTAAACCTGATGATTGTTTAGGAATACTATTCATTTCAGTCACTCAAAAGATTTTAGTTTTTTCTTTTGCTCAAATTGAAAAAAATAACATTCATTCCAGATGTAAAGATCAGCCATATAACAATCCTTCCTTTTTAAAAAAATGTAAGGAATTGGTTAATGGAATATAGTCTTATAGGATGGAATCACAATCAAAATACTTTATTTATTGCAGGGAAAATTGGGTTTTGTGAAAGCTGCTCCATTTTAGAATAAAGAATAAGTATTTTTTTAAAGAAATAATATTTTGCAATATAAAATTCAAAATATATATTTTTATAGAATAAGATGTTAAGTTCATTTCCTTCTTTTTTTTAATACTTTATTTTTAAGTTGTTAAGACATTACAAAGGAAACAACAAATAACATACAACATACAGGTCACTGGGGTAATACATCATCAATATGTTCTCAGCAATTATTCTTGTGATATGGGAAGATCTCCCTCACAACGGGTTCACAACAAATCTGTGTGAAACATACAATAGTAGCAAAGTTATGCAAGAATTATAGACTATTGTACCAAAAGGAGTAAAGCAAAATAAAAGAATTATCTCAGGGTTACGGTATGTGACCCCCCTCTTCATGTGCAAAACCCATTTGGACCAGTAATTGTCACATTTTTCACTACAGAGTCTTAGAGAAAAAGTCAGCCTCTCCATACGAAACAAGTCATTTACAATGTTTATCCATACTCCCTTTGTTGGCGGATCTTTCACAAGCCATTTTTTGGAATTGCCTTTTTGCTGGCTGTCAGTAATATTTTAAGAAGATACTTGTCCCGAACACTAAATTCCACTGGTATATTAGCTAAATAAATCCCATCAAAACTGTTTGGAATCTCAAAGCCAAGAATTGAATTTATTTCCGTTATTATAGATAGCCAATAGGGTTTGATCACTGGACAGTTCCAGAATATGTGGCAATGATCAGCCATAATGTTACTACACTGCCTCCAGCAATGTCCAGATTCTGGTCTGCCATTCTGATGGTATTTTATTGTTGGAGTTAGAAAAAATCGAATAATATTCTTCCATGAGAATTCTCTCCAAAGACCAGAGCTGGAGGATTGTATTTTACATATGTTAGACCATTCCTCTTCTGTAATAGTAATATTAGCTTCTACTTCCCATTTGGCTCTCACATATAGGGTTGAGTGGTTCTTGGCGGATTGTAGATAGGAGTATATTCTAGAAACCACTTTATTTTGGGTGTTGCCCTTGTATGCGCCCACAAAAATGTCAATCAGGTCAAATTCGGTGTTCCCTTTAATTTTAATATTCCTATCAAAGTGATGCCTGAGCTGTAAGTACCTGTAGAAATCCTGGGGCTCCAAATTGCAGGTTTCTGTTAGCTGTTGGAAACTTTTCAAGCCAGTACTGGTAGCTATTAGGGAATATGATGTAATGCCTTTATGGATCCATTGTTTAAATCTAAAATCCAGCTCTGCTGGTTTAAAATCTTTATCAAACGCCACCCATCTCAATAACATGGATTTTCTTTCAAGTCTCAATTCTTGGCCAATTTTGAACCAAATATTGAGGAGAACCAATGTCCAGCGGCTTAATTTATCAGAGTGTGCAATCTTTGAGGATTTATCACCTAATATACATTGAAAGGGTGTGTTCAGTTGGCTCAGTTCAAGGTCTTTCCATTTTGCATCATAGTCACAATTGCACCAGCAAACTAAATACCTTAATTGTGCTGCTTTATAGTAGTCTTCAAAGCATGGAAGGGACATTCCTCCCTTTTCTTTCGATAACTGCAGTGTTTTTAGTCGCACTCTGGGCTTCTGACCTTTCCATATAAATCTGGATGTCATTCAATTCCAATCATTGAACTGTTTTGTTGGTATCTCTATAGACAGTGACTGAAAGAGGAACAGCAGGCGTGGTAAAATGTTCATCTTTACGATCTCAATCCGATTGTGCATGTTAAGGGTCAGAGGGCTCCATCTATCCAAATCTTTTTGAAGTTCCTTTGTGATATTACCGTAATTCATATTGTAAATATTGGCTAAATTCTTTGGTATAGTAATACCGAGGCATTTAATACTGGAGGTATTCCACTTAAAATTGTACATTTCCCGTACGTTCCCCTGTGGTGAGTAGTGGTAAGAAAGAGTTTGGGTCTTATTTATGTTTAATTTATATCCTGAGTAAAAACCGAATTGTACCAGGCATGATATACGTTTAGGCAGGCTTGAATCTGGGTTGGAGAGGGTCAACAAAATGTCGTCCGCGTACAGACCTATTTTGTGCTCTATTTCTTTAATATAAATTCCAGTTATTTCAACATTTTCTCTTATTGATACAATACAGCTTTATTTATAGAGCACTTTAAACCTCCAGACCAAAGTGCAGTACAGGCAAATAAAACAAAACAAAAACATACAAAAAGTAACACAGCACAGCTCACACACCATAAAACAAGTACAAGTAAAAACAATAGACAATTTAAAAGCAATAAAATCAACGCTCTAAAAGATGTTAATACGCTAAGGAGAAGAGGTGGGTTTTAAGAAGCGATTTAAAAGCAGGCAGTGTGGCGGCCTGTCTGATGTGCAGGGGCAGATCGTTCCACAGTGTGGGAGCTGCTACAGAGAAGCAACGGCCCCCTCTGAGCTTTGACTTGGTTCTGGGCACATTCAGGAGCAGTCGATCAGCTGACCTGAGAGGGCGGTTGGGCGTGTAAGGGCGTAGCAGCTCAGAAAGATATGGTGGGGTCATGCCATTTAGGGATTTAAAAGTAAACAAAAGGATTTTGAAATGAATCCTAAAATGTATTGGCAGCCAGTGGAGCGAAGCCAAAATGGGGGAAATGTGGTCATATTTTATTTATCATTGATTGAGCAAGTGGTTCTATAAATAATGCGAAGAGGGTGGGAGTTAAAGGACAACCTTGACGGCACCCCCTCTCCAACGCTACAGTCTTTGAGAGATTCCCATTTAATTTAATCCTGGCTGTTGGTAAATTGTATAGGGATTTAAGACATCCTATGACTTTTTCATTAAAACCGAAACAGCGCAACACCAAATACAGAAACTCCCATCGAGTCAAAGGCCTTTTCTGCGTCGAGGCTAATTGCTAAAGACTCAGAATTGATTTTACTCATTTTATCATTCACAAACAATGCACGTCTCACATTATCTTGTGTCTGCCTGTTTTTAATAAATCCTGTTTGATCAGTGTCAATTAAGTCAGGAACTATGTTTTCAAGTCTTTTTGAAATTATTGAGGAAAATCGTCGGTAATATGTTTAAAACTGAAATAGGTCTGTAAGAACTGCATTCACTTCTGTCTTTTCCTATCTTCGGAATCACAGATATTATAGCCTGTTTCCAGGAAGCAGGGGTCTCTCCTCCATTAAGGACATAATTGAAACACTTTGTCTTGTACAATGTCTTGTACCATTCTGCTGGAAACCCGTCTCCCCCTGGCACCTTGCTTGTTTTCAGTCTTGATATGGCACTGTCGATCTCTAAATTCGTAATTTCTTTTGTAACCAATTCATTTTGCTCCACACCAACTTGATGGTAAGTCGTCTAGGCTCTAGGGTATCCAAAAAAGCTTTAACGACAGAGGATTCTGCTGCATTAGGTTGAGAGTATAGCTCTTTGTAATATCTTTCAAAGGAGTGTTGTATATCTCCTGGTTTATAACACATGTCGTTGGAATGTGGATCTCGGATTTTAAAGATTGACCTTTCAGACTGCTGTTTCCTTCATTTCCATGCAAGCATTTTTTGGGCTCTAGGACCGTTTTCATAGTAAGTCTGTTTGACATATTTGAATTTAATCTCCACTTGTTTATCCAATATCTTATTCAGTTCTTGTTTTGTTGCCTTAACTTGTTCTAAAATGTGAGGGTGTTTAAAGAGCCTGTGACATCCCAACAACTGTTGTGCAATGAAATATTGGGCTACTAGTAATCTCGAACCGTCAGCTTAAAAAAGAAGGTGCGATACCGTTCCGATAAATATTAATAATTTCGAACATCGCGGGGAAATTCCTTCGACTCATTCTGAAGTTTTGGCGTAAGCCGGAAGTGACGTCAATGCGGGAACGCTTCACTGTGCTGCGAGCGAGCGAAACACGGACAAAGTGTGTTGTCATCCGTAGAAATGGTTTGACGATGCGTTGTCTGGGTGTTCCAATACAGCAAATGACGAACTAAACATCAGCGTCCATAGCTTTCCCACAGATGTCAAGCGTCAGCGCACATGTGAGAAAAACGTCCAGAACACAAGGGCCGAATGGTCTGTGAAGAACCCCCGAACGACCTACATATGCAGCGCCCACTTTCTGCCCGAGAATTTCGAGGAAAGGCCTACGTTGATGGTTGGAAGTGGGATAGATGTAACGCGAAAACGGATTCTGAAGCCGTCAGCAGTGCCTACTCTCTTTCCCACGCCGTCGCAAATCCGTCAAGGCACCAAAGACTTCGCCACCGCCACCCCCACCCCCCCAGCAAAACGCCACAGAAGTGCCTACTTCGAGAAACGAGAGAAAACTCAGGTAAAAAAACAACCTTTAAACGTGATGTATTTTTTGTGTGTGTGTGTGTGTGTGTGTGTGTGTGTGTGTGTGTGTGTGTGTGTGTGTGTGTGTGGTGTGTGTGTGGTGGTGTGTGTGTGTGTGTGTGTTGTGTGTGTGTGTGGTGTGTGTGTGTTGTGTGTGTGTGTGTGTGTGTGTGTGTGACCAAGCTACTTCAGTGTTTACTGCTACTCCGCCATTATTTTAAAACAGAATCGTTATTTAGTCAAACTCCGTTAATAAAATAGTTTACAAACCATTCCACATTGTTCAAACGTTGTAGATCGAGAGGTATTGTAAGAAATTAAAATCAATATTGAATGACGTAATTTAGCTTAAACACACAGTAAGCTTAAAACTGTTTTATTCTGAAAACAGATCCGTTTAAAGTTTATTTTGAAAAGCTGTATTGAAAGACGATCCCGTTGACAACAATGTCGACTTCCGGTTTTACGTTAACAACGATTACAGCCGTTAAAATGCATTAAATAAAAAGTCATGAAAGAGAGTATGAGGAGAAAAGGCGTGTGGAGTTATACAATGAAGACACTACGTCTAAATCCTCTGTTTTACGCGATATCGGACACAAGTAGAAAACGGTGGGAGGACCCCCGACGCCACTGGAGCCATGCATATAGCCAATATCGTCTACTACGATGTCATGATTATCACTTTCCGATCCTTCAGCCTCATATGAGCTCTCAGACACGTTCAATATTAAGCTGTCATCGCTGTCATCGCTTGCTGCTGTGTGCGCCATGCAGATGCTGGGATCCGGGACGGTGCAGCTGGAACTCTTTGCCCGCAATGACGTCACACATCAATTGGCGGGATTTAAAGAATCGCCGAGAAGATCCAGAATATGGTCAACATTGAAGGGCAGATTAATGGTTATCAAAGTACAAATTTCCCAAATCACTTCAGTAACGGTTTCAAGGGGACAATATTTACACAAATTAATGGGTTTGGATGATGGGGGAAATCCGTGTCACAGGCTCTTTAATTCCACATGTTTTTGTTCTAATGTTTTCAATTTGGTCGTTAGATCATTCAATTGTTTCTGTTTCTCTTTTTTCCTTTTTGGAGACCACATTATTAGTTTTCCTCTAAGCACTGCCTTTGCCGCATCCCATAAAACACTTGGTGAAATATCCTCAGTATTGTTGAATTCCAGATATTCCCAAATTTCCTTCTCAGTAAAATGTACACATTGACTATCATTCAGCAAGCTGGTATTAAGTCTCCAGAGAGTGCTTTTGGACGGTATATCTAAATGAAGTCTCAAATACACCCCTGCATGATCTGATACATCTCTAACACCGATATCACAGTCTATAATTCTGTGTCTCTCTGATTTAAACATAAAGAAGTAGTCAATCCTTGAGTAAAAGGCATGTGGGTGGGAGAAAAAGGTACATTTTTTCACTGATGGGTGTAATTCCCTCCAAACATCAATCATCCCAATCGCCTTAAGCATTTTCCTCACATAAATTGACTTGGGATTAATCTTTTTGGTCGGATTTGTTGAGTCAAGACTAGGGTGTAGCTGCACATTCCAGTCCCCTCCACACACAAAAATGCCAGACATTTCTAAAGCTATTGTATCGAATATTTTCTTAATGAACTCTTTGTCCTGTCCTGGTGGTCTATAAACATTGAGTAGTGTTACTTCCCTGGAATCGAGAATACCCTTTACCAGGACATAACGTCCCTCCTTATCAATCGTTTGTGATATTGGCTGAAAGGCAACTTTGTTTGAAATTAAAATAGCGACTCCTCTTGCATTTCCTTTAGTATAGGAGGAATAAAATGTATTCCTAAATCCTAATTTCTTTAGTTTCTCATGTTCAGCTTCAGTACTAAATGAGTTTCTTGCCAAAAGATTATGTGTTGATTTTCTCTTTTCATTTTTGCAATTAGCTTGCTTCTTTTTATTGGACTTTGTAACCCGTTAACATTAAGAGTAATTACGTTATATTCTTGCTGGAGCATTTGTTTCCAAGTATTATTAGTACATCCTAATTGTAAACCCAGAGTGACCTTAACATGATAACGTACATATGAACAAAAACAAAGAACATGGAACTAATAAACATAAGGTAAAAAAAATAGGCTTCCATCAGCGACGTTACTTCTAGAAGTAAAGTCTAAATTGGGGAGGGAGAACTCCTATGTAAGAAGGGCCTCCCCAGTGTAAACTGAGATAACGCTGCTCAGTATACACAAAGAGCAAAACTCAAACTGTCCCAGACTAAAAGGTCTATTGATTTGAAATATTAAGGTTATGGCTTCACACCCGGAAAAAAAAACAAACATAGTCTTTTATAGGATCAGATCCTACGCAGGGACGAAAAACCACTAAATAAACATAAAAGGCGGTCTCTTGACATTTGTTACTATTCTGTTGTTTGTTTGACTGGGTGTTCTTACTACGGTGCTGTCCAGTTATCTTATAGTGGCATTTATCCTGAGGAAATCAAACTTTATCTACGACGTCGCGTCGGAATTCCCTGAGGTTTTCTCGTGCTCTCTCTCCGTGTGCGCCCCGATGCGGTGCTACCTTCTCCCAGGATATTTTCTTCAGCCTCCCTAGAGGTGTTGCTGGGGGCTTCGGGCCGGGGACGCTGTCTCTCTCCGCGATCATCCCCCTCTTCCTTAAATCCGCCATCGCCTCTGCTGAGCTGTTATAGGTGACTGGACCACTTTCAAAAAAAATGCGGCGTTTTGCCGGTGGCGGAGTGTGGAAGCGCAGACCTTTTTCCTTTAGTAGTTTTCTTATTGGGGCATACGCCTTTCTTTTCTTCTGTATCTCCACAGGGTAATCCTGGTCAAAGTACACTCTAGTTCCGTTAAGGTAGACTTCTTTTTTCTTCCATGCTGAGCGCAGCACAAGCTCTTTGATCCTGTACTCCAGGAAATAAATCAGCACTGACCGAGGGTTGGCATTCTGTGGCGGCTTTGGGCCGAGCGCTCTGTGACATCGCTGTATACCAAGTTCAGTGTCGGTGAGGGATAGCTCCGTCTTAATAAAGTTCTCAATAAACTGTTGCACACTGTCCCCTTCAATGTCCTCTGGTATCCCGTATATGCGCATGTTGTTTCTCCGTGCACGTGATTCGAGGTCTGTGAGTTTGGCTTGGATGCTTTCCTGGGCGGCTAGAGTTTGGCAAATCACATCCTTGGCTCCTGCACTCCAATCCTCCATGTCTGATACCCGCTGTTCAGCTTCTTCCACTCTACACACCGTAGTCTTTAAATCCGTGGCAATTTCGTTTAACTGGCGGTTGACATCTTCTCGGAACTCTCCCAGTTCCTTTTTCATTTCCCTGGAAAATGATTCGCGGAAGTCATTTAGTTCAGTCTTCACGTCCGAACGTATAGCCTTTATCTCTCCATGTATAGCACCGATGCTAGCTTGCAGGCTATCCATGGCCTCGTGGTCGTCGTTGCTGTCTTTTCCCAACGTGTTTTCAACAGTTTTTTCAGGATTCCGGGGTGGTTTGCCTCTTCCCTTCTGCCCTTTCCCCCTTGGCATAATATTTAGCTTTGAAATGTATAAACTCCAGTTATTTTAGGGGAAAATAGTAGACCTGTCTGGGAGCTCTCAGTTTATGCTGCCGCTCGCTCTGCTGCCATACCGGAAGTCGTTAAGTTCATTTCTATGAAGTATTTTAAGATATAGATGTCTTTAATCCTGTCAACCTTTGGTCAATTTGTCTCAGGTAGGCTAATGAATAACTTTAGAGAAATTAAAGTCAAACTTTTAAATGTTTCTTTTTTCTTTGCATGATCTTTAAAGGGAGGCAATGCTCATGACACGCATTTTTAAATAATTATCATACGATAAAACAGACCAGTCTCTGCCAGTCTTTATTTTTTTTTTTTAATCCGATGACGTTATCAGTGATTTTAAGCTGATTAATTACCGAAATAACATCAACCCTGTGGGCGGCGCCATTTTGACGAGTCACATGACTTATTTTACCGGACGTGACGTGAACTATGCGTTTGGACAAAATGACTCTAGTTACTCTCCATTGTTCTCACAATTCCATTGAAATATGCCTCATTGTATTTTGTTGCAAATAGGATATATTTTTTATCGTAATGAACAGGTGTTCCTATCACAAATTATATTTCAAGATAAGCTAAGTTTCATTTTGACTTTTTAACAGCCAGTCTCAGTTCTGTCAAAATACTCACAGCTAGCTGAGTGCTTCTAGGGCATTTTGATTGTTTTCACCTGTTCATTGAGAAAAATGTCCACTTCATGTATATATTTATTCAGATTTTTTTGGCTGTATATATCTCTTTAGTGATTTATGTTGCCTGATACACGTCCTCGTGTTTTGGTTAATACATTTAATTTCATAGTCAATGTCAACATCATGCCACCATAATAATTAATCTGTGGTAGCAATATATGTATATTATTTACACTGTGAAATATCGGTATATCTAAGGAAATATGTATGAAATTATTACTTTTTAATGATGAATTAAACAAATAAGATGTTTGGCCTGAAATGAACGCTTTTCTTATTTAATATTCACGATTGATTATCATCATCATCATCATCATCCTTTTCTTTTGGCATTGTATTTTTGACATGCTTGACAATCGGCACTACAATTTAAAAATATTGTGCATATGTTAATTTTAATTGTAAAGTATATAATGCTAAGAAGAAAGGGCTGTACCCGTCAAATTACCCACCTTTCATTTATTGGTTCAACCAAAGAGGTGCGTTTCACATCCTTCATGGCAACCAGTGCTGTTCTCAATACAGCTTCTTCTAACACCACAGTGCCGAATTCCCTGTGTAAACATATGCAATCCAAGTCGTCGGTGACCAGTTTATTTCAAGCTCTTCAAGCTCATGACAACATATGTTCATCAGAGGATTGTCCATGGCTACACACCGACTGCAAGTACACCATTCATGTACAGGTCTCCCTACTCGCCCCCCGAAATCAATTGCACGAGTAAAGGGATCGTCTCCAGCAAGATCACCGTGCTGTTCATCCTCATCGTCACTGGATTCCTGACGGTTCTGGCCACTTGGCTCGAACCTATATGGCTGAATTCCCCATCCAATCTCTCCACATTGCTCAAAACTTCTTCCTCGGCTGACGAGTCCGAACTCAAATACTCCGCCATGTTTTCGTCGAACGAGCTGTTCGTGTGTTTACAAAGTGAACGCATAGATGACGTCACGACCTAGTTTTTTGGATCATGTGACTACTGAAAATGGTCAAAATGGCAGCTGCCTGACGGAATATACAGGTTTTGATAAAAAAGAGCTATAAAATCATTATTTACCGGGGAATATCGCTGATTTCTTCAGGGTATGGTTTAAACATAATGTTTCACTAAATACTGAAGTTTTTATTAATTATCTAATGAGTGGACCCTTCCTTTAAAGAACCCTTGGCCTTTTAATTTATTTATATTTTGGGAACAAAAAGACTCCAAACCGCCTCCCCCTTTTTAATTTATTAGAGAAGGCCTTTTCCTTTTTAGCACTCTTTGAATAAATAATAACCTGCCCTGAGGAAACTTTAACTTCTTCACATCTTCAAAGATAGTTCACGAGTCCGCTTCATCTTTTTTATCTTCCTCCGTATTTCAGCAGCATACAGAGGTGGTGTGAGTGTGTGTCGACTTGAGGTGGACTCAGAGTGATTGACAGAGTGTCAGGTTGCCCTCACACGTCGCCCCAGGCCAGACATATGTGCCTCCCTCCAGCCTGGCGCTACTGCTGCTAACTATAGTGTGACTGACACCAAGGTCTGAATTCCAGCTGTTACTTCACAACAAGCACGACCCATCATGCTTAATTGGCCATCAGGATATGATAAGCCGAACGTAAGATGGCAGATTTGGGTTTCTCTGAAAAATAATGTCACCCAGCACCATCTGCATACATATCTTCTCTGGAAATTGTGGTAATTTGTCACCACTGCATTTATATGCGTTTTATACATCTCCCTTTCCAAGCGTATAGAAGAACTATCGAAGAGGCAGAAGGCCCTCGCTAGAGCCAGAGATTGTTTTTCTGTTTTGGGTTACTGTAGAAACATGGCAGTGCAACATGGCCATGGATGTGTAAAAGAACTGGATGCAGCGGGGCCCTGTTCATTCCTTATGACAGTTGCTCAGTGGCGCATGAAGCCATAAATCGACTGACTCTTAAGGAAAAAATTACCTGTTTTTTGGCCCATAGAGCCTAAGCGTTTTTCTTAAGCCCCACCTCCTTTCCGCTCCGTCATTGCAAGGTTACTTCTGGTCCCGGCTCAGTCAAATGAATGGAGAGGGAAAATAACTTTGGATTTGGTTTTAAATGTATCCAAAATGATATACTTACTTAGACGTCTCTTTCCCGAAGTAAATACTTGTGAAAAAGTCTTACATGTCCCAATTTATGTCACAGACTGACACATAAAGTGTATTACAACCGTTTGGCCACTAAAAGAAATGCCCAGCTCACTTCCTGAGGCCTAAAACATAGCAGACTCCCTGGAAGTGGACCTGCGTCCTTTTAGAAATTAAGGGCTCATTTAAAGCCAATATGTTTTGGTTTCAGGTGTAGGACTGGGAGATATATCCAATATACTTGATGTATTGTGGCTTGTCGTGTGTGGGTTGTAGTAAATGACAAAATATAAATATACATTTTCACATTATATCCTTCTAAGCGGCCAGCATTAGACACGCAGACGCATCCTCCTTGGCACGAGAGTTTGTGGTGTATCAGACGTTTATTTTTATATCTGAACGAAGTGAGGAAACAAAGGAGAGAGACTGTCAAGCAAAACATTTTTCACGTTTTTGTTTTTTTCAAACTTTATTTCAGAGAAAAAATGTTTTCTATTTGTGTGAATAATTACTCAAACATAATAACAAATAATACATTTCAAAAGACCAATCTCACTTCAGAATAGAGTTTCACCACCTCAAGTTGTTCATATTAGTTAACTGTTGGTTGTTCATTGTTATTTTTAAAGAAGATAGGAAATGTCAAGGTGTATTATATAACTAGACATAGGCTTAAAATAGCAACATACTATTAATAAGCCAGATATTATTACTAAGCCCAGCACTAGTTTCAGGTTATTATACACTAATGAAACATGTATTTCTGCCTATTCTCCCTGGATCCTACACATTGCTCTTTTTTAATAACAATAATATTGCTTCTAAATTACTTCTTAACATGATTCTTTAAGGGACAAAGCTTGAGGACTTGGCTCTGTTGTGCCAATGATTAGATGATTGATATCTTAGTGGACTGCTGCTGTGGCCCCAGGCCGCTCAGTAGCAAAGGGGGGGGGCAGCCTGCAACGTCTTGCCACAGACACGTTTATGATTGTAAGTGTAAAGGAAGTGAGCTCAAATAGCTGCAAGGCACTGCCCATCCTCACTGCAACAGAGAATATAGTAAGATGACCTCACTGACACACACCTGGTGTCTCCAGTTCTCTCACACCTACAGGTCTACTCCAAGAGCTGGTACAGTAATAGCCAGTCATTTGTGTATTAACAAATAAACTGACCGTTATAGTAACGGGATTTCTCTCTAGTTGAGTCCTGCTAATAGCATCTGTTGCTGTGTGGCATGACTGATTGCCACATAGCCACAGGTGTTTCCAGTTCCAATGTATAAAGTACAATAACATTCTGATGGATGCTTATGGCTTGAACTTTATGTCTTAGTTTATTTATAGAAGAGATGTATTGCCTCTATCTTCCACCTTAAAGTAATTCAAGGAAATTATGGAAAATGAAGTCAGCAAAAAAAAGACAAAAATATCCCATGTTCATGAATTCAATTATTTACAATCATACCCTCATATATATTATTCACATCTCAACTCCAACTCAACTATTCATACACAACTAACAGAACACAATTGATCCATAGTTCTTTCCAGCACAGTAAAGAAAGAGTACAAAATATGTGAGAAAATTCATCACTGAAACTATATACTAATAGCTGGCAATTTTTTAACTATACCTTACTTTCATAGTAGATATTTAGTCAAAGCTATTTCTCACCTTTAGTCCCACACCTTTTCACGCCATGCTCCATGATGTGTTTTGGAATAGAAAGCCTTTTTAATAGAGCGATTATTTTGTTATTCTTGAATGGCTTGGCTCTATACTTAGAAAATGTTAAAACAGAATCCTAATTAAAGCTGCAAGCAGCGTTGAGCGGGTCTTCGACGTTCCGCAGGCTGTTGTCCGCACGTCGACGTGTCACGCAGGTGTTTTCCGGACTCGGCCGTTGGCAAACGTGGAAGGTTTCAGGCCGATGGGACAACGTACATGGGAGTTACAGCAGTAACATAAACATCGTGTTTGATGGCGATTGATCTGTCGCCATTGCAACGGCATATGATGACATCCCAGAATACGCTTAGATGTGTTAATGGCTGTATCATTACAAAACCTGTGAGGTTTAGGGCCGTTTGGAGCATTTTCACTGAAGTTATGAGAAAACCGTGTTTCATGGCGAGCATTATGTTGCCATGGCAACGACATTTGACGAAATCTCAAAACTGACACGTAGATGTCTTCAGGGCTGGACCGTTAGCACACATATGAAGTTTGAGCACTTTTTGATCATTTTCTTAGGAGTTATAGCAATATCGTGTTTTACGGCGAGGGGTGCGTTGCCATGGCAACAGCTTTTAAGGAAAACTTACTATTTTCATATTGAGGTGTTGAGGGCCTGACCATTAAAAGTTGCCAATTCATTATGTCAAACCTTGGAAAGTATCTAGATATCCCTGCCCTAATGCCAAAGTAACTGGCAACTGAATATGTTTTGCCGTTTGATGTCTATGTCTGGACCGTTGCGTAAAAAGGAGGGTTTCTGCCCCGTTACTTCTCCGCTGTTTTCTTGTCCCAGTTTGAAAAGCAAACTGCATGCAGTTTGCTTTTCAGCCCAACTGTATACAGTTTTTCTCAGACACGGAGGGATACTGACTTGTTGTGGAAAGTAACTACAATTCTACCCGTGGTATACGCTGATTATATCACGGCTAAGAACCAATCAGATTGCTTGATTTGACGTGTCCGTTTTATAAGTAAGGGATAATGTGCAGCGACGCGGTCATTATGGGGAAGAGAACACCCGACAGGCTGATCAGGAGCCCGACGCGAAGCGGAGGGATCTAGATCTGCATGAAAGCAAACTGCATGCAGTTTGCTTTTCGGCCAAATTGTATACAGTTAAATCGACCGAACTTCTTTGTAAGCGTCCTTAACAACGGTCAATAAGTCCTTGACAGCGGTCTGTCTGTTCTGGAATAACAACGTGTCACGTGTTCTGAATTGACCAATCAGAATAGAGTATTCAACTAAACCATGTAATAAAATAAAATACACAATGGCTATAGCCTGATATATATTAAATGCTTTAGGAGCTGTGTGTGTGTGTGTGTGTGTGTGTGTGTGTGTGTGTGTGTGTGTGTGTGTGTGTGTGTGTGTGTGTGTGTGCGCGTGCGCGTGCGGAGATGGGGATGCGGATGCAGCGGACAGACAGGTCTCAGTTGGTTTGGTGTCCTATGCTTACTTTTAATACTTGTAAATACAACTTTTGGCCCGTAAATTCAATTCCCCATTGTAGCGACCACAGAGGGGGGGGGGGGGGATACAGTATATCCAGTCTCTGAATGTGTTACGTTATTATGAGAGTGCTCTCATACGTGTTTGATTCTGAAATTGTATATATTTATAAATATATATGTGTGTGTGTATATGTCCACATCTGTAGGCCTGTTATTGTCTCATTATACCGCACTGTGAATGAATTAAAAGTAAATATATAAGTCATCATGAACACAGTTCTGTCCATCAGACAGAGTGCTGTGCCTCCTGTCATCATTAATGGACGTCTCTTTAAAATGACCGCTCAGAGGAGAGGTTATCTCATTTCTCTAAACGCCTGCTGCTTCCCCTCCTCTCTCCTCGGTTCCCCTCCTCGACTCCTCCGCTCGCATCTCCTGTGGGCGGGACTAAGACACGAGGATAGGAGTCGAGGATAGGAGTCGAGGAGGGGAATTAGAGAAATGAGAAACCTTCAGTGAGTTTGACGTCAGATAAATTAACAGAAGAAAACAGACAGGAAGTAAACACTAACGGGAACAGAAAAAGAAGACAGACAGGAAGTACACACTTGAGGGAACAGCAGAAGAAGACAGCGAGGTCGTAAAAACAGGAACACGGTATGGGCTCTGGAGTGTTTAAAGACTGGTTAATGGAAAAGAAAATGTGAACAGACTTGTACAGTTACAGAAAACTTCGATAGTTACGGGGCTGTCGCCGCAGTTCCGGCCGTTGATACACAGTAGATCGGACGGTTTTCTTTTAGCAGAAGAAATACAACCATTTTCAAATAAATACAATCATTCTCTATCAGTATTGTGAGTCAAGTCGTTGCATTATTTAGGTTGTAGTTGTGAGTTGGGATACAGGTCGGGATCCTCCTCATCCCATCTGTGTTCTTTTTTAATGGCCACCTCGTTGCACATTATCCCCTTATTTATTATTCAAAACACCCATTTTGAACTTTTTTGCAACTTTGTTCTTCACCTTACTCTTCTTCACACTTCAATCTGCCGACCAAGATACTGGCCTTCAACATCGTATCGCTTAACTCATGGTGTTCAGATGGAGCTGAAGAAAGTTCTTATTGTTTACACACACACATGACATCTAAAACAATATATGCATTCTATGTGACTCTCTGTGATGTGTCTTTTCTTGTCAACAGTTGATTGTATACAGTATTTATTCTGGAGTTGTTGTATTAATCCTGTTGCCAGATAATGATGCTGATGTTTCCTGTACTCAGAGTGCCGCCTTGTTCTTCTCTTTGACGTGGTTCAGAACAATGCCAGTGTTCTCCGCCAATCCAGCCTTGACAAGCACAAAAGGTAATAACATCAATGATAAGAATAAAACACAAAAGTATTGTCAGTCAATCTGGTTCTTTTTCAAAGCTGCACTACAATAGAGCTTATTCCTGGCATCTATTAAAGAACGAGCCACAAACTGTTTATTTAGCACTCATTTAATCAGAATACCTTCATCAGAGAAATGTACGTTGTTACAGCAGAAAAAGAGCCACAGACAGCTTAATGTTACATATGGTGCATGCATTAAAAAGTATTAAAGTAAAAAAAAGTCTCTCCGTGAGACAGCGGGGGTGCAGCAGCCTGTCGCTGAAGGAGCTGCACAGTGAGGACAGGGTGTCCTGGAGGGGACACACACATTGTCCAGCAGGGAGGACAGCTTGGCTGCCATTCTCCTGTCTCCCACCACCTCCACAGTGTCCAGAGGACTCCTGTCTCCCACCACCTCCACAGTGTCCAGAGGACTCCTGTCTCCCTGCCCCTCCACAGTGTCCAGAGGACTCCCCAGGACAGAGCTGGCCTTCCTTACCAGTCTGTTCAGTCTCTTCCTGTCAGCAGCCGAGATGCTGCTGCCCCAGCAGGCCACACCATAGAAAATGGCTGATGCCACAACAGAGTTATAAAATGTCTGAAGGAGTGCCCCCTGCACCCCGAAAGACCTCAGTCTCCTCAGCAGAAAGAGTCTGCTCTGTCCCTTCTTGTACAGAGCAGCAGAATTATCAGTCCAGTCCAGTTTATTGTTCAGATGAACACCCAGGTATTTGTAAGATTTCACAATCTCAATGTCCGCTCCCTGGATGTTCACTGGTGTCGGGGGGGAGTGTTGGCGCCGTCTGAAATCCACCACCAGCTCCTTGGTCTTCCCTGCGTTGAGCTGGAGTTGGTTCCTCTGGCACCAGAGGGTGAAGTCCTGCGTCAGCTCCCTGTACTCCCTGCCGTCCTCGTTGGAGATGAGGCCAACGATGGCGGAGTCATCAGAGAACTTCTGCAGGTGACAGGTTGCAGTGTTGTGGGTGAAGTCCGCAGTGTAGAGGGTGAAGAGAAACGGTGTCCCGTCCCCTGGGGGGCCCCCGTATTGCTGATGGTGTCTGATTGACACTCCCTGGTCCTCACGTACTGTGGACGGTTGGTGAAGTAGTCCAGGATCCAGGAGGTGAGGTGGTGATCCACCCCTGACAGCTGCAGCTTGTCCCCCAGGAGCGGGGGCTGGATGGTGTTGAAGGCACTGGAGAAATCAAAGAACATGATCCTCACAGTGCCCCCAGGCTTCTCCAGGTGGGAGAGGGACCTCTGCAGCAGGTAGATGACGGCGTCATCCACCCCGATGGCAGGCTGGTAGGCGAACTGCAGCGGGTCCATTGATGGTTTCACAAGGGGCCGAAGGTGTCCAAGGACCAGCCTCTCCAGGGTCTTCATCAGCTGTGATGTCAGCGCCACCGGCCGGTAGCTGTTGAAGTCCTTGGGGTGAGGGGTCTTTGGCACAGGTACCACACAGGACGTCTTCCACAGTTGTGGTACCCTCCCTTGCTTCAGGCTCAGGTTGAATAGAAGCTCCACAATCCCACACAGCTGCTCTGCACAGGATTTGAGGAGCCTCGAGCTGATGCCATCTGGACCCGCTGCCTTCCTCGCCTTACACTTCTGCAGCTCCCTCCTCACCTGGTTGGTTGTGATGGACAAGGTGTCGTCAGCGGGGGGGGGGGAAGAAACAGGGGCTGATGTGAGAGGTGTCTGTTGCACCTTTCACACCAACGCGGTTCCAGGGCCGGTTCGGAGCTAGAGCCTGATAAGCACCGGTTTTTCCTGTTCACACCGCAGCGGAGCCGGCTCTTTTCTAGAAGCAAGAACCGCAAACGTCACGCTTACGTCGGCGGCGGGGGCAGGGGCGGGATCAACCTGAGCAATAACAGTTTTAGGCGAGTACGGCAAATAAAAGTTGTAACAAGCAGTAGCGCTGAGCAAAGTGACTAGAATGCAACCACACACTTATACAAAAAACTAATGACTGATCAAATCTATTGAAGAAGTTATTCAAGTCGTTTGCCCAATGAGATGATCATTAGTACTTAGCTCTTTTAGCACTTATAAAAGTCTGTTACCATACTGCCCTCTGCCAGTGCTGCTGTAACCTGTCTCTATCTGGTTTCTTCTCATATGTTTTTATTTTATCTTTAAAATTGCGACCCATTTATTGTAATTTTTGTAAATGTGCAATGTCCCTTTTTAAAATAAGCTAATACATAAATAAATACATTTGTAGAATACATTTGTAATAAACTTTCTTTACATTCCTAAGGTTTTTCACAAGATCATCTTACAATAGTGTAAAAATAATGTTGTTGTCTTACCTCTTTAAGTATATCAGCTGAGAAAATGAACAAAGACTTAAAAAGTGTATTGTGGGATATGAATTCAACCAGATTAAACGGACATTTTATATTAATATTAAATATTCTACCCTCAATAGCAATCAATAGTAATGATGGGATATTCTGGTTACCTAAAAATGTTAGGCAATGTATTTACTGTTAATGACACAACTCTACTGTCTGTTTTTGGGACACGTCAAGTAAAATGTCCATTAGAGTTGTCAATTGAAAAATAGCAAAATAAAAACGGATATCTTTGATTAATGATTTAAACTAGGGCTATTCAAGTGTTCGTACTGGGAAATTAATCTAGCTAATACACTTAGAAATAGACCTAGAGAATACACCAAAAATACAGTAGATGTATATATTATAACAGTTTTTGGTAGGTACAGTATTAATAACTAGAAGCTCTCTGAAACATTTTAATATTTCTCCCCTCTCCAGTGCAGGACAGTTGGACCTGGAGAAGCCCCTGCACACTGCACTGCTGCTGAGTTTGGGTGGAGTCGGCTCCATTGTGCTAAACCAGTGGCACAGCAGCATCCAACAGAACACACACAATCTGGCCCATGTACTAGACAGTATGTTTTGCATTTGCTTTTAAGTAAATCAACCTTATATATTGCAAGTTAGCCTCTTTAAACATTTACTTTATGCCTGTGGGGCTTTTCATGAGTTACAGTTATATAATGTGTGTGTGCAGATCTGCTGAGGGTCAGACAGACATCTGGCCAGAGCATCCAGGCCCTGAGGAGAGGGGACCATTCAGCGACACCACAGCACAAGGTTACAGGATCCTATGGTACTGTATTTCAAATTCATAACATCATTTAGCCTATTTACTATACACACACTAAAGTCCATGTGTGTTTTATAATTGGTGCTTTAAAGACAACTAGGGATGTAACGATATACCGAATATCGCGGTATCGCGATAAATAAACGTCCCAATACCGTCGTGAGACTGACAAAATCTACCGCGATTACTACACTTTTTTTTTTTAAACCTTTATTTAACCAGGTGGTCCCATTGAGATCATCGATCTCTTTTTCAAGAGAGACCTGTCCAACATGGCAGCAAGTAGGTTACAACATGAACATAAAACAACAGAACACAAAAGGACATCGTATTTACAGGGCTACATTTACATACCTAGAGACATTGACAAGTACCAACAGTATATTTATATCTCGCCCTGTCAATAAGCCTCACCTTCTTGGCAAAAACTGTATTGTTTTTGAAGTGGTGGAGAGACAATGCACAGTTTGACCCACTGTTGTCACCCATGGCCAAAGCATATCTCTCTGTCCCACTGAGGTGGCGTTAGACTTTTTCGCTGTCCGTCATTTTGACAGACAGGATCGTAAAATATCCGTCATAATCCATTATTACCCGTTGGGTCTGAACTCGCCACTAACGTGTCGCGCTGACACGGGGGGGAGAGAAAGAGAGCACGCTCGTGAACTGTCAACGGGGGTGGGCGGTGTTATGCCGTGTTATGCATGCCCACCGAGATATGCATGCACCTCACGGGAGCGCGCACAGCGTAAAGCAAAAACTCCCAGACATTTCAATGATCTGTACGGCAAAGTACGGTTTGGAAACTATATCATTTCCTTTTGGAGGGCATGCATAACACGGCATAACACCAGAGCCTCGCTACGGGGAAACTTTGGCGCTGTTCCGAGTTTGTTCTAATCTGTCAAAAATGACAGACTGCTTTCAGATTTTTCCGTCATTGTTAAAAAAAATATTCGTTTAACGCGACCACTGCTGTCCCAGCAACATCAGTACCAAGCGAGAGAGTTTTTTCCACAGCAGGGGAAATTGTAAACACCCAAACATCCCAGCTTCTACCTGGAAATGTGGACATGCTCATATTCCTAAAAACCTGTCTGATGATGCTGAGTGAGTGACTTAGTGAGTTTGAGTTGAGTTACTTACTGATTATTAAATGTCCTTGTTTATTTGTGAGGTGCAGTGGCACAAAGAAAGAGCCTACTTCGTTTGGTAGTAGCCTACTAGTAGGTACAAAAACACTGGTTTTCTTGTTCCAGTCTGTTACTGTCACTTTGTTTTTGACACTTTAAAATACTGCTATCCTACTAAAATGCTGTACAAATCAGATTTATTATTTAATAAAGAACATTTTTCAAAGTAAAACATTTTTAAATTTCAAAAGAAATTTCAAAAAAAAGAAATTAACATTTTTTTTTCTTTATTATTCAATATCGCCATAAATACCGTACCGTGGACTTGTTATCGCGATATTATCGTACCGTGAGTTTTTGGTATCGTTACATCCCTACAGACAACACTTTCTCTGTATGTTAGGCTGTGGTCCCTTTGCTTTCTGAAAAGAGCACAGCTAGTGCATTAGGATGGTAATCATAGTGAAATATAAAGCTTCAATAATGCTTTATGAATACACAGATAAACACACATAGCGTTCTGGTCAACTGTACTAAAACAATATTCATGTGACTTATACAAAAGTATAAGAGTCCTATACATGCTCTTGATTTGTTTTAACTAAAGGGTTGACTGATAGCTTATAAAACATAATGACTATCTATACTGAGGAGCTCTTTATATTCCAAAAAAAAGATAACAATGATATTTGAAAAAGGAAATAGTGATAACAATTAAAGTACACACATACAAATATTGTGTAACTATTCTAACTTCGTCACTATGTATTTTGAGTGCAATTAATTTGCAAAGAAGGCACAAAGCGCACCGAAAAGAAAGTTAAAGAGGCCTTTTTATGCATTTTGGAATTTCCTTTTCCTGTAGTGTGTTATATACACTTTTGTGCATGTAAATGGTCTGCAAAAGGCTAAAATCCCTGTTCCCCTACATTATGACATCACTATGTAACACTCTGGCTTCTATTGGTTAGAGCTCCAACACATCGTACATGATTTTCTAAGGGGTGGAACATACAGTATCTCGAAGCGGTTGACCAATCACAACAGAGCCATCTAGTGTGTGTGTGTGTGTACACACACACACACACACACACACACACACACACACACACACACACACACACATAGTGAAAAGAAATACAATAATAATAAAGTGACAATCAAATAAGAAATAAAATAAGATTAATAAATATAAAATACAATTCAGTTAAAAGCAAAATTAAAAAGGTGTTTCTTGAATTTGCTCTTAAAAATGTTAACGCTCACTGCTGCCCAGTTCCTCTGGGAGTCTGTTCCACAGTCGTGGGCCGTGATAATAAAAAGACGCCTCACCACGGGTCTTTGTTCTGACTTTGGGTATAATTAAAAGGTACCAGAAAACCTGAGGGTTGTAGAGGGCACATATGTTAAAAGCAAATCCGATAAATAGCTAAGCCCAAGACCATTAAGAGCTTTAAAAACCAATAAAAGTATCTAAAAATTGATTCTGTTGCTCACAGGGAGCCATTGCAGAGACTTTAAAATCGGGGCGATGTGTGCTCTCTTTCTGGTCCTTGTTAAAACACGAGCAGCTGAGTTTTGCAGTAGCTGTCGCTTTGTATTATTTTTAGGCGGACCAGAAAGTAGTGCATTGCCGTAATCGATCCTACATGTTATAAAAGTGTGCATTAGTGTCTCTGTACTGGCCTGAGAGAGAAACGGTCAAACTTCATGGCGATATTCATGAAATAATAAAATGCTGTTTTTGTTTTGTTTGTCTCAAAGCTCTGATTAAAAAATATCACTTTGTTCTCAACTTGTTGGCAAGGTTTTACATTTCATTTATGAAGTTTTGAACCAAATGTCTCTCTCTCAGCTCTAGAACCAACAATTAAGAGCTCAGTTTTTGGTTTACCTTGGTTGATTGAGCCAAAATATCAAAAATACAGTTTAAAAAGTGTCATCAGCATAACTATGGAAATGTATGCCGTCTTCCCCGATGACATGTCCAAGTGGAAGCATGTAAAGATTAAAAAGTGAATGACCTAAAATAGAGCTTTGGGGAACACCAGTCATTGTTAATAAAAGTGTATTGAGAAACCCCTAGAGTTTATTTTTGAGTATAGGTAGTCACAAGCTCCATCGGTCAATCCCTAGCTCATAACTAGTCATGCGCATTCATAAGCCATGTATTATTATTAATAAGAGTTGCAGTCATGTCATGAAAGTTATGAAAATGAAATGCACTAAAATGTACCCTAAAGCACTAAAGATGTGGTCTCCACAAAAATGGATCATTCAAAGTATCAATCCGGCACAGCTGGATTGAAGTATAACCCTCAGATATTGTTATTGATTTATTCGACTCTCCTCTGCAGATCCAGCTCTCCTCACTGACTCAAAGGAAGATGATGATGTTCACCACCAATTCATTCTCACACCATCAGCCTTCAACTGCATTCTATATGGATTACCTAACCTAATAGTCTCGTAATATACTGGCTTTGCAATAGTACTGTATGCAAAAAAGCTATTGTAGTGAGGGGGTTAGATATTTCATTAAACATGATCCTTTATTCTTTGTTTCTGAAATAAAATACTGACTTTACAATTGTTTTGTTTTTTTAATACTGTTGATATCACACAGCACACGCAAGTTATGCAACATGCCTGACTCTATAAAATAAGGCGAAAGCTCTCGGAGAGGGTATCTTACGGAGATTCACCCGGAACATGTCTTGTATTATTAAAATAGCAACGTTACCACTGTAATCATCCTGACAAGTTGTACCTTTGGGATCTAAGCCTGGCAGAAAACACTGAATCTAATGTTTAGAGTGTAGCGCCCACCTTGGTCACCATGAATATTTCATTGATGTGGGTACTATTAGACATTACAAAATGAATAAGAAATCTTAAATGAGAAATTAATACATGTTAAAGTGGACCTATCATGCTATATTTGAATAATATATTGTAGGGCCATACCTATACTGTATAAAACATGTCTGTGAAGTTTTTTTTTCAAAATACCAAACAGATCATGCATTTTAGCCATGCCTCATTTCGCTCTATTTGCTCTTTTCCAGCCCTGTTTTTGCAAGGGCTGATTCTGTGACGTAGCTTTAATGCAAATGAGCTGCAGCTGACCACGCCCCCCTGCAGGAGAGGGGAGCGTGCTCTGATCAGCCGTCCACCCTGTTTCATTCTTATATGATTATATAGAGTCGTTATTCATTTGTTTTAAAGCTCAATAAATAACAAAGAAGACCTTTGACTGGCACTTTTCTAATTTTTGTAATTTTATGTTGACCGGCGAAAAAAAATCTAACTGAAACTCTGCCGCACGGTCCCCTCGTCCCTTGGAAGAGGCGGAGAGATGGGTGTTTGTCATCTGCTGGTGGCAAACCGGAGAGAATTACAGCAAGGGAGGGATTGCATTGAATTACAGCAGCAGGAGCAAACGCTTGCCTCGGGGAGGGAGAAAAAGAGCCAGAGGGTCCACAGCGGAGAATAAACAGAAGGGCAACCATGGCAACCATGGCAACCATGCGCGGGAAGTCTTCTTCGCTGCTTTTGTGGCAGACTACAGCGCCACTTACAGGCCTGGCATATGTACTACAGCGTCTCCAGCGCTTTCGAGCGGCAATGGCCGTGGCCGTGGCCCAACCCCCCATTCCCCTGATAGGTGGAGCGTTGGCCATATAGACGGAGCACCGCTTTTCTGACGTCAGAACAATTTCAAATCTGTATCAGTCTGTATCAGCTCCGTTGCAGCCCCGTTTTTAGAGATTTGGGTATGGAGGAAAAGAGAGAGGGTTGTGTTTTCTGAGACTTGGTGAGTTCCCTGACACACCGGGGACACATATTCATGTATAAATGTAGTACAAAAGTGCATTTTGCATGATAGGTCCCCTTTAAGTTAAGACTCCCAGCAGCCCTACAGTAACACAGGAGGAATGGAAGATTAAATGGATTGGCAGGTATGCTTTCAGTGAATGAGCTTCAGCTATGACTGATGCCTCCACAATAGAAGGTGCACTCATTGTGTCACCCTGCCTCAACATGCTCTTTTTCATTTGCTTTATTAAGATATTGCAGTACACACTCGATTCTTACATGTATTTGTAAAAAAACTTATCTGAGGTTATAGATGAAATCATGTATATTGTTAGTAAGGTAAACCTAAAATTGGAGAGTGGAAATCATCAACACCATTTCCATGCTTTGTTCCTCAATATATTTGGATGTGTAAATGTACTTAAATTCAGATCAGTTTTCACCTGAACATGTGGAAGAATATAGAGCTTTTATTGTGCTTTGGTAAGAAAAGTATCTTCCGATTGTCACACACAAACCCAGAAGCCACAGGGTGTTTCTCAATGTCGAGGACGCTTCCTTGACATGTCTTGACATGTCCTTCCGAGTCAGGTCCTTCAGAGGCTAGTAAGGCGGCAAATCTCTGTCATAAATCGCGAGGGCATATGAGATCCACGTGAGCACAAGTCAAGCAGCCGCGGACGTATTTTATTTTCGCGAGCACTAAAACGGCACTCGCGCGAGAGCAATATTGAAGCCTGCAGGGGAAAAACATGCAGCCTTGAGCATGTGCAGCATCTAAATGAGCTCTCCTTGGTCTCCTGCGCTCTCGCGAGCAATTCCTGATCCTATCTAATTGGTTATACCCCTCCTCCTTTTTTAGAATTGTTTGAATACTTTTGAAAAATATGTATAAAAATGTATTATCTAAAAAACTCAATCCATTTAGGTACGTTTTGTCAGTTTGATTTTTCGTTTAAACCAAAAGCCAAAAAAAATCAAACTAACAAAACGTACACGGACCCATTTATAAGTAAGGACGGCTCTTGTGGAATAACCACAGAATACAAAAGCATGCCTTTAATTAAAACAATCATTAGTAGTAAGTAACTTACTCGAGACGTTTCCACAGCCATATTTCATCACGTCGGAGAGGGACAAAAAGTACTTCTTGGTTTAAATCTAGACAAGGGCCAATCATAAAAGAGGAGGGGTGTAACCAATTAGATTTGGCGTTACTGGGACACGGTACGCCCACTTCCTAAAATTTCTCCGCGAGTGAGAGCAGGCCAGAGTTTCACGAGCAGAAGAGCAGGAATTGCTCGCGAGAGCGCAGGAGACCAAGGAGAGCTCATATAGATGCTGCACATGCTCAAGGCTGCATGTTTCTCCCCTGCAGGCTTCAATATTGCTCTCGCGCGAGTGCCGTTTTAGTGCTCGCGAAAATAATATACGTCCGCGGCTGCTTGACTTGTGCTCGCGTGGATCTCATATGCCCTCGCGATTTATGACAGAGATTTGCCGCCATAGGCTAGGCAAGAATCCTTCCTAGCATCGGAGAACGAAGAATGGAACAGGCTAGCAAGTGTGCAGGTGTGCGTCATATATGCAAGGCCCCGCGATTTGTTTGAAGACTCATAAGTGATTTGCGAAGATTTACTTGAGTAACTGTATTTGGTCAAATGATCATCTCTCCAGGACAGAACCACTAAACTAACATAAAACATTCTCCTTCGATTTGCAGCCTTAAAAAAGTCCTGGAGGATAAGCAGCCATAAGAAAATCATAAAATCACTATCACCAATCAATAATAAAATGTGTATTTCATTTCATTTTTCATTTCCATCTTTATTTCGAACAGATTAAAAAAACAAATAAAAAAAAACAAATGTGAAAAACAGAATACCGTATTGTTAGAATACAGTATTTATCAATATTCATAATAATATTTATATATTCAACAAAAATATTAATAATAATAAATCATATGTGTCCGAAAGGGAGCAGGAGGAAGCAAATGCTTGTAATTCCCACCCCTTACTTACTGCTGACCAATGATTATCATTTCTGCAAGTTATTCCTACTTACTTACATGTATACATACATTTACTATAATTTCTCATCTTCAATCACCTTTCTTCATTCTCATAGTTTTCCAAAAAAGTGTTTCTGTATATCCTTTCCATTCATATATCATACTTGATGTCTGCAAACCTTTTTTACACATATTGGTGCACATTGTAGCATAAACCACAAATATCAACAAAAGAGGCAAAGTCAAAACAAGGTTCATTTGAATTATTTATTTAGGTGCAAAACGCTCTAAGGTCTCATTCAAACCTAATAGTCCGCTTCTCTGGTGCGCACCAGAGGACAGTTTGTTACATTGTTTCATTTTTCAGAAGGTTCGGCTGCGTTCACACGGGCAAAACTCAAACGGATTATAAACTTTAAACACAAGTCATGTGCACATTTACTACGCCACTGAACATACTTACATTTAAATGTGTGCTGCCTGGATTCAGCCATTTTCCGGGGCTATGAGTAGACAAGAGGAGAAGAGATGAGTTTTGAAAAGGGACTGGAATACTGTGAGGGTCTCAGAATAGCGGAGATCTTTGGGACAATATGTTCAAAACGTTTTTTTTCAAAATGTAAAAAAAAATTATAAATTGTGAAAAATTAAATATAAAATATTTCTAATGTGAACCAAAATATAATACTAAATATTATACAAGTGATTTTTCTTAACCAAAATGACAAAAATGGCATAAAAACACATTATTCTAATACGGGTCCTTTTAGACCCACTTATGGAAGAGTGTAGGGTCCGTCACTCGTGCATCTAAGGGTTAAGTTATGTGTAGATCATGTAATTAGGTACTTATTGAGACTATTTCCAAGAGCATTAAGAATGTGCATTAGTTAACCATACCTTTTGTAGAATGCAGAAGAAATTACCAAAATAACTCAATATACAGTATAATGGGCAGTGGTCCTAGCATGGATGCCTGGGGGATGCCATATTGAATGGTTTACTTTGAGATTTGTCACATTTACATACAAAATGGTTTCCTCTTAATCTTTTGCACCCTGTCTCTAACACCGTGATATTGAAGCTTCCAGGGAAGAATTTAAAAGTCATAAGTGTTAATTGCTTTTGCAGATGCATTCATCAATAGCATCATTGATTTTCTTTCTTTGAGGAAATCGAGAATGGCCATGCAAGTGAGGCTCCTTTTCTTAAGCCCTACTGTGAATGGAGAAGAATTATTGATTTATCTAGGTAAATACTACAAAAACTTTGAATACTTTAAGTAGGCAATATAGGTATAGGGTGGTTTTGCATATAGTTTGTATCACCAGGAGCTTTTATATACTCTCTAAACATAGCTCCCTTTGGTTGGCTTATTTTGCTAGAAAGATTGTCAGATACAAACAGATACTGTTATTCTGTTTAATTTCTTTAATTTTGACTTATAGTAAGCCATCATTTCTGATCAGTAGCACCACGTTTAATAATTGTCCCAGTTTGGTGTGATGAATGGAGTCAATAATGTCATTAATTAAAACTGATATGCAGTCCAGTGGCGGCCGGCCCATAGGGGCACTAGGGGCACCGCCCCACCTCTTCCAACATTCTAGATTGTCCTTAAAAAATACTTACATTTTTATTAATTTTATACTTTTTTTTTTATTAACAAGGTACAGTTGGTGTCAGTAAAATGTATAATCTACGATCAAATATAGATTAAATTGTTTTACGATGTCTAAAGTTACTCATCATAAGACACATCTTTCCTGCTTGGGGCGCAGAAATCTTTGCCCATTGACTCTTGTTATAAGTGGTGCATGCGCAGTTTCTTCCTGAGCAGCTCGGGGCACACCAAACTGCGCCCCGAGCATCTAATGCAGCTGTTAGCACCGCCAACAACTAGGGGGCAGCAGGAGCGCCAGAGTGAGTGATTGACGTTGACGTTGAGTGAGAGAGAGTTGGACGGAGACGGAGGCCCAATTCCAAACCACCCCTACACCCTACCCCTACACACTACCCCTCCGTTTGTGTGTTCGCACGGAGGGTCCGCCACATTAAGTGCTGTTCCAAACCAACGACTGTGGAGGGGGAGTGGGTTATCAAGCCCTCCAACAGCGAGTCTGCATCACCATTTTTCTTCCTCCCAACCCCCATCCCCTCAGGAAGCCTTTTGCCTCCTGTCAGGTCATCATTGAAAATAAGAATTTGTTCTTAATTGATTTTCCTGGCTAAATAAAGGTTCTACTACTACTACTACCTGACTTCACCTGCTGCCCTACCTGACCGGACTCAACGCTGTTTGTGTCCGTCATGAAACACGCTGTTTACAAACAGTTCCGTGGAAACATTCACTGATAAACTGCACAAAAAGAGCCATTTAATATCTTCATACAGATGTTAACAACTTCATGGTTACCTCGTATTTGTTTAAACTTAGGATAATTTACTCATGTCTAGTCTGGAAAACGGTAAAAGTTGTGTATATTTTCACGGACTTTTGCAAAAACTAAGCAGCTTTTTTCAGATTTTGAAACAAAAATATGTTTACAAAAAATGGTTATATTTTTGTCATTTTTAATTTAAGAGATGCTGATTTGAAACCGTTGTTACGAAAAAATATGGCATTTCCTGTTTCAGCATGAGAGAGGGGAGTTCGTCCCAAAGCTTGCCGCCGTTTTTACACCCTCCACCTGAAAGGAGGGAGCCTCGTTAAGCTGCGAGTGTGATTACAGACAGAGTTCACTCCATCACGGAGGGGGAGTGGGTAGGGTGTGGTTTGGAATTGGGCCAGAGTGTAAACAAAAACAAGATAGCGATCAATATGGAGAAGGAAATTTCAGTTAAATCACTCAAAGAAACCCCTTTTGAGAGGAGGACACTTGGTCCTGATCAGCTGAACATCGCGATTAGGCAGGAGTCAAAGGACAGAGGTAGGCATTATGCGCTCTTTCTCAAGGAGCTGGTTTAGCAAAAAGGCTTGGGTAACTACCTGTAGTGACACCAGTGCTATATTTTTGCTTCCCCTGCCTCCTTTTCCAGACTTCTGGATCAGACCCAGCATGAATTCAGACAGGTGTTAATGACTTAAAGCACATATCAGAAAAAACTAAGGCATGACCAAACTAGAGTCCACATGGATGATGCTATGCGACTAGCCATGTTTAGGAAAGTAAACACAGCCGTCCAATGAGGGCGATAGGGATCAGTACAACACAGTCTCACTCCCTGAACGCCCAGGAGCGACGCTTGGTCAGGGTCCTATGGCGTGCATTGTGACGCGCCGAGTCTCCTTCAGCTTCATAAACGGACGCAAAGAGCTTTCAACTGATTGCAATGTATTCCCATCGGCGGCGGTATTTGACGCTCAGGGAAGCATCGCATCGGTCCATGTCGGCGGCACTTAAAGGCAATGTGAGCGTCCATTCCCATTGGATAACGGAGGATTTTACACCCGGAAGTAAGTATTCTCTTTACTGTCGATTGATTTTACAGTGATATCTGCACTACTCATCAACTCAAAAACACCAGATTATCCTTGTTAATTACACAATATTGACTGGTTTAAATTGTGTACAATGCTTTTGTATTTTTCCCCTTCGATTCGGAGAAACAAATATTTTTTCGGAGTTTAGGATGGCAGAAGACACTACACTACCCAGAATCCTCAGCTTTCGTTTGGGACTACAACATGTGCTTTGCTTCACAAACCCCGTGATTAGTCCTCAAGCTCTGTGATTGGATGTTGGAGTGGCAGTGCGCGAAGTTTACACGGAGCGTCAAACAGCACTTTGAAATGGAATGAATCCCATCGACGGCCCACTAACCAAAACAGGAATCGAACGTGTCCCCCCCCCCCCCCCCCTTAGGTCACAGGCTCCTCCAACAGTGCAACACAATAAAACAGATACACAGAAAAAATAGTGCAAGTAAATACAAAAATAAAAATAGTAAAAAGTGAAATAGTGCAATAAGAGTCTATATACAAGTGATTGGAATATGATATATTTGACAAATAATTTCTAAGTAGCAGCCAGATGAATGTTATGGATGTTGTTTCAAAGTTCAGGTGTTTAATAGTCTTATGGCCTGTGGGATGAAGCTGTCCCTGAGTCTGGTGGTTTTATACACAACTACGGTGTAGTTATGCAATGATGACAAACTTGGGTCATAGGTTCCTCAACAAGACATCTATCAATATGTGTGTACCTCCACCATTAAACTGTCATATTCTGCACATTTCTTATTCTATCTACATACATCTTATAAGAGTATAATAAATATGTATAATATCGGTTAAAATAAGTGCTTCAACATAGTTAACATTGCAGGAATGTTGATTGTCAAGTCCCAAAACAAACCATGCAATATATTAAACGTTAAGTACTTTGTCAGGCTTAATATTTATCAGATACCCCCAAAGCTTTTTGCTTACATGTATTTAAAAGAAGACCTTAACCTAAAGTATTATTTAATGTTTAAATAAAGCCTAATTAGTTTGTCTGTTTTGCACATCCTCCTATTAATATCTTTGTACATCCGGCACTAAACTGTTTTATTCTAGATATCATTTACAGTATCTTCTTGATATTTTCTATTCTATATTTCTATCATTGACCTTCTACTTTCCTCCTATTTTGTATGTACTCTTAATATTTAAATGTTTTCATAAAATATAACACATTCAAAAGTGCTTTACAAAAATGAAAGACATTAAGAAAAAGGCATTTTAAACAGTCATTAAAAAGCAACACAATCTACCTGCATTGCAATGACTCTAAACGTGTAATAACGTGCTTTAACCAGTAGGTGGTTTGGGTTAAAAAGCTGTCAAGTTTACAGTGTTAACAAAATAAAATATACTGCTGTTTCCGGTTTAGTTTACGACGGATATATTTTTTATTGTTTTGATATTTGTAACACAAAAGCGATGGAAAAAACCCACAGCAACACAGAAAAGATGGTCTTAACATGACCCAGCGGTCTAGTAGTTAATAAAAAACAATAATATCAAAACAAAATATTACTACTAACTTTATTGTGAAATTAAAACAGAACGGTAAAAGAATAGTTTCCGGTCTATTCTGAGGCCCGATCTCTGTAGATAAATAAAGAACTACGACAGATGTGTAATATTTAACGCAGCCGAACCATTTATTACAATGCATTCATGTGATGACTTTCAAAGAGTAAAGCAAGCACTGCTGAATAAAGTATGATTGTATCTTTTACGAAACGTTTTTTTTCATATGGAATGCAGTTGGAGGTCAACCAATCACAGAGCTTGAGGACTAATCACGGGGTTTGTGAAGCAAAGCACATGTTGTAGTCCCAAACGAAAGCTGAGGATTCTGGGTAGTGTAGTGTCTTCTGCCATCCTAAACTCCGAAAAAATATTTGTTTCTCCGAATCGAAGGGGAAAAATACAAAAGCATTGTACACAATTTAAACCAATCAATGTTGTGTAATTAACAAGGATAATCTGGTGTTTTTGAGTTGATGAGTAGTGCAGATATCACTGTAAAATTAATCGACAGTAAAGAGAATAGTTACTTCCGGGTGTAAAATCCTCCGTTATCCAATGGGAATGGACGCTCACATTGCCTTTAAGTGCCGCCGACATGGACCGATGCGGTGCTTCCCTGAGCGTCAAATACCGCCGCCGATGGGAATACATTGCAATCAGTTGAAAGCTCTTTGCGTCCGTTTATGAAGCTGAAGGAGACTCGGCGCGTCACAATGCACGCCATAGGACCCTGACCAAGCGTCGCTCCTGGACGTTCAGGGAGTGAGACTGTGTTGATCAGTAAGCATAATAAGGAGGTTGACAAAAACAGGCACTAAAATAATAGACTGTATCAAGTGCTATGTGCCTTTGAGCTAGCCCTGCATTGTAATATGACATGATTTGAGGTTGTGTATAAATACGTTTGTTGGTAGAGCCCCCCCTGAGAAAAATGCACCAGCCGCCACTGATGCAGTCTCTCAATCTTTTATATCTGAGGTTTTGGGTTACAGGTTTTTACATTCATTAAATTACTAGGACAAACAATCTAAGAACTCACCTCACATAGTGCAGTGCGGACTGAACTTAAGGATAACATTCTCTGACCACTGCTGGATGGACATCTCGGAAGGAGGTAGTTTGAATATGTTTAAACTTGAAATGTTAAAGGTTGTTAAATGTTATTGCACGTTTCTGACAAGGTGCAGAGTTGGCTGTATTCATTCCCATTCCCATCCCAACTTTTCTGTCTTGAGGTTGCTTGCCTGTTTCTCTCTTCCGTCAAATTTCTCATATTTTCAGTTTGTGTGATATAAACGCAAAAACACGATTTAAGCCCGTCAGATTTTAATGAATGGAGGATGAATGTTGGCCTAAGGTTTGGCTGTGACCTAAATAAAAAGAAGTTTGCGCAAAGCCAAAGAGAACAGCGTTAAGGATGCTTCTAGTATGCCAAACAAAAAATCCCAAAACTTTGCCAAGGAAAGGTGGCTGTCAAATAAAGTATTGCCATAAATCAGAGCTTTGTCTCGGCATCCATGGTTAACAAGAGAGCGCTCAGGCCTTGAATAAAGAAGCAGAGGTTTCATGAATACTTCACAGGGCTATCAATAAACCTTGCCTGTCAGAATGGCTGTGTGTCACAGTCATGAAAACTCAACACTGGTTGCTGCAGTTCTCCTAAATGCAACCTCAAGTGCCCACAAACCTCACGTGGGAGGCATGGTTAAGGAAGTTGGAGATGGTGGAACCTATGGAAAGAAAACACATATTTTCAAAGGTGATATCACACTAGAACCAATTTACTTGCATTGTGGCCAGAAACATGGAAATTGTGTGGGCAGGGATGCTAGCCAACCCAGTCTCACGGCATTTCGTGTTATAGCCACGAAATTAATTTAATCTATTGATTCGTGTTCACCAACACGATCTTCGATTTTTTTTTGTGTCACACAGAACGATTTTAAAAGCAATGTATTTCTATTGGTAGTATGTTTCGTGCCTGCACCACGTCTTTTTGTCCGGTCGGGTCTTGGAATACCAGAAGCTGTGTGGTTCATAAAAACATTTTCTTACTCAATATCTTACCCTAAGCCTAACCCTGTCCCTTTTATTTTAAATTGTATAACGTTGGAGTTTTTATGCCATGCGCGAGGAAAATAAATGGGGCTCAGAGCCTCAGAATACTGAAATCTGTGTGTTTTGTCATCTTTTTTTCCTTCTAATTTGTTATTATTTGGTGCAGGCACGAAACATACTACCAATAGAAATACATTGCTTCTAAAATCGTTCTGTGTCAGAATACTGAAATCTGTATTTTTTTATCTGTTTTTCCTTCTAATTTGTTATTATTTACATTGCTTTTAAAATCGTTCTGTGTGACACGAATCAATAGATTAATTTCGTGACTATAACACGAAATGCCATGAGACTGTGTTGTGATAGAATTGGCTGTTTGCGGTAGCAAGAGAACTTGCCAAAACGATGCATCTTATCACGTAGCTTACTCAACTATATTTACTCTTTATCCCTGCCAGACATGCCCCCCTCACATAATGCAGCTCGTGGAAAAACAAAGAAGAGATGCATATTATTTAGATTAGATTGGAAGGACAGACAGCTTTTTTCTTTCTCAGTTTGAGAAGCAAATGTAATGGACCATAAATTTGGTACAATGGTCCAAGACGATCTTGCCTAATTACAGACCTACATTATTTAGCAGGTCAAAATGTTATTTTATCATTCATGAGCAAATACAAAAAAAAACAGATTGTCATCGTACTATCCTCAGCTGTGTTTTCTGATTATGCTATTTAGCTAACGTAAGCAGGCTAACAAGCTAAACTCAGCAGCTGAAAATGACAACTTGGTAACTTGGTCCTGTTTCTGCTGATATCACTATGATAAACTGAAGGAGTGCAAGTCTGACAGCAGATGTGAAGGGGTTGGAGCTGTATGATATTCAGGGTACCTGGTTTCCGGTTCTTTGCCATAATGACACTCAGATACATACTTAGAAAGACTATGAACGTACTGCTGACTGATATGTTATATTTTCAATAATTACAACCGACAAACTTTTTGACCAGAACAATATTCTGGCAGTGGCTCAGTCAGTAGGGGCTTGTGAGCCGTAGGGTCGCCGGTTCAAGTCCCCAACCAGACCTAAATATGGAGTGTGGACTGCTACTTGGAGAGGTCCCAGTTCACCTCCTGGGCCCTGCCGTGGTGCCCTTGAGCAAGGCACCGGACACCCCCACTCCAATTGCTCCCCGGGCGCTGTACAATAGCTGCCCACTGCTCCTAGTACTAGACTCCTGGTACTAGGATGGGTTAAATGCAGAGGCCAAATTTCACTGTGTGTGCTGTGTGCTCTGCATGTGTGACCATTAAAGAGGGTTTCATCCCTCCGATTCTATTCTATTCCTTGGTTTTGGTTATTACAGTATTTTCATCTCCTTTTTGCCCAGATGAGATGGAGGAGATTAAAAAGAGCCAGCAATCAGGCATAATTGTATTAACAGCAAATCCCCCTAGTTTCAAACATGCCAAGATTTGGGCTCTCCACATTTGGTCTCGGTAGAGATAATCATATTATCCATGCTGAAAAATGCAATTAGGTGGTATAATCTTAACAGCAAGGATAGTAGCTCTGAGCGCATGCTTATTGATTGTTTAATTTGAATGTGTTGAGAGATGCTGCGTACAGTGATGCTGTGTTCTGTGTCACATGTAGAGCCATTTCAGGACCCCAGTTGTATTACAAATGAGGATTAAAGGAGTAAAGAGAAAGTAGTTACATTACAGTACAAGTGATAATTATTATATATTACGCTTCAGGTCAAAGACAATGTAATTTCCCTCAGTGCACAAGGTTTTAATGTTTTTGTAGATTACTTGGATCATCTGCAAATCATGATTGTCAGTTTTATTTAAACTTCAGTTGTACACACAGACATTTAAAGCCAGTGAAACAAAGTCATATTAGCTGAATTACTGCTGCACAATAACAGTGACGTTTTAAGATAATAGAACTATAAATGAGTCTGTTAACTATAGTACTTTATTGAGATAAGCCTTGAATCAGTAGAATTGTTGAGGTGAAATTCCGAATTGCAAGATAAGCAGAGGAATTAAATACATAATACATTGTACATGTACACATATTTGTAGAACACTGAACCAACCAGATTTACATTACTCATGCTATGTCATGGAACCCCTATATTTGCAGAATAATTATTTTATTTATGTATTCGTTCCATGTTTTACAGGTATAGTAAAGGTGCAATATATGTCCTATATATATGTTGCACTGTTGGAGGAGCCTGTGACCTAATTTTTTCATTGACATATCTACACTGTAGCCAATGCACAAAAGACAATGATGCCTTGAAGTGAATTGAATATATGAACACGGCATGTTTTAAAGGTCACCTATTATGCAAAATCCACTTTTTCTCGAATCTCATACATAAACATGTGTCCCCTCTGTGTAAAGAGATTCTGAAAGTTTCAGGAAAAAATATTCGCTCACTTTTGTCCTCATCCATTTATTTAAAAAACCTGTCTGAAAATGAGCTGATCCGATTTTGGCTACTTTATGATGTCATAACGATTTTTTGGCTTGTGTAACCATTAGCCAATAACCAACCAAGGTAGCCAATAACCTAACAGAGTAACAGACAGAGAATCAGCACTTTTGAAACAGGGCTGAAACAGAGGGGTTTATGGCATGCTACAATGATCTGTTTGATATTTGGAGCCAAACACTTCAGAGACATGTTTTGTATATATCTGAGACCTATAATATATTGATGTAAAACAGTATAATAGGGGACCTTTAACAATTATCTGATAAAAACATCTAACAGACATAAACATGTACTGTGTTTCATCCACACATACATAGTGATTTTTCTATCACTATAGAGCAGGGGTCAGTAACAGGCGGACCGCGGTCCGGATCCGGACCCAGACGCCGACCTATACGGACCCGGACCTATGATCAATACATTAATAGGGGATTTCAATTTTGACGGGGCGATTCTATTTTAACCGCTGCCGACAGGAGACGAAAGAGACAAGTGAGCGATACAGGGAGAGAAACACAGAAGAAGAGACGAGAGAGTGGCAGAGAGAAGCGGAGAGGAAAGTGATTGAAGAGAGTAATTAGCGATACAGGGAGAGAAGCGGAGAGGAGCGTGAACAGGCGTGTTAGCGGCAGACAGGGAGAGACAAATAATTACACATGGCGCTCTCCAAGAAGAGGAAAGTGGACAGTGAGAACAGAGCTTTTAACCCCGAGTGGACGGACTCATTCGTGTTCATCCTGCCCACTGGGAGCACAAACCAGTGTGTCTAATTTGTTCAGAGACCGTGGCGCTCATTAAAAGGGCCAATGTGAAACGCCACTATGAGACAAAACACAAAGTGTTTGACCAAACATTCCCTCTCTAGTCAGAACTGAGGTCACAAAAAATAAATATCGTTCCAGGGCAGGCTAACCGAGGCTAACCAATGAGCACCTGCATGTGTGTATGAGAATGGCCCTGACACCATTTCAGCCCAGATTTAAACTCCTGGCAGGACAAGCTCAAGCTCAATTCTCGCACTGAACAAAACAAAGTGAGTGAGGGACTGCAATATAAGAGGGAAAGAAAGAGAAACTTTAAAACTGTTCAATTGCTATGATGTGTAAAGACTGATATTGTTCTATAATCGTCTGAAACTGTTAAGTCATGATGCGAAACGGTTAACAAAGAAAAAGGGAAACTCAAGCTGCTGCTACACTTTATTTTATTTCTCTAAAATTAAGCACTTTTAAGATGCACACATTTTCAAAAGCTTTTTTTTATTTATTTTCTCTATTTTATTTTTAAATGCAGCCCGAGAGGAACATTACAGATATCCACAGTATTTACTGTGTATCTGTATAGTTCAATGTTAATTGACAATAAATATTGTTGTTTTTGAATTGTACTTTCTTTATTTGATTGGCAGTCAGTTGATGATTACATGCAGACGTTGATAAAGCTACAGCTACTTCAATATATATCACACAATTCCAGTGTTGGGCAAGTTACTTCCAAAATGTAATATATTACATATTACTTATTACTCTCTTTTTAAAGTAATAAGTTACATTACAATATTACTGTCTCTGAAATGTAATGAGTTACACTACTTTTTAGTTACTTTTGAGTTACTTTCACCAAAATAACCGCAAAAGAATGGCTAGGTATTTTAAATGCTAAAAATGTAGTTTAGTGCAGCTCATTATACATCCAGTGAAGGGCAATGTGGTATAGCATAACAACTGTGTAGGCCATTAAGGCTACTAACAACTTTTATTACACGGCTTAGTTAAATACTCGATTCTGATTGTAAATTCTTAACATGTGACACGTTGTTAATACAGTACAGACCACTGTCAAGGACTATAATGAAGGTTGCTAAGGATGATCAAGAAAGAGAAAGGAAAAGAGGTTAAAAGACGGAGCGCTGGACGTCAGATAAATCACCAGTAGAAGGCAGAGAGGAAGTAAACAATAACAGGAACACGGAATGGGGTCTGTATTTTGTTTAGTATATGGCCATGTACTGTACAGGCCCGGTTCCAGAACAAAATGACTTGGGGTGCCTCTGAGATTACAGGGATGCAGCACTAGTAGGTTTACATGAGCAATAGTGGCCGGCAACAGCAATGAAAAATAGCATTGATGTTATGGTCCCCAATGAACAGATTATGGCATTTGTTATGTTTTGAAACCAAGCAAGTGAGAACATTTCAAGTGTGTTAAAAGTGCAATCCTGAAATATTTCATATAGTCCAAAGTGGACTATGGCAAGGAAAAGCACAAAAGCTTCAAAACTGTACTGATAAAACAAAAGAGAACATATTGTAAATCAAGGCAAATATTATTTGAACCAGCTCATGGTTTGAAATGGCAAACATTGAAAAGCAAAAGTATTATTAAAACCATGTACTACATCATCACCTTGGTCATCATATACTCTGGGAAGAGAATATTTACTGTGCTTGAAAAGTGGTATCACATCATCATGTGAGGTTGACTTTGTGACCTGGAGAACATTTCAGCTGCAACATTAGCTTGTTGATAAGCTTGGGATATGAGATCTTTTTGTAGCCATTCGTGGTGAAGGCATCTGTGCTATTGTATGCATTATTTTTTGACCCAACATTTCTACAGGCATGGCAGAATATGGCACTATTTTCACATGAATATTCTAGCCATTGTCTATTTTTATACCACGAGCTGCAAAATGACCGCCTTACCCCACTGTGCAGGCGGGTACTTGTTTAGATATACCTGGGCAGGCTCTGTTTTGCCGTGGTATCCTGGCACCTGCGGGCCGCGGAGGGGCGGCGTAGTTTTGGGTGACGAAGACTGCTGCTCCGGGGCGAGGGCGGCGAGTCAGGCGGGCGTAAGCTAGTGTCCACAACAGATGGTAACGTGATGTCCCCATCTGACCTGTTGCTATTGTCTGCAGTAGATGCAGTGTTGCTGGCGTTTAGTGATGGTTGCTTTAACCATTTTCGTATAAATGATTATCCATCTGTGTCACTGCTGTGGAAGCACTTTGGAAATGATGCACGCGCAGCGGAGCAGGTCACGCGCACCTGACACAATTTGTTTTTTTTATTTTTCGCTCGGTTCTCTTTTTTGAATAGAGGGTGCATAACATTCAACTGGGGTGCAATGCATGCCTATGCACCCCGAAGATCCCGACGCGAAGCCTGAAGGGTAAACACCAGGTTTACTAATCTACCCGCACAATTTTACTCTGGTGTCGGAATGTCTCGCTATTAGTACATTCTTAAAAAACAAAACACCATTTAATTTCGGGTTAAAATGTGTTGTAACTGCGTTACTGAGCATTGTAACGGGTAATATATTACCCAAATTTCATTAGTAATGCGTTACATTACTTCGTTACAGCAAAAAGTAATATATTACTGTAACTCCGTTACTTTTGTAACGCGTTACACCCAACACTGCACAATTCATAAAGGAAGTTAGACATTTTGAAGTTCCGGACCTTTGCATGGGGAGATTTTCTCTAACTGGACCTCGTTGAATTTTAGTTGAATACCCCTGCTATAGAGCGATGAAGTGATGACTTGTTCTTGCAAGGACTACCTCTGTGTCAAACACAAGTGTATGATATGTTCACGTTTAGTTCAGCAGGATGATCTCCACCCATTAACACCACTTTTATAATAGCTGAAGCATCAATGCAACTGCCAGGAGTAAATAGCTAAAGTAATCCTACATGAGGTCACATGACTTCACGTCACCACCAATCAATTATAAAAATAAATATTAGTTGTGGTGTAAATTCCGTCTTGAGAGGATGAGCGCAAATGCTCTGTGCATCCCGCTTTTTTAACGCTGATTTGGGTGACTTGTGTAATTCGTGGAGAACCGAAGAGTTTTCGTTTTGGGGGTGGGGGGTCCGTCAGTCCGACTCACGGGGTGTTTCTCAATGTCAAGGAAGGATGCTCCAGAGCCACTATTTTAAGGATGCTACCTCATCGAGTCCCGCCGAAGGACTGTTCAAATGACCAGGCTCCTTGGAATTCTTCTGAACCCGGCGTCCTTTGTAGCGAGAAATTTCGAGGCTGCACATGTGTATCCTCCGCGGTCTTAAAAGCCCCACAATGCTTTGCGCACGGACCAATTTCCCAAATCTTTGGCGGAAATCGCGCTCCATTTAAGGCGGGGCCTCGCATATGACGCACACCTGCACACCTGTTAGCCAGTGGTGGCGCCAGAGATTTTCTTTTGGGGGTGCTGTGGGGTAGCTTGACGTTTCACAGAGGGTGCTCAAACATTTAGGGTTTTCCCTTAATCTACCGGGCGCTACAGTTGAATTTTCTACTGCTACACTCCCCACACACAGTATACTTATTACAATGAAGGCTCGATAATCAGCTCACGGCATGTAGGTGTAAGCAGGGGTAAAGTGCTATTTTTATAAGTGGGGGGTGGACCTAATATCCTTTAGGGGGGGTCCGGGGGCATGCTCCCCGGGTAGATTTTTTTTTTTAATATTGAAGTTAAAAGCATCAATCTGGTGCACTTTGAGAGCAAAATTAAGAGATCTATGGATACATCTCTCAACACCCATATGAAACAGAACTGTAAACAGATTTACTTTTTCTTTATGGATATTTTACAAATCACTCCCCTTTTAAAGTGTATTCTTGTTTTAGTGTCATAGTATTTCATAACTGTTTTTCATTTATTCTCTTATTGTTTTATAACTATAATGATCATATGAAGGTGTGCCTCGGAAATAATTGTTTACATACATCGTGACCAAACCGTTTGAGACCCACTGAGATAACTTAGACTAAAGTTAACTATCTAAACACTCAGAGAGTCCTTGACTTTAGCTCACCTGAGTCCCTCAGTATGACAGGAGAGGACATTCCCTTCACCTTGTTGTAGAAACAGCTCCTTATATCCGTTAGTGCAGCTAGCTAAACAGATGCTAACAACACGGTCCCTGGCACAGTGTGCTCTCTCTCTCTCGCTCGCTTAATCACACTAAATGCGCGCCTGCCACACACACACACAGAACCGAGCTTGGATGAAACAGAGACCCAGAAGTACTTGTTCTGTACTGTGGCATATTATTTTCGAATCAATCATTTTTCAAATTATGAATTTCACACGTAAAAATAAAAAAAGACATACATTTCTTGGGGGTGCTTGGGGGGGGCTATGGCTATCCTAGGGGGAGCTTCAGCACCCCCTAGCGCCCCCCTGGCGCCGCCTATGCTGTTAGCCTGTTCCACCATTCTTCGTTTTCCAAGGCTAGGAAGGATTCTTGCCTCGCTTCTGAAGGAAGTGAATCGGAAGACATGTCCTACCAAGGAAGCGTCCTCGACATTGAGAAACACCCAGCGTGTCGCCAAACTGAGTTTTCCTTTACTGTGGGAGTCAAGTCAGTTCACTCACATGCATCCGACTGTGTGTGATGCACATGTGTGCTTTTATTTCCTGTGTAAACTGAGACAGATAGCGGCACCAGATTCCAAAAAAAAGGGTCACATTTGTTGCCATGGACAATGCTCTGTGTAAACTGCCTGTGATGTGGCCTGTTTCACTGCAGCCTAAAGAAGGCCAGGGGTGATCCAGGAAGACTACCGTTGAACTGTTGGTGCCTCATTCTGTAGCGCGTTAAATTGAAGTTAAGGCATAATCTTTGTTTCCAATTTCTTTCTGTACTTACAGCTTGTGTGTTCGCTACAATAATTGACATGTCTGTTAAACAGCACCACCATAGGCGGATTTTGCGGGGGGCAGGGGGGGCATTGCCCCCCCTATTGGCTGAAATATGTTACAGCATTACTACGTCTAAAACTGTTCCAATACAAATATTTCATATATCAATATTTTAATAGATGTAATAAAATGATTGTTACAATACAAATCTGAATAATATCATGTTTTGTTTGAAATAATTTCATTTTTGAGCAGTCGCATGTTGTGACGTGTGTGTGTGACGTGTGAGGTTAAGCACACAAGTTCCCTCGCTTTTTTTTGCATACAAGTGATTCAGCTATGGTATTACAATAATTAGCAGTAATGGGTATTCGGCGATTACCTAACCCGAAAGACTGTTAAAAAGGACAGCTATCCAAATCTATACAAGATGCTCCAGTTGGCACTGACTCTGCCTATCGGATCTGCCACCTCTGAGAGAAGTTTTTCTGCAATGATGAGAATTCGGAACTGGCTGCGGTCAACGCTGGGAGAAACAAGATTTTCCTCACTTGCGATTCTTCACATTGAGGACGACACAGGGCCGGACTGGGACAATAAGTCAGGCCGGGAATTATGCACCCAGCCAGGCCACTACAAGCACACGTTTATTTCCATGCAACTCTCTGATTGGTCTGGTGTCTTGCATTCACTGAACACGGGAAATTACAGTCCTGCCGTCCTCTCTTGTGTCATGATGAGGTTCACGTAAAGCACGGTTAATGTATTATGACAGTCATTTCAGCTGGCAGATTCTGAAAAGTTCTGGACTCATGAAGTCAGCCACGAGAAATTCCCTCATTCAAGGGGTCTTGCACTTTTTGTCCTCACAATGTTTGGCTCGACTTACACGTGCAAATCGGCATTCTCACACATGAATGCCATAAAAACTAATAATCGCGCATCCCTCACTGACCAGCATCTGCATCACTGTATGCGTATTGCCATGACAACGTATACTCCCGACTTCCCTGCCCTTGCTAAATCGAAAAAATGCCATTTCTCTCATTAGATGGCAGATATCTGCCAAGTTGGTTGCATACTGTATGTCAGTTATCACTATGTTAATCAAAAAAGGTTTGAGTTTTAAAAGGCTGTGTGTTGTGGTTTGGTAATTAATACAAGTCTTTTGATAATTGTTTTTGCTTTTAATTAAGCAATTGATGTGGTATGGCTCACATGTCTTTATTGTTATTATACCATAATATGCACTGTTGTTTGTGTATGGCCCTAAATTGCTATTTTTTGTGAATTATTAGATCATTTAATCTAAATCTAATGATGTTGATGGTTATATTAGCTTCACATGTACTGAGTTCTGAACTTGCCATTTATAAAGGCCTTGGGGCTATGTTTGATGTAATTAAACAAAATATATGCACTCCACTATGCTGTTGTAGTATTTACTGTAGCTGAAGCTCTTAATATGATTGCTCATATTTCAAGCAATTCTTTTCCCGGCCCCTTGCTTTGGATAATTTTCATCAACCGGCCCCCATTCCAAACTAATTGAATAGCCCTGGTGTAGTGGATTATGCAACACAATATCCCGAGGCAGTGCCGCTGCGTAATATCTCTGCAAAGAGCGTTGCGCAGGCACTGTTTCACATCATCTCCCGAGTCGGGATCCCGAAAGAGATCCTGACTGACCCAACCCGGTATCACGGCAAGACATGAACATGTGACGATTTACCATGCTGGGAGACGTGAAGATGTCTCGATTTCGTCCCTTCAAACGTGACAGTTACACGGTATTATTAACATGGCCCAACCAGTGGAGAAATACCCGGAAACGCCAAGCAAACGCTCTACCACGACGGTCGGTTGTTATTGTCAATATTAATATAATAATGATTTATTTTTTAATAGTCACACTCGATTTCACTGATTTTCTTGTTGCCCCAGCTGGTCGACACCTCTTTTAGCAGAAACAAAGGCTACATTAATGTATTAAATCGATGTTAATCCATGTGTGTGGATGTGGAATTAACGGACGTGACGTTGTGCGATTGCGTTGCCAGGCAAGAGCTTCGGTTCATGTTAATTTACAAACTCTTCAACTAGAACCCTAGTTATATTTAAAAACATTTTAGAAGGCCTCACGAAATACTTTAATGTAAATTAAAATGTGAAGGAATGTGTGTATAACAAAATACATCCGTCATAAACATAAACCTTGAACCCTTGAATCTTGAACAATACCGGAAACAGACGTAGGCAAGATCTTCAGCTCGATGATTGGAAGGTTTAGCCGCTATGCACGCTGGGATATGGTGTTTATGCGATGTGAAATCCAAAAACATTTTTTAAAAATAAAATAATACTTTATTCCGAGTGTGCTTGCTTTTCTCTTTGAAAGTCATCACATAACGGCATTGTAATACACGGTTCGGCTGCATTAAATATTACATATATGCCATAGTTCTCTATTTATAGAGCCCTGATGAGAAACATCAGGGCTTTGTTCTAGACAAACTGGAAGAACTGCCGCCAAAACTGAAAACGTGACGTGGATCATAAATATATCAGCAATTAAACAACATCTTACATTTCTTTTCACACAATACGTCTCCTTGCAGTATCAACACTAATTCGGCTGACTTTTATATTTGATCCAATTGGTAGATAGGCTGTATTTACACCATAACGGTGCACAGCTGATAGAAAGTGATACCTAGTGGTTAAAGCACGTTATTGAATTTTATTATTTTTATTATTAGATATTAATAGGAGGACGTGCAAAACAGACACACTAATAAGGCTTTATTTAAACATTAAAGAATACTTTAGGTTAAGGTCTTCTTTTGAATAAGAAAAAAGCTTTGGGGTATAGAAGAAGAATATGGAGGGATGAAACCCTCTTTGATGGTCACACATGCAGAGCACACAGCAAACACAGTGAAATTTGTATCTACAGATAAATATTAAGCCTGACAAAGTAATTAACGTCTAATATATTGCTTTCCTGTAATGTTAACTATGTTTAAGCACTTATTTTAACTGATATTATACATAATGTATTATACTCTTATAAGATGTATGTAGAGAGTATAAGAAATGTGCAGAATATGACAGTTTAATGGTGGAGGTACACACACATATTGATAGATGTCTTGTAATGCACTGTTGAGGAACCTGCGACCCAAGTTTTTCATTCATTGCATAACTACACCGTAGTTGTGTATAATATGATATGTCAATAAACCTTAGAACATCTTGAAATCTTGAAAGGGATGTGCAAAATATTATATACAGTCTTTAATGAACTATTAGTAGAGAATAACGAGTAATGAATATACTTTATAGGGATCCTATTAATATCTAATAATAAAAATAATAAAATTCAATAACGTGCTTTAACCACTAGGTGTCCCTTTCTATCAGCTGTGCACCGTTATGGTGTAAATACAGCCTATCTACCAATTGGATCAAATATAAAAGTCAGCCGAATTAGTGTTGATACTGCAAGGAGACGTATTGTGTGAAAAGAAATGTAAGATGTTGTTTAATTGCTGATATATTTATGATCCACGTCACGTTTTCAGTTTTGGCGGCAGTTCTTCCTATTTGTCTAGAACAGGGGTCTGCAACCTTTTTGACCAAAAGAGCCATTTTGCCCCCTTTTCCACCAATTTATTTTGTCTGGAGCCGCAAAACATATTTGATAGCTTGATTGCTTATAAAGTTATATTGTTACATCATCGACAAAAACTACAGTTTTTTTGCATTTATTATTTATTACATTATAGAAAACTGTTTACCTCTAATAATAAACAAATAACTCTTATAAGGAGAATACAAAAAAATACACAGGCCTACTTTAAAATAAATCAGCACAGCACTTGGGGAGTCCTCTGCACATTTGAAGAAAAGGAATATAATTCAAATGGGCCCACTTTGACTATTCGGGTTTCAATTTCGTTATTCGGATATTTTTTTATTTGAATTGATTGAAAACTCCAATATCAACGTAAGAGCTTGTGCCTCTTCGGGGGGTGCGAACACTTAACCGTAAACGTTATCGTTTACTTTCTCCGTCTTTATATGTAGATATTACTTTTTCTCCGTTAATCTCCGTCACGTTGTTTCCATAGTAACAACAACTTCCTGTCAACAGCACTAACTGTCCTTCAAAATAAAAGCATGTCCATACAAAATAGGAAGCCAAGCCAAATTACACTTAAGACATACAGTATACAACTGCAACGAAAGTAACAAACACAATGCAATATCCTTTTCAATTTCAAAGAACACAAATTGGGTATATACATTAACAAATAACTATGAAACAACAATACTGTAGAACAGGGGTGCCCACACTTTTTCAGCTTGGGAGCTACTTTTAAAATGACCAAGCCCAAAAGATCTACCTACAGGGCCGCTCCTGCCCAATCTGTGTCGCAAGCGCGGGGGGGGGGGGGGGGATAAACTGTGGCGCGCTTACCCTAATTGCGCCGCATAAGCGCATAATAGTGCGCCGCATTTGCGCTTTAGATGAGGAGGTGAGGCCCCCTCATAACTGCATGAACCCGTATGGCACAATACAACTCAGACTGGCTTACCTGTACGTCAATCAAGTGGCAAATGCCAAAGTAAGGATGGATGATAGGCTAACTTTAAAAAAAAAAAAAATTAAAAAAAAGATTATTATTATTTCTTTTTTTCATTTTATTTTTTTTAATGCCATGTGATCTACCCACACTACCTTTGCGATCGACCGGTCGATCGCGATCGACGTATTGGGCACCCCTGCTGTAGAATAACAAAATGAATGCGGTGAATAAACCGAAATACACGTGTTGAAGCGGTTCGCTGCTGATTACTATGCACCGAATATCCGGAGCCTGAAAAATGGTATTCGGGACAGCCCTAATAGCTGCACCCTAAAAAGAGTTAACTGATTGAATTATGACTGAAGATCGTCAGCTGTCTTCCTCTTCCGTGTTTTTCCTCCAATACGTAAAGGCTGCAGCACCTTTGACAACTTCTCTCCACATATCAAACATACCGGTAAGCCAGCATCGTTTGCTGTGAAAGCAGATAACTCTAACCACGCAGAATGAAATCTTCTGTGTTCCTCCGATACTTTCTTTTCTTTGATTTATCCATAGTTCGCTCATCGAGCCGGGGGTCAGGTTATTCACCTGCAAGAAAAGGCGCTGGTGCGGGACCGTAGCAGGATATGACGCATATTTTAGTTGACCTAATTAAAACCGTTTTGTTTTTTATTTATGTTTCACAGTATCACCTCAAAATACAAGATACGAAACATTTTCAACCGTGCAACAAAATATAAATAGTCCTACAAAATTTTTATTTTATTTCCTTCTTATTTTTGTCTAAGCTCAAGGGAGCCAGAGCAGAGGGCTTAAATACCTCATTCACACCAACGGTGTTTCAGGGCCGGTTCGGAGCTGGAGCTTGAAAAGCAGGTTTTCCTGTTCACAACGCAGCGGAGCCGCCTCTTAGCTCCGGAATCCGGTTCGTTTCAAGCACCAAAAAATTGTCCGGCTAGAGCAAAAGCACCGCATACGTCACGCTTACGTCGAGGCGGGGGCAGGGGCCTACGGAATCGGAATCGTCGTTGAAGTTGATGATTACTATTGTAAAGCAGTTTTGAATGTAGCATGTAACGACTGTAAAGTTGGTAGTAAAGTCATCCCATTTCTTCCATTTCGTTTCGACAGAGCAAAACCAAAACGAGTTGCGCTTCAACACAATCGGCCATTGTTGTTGTTGTCGGTGTGAGCTGTGAGGGGTTTCCGCGCGGTTTGGCTTTATGAAGCAGGCACGCAAACGGTTACGTCATGACGCAAACGATGACGCAATGACGCAGCACCAGTCGGACTCTGGGCGGTGTGAAAAGAGCCGGAGCTAAACCGAAGAACCGGTTCTGAACCTGAAAAGCTCTAGCACGGAGCTTGAACCGGAGTTGTGTTGGTGTGAATGAGGTATCAGACTCATGGTGAAGACTCAGGCTCATGGTGAAGACATGGTGAAGACTCAGGCTCATGAATGTAATTCAAGCATCAATTGATCCAACAAAATGCTGTGACCTACTTTCTACTGATTGAACAGAAGTAAACCTTGTTCAAGAGCCTTTTGAGAGTTACTTTAAATAAGAGAAAAGAAAGTTGACATGATTGACCTCCAGTCAGTAAATCATTAGCCCAGCTGCTTACCTTTCCTCCAGGCTACAATTACCTCCATAATTAGATCAATTATGTTCAAACAAGCAACTATATATTACTCAATTGGGAGTGCATTAACATGGTTCTCATTAAGTGTTAAATGACAGCACTTCTGGATTGATATGTTAGACCATTGTCAAACAGGCCAACATTCACACTTCTTTCAGCCAGCGTCAGAACAAAAGCACAGTCCAGTATGTTTTGGTGTCGGTGCAAAAATGAATTCACACAGCCCGAGGCATTATCAATTCAGAGGTTGCTCATTTAGCTTTAGCACAATGTGTAATCAGACACTTAGGAATTGTACTCCCTGAAATGCAGAGTGCACACAATAGATGCAGACGGTGAAGCCAAACCCCAGCCACCCCGCGCCCTCAATTTATTACAGACCGCGGCAAGGTGCAAGATTTCCTGTTTGTATTTACATTTTTACTCAGATATTTATGGGATCCTGGCAAAGCAAAGCAGGTCATTGGGGATGCAATCATTTCCAAAATGCACACATAATAATGAGGTCATGATTTCGTCTTGAAAGTCTTCTCCAGCACATCCCAAAGATTCTCAATGGGGCTGAGGTCTGGACTCTGTGGGGGCCAATCCATGTGAGGAAAGGATTCTCGTGCTCCCTGAAGCACTCTACACAATGTGAGCCCGATGAATCCTTGCATTGTCCTCCTGGAATAAGCCTGTGCCATCAGGGAAGAAAAACTCCATTGATGTTAGACCTGGTCATTCAGTATATCAGGTAGTCAGCTGACCTCATTCTTTGGGAACATAACGCTGCTGAACCTAGACCTGACCAACTGCAGCAACCCCAGATCATACCCTGCCCCCACAGGCCTGTACGGTAGGCACTAGGCATGATGGGTAAATCACTTCATCCGCCTCTCTCCTCGAAGATGATGGTTCACCACTATCCTTCCAGGTTTTAAAAATGCCTTAGACAGTTCTTAACCTGATTTTAGCAGTTTCATAATTTGACCCTTCTGAAAGTGATTAACATCCTTTCCACGTCCACAGGATATGTCTTCTGACATGGTTGTTTAATAAATTAGAAGCTAAACACCCCATCATTTTATATAAATGGCTTAGGCGATGTGTAATGTAAAGGATATCCAAAAGCATGCTGCTATAACGGCGGTGCCACATGAAGGATTTAAAAATGGCAAACCAGAGCAGAATATGGCATAGAGTGGTGATCTTGATATTTTATCTTCAATCACAGCAGATAAAAACGGCATCTTCTTTGTCAACTTTTGGTCGACTCAATTCTCATTTCATGATTTAAATCTAATCATTTTTGCATTTAAAATGATTTTATGACTGGAACTCAAATGCAATGCCTCGACATACATTTTGACCAAATTCAGGAAACAAAGTACAACAAATAATCACTCTTTAAGAGAAATAAACTTGGCAAAGGCAAAGGCAAAAGATACAAAAATACAAGACAAAATAAACGTGGTTCTCGGTATTAACAAAATAAAAGACTTCGCTGGCTCTCTTGACATGGCATGGAACCATTTGAATTGGCACAGGACAAAGGGATGGGGACTATTTACAGAACAGTTAATGTGACACAGGTGGCACAAATCAAGGGTGGGAAAACATACAAAGGCAGGAAGGGCTCTGAAACAAAGGTAAGTACAAAATAAAACAGGAAGTGAAATTAAAAACTAGACATAAGGGACTTTAATTTAACACATGAACAAGACATGACTAAACATAAACAACTAAATCAAAAAATGGACTCAACATGAAACATAACATTAACCTGATACCTAACAAACTACACACGACATAAGTAAACATGAAGTAAAAATGGCAAAATTAACTAACTCAGTGTGATGTTACAAATGACTTATTTCACTTTACTTAAAATTATTGGAAAAAGGAGATATAACCATTACATCTTAGTGTTTAAGTTGTATTTGTTCAACATGTGCCTTCCTCTTGGCTTTAGGTCAGTGCTTTGCGTTCTGTGTCTGCCTGTGAAAAAAGGAATAGATCTAGTGGAATTAGCCAAATAAATCTCTTCATCTGTTATTTAAAAGACTAATGTCAAAAAACTTTCACCTCTTTCTAACATTTTCTTCTGACTTCACCAACTGTTCTCTCTATAACAGCATAAGGCTTTCTCTCAAAGGTTCCCATAATCAAACAATGACATTAGCTAAAGAATTCCATCATTCAAGCAAGTCAAACTACATTACTGATTCAATATTTGAGACGTGTGTGTCGTCCCAGGCTCCGCAAACAGCCCTCTGTGGTGACGAGAAATGGATCCAGTGTTTCTTGGCAGCATTTTGACTCGCTGGTTGACCGGTTCGGTTCATCTCGTGCCATCTTCTTCACTCTTGACATCTGTGTTGGTTTTGTTCTAGCTTTCTAAATGACTCCCTCATTAATGGTTGTCTGTCAGAGATCATCCCTCTCCAGCTGCAGGTATCAAGCAACCACGACTTGCCAAACCATCTGTTGACTTTCTGATTGATTCTTTTATTTTGTAATGATTCATTTGTGACACATGTATTTTAAGACATATAAAAGCTTCAGATGTTCACCAATGGGGTTTATATTGATGTGTTTAATTTCCTAGAATGCAATGTGTACATTTCTACAGCTTGTGTTAACCACAGACCTCATTTAGGCTGTCCAACCAAAAACATGATTAAAAAAAAGCATTGACCTCTAGACGAGGGATGCTAACTTTTTTCAGAGTTAAGGAATCATTCCTGCACCACTCTATTGAGTAGACCTTTAGATTTAAAAATAAGATTTGATCAAAATGACCAATGTTTGGGGCAAGTGTTAAAGAACAACATACTGTGGGTTCTACTGTACCTTTAAATCAGAAATCTCTAGATAACCCTTAGCATTCTGGTAATGCTGTGACAGCTTTGAGTTACGACTGAGATTGACAACCACTGTCTGCTTTTTTTCCCATCTGTTTTAATCCCTTCACTCTTCTACGCTATTAAAAAGGTCTTTCAGCCCTGAGGCTAGAAAACTCAGAAAAAGAAAAGAGGATATTCTCGCTGGAAAATCGGGTGGATGAGCTGGAACAATACACCCGAATTAACAACATCATAATCACTGGACTGGAGACGAAATCCCGCTCATACGCCCGGGCGGCGAGGATGACCGGAGGGGACACAAGCGAGGAGGATGCTACATCTGTGGAGCTACAGGTGACGGCCTTCCTCAACTCCAAGGGAATAGAGATTGACAGCGACAACATCGAGGCCTGTCACCCGCTACCACGGAGAAATAAAACTGATAAACCGGCAATAATTATAAGGTTTGCCAACAGAAAACATAAAATTGAACTTCTGAAACAGGGACGACGACTTAAGGGCTCGGATGTATATATGAATGAACACCTCACTAAAAGAAATGCTGAGATCGCCAGAAAGGCCCGATTCCTGAGAAAACAGCGAAAAATACATCAACATGGACTGCAAACTGCAAAATCTTCATCAAGCTTAACGGATCACCAGAACAAGCCAAAGTGTTCATCATCAGGGACCTGGAGGAACTGGAAAAATACCAATGAAACAATCAGACAAGGTAACGAAAATAAAACACTACCATGACAATTCCAGATAATAAACACATATCTCCATCAAGACTAGAAACGTTTGCATATACAGAGCATAAAGCACAGGACATGGAACATGACATTGATCCGGAAAACAACTTACTGAACAATATCAACAACAGCTGCAACTATTTCACAGAAGAGCAATTCAATGTAACGTGTCAATCAGAAGAGAACATATCAATTATCCACTTCAATAGCAGAAGCCTAAATGCCAACTTCCTCAACATTAAAGAATATCTAAGTCAGTTAAGAACCCATTCAACATCATAGCAATATCAGAGACCTGGATCAGTGCTGAGAAAGGTGTGGACTTTGAGATGGATGGCTACGAACTGAATTATACAAACAGAAGGAATAAGAGTGGAGGGGGTGTGGCAATCTATGTGGATCAAGGAATGAACTATAAGGTGGTGGAGAGCATGACAACAGCTGTTGACGATTTGTTTGAATGTGTTACAGTAGAAATTTGTATGGAAAGGTCTAAAAATGTTATTGTGAGCTATATTTACAGAGCTCCTGGAACCTGTATTGACACATTTACAGATAGGATAGAAACAATGTTTACTAAATCATTACAAAAAATGATGTTTATCTGTGGGGATTACAATATTGACCTGTTGAATCTAAATAAGCATAACATGACAGAACACTTCATCAATACATTGTACAGTATGGGTTTGGATCCTAAAATCACCGGACCTGTAGAATCACTTCTCATCTGCTACATTAATAGACAACATATTCACAAACATTATGGAAAACAATACAGTAGGCGGACTATTATATAGTGACATCAGTGAGCATTTACCTGTTTGTATTGTCTATCACTGCAGTTCTAAGAAACCTAAAGTCGCCAGCCATTTCAAATACAAAAGATTGAGAACTGAAGATAACATAATTGCATTTAAGAATGACTTACTAAATCAGAATTGGAGGGTAGTATATGAGAGAGACGATATTGACAAGGCCTATGATGAATTTCTAAACATTTTTGAATCACTTTATGACAAAAAGTGTCCTGTGAAACAATGCAGAGAGAGACACAAACAAACTCAGTGCATGGATCACTAATGGCCTAAAAAATGCCTGCAAAAAGAAAAATACACTATATAGACAATTCATAAAATATAGAGCTTCAGAAGCAGAAAATAAATATAAAAGATATAAGAATAAATTAACCCATATTCTGAGGATATGTAAAAAAGAATACTATAATAATAAGAATAATATGAAAGGTTTATGGAAAGTATTAAATAGTGTCATTAGAAATGGAGCAAAAAGTTCAGGTTACCCAGAGGTTTTTGTGGACAAAAATAATGTTATTAATAATGCAGAAGCTGTGGTTAATGGTTTCAATGAATTCTTTGTAAATGTGGGGCCAGATCTGGCAGAACAAATTAAAACCGTAGAAACAACTAAAGGGGAAGATACGGACCTCTGGAATGAAAACAATAGCTCTTTCTTCCTCACACCAGTCGAAGAAAAAGAAATCATAGATACTGTACGAAAATGTAAAAGCAAATCCTCGACCGATTGGAATAATATTGATATGATTATAGTAAAAAACTTTATTGAAGAAATTGCAGAACCATTGACACATCTCTTTAACTTGTCTTTTCCATCTGGTAAATTCCCAAATAAAATGAAAATAGCAAAAGTTATACCATCATATAAAACTGGGGATAAACACCATTACACACATTACAGACCTGTTTCATTGCTCTCTCAGTTTTCCAAGATCCTTGAAAAGCTTTTTACAAAAAGACTTGAGAATTTCATGGAAACACATCAGCTTTTGGACGACAGTCAATATGGATTCAGGAAAGACAGATCAACATCTATGGCACTAATGGAATTAAGTGAGGAAATAGCAAACTGCATGGACAATAAAAAACAAGCAGTGGGAATATTTATAGACTTACAAAAAGCATTTGACACCATAGATCACAACATGTTACTGACAACACTGGAACGGTATTATCAGAGGGGTGGGATTGGACTGGGTGAGAGGTTATTTAAGCAACAGACAACAATTTGTTGAAATAGCTGAACATAAATCAGAATACATGAACATAACTTGTGGAGTACCTCAGGGGTCTGTGTTGGGTCCAAAGCTGTTCATAATATACATCAACGACATTTGCAGAGTATCAAATATATTGAAATGTATTTTATTTGCAGATGACACTAATGTTTTTTGTTCCGGTGACAATTTGAAAGAGCTAATGGAAGTGATAACAGCAGAAATGATTAAAGTAAAACATTGGTTTGACTCAAACAAATGATCATTAAATATAAGCAAAACAAAGATTATGTTATTTGGAAAACATAAAACAAATCCACAGGTGCAATTAATACTAGATAACATAAACATAGAAAGAGTATATGAAATGAAGTTCCTTGGTGTGGTTTTAGACCCAACATCAGCTGGAAACCTCATATCACTCATGTAAAAGCAAAACTGGCTAAAACTATCTCAATATTGGGAAAAGACACATTCTGGACTACAACTCATTGAATACTCTATAACACACTCATATTGCCATATCTGATTTACTGTGTGGAGATTTGGGGAAACACGTACAAAACCAACCTACAGCCGTTATGTACGTTACAAAAAAGGGCTATAAGAGTTATCAATAATGTTGGATATCTTGAACACTAATGTATTATTTTTGAAGTCACACATATTGAAGTTCACTGATCTGGTTAAATTTAAAAAACGGCACAAATCATGTACAGAGCAAGACATAATCTACTTCCTAGGAAATTAAAAACACTGTTCATAGACAGAGAGGGGGGGTATAATTTGAGAGGAAATCTACATTTTAAACAACTCAAGGTCAGAACAACTCTGAGAAGTATGAGTATAACAATCTGTGGGGTGGTTTGATGGAATGGTTTGGAGCAGGAGTTAAAACAAAGCACAAGCATAATTAAAAAACTATGAGAATGAAGAGAGGTGATTGAGGATGAGAAATGATTGTATATGTATGTATAAATGTAAGTGTAAGTAGGAATAACTTGCATAATGATTTAAAGGACAATCATTGATCAAGTAAGGGGTGGGAATTAATAAGCATTTGCTTCCTCCTGCTCCCTTTCGGACACATATGATTTATTATTAATATGAAGACTTTTTTTGTCGAATATATAAATATTATCATGAATGTGGATAAATACTGTATTTTAACAATACGGTATTCTGTTTTTCACATTTGTTATTTGTTATTTTTTTAATCTGTTCGAAATAAAGATTGAAATGAAATGAAATGAACTTGCCTATACCTGATAAAAGCAAGATTTCAGGTTGTCAGAAAGCCTGAGCAGATACGCCAGTGAATCCATCAAAGAGATAATAAACATGATGTCCACATAAAGTGACAGATTCAAAGATGTGTCTTTTCCATCAAAATATGTTGCTGTGACACACACATTTATTACAGAATATTTATATATCTCTTTTTTGTATCTTTAAAGTCTGTTAATTGATTGGAATATTCAACATCATGCAGTGGAATACTGTGCAAAAGGGATTCCCCCTCCCAACAGGTAAAGAGAATATTCATATGGTGTCACATGACTAATTATTTTACAGCCTAATTTAGCAAGAATTTTAATTTATAACCTATTCCGGAGGAACATCTATCACTGACATTTGGACTTATTTTTTGTTTTTCATCTGAGTCACCCAACAACTTTTCATCCGGGCCTGTTTCATCAAGATCCATCATTTTCTGCCTTCGCCTTTTCCCAGGGATAAAATATTAAAGCTGAAGCCTTGACAAAATGATGACATATTTTCAATTAATGATGGGTTTCAAAGTGCAGAGGAAATAGAAAGTCCTAATGACCTTTTTCCTCTGGTGGAAAAAAACCGTTTTGGAATATTTATATATCAGCAATTAGTATCGTGCTTTTAGAACGTACCAGCGCTGACAAATCAGTCGTCATGAGAACCACATTCAGAGTGTTGTTCTGTACTGCTGGGCTGCCTGTTTCTGACTAATGACAATAACTTTAACTTTATTTCATTCTTTATGTGCTACATGTCTCTCTTCTAGCTCACCGCAAAATAAACTTGACATTACATGTGTTTCAACCTTGTTGTTACAGTATACCCCCGGGTGCGAAAATATTCAGTTAATGGAGGTGAAACAGTTAAATGTTACTGCAACTCTGAGAAGTACTCAGATATTGTACTTGAGTAAAAGTAGAAGTACCAGAGTGTAGGAATAATCTGTTACAAGTAAAAGTCCTGCATTCAAAATTTTACTCAAGTAAAAGTAGAAAAGTATTAGCATCAAAAATATCCTTAAAGTACCAAAAGTACTCATTATGCAGATTGGTCCATTTCAGAATAATATATTATGTTATACTTTTATTTTAATCATTTAGGTATTAATGTGTTTATCACAGCTTGTGAAGGTGGAACACATTTTAATTATTGTATTTACTGCAGGGTAACTTGTTCATTTACTGCAGGTGAGGTCTGTGCGTCACTTGTATTTTTTGATACGTGTTTGTAACTCCTTCTGGGGCTCTGAGATCTATTTCTCTCTCACAGCAGCTAAGAAGGTTGACATGGAGCGGTGCCAGCTAATTTGATGGCTGTTACTGTGATGTTTTGAGTGAACATCAACAGGGTGTCAGCTATTACAGTAATCCAACATTTTAATTGAGTGCTCTTTTGCTTCAAAACCTCTAATCCTTTCCCAATAATAGCTTAAACTGCACATTTTCTGCAGTCAAGGATTCAAATATATGCGTCACTAGCTCCATCCATTTGGAGACTGGCACTGTTAGAAAGTAATATTTCTGATATATTTTAGCTCAGTTTTGGTCTCAAACAATTCCTGCCTCTTAGCTTAGTGTTTCAATTTATTCACAAGCTCATTGCAAACTTTGTTTGCCTGCTGTGGTGCTGAGCATGTAGTGAACAGTTGGTTTTAAGATTGTTTTGTGCCGCGAATACGGCCAAACTTCTCATTAGAGTGTTTCCAGTTCATGAACGTTCACTGTAACATTTTGGTTGCCAAAAAAAGTCTATTTAGTGTTCGGTTGTAATTTGCTCCACCCTCTCGTATTGATTCTGAAAACAAAATCCTTGCATCCAAAATATTTTCCACAGATAGGTGACGTCAAGGTAACTCGTCCATTTCTTACTTACAGTCTATGGTCAACAGCTTTGATAGCATCTCTGTATAGACACAGCTGCCTATCAGCATGCTGACATGCCAACCCAGTCTCACATCTAAACGTGTAATAATTACGTTGGTCCACAACTTGGGACGTAGTATTTCTACAAAAACGCCTCTGAAATTGTAGGATCCCTACGTGTTTTTTCACCATTCATTTCCAACGGCTGGCGTCTATACAGAAGAGGATTAGGGCCACATGATTGATTTTTTTTTTTGGGAGGATTTGAAAAAAAAACGTTTTTTTTTTTGTTCTGAGAAAAAAGTCAGAATTCTGACTTTAATCTCAGAATTCTGAATTTTTTCTCAGAACAAAAAAATAATTTTTTTTTCGGGAGAAAAAAGTCAGAATTCTGACTTTAAAGTCAGAAATACCGGTAACTGTAGAGAACCAGCTTCAGTGAGAGACTTACACATTGTAGTAGGCAATAATGGAGGACGTGAGTGAATTTCTGCACGCCAGAGGGTCCAAGAGGAAACCATATTGCAAATGGAAAGAACAAAGGTGAGTTATAAATATATAAGTGTGTTTTGGGCGTTTCGTAAAAACACGAAAGGCCTTAGAATGTGAAATGCAGACATTGATGAGCTAGCAGCAAGCGCATTAGCTTATATGCTATGGTTTCCCCCCCCCATCTAATTCAGTAAATAATGGTTTAGTTCGTTGACACGCAAGTTTGTGCTTGTTGGAACAGTGACGACTAACCAAGAGCAACAGCCTGGTGGTTTTCATGTTTCTGTAGAGATTTCATTAAGTGTGTTTAACAAGGCAGCTAGCAGCTAGCTGACAATCAGAAGGCTATTAACCATCAAAATGATCAAAATCTCAAACATCATCTCATCTAGAATGGAGTAAGACCGTTGTGGTTGTGGGAAAAATGATATTGTAAAAAAATACACATTTTATGAAACAAGTTAGTGAGGTTAACAGTAAGAGTGTTTAACACTTTCTGGCTTTAAATGAAAAGGTAGGATTTTTGTTCCTGCATATAAAGTGTTCCTGATAAATAAGATCAGTACTCCGTAATGGACACTATTATTGAGCATATACTGTGTAAAATAGGAAGAAGAGTCTTAACCTTACAATATTTACACAATGTATTTTCTCTTATTTTTTGCCGATTAAAAGCAACGTTATTGTCTGATGTACCATTCAACTTCAACTGCCATATTACAACCCCTCCTACGAATACCAAATTGTCCTCTTTATATTCTGCATTACATCAGTTTGCTGCGCTGCTCACAACATGCCTGCAGGGCCGGATTTGGATGACTTAATTACACTATACTTCAGACTTTCCCTAATAACAAAGAAATACTTGCTATTTGGCACATACTAATCACATTGTAATTAGTGTCCGAACATTAAAGAGATTTGTAAAAGACTTAACCTGTTCAGGAGGAAGAACCAGTCTGACTTGGAGGAAGTGCTAGCTTTTGTACAGCATGATCATGACCAATGGAAGATGCAGGGATACCGTTGGCTACATCTCCATGCAATTCAACAGGCCTTGTTGTGTCACAAGATAGCATAAGACTATCATCAAACTGGTTGATCCACAGGTTGGAATTAAGACGAGCCCACCGCTTGAGAAGACGTCAGTACAGATGCAGAGGGCCAAATGCACTTTGGCACATGGATGGTTATGATAAGCTAAAGCCCTATGGCATTGCCATCAACGGCTGTATAGATGGTTTTAGCCGCTATGTGTTATGGATGGAGGCCTATACCACAAACAGTGATCCTAAAGTAGTTGCAAGTTACTTTATCAAAACAGTTTCAGGTATAGGTGGATGTCCAGAGAGGATTCGTGCAGACAGGGGCACGGAAAATGTTTCTGTTGAAGAAATGCAGATGTTTTTGCGAAGGAACCACCCAGACAGTTTTGCTGGGGAGAGAAGTTTCCTTTATGGAAGAAGCCCAGCAAACCAGCGCATTGAAGGATGGTGGGGTATACTCCGCAAACAGAGTGCGCAGTTCTGGATGAACCTGTTCCAAACTCTCCAGGAAGATGGGCACTTCACAGGAGACTTTTTGGACAAAAGTCTTATCCAATTCTGTTACCTTAATCTTTTTCAGGTAAAATATTTTATTTCTTTCTGAGATGAGTCATTAATAAAAGTAGTATGAGTAATAATAATATTATAATTCACTATGTTCGTGGACATTGCAGCAACCTCAGCCTCCATCTAGACAGGTAGAAGTTATGTCCGAAAGCTTCTTAAGACATGTGTCGTCTACATTTACTGTGCTTTTTTTCTATGCAGGATGAACTTGATGAACCAATCAATCAATCAATCAATCAATGTTTATTTATATAGCCCAATATCACAAATGTTACATTTGTCTCAGTGGACTTCACAGTTTGTGAAGGAAAAACTTCCAGAAAAAAGAAAAACCCCACAGTTTAAAGGGGAAAAAAATGGGAGAAACCTCAGGGAGAGCAACAGAGGAGGGATCCCTCTCCCAGGACGGACAGACGTGCAATAGATGCCGTGTGTAAATTGAGAAGATAATACATTTACAACATAGGTAGTCCAAATATTTGGAAATGCATGTGTCTATAATAAGAAGATGAATCCCCGAGGATATCCATCCAGGACTTATGATCCAGGACCACAGCAACAGGCACAGCCATGACTCAAGATCAGGGCTCGCGATCCAGGACTCAGGACCACAGCAACAGGATCAGCCACGACTCAGGGTCCCGGCGTAGATAGACACCAAAAAGAAATTTGGGGAAGCTGGGTTATTCGGAACATGAGAGTACACAGGTACAGACAGAGAGAAGGAAGAAGTAAAGTAAAGTGTCCCCCGACAAACTAAGCCTATAGCAGCTAAACTAGGGGCTGAATCTAATCAGCCCTAACTATAAGCTTTATCAAAAAGGAAGGTCTTAAGCGCACTCTTAAAAACGGATAGGGTGTCTGCCGCCCGAACACAAACTGGAAGCTGATTCCACAAATGTGGAGCTTGATATGAAAAGGCTCTGGCTCCCATTGTACTTTTAGAGACTCTAGGAACAACCAACAACCCTGCATTCTTGGAACGCAATGCCCTAGTAGGACAGTAGGGTATAATGAGTTCTTTAAGGTAAGATGGCGCCTGCCCATTAAGGGCTTTGTAGGCGAGAAGAAGAATTTTAAATTCTATCCTATGTTCTATAGGGAGCCAGTGTAAGGCAGCCAGAACAGGAGTAATGTGGTCCCTTTTCCTAACTCTGGTTAGTACACGTGCTGCAGCATTTTGAATCAGCTGAAGCGACTTAACTGACTTCTTGGTACACCCTGATAATAGAGAGTTACAATAATCTAGCCTTGAAGTAACAAATGCATGGACTAGTTTCTCTGCATCGTTTTGAGGCAAGATATGCCTGATTTTTGCAATGTTACGTAGATGGAAGTAGGCGGTCCTTGAAATAGATTTTATGTGGGCGTTAAAGGATAAATCCTGATCAAATATAACACCAAGATTCCTTACAGTCTCACTGGAGGCCAAATTAATGCCATCCATAGTTAGTATATCTTTAGATAATTTGTTTCGTAGATTCTTTGGGCCGAGTACAATAACTTCAGTTTTGGCCGTGTTTAACATCAAAAAGTTTAAAGTCATCCACGTTTTTAAGTCCTTAAGGCAGTCTTGAATTTTATTTAGATGATTAATTTCATCAGGCTTGATTGATAAATATAGTTGAGTATCATCCGCATAACAATGAAACTGTACAGAATGATTCCTTATAATATTGCCTAACGGAAGCATATATAATGTGAACAAAATAGGTCCAAGCACTGAGCCCTGTGGCACTCCATGGCTAACTTTGGTTTGCATGGAAGATTTATCGTTGACACATACAAACTGAGAGCGTTCAGATAGATAGGACCTAAACCAGCCTAAAGCAGTTCCCTTTATGCCAACTAAGTGCTCTAGTCTTTGCAATAGGATATCATGGTCGATAGTATCAAATGCAGCACTGAGATCGAGTAAGACAAGAATAGAGACAAGTCCTTTGTCTGAGGCTATTAGAAGGTCATTTGTGACTTTAACCAGAGCTGTCTCTGTGCTATGATGTGTTCTAAAGCCAGACTGAAAATCTTCAAATAAATCATTGTTTTTAAGTAATCACACAACTGTTTTGCGACCGCTTTCTCAAGAATTTTTGAGAGGAACGGAAGATTAGAAATAGGTCTATAGTTGGCTAAAACCTCTGGATCGAGGTTGTGCTTTTTAAGAAGCGGTTTTATCACTGCTACTTTAAATGATTGTGGAACATAGCCCGATAATAAAGACATATTCATAATATTTAATAAACAGGTGCTAATTAATGGAAAAACTTCCTTTAACAGCTTAGTTGGAATCGGGTCTAAGATACACGTTGATGGTTTAGAAGAAAGAATCATTGAATTCAATTGTTCAAGGTTTATGGCTGAAAAGCATTCTAATTTACTATCTAGTGTAATATTAGAACTTACGTTTCCGGGAGCTGTTGATAACACTATACTGGTCGAAGGCAAGAGGTCATTAATTTTGTTTCTAAGAGTAACAATTTTATCGTTAAAAAAGCACATAAAATCATTACTACTGAGTGCTATGGGAATAGAAGGCTCAGTAGAGCTGTGGCTCTCTGTCAGCCTGGCTACAGTGCTGAAAAGAAATCTTGCATTATTCTTATTCTCATCTATTAATGAAGAGTAGTAAGCTGCTCTCGCTTTACGCAGTGCTTTCTTATATTCATTGAGAGTAATATGCCAAATTAAACGAGATTCTTCGAGTTTAGTGGAACGCCATATCCTTTCAAGTTGTCTCGACTTTTGCTTTATTTTGCGAGTTTCGGCATTATGCCATGGAGCTAGTCTATGTTGTTTTATTTTCTTCTTTTTCAAAGGAGCAACAGAGTCTAATTTTATTCGCAGCGCATCTGTAGCACTATCAACAACATGATCAATTTGGGGTGGTGTACATTTTGTATAAGTTTCCTCCCTTACATGCAGACATGCTATCAAGTTAAGTATTGGTGGAATCTCTTCTTTAAATTTGGCTATAGCACTAACAGATAGGTTTCTGCTGCAGGAACTTTTGACTAATGGTTTGTAGTCTAGTAACAGTACTTCAAAAGTTACTAAGAAATGGTCGGATAAAGCAGGATTATGCGGTTCGACTAATAGTTGCTCAATTTCAATACCATAAGTCAGAACAAGGTCGAGAGTGTGATTATAGCAGTGGGTTGGTTTATTTACACTCTGACGGAAACCAATAGAGTCTAATATAGAGTTAAATGCAACAGTAAGGCTATTTTTATCATCGTCAACATGAATATTAAAGTCACCTACGATAATTACTTTATCTGTTTTAAGAACCAAAGTTGATAAAAACTCAGAGAATTCTGTTAAGAATTCTGAATAAGGACCTGGTGCACGGTACACTGTAACAAATAAGATTGGATGCAAAGTTTTCCAGGTCGGATGCGTAAGACTAAAAACAAGACTTTCAAAGGAGGTATAATTTAATTTTGGTTTAGTATTGATAAGTAAATTTGAGTCAAAGATGGCTGCAACTCCACCTCCTCGGCCTGTGCCTCGAGCAATATGAGTATTGATATGGCTGGGTGGAGTGGCTTCATTTATGCTGACATATTCTTCATGTCTCAACCAAGTTTCAGTGAGACAGCAAATATCAATATTATAATCTGATATTAAATCATTTACCAATATTGCTTTAGATGCTAGAGATCTTATATTTAAGAGACCACATTTAATCTTCCTGTTTTGTTGCACTGTAGTAGTTGTTACATTTACTTTATTAGGTTATATGTATGACACCTCTATTAGGCTTCATCTTAAATTGTCCTTGGGCAGACACACACAACGTTAATATTGGGTATTTTATTGGGTTCGGGATTCCTATGGATGACTGCCCAGGAGAGAGCGCAGAGAAGCGTGTAAGACTGCGACTCCGCCTCCTGGTCTCAACTCCAGTTTGTCATGGATTAAGTCCACAAATCCCTGAAATGTTTGCCGAAATGAGATGTGCACCTTCCAAAGTAGGATGAATGCCGTCTCTCTTAATCAGACCAGGTTTTCCCCAGAAGGCTGTCCAATTATTTACGAAGCCCACATCGTTTGCTGGGCACCACCAAGACAACCAGCGCTGAAATGATGATATGCAGCTATACATGTCGTCATTGATCAGATTGGGGAGGGGACCAGAGAAAATTACGGTGTCCGACATTGTTTTGAAATGGTCAACACCTGGAATTCCCACAAAATCAGACCAAGATCAACTGATGACACAGCATCTGGTCGGCCAGTGATTATGTACTCATTCCTAGAGTTGCACAGTGCTGAGGATAGACTCAAACCTATTGCCATGGAGGAGGTCAATTTGTGTATGCAAGAGTGTACTCCCAAAGGCCAGTTTCCATGCGATAAAACTGTTTTTGAACTGTGTTGTCTACTCATGGCGGAAAACGGGGGATGATCCAGAAGATCCATTTGCTGCAGCTGATCTATACATCCTGTTACGAGATGAAATACGACGACAAGTATTTGATTAAGGGTACATGTAGCGTACATGTCATTATGCAAAACACAAAATACTGTTCAGGACAAAACTTTGTGACCTTAAAAAAGAAGTAATTATTTAGTCAAAAATGTATCAATAAAAATCATAGTCAATGGTATTTCATGTATTCCTTAAAGGTTTTTCTCTCAGCAACACTATTTTCATTTTTCTTTACAGCTTTTCAACAGTTTTTTTTTTTTTAAAATGGTACTGGCTGGTGCCCCCCCCAAATGCAGACACTCACTATGACTCGCGCATGCATGCACGCATGTGCACGGTCGTGGCATGACCACCAAAACAGAAAGATATGGACACAAGATGTGTGCAAATGTATTTAGTATCCTATCCATTTGAACATGATTTAAGTTGGGGGGGGGGACCTAACCTCCTCTAGGGGGGTCTGGGGGCATGCTCCCCCGGGAAGATTTTTTTTTAAATGTTGAAATTAAAAGCATCAATCTGGTGCACTTTGAGAGCAACATTAAAGGGCCCATGTCATGGCCATTTCCACTGATCATAATTCCATTGTTGAGGTATACTAAAATAGATTTATACTGTGCATTTTTCCAAACTCACATTGGTTTCGCATACAGCATCTCTGTAAAGTATGTGTATTCAGCAGTATTCACTCTCTCCACTAAACGGCTCGTTGCAGCTCTTGCCCCCCCTCCCTGTGAGCACAGTGTGCTCTGATTGGTCGGGACGTTGTGAATCGCGCTGAGCTCCGTGGAGGTGTGGTTTCCTTGTTTAGCGATACACAGCGAAACACAGCCAAACTCATCCTGAGCACACACAAACTCACAGCCGAAGTAAAAACAATAAGTGTGACTTGATATTGAGTAAGAAAAAGGTTGATAAACGCTGTGAGAATGGGTCTGCAGAGAGAATTTCGCCACGATCCCAACTGTCTGTTATCAGCCTGCAGCCAGGGATGAGAAATCAGCAGAGCTGCCTGCACTGAGTGTGTGTGTGAGGAAGTCCGTGGATTGGTCAATTTGGACCAATCAGCAGAGGCTTAACGTAACGGCTCCGCGGACGTAACGTAACGGCTCCACGGATTGGTCCGTTTGGTTCCGGGTACGAGCTGACGTCAGCTCGTACCCGGAACCAAACGGACCAATCCGTGGAGCAAAGAAAGAAACTGAGAAATCTCCAACGAGGCGTTTTGGGGAGGAATTTTCTATGTTAGAGTTTTACTCGCTACAGGGTGTACTTTGAGGGTTTGTGACTCTGCAGACCGTTTACATGCATAAAAACCTACATAACACACAAGGTGACGGGTAATAACCAGAAAAGCATGACACCTCTCCTTTAAGATATCTATGGATACATCTCTCAACACCCATTTGAAACAGAACTGTAAGCAGATTTTCTTTTTATTTATGGATATTTTACAAATCACTCCCCTTTTAAACTGTATTCTTGTTTATTAATAACAACTTTTTTTTACTGTCATATAGTATTTTATACTATAAGAGAATAGATGAAAATCTATTCTCTTGTTTTTTTATAACTATAATGATCATATAAAGGTGTGCCTTTACCTCACTGAGCTGAGGTTATTAGAGCCTCTCAGTCTTTCAGGAGAGAGCTCTCTAAAGCTCTCCCCCCCCCCCCGCGGCCGCTTACACAGTAAATTCCAATGTTAATAAAAGCTGTATACGTTTTTTGGGGAGTTTGATTTATTTTACAAAAAACACAAACACAAAATTAAAACCTATAATTGCACTAAAACCATTATTTAAAAAAAAAAGAACAATTTCACATAAACCTCTGGTTTTTACTGGGGCTGGGGCAGTTAAAGTTGATTTGGGGGGGGGGGGGGGGGTGCGCCATAGTTTATGGGCGCTGTACGCAAATATAGGCGTAGTTCTGTTGGTATAAGATAATAAGATGTACTTTGTTGATCCAAAATCGGGAAATTGTGTTGTTATGAAATAATTTTTTTTTTTTTTTTTCCTTTCAATTTCCGGCGCCCCCCATAGATTGATGCGCCCTTAGCATTCGCCTATACTGCCTATGCCAAGGGCCGGCCCTGTGTATGGGCCAAATCTTTGTTACATTTTTCTACATTGTATACACAAATAATTTACTATGTGTTACACAATGGTAACAACTGATTGCTAATTTTCACTCAGTTGCCAGATTATTTCATGTGCGCTCTAAAAACAGTGAGAGGCCAGTCATTAATATTGCCATGTAGTTTGCTGCAACAGAGACGGCCTTGCTTACACTGGGCAAACGTCCTCCTTTAAAGGGAGGGAATGCTCATGACACGCATTTTTAAATAATTATCCTACGATAAAACAGACCAGTCTCTGCCAGTCTTCATTTATTTTTTTTAATCTGATGACGTTATCAGTGATTTTAAGCTGATTAATTACCGAAATAACATCAACCCTGTGGGCGGCGCCATTTTGACGAGTCACATGACTTATTTTACCGGACGTGACGTGAACTATGCGTTTGGACAAAATGACTCTAGTTACTCTCCATTGTTCTCACAATTCCATTGAAATATGCCTCATTGTATTTTGTTGCAAATAGGATATATTTTTTATCGTATTGAACAGGTGTTCCTATCACAAATTATATTTCAAGATAAGCTAAGTTTCATTTTGACTTTTTAACAGCCAGTCTCAGTTCTGTCAAAATACTCACAGCTAGCTGAGTGCTTCTAGGGCATTTTGATTGTTTTCACCTGTTCATTGAGAAAAATGTCCACTTCATGTATATATTTATTCAGATTTTTTTGGCTGTATATATCTCTTTAGTGATTTATGTTGCCTGATACACGTCCTCGTGTTTTGGTTAATACATTTAATTTCATAGTCAATGTCAACATCATGCCACCATAATAATTAATCTGTGGTAGCAATATATGTATATTATTTACACTGTGAAATATCGGTATATCTAAGGAAATATGTATGAAATTATTACTTTTTAATGATGAATTAAACAAATAAGATGTTTGGCCTGAAATGAACGCTTTTCTTATTTAATATTCACGATTGATTTATCATCATCATCATCATCATCAGGCCTTTTCTTTTGGCATTGTATTTTTGACATGCTTGACAATCGGCACTACAATTTAAAAATATTGTGCATATGTTAATTTTAATTGTAAAGTATATAATGCTAAGAAGAAAGGGCTGTACCCGTAAATGTACCCACCTTTCATTTATTGGTTCAACCAAAGAGGTGCGTTTCACATCCTTCATGGCAACCAGTGCTGTTCTCAATACAGCTTCTTCTAACACCACAGTGCCGAATTCCCTGTGTAAACATATGCAATCCAAGTCGTCTGTGACCAGTTTATTTCAAGCTCTTCAAGCTCATGACAACATATGTTCATCAGAGGATTGTCCATGGCTACACACCGACTGCAAGTACACCATTCATGTACAGGTCTCCCTACTCGCCCCCCGAAATCAATTGCACGAGTAAAGGGATCGTCTCCAGCAAGATCACCGTGCTGTTCATCCTCATCGTCACTGGATTCCTGACGGTTCTGGCCACTTGGCTCGAACCTATATGGCTGAATTCCCCCATCCAATCTCTCCACATTGCTCAAAACTTCTTCCTCGGCTGACGAGTCCGAACTCAAATACTCCGCCATGTTTTCGTCGAGCGAGCTGTTCGTGTGTTTACAAAGTGAACGCATAGATGACGTCACGACCTAGTTTTTCGGATCATGTGACTACTGAAAATGGCCAAAATGGCAGCTGCCTGACGGAATATACAGGTTTTGATAAAAAAGAGCTATAAAATCATTATTTACCGGGGAATATCGCTGATTTCTTCAGGGTATGGTTTAAACATGTTTCACTAAATACTGAAGTTTTTATTAATTATCTAATGAGTGGACCCTTCCTTTAAGAAAGGATAACAACGCCATTCGCTGACATAACAAACCTGCTAGTGCCATGTATTGGTGAATACAAATATCACTTTAGAATGACTTATTGATTGCCACATATGCATACAATAATGAACATGTTAATTTTTCAGCATAACTCCATTGTTTTTACTAAAAATGTCTAATCACATTCTTGCAAAAGTGTAAGCACAAAATGAATGATTTAACCCAGGGGTACTCAAATACAAATCTTAAAGGTCCAAAGACATTTTTCAATAAGACAAAGGTCCGTTTATTACGGTCATTCAAACAATTGCAACAAGATTCTTAACACGAGGTTGCAAAAACAAAAATAATCTGTATGCAGCAGTTTTCATTGTTATTGTGTCTGTGCTTGATCCCTCAGAGTCGCAGTGTAAGAGCTGCACAGTTATGAATAAAGGCAGCTGCACCCTCTTTCATTCAGCATTCCCATTATTGCTTTATAAATGTCTTGCCCCCTTGTGTGTCCACTGAGGTTCGTCAGGCCCAACACATCTTCAACAAACTCCCCCTTTGCCTCATCATAAAAACTCACAAACACCAGCAACTGAGCATTGTCAGTGGTGTCAGTAGACTCATCCACAGCTAAGGAAATGCACTATGCATTTTTTATTCCATCACAAAGCTGATTAATCAAATCACCAGCCAGTATTTATGTTCTTCTGGTTGCTGTGGAATCTGAGAGGGGGATTTGCTTGATTTGACCTGTTATTTCCTCTTTTTGTTTGCCTTCAAACACTTCAGTCATGCATTCTTTTATACTTCAGTTATTATCCAGTGGAATGTCCTTACCTACTGGCCTAGTTAAATCAAAGTGGTTACTTTTTTTTGGCTGGGCAGTGTAGTTTTACACACCGTCTTATTTGACTTTCTCAGGACTTAAAGGGGACCTATCATGCAAAATGCACTTTGTGATGTCTTTTATACATACATATCTGTCCCCGGTGTTCCAGGGAACTCACAAAGTGTCAGAAAACACAACCCTCTCTCTTTTCCTCCATACCCAAATCTCTAAAAACGGGGCTGCAACGGATTTGCAACGGGTGGATTTTTTATTTGCACCTTTTTGACGTAATGTAGGTGCACTCCGCCTGATTGGTCAACTCTCCACCAATCAGGGGAATGAGAGGTTGGGCCATGTTGACTCTCCACTCGTAATCACAGCAAGCATGATAACATGACGCTCGTGCCGGGGCGCGTCTATCGTTTTTCCAACCCAGTTTAGATCCCACTTCCGCATTACGCAAGCATCGACGCGGCGTTACGTCACAGCATCAACCTGGCGTTACATCCCTATGGTTACATCACTGCCTCACGCGGCACACCCGCAAAATCTGAATCTGACAAGCGAAATACTGTCCTTTTAAACGCCGCATCATACAGCAATATTAAAAGTAGATATACAATATAATAGTGCTTCTTTGTCAATATGACTGACGACCGCACTTATGCAGCGCTGAGGTAATTCATCATTTAATATTAATTCCTGATGGATATAAGAGGGATACATTAGCAAACATCTGTATATATAGCCTTTATATAATGTTTCGTTTTTTTGTTTGTCATGTAACATATTAACGTTTTGACCTTCTGTTTAGGATGTAAAGGTATCTATTTAATATTTTATTTAAAGGTAGACATTTATAATATGTTATAAATGTCTATTTTGTTATATAATACAACATTTGTAGATATAACATTTGACATTAATAACATATTAACGTTTTGAGACCATGTAAAAATGAAATGTTGGGAGTGGACATTTATAAAAATGTATTCCTTTACATAAAAGTGCTTTCCAGAGGTGTAAGAAGTGATAAGATCTTGTACTTGAGTAAAAGTACAAGTACCAGAGTGTAGAAATACTCAAGTATAAGTACTAAAGTATTACCATCAGAATAGTACCTGAATAACTATAAGCTGTTTTTTTTGCTTTCATTTCAGACCTGGTGTTTTAGTGTGCTCTGGAGGCACACAGAACAATATAGAGGAGTACCTGCAGTTGAAGGTATCTGATAAGACCTATCTCTCAATACTATGATGAACATCAAATCACATTGGATGTGTTTGCTCATATCATTGCCTCACCTACACATCATCATCATCATCATCATCTAAACTATACCACTTAATAACAGACTTATTGTCCAGATAAAAGACAAGGCATTACAAAGAATAACATGCAAACACATGAAGTACATTTAAAGAGAATATAAACATTTTAGCATAACTATACCAATGTTTTAGGATTTTGAGGGTTGGATTTTTATTTTTCAGACTTTTTAAGCCTGCAAGTATAATGTGTATTCTACTCTAGTTCTAAGTAAAGTCAGTACATTTTAAACCTCATGGTCCTCTTTAGTTCTTCAGATCATGGCAAAACTCTTACTGGTATTTGACATCCTGTTCCACACCATCAAAATGTGCCAAAGTATCCCCATTAGGGTTTATTTTCCCTATTATTGTCACTAGTCTGTGCCCCTCTACACCCTCTGACTCCTCGTCACCCCCATCCCTCTGTTTAGAGGCAGGACACTGGTAATTGGTGCCCCTCTACACCCTCTGACTCCTCGTCACCCCCATCCCTCTGTTTAGAGGCAGGACACTGGTAATTGGTGCCCCTCTACACCCTCTGACTCCTCGTCACCCCCATCCCTCTGTTTAGAGGCAGGACACTGGTAATCGGTGCCCCTCTACACCCTCTGACTCCTCGTCACCCCCATCCCTCTGTTTAGAGGCAGGACACTATTCAGTGCCCCTCTACACCCTAGTGCCCCCCCTAACTTTTGTGTCCCTAAAACTGTACTTGTAGAAACAAACCCACACTATGTCCACAAGCTTCTCAATCAACTAAACAAGCAGTACATGAATTAAAAGTGAATAATTTTAAATATAATTTTAGGCCCGTTAAAAACGTAGCTACGGCCCTGCATTAAACTGCGGAGCGGCGTTCACACAGACCGCGGTATGCCTTTCTTTCTCATTTTTTTTTCACCTTATGTCTTTGTCATATCTTATCCCATTTATGGCCTGTACCTTGTCGTGGTCAGTGGGCTTTTTACCAAATCAGGCCTCAAGGTGTATCTCAAATGCTGAAATATAACCTCCCTGTTAATACAAATCCATTACCCTACATCACAGTATTACATGACTAAAGGTCCACTGCCCTCTGCAGTCATGACATCTTTCCAGAGGCTGGTGTTGATCCAACCTAAAGGACCTCACATGACCCCTGCTTGACCTCCTGCAGTTGATGCAAACAGGTAAGTGGATCATGCAGTCAACTTGTTTCCTGGGACTTCAGCTCAGCATTCAGCAGTCCCCTGTCCTACCTCACCCCTCCCACTGTCCCAGCCTTCACCTGGTGAGACATATACACCAATTAAAAGGCATGATTATTACACAGTCAACCCTTATTCAGAGTATATATATATATATGCCTAATAAATGTATATATTTTGGCTTTTTTTGGGACCATCGCAAATGTGTGTAAGTAACAAGTAATGCTGTATAATCTGCAACAACTGTCAGGTGGTGTTATTGATTATTTTTGCAAAAGAGCCCCCACCAATACTGATTTTGACAAATATCTTTTAATTGAAATATGGGAGCAAAAACAAAAGGGTAGAATTGATCATACCATATTATTATTATTGCAACTGTTTTTATTATATTGTGTTGTTTTGTTTATATATATTTATATTTATATTTATGTGTGTGTGTACAAATGATTATTGCAACTGTGTTTATTATATTGTGTTGTTTTGTTTGTGTGTGTTTATTTATACACATATATATGTGTGTGTACAAATGAATTAATATAAAGTATATATACAGGACTGTCTCAGAAAATTAGAATATTGTGATAAAGTTCTTTATTTTCTGTAATGCAATTAAAAAAACAAAAATGTCATACATTCTGGATTCATTACAAATCAACTGAAATATTGCAAGCCTTTTATTATTTTAATATTGCTGATTATGGCATACAGCTTAAGAAAACTCAAATATCCTATCTCTAAATATTAGAATATCATGAAAAAGTATACTAGTAGGGTGTTCAACGAATCACTTGAATCGTCTAATTAACTCGAAACACCTGCAAGGGTTTCCTGAGCCTTGAAAAACACTCAGCTTGGTTCAGTAAACTAAATCACAAGTATGGGGAAGACTGCTGATCTGACTGCTGTCCAGAGGACCGTCATTGACACCCTCCATCAGGAGGGTAAGACACAAAAAGAAATTTCTCAAAGAGCAAGCTGTTCACAGAGTGCAGTTTCAAAGCACATCCACAAAAAGTCTGTTGGAAGGGGGAAATGTGGCAGGAAACGCTGCACAACCAAGAGAGATGACCGCAGCCTTAACAGCATTGTGAAGAAGAGTCGCTTCCAGAATTTGGGGGAGCTTCAAAGACAGTGGACTGAAGCTGGAGTCCAGGTATCAAAAGTCACTGTTCACAGACGTGTCCGGGAAATGGGCTACAATAGCCGTATTCCCATGGTCAAGCCACTTCTGAACTCAAGACAACGGAAGAGGCGTCTGACTTGGGCTAAGGAAAAGAAGCACTGGACAGTTGCACAGTGGTCCAAAGTCCTCTTTTCAGACGAAAGCAAGTTTTGTATTTCATTTGGAAGTCAAGGCGCCAGAGTCTGGAGAAAGGCTGGAGAGGAGCAAAATCCAAGTTGCTTGAAATCCAGTGTGAAGTTCCACAGTCAGCGATGGTTTGGGGAGCCATGTCAGCTGCTGGTGTTGGTCCACTGTGTTTCATCAAGCCCAGAGTAAATGCAGCTGTGTACCAAGAGATTTTAGAGCACTACATGCTTCCGTCTGCTGAAAAGCTCTATGGAGATGAGGAATTCATTTTCCAGCATGATCTGGCACCTGCCCACAGTGCCAAAACCACCAGTAACTGGTGTACTGACCATGGCATTACTGTCCTCGATTGGCCTGCAAATTCCCCTGACCTGAACCCCATAGAGAATATGTGGGGTATTGTGAAGAAGAAGCTGAAAGACACCAGACCCAACAATGCTAATGAGCTAAAGGCCGCTATTGAAGCATCCTGGGCATCCATAACACCTCAGCAATGCCACAGGCTGATTGCCTCCATGCCACGCCGCATTGATGCAGTAATCCGTGCAAAAGGATTCCCAACCAAGTACTGAGTGCATTAATGGACATTTTCAAAGGTTGATTGTGTTTTGCTGTTATAAATCTTTTTTTTTTACTTGGTCTGAGGAACTATTCTAATTTTTTGAGATAGGATTTTTGAGTTTTCTTAAGCTGTATGCCATAATCAGCAATATTAAAATAATAAAAGGCTTGCAATATTTCAGTTGATTTGTAATGAATCCAGAATGTATGACATTTTTGTTTTTTTTTTTTTAATTGCATTACAGAAAATAAAGAACTTTATCACAATATTCTAATTTTCTGAGACAGTCCTGTATATGTGAGTGTGTGTATAAATGAATGAATAAATCTGTGTGTATAAATGAAAATATATATATATATATTATATATATATCAAATAGTATCATTTAATAATGCTGTCAGATAAATGAAGTACACAGTAATAGTCAAGGTTATATTCAATATTCTGCACTTACACCAGCTGATAAGATATTTAAAACGTCTTGTTTGTCCTGAAAACGAAATTTGAGGATACACACAGACTATTTATAGATGATAAAACACCAGTAATACAATCTCAGGACTCTTCGATATGGCTTTGATTATAGGATCGTTTACTTTTCAGTCAACAAATCCTTTGGAAAGACAAAAACCAACTATTCAATATTCTGCTTTACCGCGACCCTGCCGAAGATGAAGTCTATGACGCTATCGCGTAGAGCTACGTCGATGCTTGCGTAATGCGGAAGTGGGCGTGGTTAAATCTAAACTGGGTTGGAAAAACGATAGACGCTGCCGGGGCCGTGTCACGCCCCCCTCTTCCGCATGGGGGCGTGGTCAGCTGAATCAGACCTTGCAAAGACAGAGCTGGAGTGAGGCAAAATGAGGCATGGCTAAAATGCATGATCTGTTTCGTATTTTGAAAATTAAAACGTATTTATATATATATATATATATATATATATATATATATACACATATATACACACACACACACACACACCTTATATATTATTTAAATATAGCATGATAGGTCCCCTTTAAAACTGTTTTTTGGGGGGCAGACCCCCACAGAGAAAAAAATATATTTACACACGTAAGGTCATCATCTTAACAGTTTTGTATGCTCATCCGTGAGCAGAGCATCAAGTTGACATGTCTATTACAGCTGAATGCGGCTACCACTGAAGCCACAGAGCTCTTCTTTTACTGTCCTTTCTTCTTAGAGGAAGTACAGAAACACGTAACTCTGGATTTGTTTTAATGTTTGAGGTGCAATAAACGACACAGCAGCTTTTTGGCATGTTAAAACTATTATTTTCTGCCTCGCTCATGAGAGTAACAGCTGGCGAAATTACAGCCTCGCCTACTGATTTTAATTTAACCATATATCGAGCCCGATTCTCGATTTCAAATGTGTGCTCTAAAATGATATTTATAAATGACTATTATCATTATTATAAGCAAGACAATAAATGGCAAAGATATGTAGAAAATAAACGTATTGGGTGCATTCACACCTAATAGTCCGTTTTCTGGTGCGCACCAGATGACAGTTTGTTACATTGTTTATTTTTTCAGAAGGTTCGGTTTGCGTTCACACACTGTCAAAAACTCAAATGGACTATAAACTTTAAACACAAGTCATGTGACCGGAAATGCTGTTCAACAATTGGTCAGACATGAAGCGGGTAAAAACCACAGGTAAACACGGAAATCGCAGCCATTTCTACCGTAGCCGCCACCATGGAGCATACGCAGATTGTTTTCATGCTGCTGTTCATATGGAGAGCATATCAACAGAATCTAGCGGGTGGCGCATATCAATACATAATGAGACAACGTGCGTTAAAAAACGTTATAACCCATGCCTATAATGAGATAAATGTTTCTTTGATACTTGGGGAGCTGGCGCTCTTCTGCAGCGCGTCGCGCACTTTTATGTATTGCTGTCGTAGTTTCTTCACCTTGATACGACACTGTTCAACATTCAGGTTAAATCCTAGTTTCTTCAGTCTGTCGCTAAAGATTTTGAACACCTCCGCGTTTTTATGGACCTTCTCCAACAGTTGCGAAATGTTCTCCTCTGCCCAGATATCCAGGAGGCATCTGTGTTCCTCATAGCTCCACGTGTGTCCCCTGCCGCTCAACCTGGGACTCACCGCGGACCAACAAAAAGATGCGGGTGCTATACTGGTGGCACTGGAGCAATACTTCACACCCGCAAAGAACGTAATCTTTGAGAGGTACATTTTTGGCAACCTTAAACAAGAGGATGGAGAGCTCTTGGATGCGTTTGTTACCAGGCTGAGGGAAAAGGATGCCTCTTGTGAATATGGAGCTATAAAAAAATCATCTCATAAGGGACAGGCTTGTTCTCGGGATAACTGACGAGGGTGCTAGACGTCGTTTACTAAGGGAAAAGGACCTTAAATTGGACGAGGCCATTAAAATTTGCCGTGCAGCTGAGGTCATGGACAGCAAGTTAAAAACCATGTCACTGGGCAGCTCTGGATCTGGGGACAGCATTAATGCCACACAAGGACGGCGAAATGGACGGAGGTCTGCCAGCAGGCCATCCGAGTCCACCAACACATCTGCACAACCACAGAGCATGAGAGACGCTGGCGAATGCAAGTACTGTGGCACACGACACAAACGTGGGCGGGACCTGTGCCCTGCTTTTGGTAAATCGTGCCGCTCGTGTGGCACTGCTAACCATTTTGCAAAAGTATGCATGAAAAGAGGCCAGCAGGCACGCCAGTTGAATGCTGTGGATGACCCGTTGCCAGGGGAACTGGAGGACAGCGATGAGAGAGACGTGTACACAGCGGAGAGCGTGGGGGCTGTGAACACTCAAGGTAAAAAGTGGTTTGTCAACCTGCCACTGCAAAGTGGGGTTCAGAGGTGCCAGCTCGACTCTGGAGCCACTTGCAATGTGATGAGCATCAAGGACAAGACGAGACTGGCGCCTAGAACGCCTCTTCTGAAGAGTCTCACCAGATTAAAACTATACAACAGTGAGTGGATGAGCTCATTAGGTGTGTACAGCACACAATGCGTCATTAGGGGTAAGACGCACAGACTGGACTTTGAGATTGTGCATACTGGCCAGAGGCCCTTGCTTTCGGGTGAGACATGTGAGAGACTTGGTCTGATACGCTTCACCATTCCTGAGGAGCTGAATAAGGTGGAGCACTGCAGGAAGGGAGACCTGACCAAGGAGTGTCTTGTCAGCACCTACCACGACGTGTTCACCAGCCCTGTTGAGTCTCTGCCCGGTGATATTCACTTTGAGCTGGACAGCACTGTGGCACCGGTGCAGTGTGCTCCCAGGAACGTTCCAGTGGCCCTCAAGGCAGCTGTTAAGGCTCAGCTTGATCGATATGAAGAGGAGGGACACTTGACCACAGTCACTCAACCCACGGACTGGATTAGCAATCTAGTCATAGTGAAAAAGCCAGACAAATTGAGACTATGCATTGACCCGAAGCCTCTCAACCGTGCTCTGAAACGGTCCCACTACCTTATGCCCACTTTAGATGACGTGTTGTATAAGCTGCCGAAGGCACGTATATTCACCCTGGTGGATGCACGTGATGCATTCCTGCAGTGCCGCTTGGATGAAGAAAGCAGCCTGATGACAACATTCTGGACACCGTGGGGTAGGAAACGCTGGCTGAAACTCCCTTTCGGTGTGTCAGTTGCCCCGGAGCTGTATCAAAGGAAGCAGCATGAGCTGCTGGCCGGTTTGACAGGGATTGAGCCCATAGCCGATGACATCCTTATAGTCGGCTGTGGGGACACAGAGGATGAGGCCAATCGCGACCATGACACAAACCTCATCGCTCTGATGGACAGATGCAGGGAAGTAAAGCTGAGACTGGGCCTGAAAAAGCTGCAGTTCCGAGTGAAGGAGGTCCGCTTCCACGGCCACATACTGTCCGCGGAGGGCCTCAAGGCTGACCCTGACAAAGTCAGGGCGGTTCTGGACATGCCAAACCCCACAGACGCAAAAGGGGTCCAGCGGTGTGTCGGATTTGTGAACTATCTGTCCAGATTCATGCCACGCTTGTCAGCGGTATGTGAGCCGCTGAGGAGACTGCTGGACAAGGATGTGATGTGGCACTGGCTGCCCAAACATGATGCCGCCATGAAGGAAATCAAGGCACTGGTCACGGCGGTGCCAGTCCTAAGGTACTATGACGTCCGCAAGCCAGTCACCGTACAGAGCGACTCCAGTCAGGCGGGTCTGGGCTGCTGCTTGCTTCAAGGGGGACAGCCTGTCGCATTTGCCTCCCGTGCATTGACCCAAACAGAGCAAAATTACGCACAGATTGAAAAGGAGTGCCTGAGCATCGTATTCGCCTGCCAACGCTTCCACTACTACCTATATGGGAGGGGTGATGTGACTGCAGAGACCGACCACCGCCCGCTGGTGTCCATCTTCACCAAGCCCCTCCTCAGTGCGCCAAAGCGCCTTCAGAGCATGCTCCTCACACTTCAGAACTACTGCCTTGCGGTGGTATACAAGCCAGGCCCTGAAATGTACATAAGTGACACGCTCAGCAGAGCCACCACCCCGCCACAGAGAACAGACACACTGTACCAACGTGAAATGGTCTGCAGCATGCAGCAGGAGCAGTGTGACACGGCGGCCATTCAGCAGACAGACTATTTAAATGTCAGCAGCCAACGCCTGGCACAGATTCGGACACACACTGAGGAGGATGTGTGTCTTCAAACACTTAAGTCAGTCGTGCTGGAGGGATGGCCAGAACACAAAGAGGAGACCCCTGTAGCCGTCAGGGACTACTGGGCCATCAGAGATGAGATAAGTGCACAGGATGGCGTGCTCTTCAGGAGTCAGCGCGTCATCATTCCAAAAGCTATGCGTCCGGAAATGCTGAGACGGATCCACTACAACCACGTGGGGGCGAGGCGTGCTACAGGCAGGCCCGTGATACACTTTACTGGCCCGGTATGCAAGGGGAAGTCAAGGATTATGTGCAAAAGTGCTCTGTGTGCAATGAGTATGCACACGAACAACAGAAAGAGACTATGATGTCACACCCGCTCCCCACACGTCCCTGGCAGCTAGTAAGCATGGATCTGTACAGCTACGCAGCACAGAACTTCTTGCTCGTGGTGGACCATTATTCTGACTTTTGGGAGATCGACCTGCTCCCTGACCTATCAGCGGACACCACGATCCGTAGATGCAAGGCACAGTTTGCACGCTACGGTGTCCCAGACAGGGCCATTTCTGATGGTGGAGGCCAGTTTGCCGGTGGAGAGTTCCGGGCGTTTGCGAGAGAGTGGGGTTTTGAGCATGTCATGTCCTCACCGAGGCACCCAAAGGCTAACGGCAAAGCGGAGTCAGCAGTGAAAATTGTAAAGAGCCTGTGCAGAAGGGCAGACCGTGCCAAAGAGGACCCCTGGAGGGCCATATTGCATTGGAGAAATACGCCCACTGAGGGTATGCATTGCAGCCCAACACAGCGGCTTATGTCGCGGAGACTGAGAACCCTTCTCCCTGTGGCCGACCAGCTACTGGTGCCTCAGGTCGTCACGGGTGTTCCTGACAAGCTGAAAGTGAAACATCAAGCAGCAAAGCTGACATATGACAGATCTGCCAAGGATCTGCCGGAGCTGAACGTCGGCCAGCCCATACGGATGAAGCCACTCCCAGGAGACAGGACGGGCCGATGGAGGAGAGGTGTGTGCCTTCAGCAGTTGGGACTCCGGTCCTATCTGGTCGGTGTGGAGGGGACCACGTATCGGCGCAACAGGGTTGATCTTCGACCAGCAGAGGCGGCCCTTCTCCAGCCGTCAGTTCTCCCAGAATCGGCCCCGGAGCAGCCTGCGAGTGGGGGGAGCGCCAGAGAGGTCGTCGGCGTCCCCGAGTCTCCAAGGCCATCACACAGGTCGCCATGCCGTGAGTTACAGGGCCGGGCCTTCTCCCGGAGCGGACGGCTGATTAGACCTCCTGACAGACTTGACCTCTAGGTCACATGCACACACACACACGCCGCACGCACACACACGCACTTGGACTGTGCACACTCAAGCACGCTTGGACAGTGCGCACTCAAACACACATGGACGATAAAGATTGAAAAAAAAAAAAAAAAAGGAAGTGGAGAGATTGTAAAACAAATGTGATTGATTGTTCTGAGTTGATTGCTGATGTGTTCTGATCCGGCTATTATTAGAGTGTCTCTGCTATGTGCACTATTTGTTGTTGAAATCATTTGTTTAATGTTCTGATTGAAGGTCAACAGTTTAATGGCAGTATTGATCCTGTGTTGTTACTTAACAAAAGGAAGGGAGATGTTACAGGGTGGTTTAGGCTGGTTTGCAGCTCCACCCTGTGGACGTATTGTGCCTGTGATATATATATACCTGCCTCACGTGACTATACCTCAGTTGTATGATTACCCGCTTACGGTGAATACACGGCGTTGAGACACAGCCTGACTTGCCTTGCCACCTACATCTACAAACAAACCGCACCAAGCGGCTAAACGCACCAGGGTTCGATTCAACCGGACTATAAACGGCTGGTGTGAACGCACCCTAAGATACGTTCATAACAAACGAAACGTGGGAGAAAATATGTTTCTAGAAGATATGTAGAAAATAAACGTATTTGAGATACGTTCATAACAAACGTTACGTGGGAGAAAATACGTTTCTAACGTAATTGAGAATGCAGTTTAGTTCTGTGGGAACGTAATTTTTAGGAGACAAGGTTTTAACAGCACTCGATAGCAGCGTCCATGGCAACCACCTTAGCAACCATGAAAACGTTGAATGTGTACAATTTCCTTTAGTAATCTTCGTAATAACTAGCAAACTAAAGACCATGTACATCCACTGCACAAATAATCTGAAATAACAACTCATATTTCTCGCATCAAATGACATCAAAACGCATTTTAATGGCCAAACTAACCTTAAAATAGGTATTTTCCACCGAGAATAAAACGAAAGTCGGTCATGTTTTTTTTCTGATGAGAGAAAGTTGAAGATCACGTGACATAGACGCTAGCCATTGGAAATTAATGGTGAAAAAAAAACGTAGGGATCCTACAATTTCATAGGCGTTTTTGTAGAAATACTACGTCCCAAGTTGTGGACCAACGTAGTTATTACACGTTTAGATGTGAGACTGGGTTGGACATGCTCAAAATGACGGTACTTAGATTCTACTGTAATGTTTAGCTAGGTTGCTACCATTTGCTTAACAAGTACAACTGAGTCTGATGGGAATTCCACTAGTCATAAGAAGGCATTTATTGGACAAAATGAAATGACCACCTCATTGTGGCTGTATGCATTAAGGTCAAAAGATCACCGAATTGATTATGATTCATCATGAAGGGGACATGAATGTGTTTACATAAATTCATGCCAAACTATTTTATGGGTGTTGAGACACCTCAGTCAGAATATGTCAACCTGCTTCTAGTGCTAGAGGACCAAAGGGGACTGCTAAGGTCATTAGGATGCATCTTATGGGAACCATGAATGTCTGTTCATAGTTTCATGCCAATCTATGAAATAGTTGTTGAGATATTTCTGTCTGGAGTGGACCAAAGTAATGGGCCAACAGATCGAGTTAGCTCTCTCACTTTACAACTTTTAAAGAAAGGTTCCAGTATAGTATTTGGGAGAAACATCTGTAAGTGATTAGAGTAAGTGATTACTAATTTGGATAGACATTTAATTTGTTGGAACTAATTCCTAGCTCAAGTTTTGGTGTGCGGAGTTAACAATATCAACAATTCCACGTCATGGAGTCTTACTGAGAGGAATGCCGATCAGCCAAAAAGAGAATCATGGAAAAATAAATTAGTGCAACTGTATATCACTCATGCGATTTATAAATACAATGGCAAACTTTGTTTTGGGATGAAGTTGATTTTACCTGGCAGTAAAGTGAGATCAATTTGCTGAATATTGGTGAGAGCAACCTTTTGAAAACATGCAGCTTCAAACGCACCCATTACAGGCTTTATAGGGAAAGTTGAGATAAATATGGAAATTCCCAGAAAGAAACCTGCCTTTTGATTTCCATTTTTGCGTACTGCTTTTCTTTTAATAAGACGTATGAAATTCAAACACAGTTTAGCACATATAATTGTGCCGTCAATCTTGTGATGTATCCTGCTCCCAATCACATACACACTGAAGATCTAAACCACCCTCAGACATCTTTCATGAAAAATGTGTGTAGATAGCACTCTCAGTAAAAGCTCAGAATGTAACTGTGCTGACAAAGGGAAGCTCACCTTGAATCGGCAGTGTTGGATGAATATGTTGGTCTTTTCATTTTCCACACTCATTTCCACAGTTCTGCTGCTTTGTGAATGAAGCCCCTCTTGACACATAAGAAGCACTCGGTGTCAGGTTGGGGAAAGTGGGACCCAAGTGCAGTTAAAAATACAAAAAGGGTTTGGTAATAAAAAGCAAGCTTTATTAAAAAAAGCAGAAGAAAGGAAAAACAAGAAACTAATTAACAAAAACAAAACCGGGGAGCACGACAGACAGGAACAAACTTACAGACGGGAACAGGCAGGTGACATGGACAAGCATAGACGAGGCAGGGAACATGGACATGAAGAGACGGGCAGGTATCATAGATCGTCCAAACCCATTAATTTGTGTAAATATTGTCCCCTTGAAACCGTTACTGGAGTGATTTGGGAAATTTGTACTTTGATAACCATTAATTTGCCCTTCAATGTTGACCATATTCTGGATCTTCTCGGCGATTCTTTAAATCCCGCCAAATGATGTGTGACGTCATTGCGGGCAAAGAGTTCCAGCTGCACCGTCCCGGATCCCAGCATCTGCATGCAAACGCACGATGGCGCACACAGCAGCAAGCGATGACAGCGATGACAGCTTAATATTGAACGTGTCTGAGAGCTCATATGAGGCTGAAGGATCGGAAAGTGATAATCATGACATCGTAGTAGACGATATTGGCTATATGCATGGCTCGCATGGCTCCCGTGGCGTCGGGGGTCCTCCCACCGCTTTCTTCTTGTGTCCGATATCGCGTAAAACAGAGGATTTAGACGTAGTGTCTTCATTGTATAACTCCACACGCCTTTTCTCCTCATACTCTCTTTCATGACTTTTTATTTAATGCATTTTAACGGCTGTAATCGTTGTTAACGTAAAACCGGAAGTGGTCATTGTTGTCAACGGCATCGTCTTTCAATACAGCTTTTCAAAATAAACTTTAAACGGATCTGTTTTCAGAATAAAACAGTTTTAAGCTTACTGTGTGTTTAAGCTAAATTACGTCATTCAATATTGATTTTAATTTCTTACAATACCTCTCGATCTACAACGTTTGAACAATGTGGAATGGTTTGTAAACTATTTTATTAACGGAGTTTGACTAAATAACGATTCTGTTTTAAAATATTGCGGAGTAGCAGTAAACACTGAAGTAGCTTTGACACACACACACACACACACACACACACACACACACACACACACACACACACACACACACACACACACACACACACACACACACACACACACACACACACACACACACACACACACACACACACACACACACACACACACACACACACACACACCTAAAAAATACATCACGTTTAAAGGTTGTTTGTTTTACCTGAGTTTTCTCTCGTTTCTCGAAGTAGGCACTTCTGTGGCGTTTTGCTGGGGGGGTGGGGTTGCACAACAGTTGTTGGGAGGCTGTCACAGGCTCTTTAAGAGACGACGATCAGACATGGAGCACAGGGGAAGACAAGACTATACACAGAAGGGTAATCACAGGACAAGACACAGCTGGGCAGGGGAGGTAGAAACACAAGGGCAACAGGTGAACACAATGAGACAATCAGACACACCAGGGAAACTAAAGACAGGAAGGCAAACACAGGAAGTAGGACCAGACAAGACACAAGGAAGGTTTCTAATTTCTCTAATTCCCCTCCTCGACTCCTATCCTCGTGTCTTAGGCTGCTTCTCACTTGTCTTATTTTCATTTCCTCGCTCCTCGGTCCTCGGTATCACCGGAAGTTGATTTGTCTGCGCCATCTTGAGTAGCGTCCCACTGCCCTTATTTGTGCCGGAGGATCGAGGAGCGATAACGGAGGAGCGATAATTGAGGAACCACCAGACCATCTTCCGGTGAAATCCTCAGACACTCGCCCCGCCCCCGTATCGCTCACTGATTGGACGATGCAGCGCATGCACTGATCTGTTGCTTCTTGACATGAGAGCAGTTTCCCAGCTGAGTGAAGAAAACACATTAACCTCACGAGAGTCACTCCTCAGTATATACAGTGTTTTGTTTTAATTAATGTATCATTTAGTTACAAATATGTGATATATCTGAACAACAAAGTGGTCAAAAATCATTTTATTCATTTATTGGAAACATTTTCATGATCGCTTTTTTCGTTTTACATTTTCATTTATTGTTATTTCCATTCAGTCAGTCATTAAGTGCTATTTAAAATGTTAATTTGCTACATATCCACACAAACAAACAAAGTGTGCAATCCAATGAATGTTAATCTAACTGGGTTTTGATAGATAACATATCTCAACATATTTTATTTCTATTGTGCACTCTAATCAATATTAATCAAACTATTGTTCGTTTATACATTTTAAGAATGGCGTTTATTTTTTGAGAATGAGTTCTTATTTATTTATTTGGGTCTACAACAGATCATACAAATGTTTGTGTCAGTAAATGTGTACTAACAGAGGCGGGGGTGTTCATCACAAACGGACGTCGCTTCACGTGACGCTCCGGAGGAAAGGACGTCCCATTGCTCTTAAAACTCATTTCCCTGCTTCTTCTCCCTTCTCGTGGTTTCCTTGCGTCTCTCCATGCTTCCCCGGTGGGAGGGACTAGACGCAGGGAAATGACGCAAGTGAGGGACGCAAGGATTCCATTTAACAGAAGTGAGAAGCAGCCTTAGTCCCGCCCACAGGAGATGCGAGCGGAGGAGTCAAGGAGGGGAACCGAGGAGAGAGGAGGAGGCAGCAGGCGGTTAGAGAAATGAGAAATCCACTCCTCTGAGCGGTCATTTTAAAGAGACGTCCGTTAATGATGACAGGAGGCACAGCACTCTGTCTGATGGACAGAACTGTGTTCATGATGACTGTAGCGGCCAAAATCCTATAGAACTAAAACAGATAATTAACTTCAAATAATACAGCCGCTGAGGCACTAGTTAGCGGATCTTACGCAGGGCAATGATCATCCAAGTCCAGACAAAACCTCCATTTGTGCATTTTATTCTGATCCAATATCATTGACAATGAACAGGTTTCCTACAACTCCTTTCCTTAAGCCTTTCCTATGGCTTTCCTTTGAAACACCCTGCTATGGCTTCCCTTCTTGTGGCTTGAAACACCCTGATAAAAAAACGTTTGCCTACTAGTGCTCTCGCTCCCACCACCCACCTGTCTCCAATATATACAATTACACCAGGTGCTCTAATCACCCAGTGCCCAAACATGCCTTCAAAATAAAAGCATAGAAACTACTTTAACTAATGACGCTAACTAAGAATACATTTACAATAAACACTATAAACAGCAAGAAAATAAATGTTAAACTATTAAATGATATAAAGAGATATATAGCTCCAACATGGCTCCTACAATGACTTATATATTTACTTTTAATTCATTCACAGTGCGGTATACATATATATAGGTATATAAATATTTTTATAAATATATACAATTTCAGAATCAAACAAGTATGAGAGCACTCTCATAATAACGTAACAGACCTCTCTGGTCGCTGAAATGGGGAATTGAAATGATGGCCCAAAAGTTTTATTTACAAGTATTAAAAGTAAGCATAGGACACCAAACCAACTGAGACCTGTCTGTCCGCCGCATCTACGCACTGTACAACACGCACCTACACACTGGACCAGACGCACCTACACACTGTACCAAACACACACAGCTCCTAAAGCATATAATATATATCAGGATACAGCCGTTGTGTATTTTATTATGTGAAGCACTAAATGGTCTTAGAAAAATTATCGACTCTTTGTAGATATCTACTAAACTAAAGCATACAAATAAAGAGAGTAATGTAGGCCTGTTATACTGAGTGATAGGTATATATTATACACACTGCTCTAATTTCTGCACGGACCTCAGCTGTTCTCACTGTAAACATCGCGTCGCCGTTCAAGCAGTATGGGAATAGATATGTCTCATAATTATTTGTGTGAACATAAAAATAATTTGTGTGTAAATATGTGATTTGTAAATGTAAAACACCATCCACAAATGCATTTAAAAGATCTGCAAATACGCTAAATATTTTCACAAATAAAAAAAAGATCTGTGAATATCTCTTTAACATTGACAACTTTCGATCAGGCATTTGTGAATCCATTTTGTATTTGTCAACCAAAAATGCGCTTGTGGATCTCACATTTCTGCTTGTGGATCTCAAATCTCTGCTTGTGTCATGGTTTTGGATTGTGGTTTTCATTTTCCACTTTATTTTGAAATGTTTCCTCCTTGTGTCTTGTCTGGTCCTACTTCCTGTGTTTGCCTTCCTGTCGTTAGTTTCCCTGGTGTGTCTGATTGTCTGATTGTGTTCACCGGGTGCCCCTGTGTTTTGTCCTCCCTCCTCACCTGTCTCTTGTTTCTTTGATTACTCCTGTGTGTATTTAAGTTCTGGTTTTTCTGTCTGTCTGTCTTTGTGAGATCCTTGTTAGTCTTTGACTGTGTATGAGTGGCAGGGAACGGAGAAAGTGGTGAACAGAGTGCGATTTAAAGCGTTTGTGAGTTTTTTTTCACGTATGTATTCGTCGATTTGGTGAACTGCTTTGTTTTTTTTGGTTTTGAACGGACGAGCGGGCGAGTGCTCGTTTTGGGAATGACTCCTCTAGAGGAGCACTCAAAAGGATAATGGAAGCGAATGGGTTGATTGATGTGTGGAGAGAAAGAAATTTGGATGCAAGGGAATTTTCAAGAAGACAAGTGGGGGGGGCAAACTTACACAGAGTAGGATTGATCTTGCTCTGAGCTCAGAAGCTGTAGCTAAAAAGATCGGGAGGATTGAATACAGGGCCACCGCGCTGAGTGACCATATGGTTCTTAGTCTCAGGATGGGGCTGAGAATGAATGGGAGGGGTGGAGGTGTGTGGTGCCTGAATGCGAAACTGCTGAATGATGAGGTGTATAAGGGAAAGGTGAGAGAGTGTATAAGGGAGGGAGGTGGTACAAAGAGCAATAATATATTAACTTGGTGGGGGGAACTAAAAGATGAGATCAAGAAAATAAGGAAAAAATACCTACATAGGGAAAATATGCTTGACAGAAGAAGGGAGAAAGGGTTAAGGGAGAGTTAGTTAGGGAGGCGGAAAAAATAGGGAGGGATTTAGGGGAATACACTAGGATCAAAGATGAGCTAGAGGGTATAGAGAGGGATAAATGTAGGGGGGCTATTGTAAGGAGCAGGGCACAATATGCTATGGAAGGAGAAAGGTGTACTAGTTTTTTTCTGGGGCTGGAAAAAAGCAAGCAGGAAAGAAATGATTTAAAACAGGTTGAGGGAAAGGATGGTAGGAAAATAACAGATTTTGTAGGGATAGCAGAAAGAGTAGAGGAGTTTTACAGGGATTTGTTTAGGACAGAAGAGACCGATAGGGAGAGTGTAGAGACAGCGATAGACAGTATGGACAAGACTTTAAATGATAATGATAGAGAGATGTGTGAGGGGGAGATTGGCACAGGGGAAATAGAATTAGCAATAGTAGGGTTGGGTAGAAATAAAAGTCCGGGGTTAGATGGGTTAACAGCGGAATTTTATATTGCTTTTAGGGAACTGTTAGTACCAGTATTACACAGGGTGTTTAAACACATTGAGGAGGAGGATGACCTGCCGGCCAGCATGGCAACGGGGGTTATAAGCATGATCTTCAAAAAAGGGGATAGGGACAGATTAGAGAACTACAGGCCGTTAAGCATGCTTAACAATGATTATAAAATCCTGGCCAGGGTACTGGGAAATAGAATCAAGAGGGTTATCAAAACAGTGGTGGGTGGGACTCAGGCGTATAGTGTACCGGGGAGGGATATAAGTGATACGACAAGTAGTATCAGAGACGTTATAAAACATATGAGGGAGGAGAAGGGTGGCATTGTAATGAGTCTTGATTTGAACAAAGCGTTTGATCGTGTCAATCATGAATATCTATATAGAGTGTTAGGGAAAGCGGGGTTTGGAGTGAAGCTGGTGGGATGGATCAAAAGATTATACAGTCGGGCGGTGAGTTGTGTCAAGATAAATGGGGTCATAACCAACGTGTTTAGGTTAGGGAGGTCGGTCAGGCAGGGATGTCCTCTCTCCTCCATGTTGTATGCCTTATCAGCTGAACCATTAGCCACAATGCTAAATCAGAACAAAAACATTAGAGGGGTGGAGATACCGGGGGGGCAAATCAGTCTCCTGTACCAATATGCAGATGACACACCGATTATGACACACCGATTATGGTCAGACATGGGGATAGTGTGAGGGAAGTGTTAGAAGTAGTGGGGCAGTATGGCAGGGCGTCAGGGGCAAAGATAAATCGGAGGTAATGTATATAGGTGAGGATGGAGTGGATAGGACAGGAATAGGGCTCAAGGAAAGGAAAGATTATTTTAAGGTGCTGGGTGTTAATTTGGGAATAAAGGAAATGGAGGGGAGAGATATGCAATATGAGGGAATTATTAACAGCATAAATAGAACACTTAGGTTTTGGAAGTTGAGACGTTTGAAGTTAAGAGGGAAGGTAACTGTCATAAATGGGCTCATAGGGAGCAAATTAGTCTATATCATGAATGTCATGGAAATGCCTGAGAGGGTACATAAAGAAATTGACACCGCAATAAATGCATTTTTGTGGAGTGGGAGGGGCGCTAGAATTGCGAGAGAGGTTATGGAGAATGAGCATAAGGATGGAGGGATGAAGCTGATCAACTTGGAAAGGAAGAAGAAGGCATTAAGGGTCAAAATGATACTTAGATATATTAGTGACAAAGAAGGCAAAAAAGATCATGCTGGAAAATATTTTTAAAAGAAGCAATTAAGAAGTGTGGAGGCTGTGGTGACAGCGCTTTATTCATGGCTTTAAAAAAAAATGCTTAGTGGTGTTTCTGAGTACCACAGAGAGGCTCTATTAGCATGGGGTGAGTTCTTAAAAGGGGTAAAGCATGAGTGTGTGAATGTGGAACAAGTGTGGAATCAGCCTGTATTCCTGAACCATATGGTCGCAGTGGAGCAGAGTCCTGTATTCGATCTCCCAATGTGGAAGGTGGGTTTTAGACACATTAGAGATTTGGTTTATGAGTTTGTACCGGGGTTTATGGGGGCACAGGTGATAGTGGATGAGGTAAAGGGTGGAGGGGGAAGTATGCTTTTGAGAACAGCGGAAGGGATCATGAACAGGGTTAAAGAGGGAATGCCTGGTGGGTGGAGGGAAATGATTGAGAGTGAAGCTGTAAGAGGTGGAGAGAGTGTGGCAGAAATGTACGTGGGGGAGGGGGATGCTTGTGTGAAAATAGAGAAGGTAAAGACGAAGACGATTTACAAAATGCTGAGGGGAAATAAAGTGAGAAGACCTACATCTGAGGGTGTATGGGAAAAGGTGCTTGAGAAGTTTGATGGGCGGAAGATATGGGGAAATTTAAGGGTGAAATGGAACAGTATTGAGTGTGAACATTTGACTTTCTTTTGCGTCACAATAGGGTGTACAACAACCTGATTGCAAGTTTGATGTCACAGTGAAGAGAGAATGTGTGTGTAAGGTAAAGGATGAAACGTGTATGCATGAATTCTTTGAATGCAGCAAACTGAAAGTGTTCTTTGAAAGGTTGAAAGAGCTAATTGATAAATGTTGGGGTGATAGAATAATTAAAACGATGGTATGGAAGGAGCTGTGGCTGTTTGGGGTGAATGAGAGCATGAAAGGTCTCAATGTCAATCTATGCAACTATGTGCTGAGCCATGCCCGGTATGCGGTGAAGATCAGGAGGGACGTAGCTCATCTTGAGCGCAGAACAGTTGACGTATGGGATGTCCTCAAGAGGATCTTGAGCAAAAACATTCAAATGGCATACGCATACCTGGATAAAGACATTTTCCTGGAGAGCTTTGTGGAAGGGTGCGCGCTAGTGGATGTCAATGACAATGGCAATCTGGTGTATGCTTATGATGGGGTTGGCTAGCATGTGTGGTGGAAATATGGTATCAAGTGGCTAGATAAGCATAAAGTGTGGCTCATGTATAAATGAGGTATAGCAATAAAATGTAAATTGTGAATTTTCATATTGAAAAAAAAAAAGTCTTTGACTGTGTTCACGGGGAGGAGTTCTGTATTTATCATTGAACCTTGAAATAAAGGTATTTTCTGTTTAATCTGCGTTTGGGTCCTGCCTGCTTCGCTCTACCGTGACAGAAGGATCTCACCAGAAATGGACCCAGAAGATGATCCATTTGAGGTGGAGGTACTAAAATGTACCTTTTCATTGGCTCGTTGTTATGGTACGTGGAGGGGAGCGTCCAGCAGAAAGAGGCTGCTCTGGCAGAGGCGCACCAGATGGCAACAGAGAAACCATGTTTGGTGAAGTTCTTACCTGGCTGGATTATGGACTTCCTCCAGACATGGGATTCCCGGCCTGCTAGCCCCAGGCATGCTAGCCTCCTGCCTCCCTATTCCCTTCCTGACACCATACGTCTCGGTTTGTTCTGTCTGGAGTCAGCCCCTGCTTTTTCCTCATTTCCTGCTCCAGAACCGGCCCATACAGCCATGGTTCCGGCTCAAGAACCGGCCCATACAGCCATGGTCCAGGCCTCTGTTCCGGTCCCAGCAGCCATGGTTCCGGCTCAAGTACCGGACCCAGCAGGCATGGTCCCGACGCCAGCTCCCTGTGTCCTGTCGGCGTATCGGCCGACTCCAGCACCTCGTCTACTGTTGGAGGTCCCGCCGTCACCTGTTCCGTCGGGGGTCCTGCGACACCATGTCCTGTCCTGTTGGGGGGTCCCGCCGACACCTGTCCCGCCGGGGGTTCTGCCAACTCTGTGTCCTGTCCTGTTGGAGGTCCCGCCGACACCTGTTCCACCGGGGGTCCTGCCAACACCGTCACCTGTTTCGCCGGGGGACCTGCCGACACCATGTCCTGTCCCATTGGGGGTCCCGCCGACAACTGTCCCGCCGGGGGTCCTGCCAACTCTGTGTCCTGTCCTGTTGGAGGTCCCACCGACACCTGTTCCACCGGGGATCCTGCCAACACCGTGTCCTGTTTCGTTGGGGGTTCTGCCTACTCCATGTCCTGTTTCGTTGGGGGTTCCGCTGAGGGTCCTGCCGGCCCCATGTTCTGTTCCGTTGGGGGTCCCGCCGGGAGTCCTGCCGGCTCCGTGTCCTGACCTGTTGGGGGTCCCATCGACACCTGTCCCGCCGGGGGTCCCGCCGACACCTGTTATGTCAGAGGTCCAGCTGCCACCAGATCTTGACCCACCGGGGGTCACGCCTGCACCTTGTCCAGTTCTGTTGGGGGTTCCGCTGACGTCTGGGGTCCGATCGGCACCGGCCCTTGCGCCGTCCGGGGTCCCACTGACTCCAGCCCATGTTCAGGGTCCATCCCTGTCTGCCTGTCCCGTCAGGGGTTCCGTCTGCACCTTTCCCGACGGCTCCGTTTCCTGGACCACCGGGGGTTCCGCCATCTCCAGCTCCCAGTGCTCCCGATCCCTGTGCTGCTGCTCCAGCGATCCAGCTGGCCCCGGAGGGGCCCCATTGTGACCTACGCCGTTTTCCTGCCCGTCCTCCGGAGCTGTCCCGTCGTCGCCCTCGAGCCCGGCCCCCCGAGCCCGGCCCCCCGAGTTCCCCAGCCGTGGCCTTCGCCCCTTCTTGAACTCTCCCGTGCCCCGGGCCATCAGCCCAAACCCGTCCTCCAGACCCCCTCCACCCACCCTTCTAGAGGTTTTGGACTTTTTCGTTTTTTGTTTGGGACGTCTGGAATCCGTCCCTTGAAGGGGGGGTTCTGTCATGGTTTTGGATTGTGGTTTTCATTTTCCACTTTATTTTGAAATGTTTTCCTCCTTGTGTCTTGTCTGGTCCTACTTCCTGTGTTTGCCTTCCTGTCGTTAGTTTCCCTGGTGTGTCTGATTGTGTTCACCTGGTGCCCCTGTGTTTTCTCCTCCCTCCTCACCTGTCTCCTGTTTCTTTGATTAGTCCTGTGTGTATTTAAGTTCTGGTTTTTCTGTCTTTGTGAGATCCTTGTTAGTCTTTGACTGTGTTCACGGGGAGGAGTTCTGTATTTATCATTGAGCCTTGAAATAAAGGTATTTTCTGTTTAATCTGCATTTGGGTCCTCCCTGCTTCGCTCTACCGTGACAGCTTGTGGATCGTCTTTTTACACACAGAGTTTTGAGACAACTTTTCCGCCGGTCTCGGCTAAAATCTACTCGTGTCACTCGGTTATTTTCGGAAACCACGTGATGGCCTGCTGATGACGACATTTCCGCATGGTTTTCAAAGTAAGAGCATGATGGTTTGTTTAATGTGTTGTTTTTTTTTAATGAACAGCGGAACGTTAGATGCATTCTTTATCACCATGATATTAGAAGCTGTTTCTACAACTAAGTGAAAGGAAAGTCCTCTCCTGTCAGATAACGTCAGCTCAGTGAGGTAAAGGACTCTCTCAGTGTTTAGATAGTTAACTTTAGTTATCTCAGTGGGTCTCAAAACAGTTTGATCACCATTTATGTAAACAAGTATTTCCGAGGCACACCTTCATATGATCATTATAGTTAGGCTATAAAACAATAAGAGAATAAATGAAAAACAGGCATGAAATACTGTATGACAGTAAAACAAGAATACAGTTTAAAAGGGGAGTGATTAGTAAAATATTCATAAAGAAAAAGTACATCTGTTTACAGTTCTGTTTCATATGGGTGTTGAGACCCATATGAAACAGATCTCTTAATTTTGCTCTCAAAGTGCACCAGACTGATGCATTTAACTTCAATAATTTAAAAACAAATCTTCCCGGGGGAGCATGCCCCCGGTCCCCCTAGGAGGCTGGTCCACCCCCCACTTATAGAAAATAGCACTTTTACCCTTCCTATATGCCGTGAGCTGATTATCGAGCCTTCATTGTAACAGTCACGGGTGTAGCCTACTGTATGTGCGTGTGGGGAGTGTTGCAGTAGAACATTTCACTGTAGCCCATAGCTACATTAATGGGAAACCCTACATGTTTGAGCAAGCTACCCCACAGCACCCCCAACAGAAAATCTCTGGCGCCGCCCATCTATCTATCTATCAAAAAAACAGTGCATTAAACAAACCATCATGCTCTTACTTTGAAAACCATGCGGAAATGTCGTCATCAGCAGGCCATCACGTGGTTTCCGAAAATAACCGAGTGACACGAGTAGATTTTAGCCGACACCGGCGGAAAGGTTGTCTCAAAACTCCGTGTGTGTAAAAAGACGATCCACGAGCAGAGATTTGAGATCCACGAGCAGAGATGTGAGATCCAGGAGCAGAGATGTGAGATCCACGAGCAGAGATGTGAGATCCACGAGCAGAGATGTGAGATCCACGAGCAGAAATGTGAGATCCACAAGCGCATTTTTGGTTGACAAATACAAAATGGATTCACAAATGCCGGATCGAAAGTTGTCAATGTTAAAGAGATATTCACAGATCTTTTTTTATTTGTGAAAATATTTAGCGTATTTGCAGATCCGTTTTACATTTGCAAATGTATTTGTGAGATTGCAAATCTTTTAAATGCATTCATGGATGGTGTTTTACATTTACAAATCACATATTTACACACAAATTATTTTTATGTTCACACAAATAATGAGACATATCTATACCCATAAAGCAGTTACTAAAATAATATCCAGGGGATGCATGCAGAGCTGTCATTGGTTGAGATAAGTCCGGCCGTGCGTCAGGACTCTTTGAAACATCACTGTTGCCGGAAATACATCCGCGGAGGAACCATCGGTGTCCTTCAACATGGCACGCCGAAATCCATTTCCGTGTCACTACCGGAGGACCGAGGAGTCGAGGAGGGAAAATTAGAGAAATGAGAAACCTTCAAGGAGGAAAACATTTCAAAATACAAAGGTGGAAAATAAAAACAACATAAATCCAAAACCATGACACCCTGTTGTTACTTCAGGGTTCCCGCGCGGTCTTAAAAAGTCTTACATTTGATAATCAGAATTTAAGGCCTTAAAAAAGTCTTAAATATGATCAAAAAAATAAGAAAGGTCTTAAATATGATTTAGAAGGTCCTAAAAATGATCGGATTTGAAAGGTAGGCTACTTCTGTGTTGCGATCGCGTCTAAATCAGAAACTCAGGTATCTTCGAATCTATTTACAAATAAATATGGGGAAGTGTAAGTTCAACCGTATTTGGTTGGAAAACATCTAATTTAGTGCTTGGTTGAAACCAGTGGAGGGGAACGTGTTTGAAGCCCGCTGCACCTTTTGCAAACAAAAATAGCGTTTGTTTTGCTAATGTAGCGTTAGCTCCCGCAACAACATCGGGGGACCTCCGGGCGACGTTTGGGTCTACGTCAACCCTAAAAGCGGAGGTGCTGTAGACGCTAAATACAGTAGCTGAACACCAATCATACAACAGCAACGATGAAAGATTGTAGCCAAGGCAGCAGAGCTCTGAATATAGCTCTTGACACACACACACACACACACACACACACACACACACACACACACACACAGTTCTGTGTACTGTTATGCTATGTTCAGTCATCGTTCTTATGTTGAGCGTGAATAGATTCACTTTGTAAGTAATTATGGGACGTATTTCTTCTTTCATAGCAATTTTCCTTCATACTTTCTTGCCGTGAAATAGGTCTTACATTCTATTCAAAGTGGTCTTAAAAGGTCTTAAAAAGTCTTAAATTTGAGTTGGTGAAACCTGCAGGAACCCTGTACGTCCACAAGTGCGATAGTGAATGGAAAAGAGAGAGCAAAGTGCTGTCACAGCACTAGAAGAGGCAAATCTATGTTTCCTGTCTCCTATTTATAGGAAGAAGAAACAGGGAGCAAAGAGACCCTAAATCATCTGTGAACTGCTATAAGGAGCAAGGCGTGCGGCTCAGGGCAATAAAGAAATGCCCATACTGTAGATCTTTGGCTCCCGTCGAGAGTATAATAACATCTACAAAATCCCTAATTGCAGCTTTCAGTCCATTGTTAAAAGAGAATGCTGTAGCTAGTGAGAGATTTCCCTTCTCCTTAGGGTGTCACTATCAATGTGACATTTGTCATCTGCCTAAAATCGCTGTCCCGCTTTGACAAATAGATTTTATTGATTAGTTTCCAGGTTTGGCGGCATCATGTTCGAACCACGGCTGTCTAATCATGCTCTATTTCTTCTTGACTTCTCCATCATGTCCAATTTTGGACTTCATGGTCAAGCTCTGGTGGAGGGTGATCAATAACAAATAGAGTATAGTGTCTTGTTCACAGTGGGAGTCCCCTTTATAAACTGTGAGGTATTTGATTTTGTATCTTGAAAGCTCCAAGGTTGCATCCCAGGCAGCAGTGATGAAAAATGGGATGGCAACATGTGTGGCAGAAATTGTTGGCAACCTGTGTGTCAAACCTTTTGATCCATCTGGAACAGTAACGCAGCGTCCACACGGCAGCGTGCGTTGAAGCTTGCCGGCGGGCGTGTCAGAAGCTCGACCAACAACCAATCGCATGAACACCAAAACAGAAAGATATGGACACAAGATGTGTGCGAATGTATTTAGTTTCCTATCCATGTGAACATGATTTAAGTGGGGGGGGACCTAACCTCCTCTAGGGGGGTCCGGGGGGCATGCTCCCCCGGGAAGATTTGTTTTTAAATGTTGAAGTTAAAAGCATCAATCTGGTGCACTTTGAGAGCAAAATTAAGAGATCTATGGATACATCTCTCAACACCCATATGAAACAGAACTGTAAAGCTGATTTCTTTTTCTTTACGGATATTTTACAAATCACTCCCCTTTTAAACTGTATTCTTGTTTATTAATAACCACTTTCTTTTACTGTCATATAGTATTTTATACCTGTTTACTTTATTCTCTTCTTTTTTATAACTATAATGATCATATAAAGATGTGCCTTTACCTCAGTGGTTGGAGAAAAAGCTTCTTATATTCGTTAGCATAGCTAGCTAACCAGATGCTAATAACAACAAAGTTATTGACTGTATGACAGATGAACAGATCGCCACTGGGCTTACAACTAAGACACAGCCACGCAAAAACTGCAGCATGTGGACGGCTCCTTATGGGTACAGCAATTTTTGGAAGTGCCGGAGCGACGTTCTGGAAAACAGGCACTCGCTTGTTTAATTTTTTTGCGGTCTAGATTTCTTTTATTTTTTTATTTTTTGCGTGTGTTTATAAATTACCTCGAGGGCCGTACCAAATGCTCGGAGGTTCACCACCCCTGGGTTAAACAAACAGGACTTTCACTGTGGAGACTATACGGTGTGAACGTAAAAGTAAAAGTCATCATTAAAAATTAGTTTTACATCTGTTGTTTTGTCGCACGAGTCGTTTGCAACTCTTGAATGACTATCGAGTTCTTGACTTGAAGCACAATCACATTTTATTTTAAGTTGTGTTAACTGGAAAAACAATGCAATAGAATGGAGTAGTGATGATGTATTTTTGTAGACCGTCATGGTTAAAGCCAATGGTTATGAAACTAAATAGAAACTCTTATAGCCATGTTGTGTTGGCCTAGAAAGCGGAAGTTTCTCTAATCCAGTTCCAGTATGATATCTAAGCATCTTAGACAGTTGAGTTCAGAGTACTGTCCATAGCTCTCACCACCATTCGACCCTCTGCGTATCTCTGTACATACAAACATACGTTGATGATGGATGACACCTGTCAGTGTTTTGACTAGATGAGTGAGCCTTTATATTGATTTATGACAGGGTTTATAGCTCCCTGTAGGTGGCTCTTCAAGTAAGTAGTAGAAGGTCTCTCTTATATTTGAGTATCATCATGAAACAAAAACATAAATACACAAGATATAGATATTGTGTTACTAATCCATGTTCATATTGAAAAAATCTGAATATGATGTCTTGATTGACTTTACAAATCATCACCATAGAGCTGGGAGTAAATGTAGGGATTCAAAATCATGCAGCTAATATTTGGATCAACTTTCTTTTTTTTACTCTTTTATTATATCCAATCTGTAAAGTATGAATATTAGGAGTAGGAATTTGTGTGACAAAATGTCAACATGTAATTAATAAATGGGTTAAAATCGCTTGTGTCCATAATGGGCAGCATTAATATATACCCACATGACAGCTCATTGTTACTTTGTAATTCTACTCTACAATTCAGAGGTTAACCTGGTATTTTTACTCCACTACATTTATTTTAATTACTTTGCAGATTCTGATTAATGATGTGAAATATAAGCAACACTTAAATCAGACTTTAGTTACACCTGAGTAAAATTCAGTGAAGGTGATTGTCAAGTGCCAACAATCAGGCGAGATATTTGATAGTTGGTGCTTGAGAAGACTAAACATTTATCTGCAGATCCCTATAAAGCAGGGGTCGGCAACAGGCGGACCGCGGTCCGGATCCGGACCCAGACGCCGACCTATACGGACCCGGACCTATAATCAATACATTAATAGGGGATTTCAATTTTGACGGGGCGATTCTATTTTAACCGCTGCCGACATGGGGCGAAAGAGACAAGTGAGCGATACAGGGAGAGAAACAGAAGAAGTGACGAGAGAGCGGCAGAGAGAAGCGGAGAGGAAAGTGATTGAAGAGAGTAATTAGCGATACAGGGAGAGAAGCGGAGAGGAGCGTGAACAGGCGTGTTAGCGGCAGACAGGGAGAGACAAATAATTACACATGGCGCTCTCTAAGAAGAGGAAAGTGGACAGTGAGAACAGAGCTTTTAACCCCGAGTGGACGGACTCATTCGTGTTCATCCTGCCCACTGGGAGCACAAACCAGTGTGTCTAATTTGTTCAGAGACCGTGGCGCTCATTAAAAGGGCCAATGTGAAACGCCACTATGAGACAAAACACAAAGTGTTTGACCAAACATTCCCTCTCTAGTCAGAACTGAGGTCACAAAAAATAAATATCGTTCCAGGGCAGGCTAACCGAGGCTAACCAATGAGCACCTGCATGTGTGTATGAGAATGGCCCTGACACCATTTCAGCCCAGATTTAATCTCCTGGCAGGACAAGCTCAAGCTCAATTCTCGCACTGAACAAAACAAAGTGAGTGAGGGACTGCAATATAAGAGGGAAAGAAAGAGAAACTTTAAAACTGTTCAATTGTTATGATGTGTAAAGACTGATATTGTTCTTTAATCGTCTGAAACTGTTAAGTCATGATGCGAAACGGTTAACAAAGAAAAAGGGAAACTCAAGCTGCTGCTACACTTTATTTTATTTATCTAAAATTAAGCACTTTTAAGATGCACACATTTTCAAAAGCTTTTTTATTTATTTTCTCTATTTATTTTTAAATGCAGCCAGAGAGGAACATTACAGATATCCACAGTATTTTACTGTATATCTGTGTAGTTCAATGTTAATTGACAATAAATATTGTTGTTTTTAAATTGTACTTTCTTTATTTGATTGGCAGTCAGTTGATGATTACATGCAGACGTTGATAAAGCTACAGGCTACTTCAATATATATATATCACACTAATTCATAAAGGAAGTTAGACATTTTGAAGTTCCGGACCTTTGCATGTGGAGATTTTCTCTAACTGGACCTCGTTGAATTTTAGTTGAATACCCCTGCTATAAAGCATATTCATTACTCGTTACTCTCTACTAATAGTTAATTAAAGACTGTATATAATGGCTATTTTGCACATCCCTTTCAAGATTTGAAGATGTTCTAAGGTTTATTGACATATCATATACACAACTACGGTGTAGTTGTGCAATGAATGAAAAACTTGGGTTGTAGGTTCCTCAACAGTGCATTACAAGACATCTATCAATATGTGTGTACCTCCACCATTAAACTGTCGTATTCTTCACATTTCTTATACTCTCTACATACATCTTATAAGAGTATAATTAATATGTATAATATCAGTTAAAATAAGTGCTTCAACATAGTTAACATTGCAGGAAAGCAATGTATTAGACGTTAACTACTTTGTCAGGCTTAATATTTATCTGTAGATACCCCCAAAGCTTTTTTCTTATTTAAAAGAAGACCTTAACCTAAAGTATTATTTAATGTTTAAATAAAGGTTAATTAGTTTGTCTGTTTTTGCACATCCTCCTATTAATATCTTTGTACATCCGGCACTAAACTGTTTTATTGTAGAGATCACTTACAGTATCTTCTTGATTTTTTCTATTCTATATTTCTATCATTGACCTTCTACTTTCCCCTTATTTTTGTGTGTACTCTTAATATTTTTTTCATCAAATATAACATATTCAACAAAAAAATGCAATAACGTGCGTTAACCACTAGGCAGTGCGTGTTAAAAAACTGTCAACTTTAAAGTGTTAACACAATAAATTATACTTTCCAGTATAAGTTTCCAGTTTAGTTTATGACAGATGTATTTTGTTATCCACACATATATTTTTTTGATATTTATAACACCAAACCAACAGAAAAGATGGTCTTAACATGACCCAGTGGTCTAGTTAATAAAACATAATATCAAACACAGTGGCGAGCCGTGACTTTTATACCTAGGCCCTCTGACCTCTGGCTGCACTTCCCTGCAGTCTCTGGATTTCCTTGCTCTCACTGAGACCTGGATTACTCCATCCAACACATCCACCCCAGCAGCTCTCTCCACAGCATATCCCTTCACCCATACAGCCAGACCCACTGGCAGAGGAGGTGGCACTGGTCTCCTGCTCTCTCCCAAATGGAGCTTTTCCCTCTACCAACTACCTAACTTCACTCCTTCCACCTTTGAATTCCATGCCGTTACTGTAACCCATCCTATACAATTAACCATTGTTGTTCTCTACCGTCCACCAGGCGCCTTGGAGGACTTCTTGGAGGAATTAGATAATCTCCTCTGACACATCCCTGAAACTGGCCCTCCCACTGTACTTCTCGGAGACTTCAACCTCCAGACAGGGAAGAAATCTGAACTAACATCTCTTTTAACCGCCTTTGCTTTCTCACTGTCTCCATCCCCACCAACTCATAAAGCTGGCAATGTACTTGATCTCATATTCTGAAGGAACTGCACTACTCCTAACCGCTCTGTAAACCCACTTCACACCTCGGATCACTTTTTCATATCATTCTATCTACCCTTTTCCAAACATAACAAACTAATCTCTTCTAACTCTGCACCTGTCCGCCGTAACCTTCGTTCCCTCTCCCCCTCTACTCTTACCTCATCGGTGCTCTCAGCCCTCCCTTCCTCTGACTCGTTCCAACTTCTGCCTCCAAACTCTGCTGCAGAAACTCTCCTCTCTACTCTTTCATCCGCACTGGACTCTCTCTGTCCTCTCACATCTCGGCAGGCTCGTCAGTCCCCTCCTGCTCCCTGGCTAAATGACGCACTGCGTGCTAATAGAACCATCCTTAGGGCAGCAGAGCGGAAATGGTGGAAATCCAAACACCCTGACGACCTCCTAACCTATCAAGCTCTCCTCTCCTCTTTCTCTTCGATCTCTCAGGCAAAAAGCACTTTCTTTCAACATAAGGTCCATTCTTCCTATTCCAATCCCAAAAAACTATTTTCTATCTTCTCCTCCCTCCTGGACCCCCCCAGAGCCCCTTCCCCCTCCTCCCTTCTTCCAAGCGACTTAGTTAACTACTTTGAAAAAAAGGTTGATGATATTCGCTCTTCTTTTTCCGACTCACCATTACTCACCGCTGGGTCACCAGACCCACCGTTCACCCACACACTGACCTCCTTTTCCCCTCTCTCTCCAAGTGAGGTTCTTACCTCATTACCTCTGCCCGTCCTACCACCTGTCCTCTGGACCCTATCCCCTCAAACCTCCTTCAAACTATCGCTCCTGATATTCTACCGTTTCTCACCCATTTCATCAACACTTCTCTAACTTCTGGTCACTTTCCAAACAGTCTCAAGGAGGCAAGAGTAAACCCTCTCCTAAAGAAAAACACTCTCAACCCGTCCTGATGTTATAAACTACAGGCCTGTCTCTCTCCTCCCGTTCCTGTCTAAAACACTTGAACGCGCTGTCTTTAAACAACTCTCCTGTTATCTCCATCAGAACAACCTTCTTGATCCGCACCAGTCTGGTTTCAAGGCAGGTCACTCCACAGAAACTGCTCTCCTCGCTGTCTCTGAGGAACTGCACACTGCTAAAGCAGCCTCCCTCTCCTCTGTCATCATCCTTTTGGACCTGTCTGCTGCATTCGACACGGTGAACCATCAGATCCTCCTTCGCACTCTCCAAGAACTTGGAGTTTCAGGCTCTGCACTTTCCCTCCTCACCTCATACCTCGAAGACCGCACCTACATGGTAACTTGGAGAGGGTCCGAGTCCGACCCTTGTCAATTAACTACAGAGGTCCCTCAGGGCTCTGTCCTTGGTCCCCTCCTCTTCTCTCTGTACACAAACTCGCTCGGATCGGTCATTAGCCCGCATGGTTTTTCATACCATTGCTAAGCTGACGACACCCAATTAATTCTGTCTTTTCCCCATTCTGAAACCCAGGTCGTCGCACGCATCTCTGCTTGTCTAGCAGACATCTCTCGGTGGATGTCTGCTCACCACCTCAAGCTCAACCTTGACAAGACTGAGCTGCTTTTTCTTCCGGGAAAAGAGTGTCCCACTCTTGACCTAACAATCAACATCGGCACCCCTGTTGTTTCCCCGACTCAGACTGCAAGGAATCTGGGTGTGACGCTAGATAACAACCTGTCCTTCACTGCAAACATCGCTGCCACAACCCGCTGCTGCAGATACACGCTGTACAACATCAGGAGGATACGTCCCCTCCTGACCCAGAAAGCGACGCAACTTCTGGTTCAGGCTCTCGTCATCTCACGTCTAGACTACTGCAACTCCCTCCTGGCTGGTCTACCTGCATGTGCAATCCGACATCTGCAGCTCATCCAGAATAAAGCGGCTCGTCTGGTCTTCAACCTTCCTAAATTCTCCCAACCACACCGCTCCTCCGCTCCCTTCACTGGCTTCCAGTAACTGCTAGAATCCACTTCAAAACACTGGTACTAGCGTACAATGCTGTGAATGGATCTGGCCCTTCCTACATCCAGGACATGGTTAAACCATACACCCCAGCATGTGCACTCCGCTCTGCATCGGCCAAACGGCTCGCAGCACCCGCACTACGAGGGGGACGCAAGTTCCCATCAGCAAAAACACGTCGGTTTGCTATCCTTGCTCCAAAATGGTGGAATGAGCACCCCATTGACATCAGGACAGCAGAAAGCTTACACATCTTCCGGCACAGACTAAAAATTCATCTCTTTCGACTCCACTTCGAGCAATACATTTACTAACAAAGCACTTATATACTAACAAAGTACTGGCTTATCTAAAGCTAGTTGAGTAGCACTTGAAATGTTTTGGCTCTATGAAACCTGATGTACTTATATGATTCTGTTTTCTTCTAGTTTGTATCTTCTTGGTCGAATGCACTTATTGTAAGTCGCTTTGGATAAAAGCGTCAGCTAAATGCAATGTAATGTAATGTAATTTGCAGACAGAAAGGTATATCCGTCATTTAACGGTAAGCTATTGAAATTCTGATTCAATAGATGTGTCTCCCATCACCCAAAACCCCTGACTATTCTCTCAACTCAGTATTTATATTCTTATATTCAAAGAAAATCAGTAATATCTTTAAAAACTGCAAGTCCCTTTCTATCAGCTGTGCACCGTTATGGTGTAAATATAGCCTATCTACCAATTGGATGAAATATAAAAGTCAGCCGAATTAGTGTTGATACTGCAAGGAGACGTATTGAGTGAAAATAAATTGAAGATGTTGTTTAATTGCTGATATATTTATGATCCACGTCACGTATTCAGTTTCGGTGGCAGTTCTTCCAGTTTGTCCAAAGGTCTTCTAATCAGGGCTCTATAATAAAGAACTAGGGCAGATGTGTAATATTTAATGCAGCTGAACCGTGTATTACAATGCCGTTAGGTGATGACTTTCAAAGAGAAAAGCAAGCACACTCGGAATAAAGTATTATTATTTTTTTTTTTTAAATGTTTTCGGATTTCATATCACATAAATATCCCAACGTGCATTGCTGCTAAAACATCCAATCACCGAGCTTCAACCATAGCTGAGGATCTTGGGTAATCAGTTCAGTGGGTGTTCGCAATGATGCTCGAAATGTCCCATATATAGGCCTACGTCTGTTTCCGGTATTGTTTATGACGGATGTATTTTGTTATACACACATTCCTTCACATTTAAATTTTAATTTACATTAAAGTATTTCGTGAGGCCTTCTAAAATGTTTTTAAATATAACTAGGGTTCTAGTTGACGAGTTTGTAAATGAACATGATCCCAAGCTGTTGCCTGGCAACGCAATTCTGTTGATAGTTATGGCTGATAAGGCTTATTAGGGCCCGAACACGTAGCGCTAGGACCCAACGGCGTCCTAGCAAGAAGTGCGAGGAACCTATTGTTACCCTAGGTCAGGGGTCGGCAATTATATTTGGCCTCGAGCCAATTTTTTTCTGAGCCAATAGATGCCTGGCCGGGGGGGGGGCGGTGTGCTAGTGAACTGTCAACGGGGGAGCCTCGCTGCGGTGTCGCTGCGGTGCCGTTCTGTGATTCTCCAGATTCTACAGATGCCCAGTCCACCCCTGCTCACAAACTTATTAAGATCCAAAGCTTTAGTGCGTTTTGAATCAATGCTGAGTACAGCCAAACATGACAGTCTCTTCTCTGTCAATGTAGACCGAATGCATCTCGTTTTGCGCCATCCCGTTCAAATGACAATCACATTTCATCGCTCGGGCCAGGGCCGGGGTAGGGGTTACAAGGCTCGCGTCTTGTGCTGCATTCACTTGCACTCGGACATTAGGGATTTTCTCATAAATGTCCGAGGAGCCAAAACTTTTCTTTCAAAACAAAGCTGCCAACTGGGGCAGCAGCTGGGGTGGCAGCATATGCACCACCACCCCTCGCCCTCCATGATCAGGCGGCTTCTCCGATCTTGTTGCCAATGTTTTGACTGAACTTTGTTACTGTTCACATATAAGTAAACATTACGTTTGAATGATTTAGTGAGCTGGTGTTATTGTTTTCAAACCACAAACCGCATGTTGGCTATTTCAGCAACACACGCTGTCTGTACTTATTGATCCACTATCAGCGTCAGTGCACCCCGCTGCCAGATTGTGCCTGTGCTGTGTGTCATTCACTCTCAACATGGATAAAAGTACAATAAGCATTCTTCAGGTGTAGGTAGATTCTCTATTCGGACATTATAGCCTATATGTGTGACTGTCGGTCCGATATTATAAAAAAAAAAAAAAAAAAATCTCAAAATAATATTTTATTTTTATTCTCAAAATAATTTTCCGGGCCAAATATTATTGCTGGCAGGCCACCAATGGCCCGCGGGCCGCCTATTGCCGACCCATGCCCTAGGTATTATTAGGGCCTGAGCATGAAGTGTGCGAAGACCTATTGTTATTCATATGATTCTTATTATTATACCACTGCTGGTAAATCCTGTATTCGAGGATTCCTCTTGAACACCTAAGCTCCGCCTACTTTGATTTTTTTTAATTAGCATAATGTTAAAAACAGTACAATATTATCCTACATTTCTATTTTTTGTTTATCAACACCAATCTTAGTATACAGCTCGGTCGAGGGTCACACACATTACAGTAGGAAATGAGCATGTTCAGTTAATAAATATGGCCGCAATTAATCAAAATGTATTAGCAAAAAGGTGTGGCTTAGAAAGAAATGCTCATAACTCATCAACAATGTATCCATTCACCACAGATTTTGGTGGATAGGTTCAGTCTGTGTTGGGGAATAGGCACACCAAAGCATTTTCATTTTGGACTATAGGGGGCGCCAAAAACACCACCAATTTATAACTCCAGAACGGATGGACGAAATAAAACAATCTTTTTTAGACATACTCTGGGGGTGAGTATGAACTGAGATTTAAAGTGTCGCAACTAATGACGAACGTGGGCGTGGCCTATACACAGATTTTCCTCATGGAATTGCGAACATTTTTCAAAATGGCTTCCATTAGCCCCGCCCCCCATAAAGTCGGCCATTTTGAAAATGCGCAGTTTCATGCATTTTCAGCACATTTTTGCGAACTCCTAGGGAAATGATCGGAAAAATTCCAATCCAGGACAAGTTCAGCCCATATCCAATGTGATGCTAAATTGCGAAGGAATAGTCGATCGCTAAAATGGGGAGCTCGTAAGCTAACGGTGAATTTACCATTTGTGACCCATTTGTGACCCATTTGTGACCCATTTGTGACGATTTAAATGTCACAAATTCACTGAAATGTGCTTCTGACGCAAAACTTGGGACACATGTCACAGCCCACGACCTTTTCGAGATGTAAAAAAAAACGTAGTCTAACGGCTCAGTAGCGCCCCCTATTGTGTGGAAGTTACATATAGTGTCTCAGAACTTCACGAATCTTGGCAGAGACATTCCTCATGGAATTGCGGACATATTTCTAATTAGCTTCCATTAGCCCCGCCCCCGAGAAAGTCGGCCATGTTGAAAAATGTGCGTTTTTCATACATTTTAAGGACATTTTTGCGAATTCCTCCTAGGGAAATGTTCGGAAAAATTCCAATCCAGGACAAGTTAAGCGCATATCAAATTTCATGCTACATTGAGAACGAATAGTCCTTCGCTCGAACGGGGAGCTCGTATGCTAACGGAGAATGTACCATTTTTGACCATTTATATGTCAGATAAGCTACGCGAGACAGCGTAATTTTCATCATCATCAACATCAACTCTCACACACTGTTGGAGCACCACCCTTTGGAGTGGTTGAAGGTTCGAGCCTGCTCCGCGCCGTTCGTTGATGAGTGGTCTGCTATAAGAGGAAGGACTCAGACATCGAGATATGAGGTTAACAATAAGCTGATTTAATGGTAAAAGCAACAGTACAATATAACGAAGTACTTCAGGCCCCGGTTCTACTACCGTGCGATATACGTATCGGGACAGTCAGACAGAATAGGGGCCCGAGTATAAGGAAGTTACAATATTTATACACACAAACGGGGAGGAGTTGTGTGGGAGGAGTTGTGTCGGTTGCTCCTCCCTAGGTGTTATCTACTGGTGGATTCACTCCTGGGCGAGCCCTAGGCAGCGAATCAGAGTGAGTCAGCCATTGCTGCCCTGGAGACCGTCTTCCACTCCTGGACAGAGCGTGGGAGATTTGGATACTGCGCCCGCTGATAAGTCCAAGGCCGTCTTCATGGCAGCCATGGGGTGAACAATTCATGGGGCCAACCTGGGGTGAACATAACAATCTTTATCTTTGCACCTGGCGCTACTCCCTCTTCCTAGGGGTCAACATTCGGTGAACATAACAATCTTTATCTTTGCAAAAGCCGGTGCGATGTGCTGTTCTGACTACCTCTTTGTATTCTCTCAGTCTCTGCACATGACCTTGCTACTTTCAATGTTGCAAGTTAAACACTTTCCCATGCAACCCCTTCCCACGCTCCTGTCCACCCCATCAAAACCCGGGGGGGGGCGACTGGGTCCATCCATTCCCAAGTCACGGCACACACATGAGCACAGCAAGCAAATAATGCAACAATAAGAATATTGCCCTAGTTTCATAAGCAGTTTCACAAGCATACATTTTACACAGACTATTGGCGCCTAAGATATGTCGGGCCAAGGTTATAGTTATTGAAACAGGTTATACAGGTTACTGTACACACACACACACAAACACACACACAAACACACACACACACTCACCTACTGTTAGTCCAACAACGCCCTTTGCTGGCGGCATATTCATTACAACAGACACCTATACACTCCACAACACATGCCTACTCACTGTACACACACATATAAAGCATATAATAAATATCAGGCTACAGCCCTTGTATATTTTATTATGTGAAGCATTATATGGTTTCATGAAAAATATCTACTGTTTATTTGTAGATATCTCCTAAAGCCTACAAATAAAGTGTGAAATGTAGGCCTGTTACATATATTATTGAGCGATATATATTATACACACTGTTCTGCTTTCTGCACTGACCTCAGCAGCTGTTCTCACTGTAAACATCGTGTCACAATGAAAGCAGTTCGCCGTCCAGGGGAGATGTGATTAGTGAGTAAACAAACGGTAAAGGGCAGAAAGACTGATGCACATTTGATCATCTTAAATCACAACGGGAACAGTTTGCAGAGCTGTGCTTCGTTGACATAAGTCCAGCCATGCGTCACGCCTCTTTTAAACATCACTGTTGGCTGAAATCGACTCCGGAGAATACATCAGTGTACCCTCGGTTATAGCTCCTCCAGAGAGACTCCTCTCTCCTCTCTCCTCTCTCCTCTACATCTTTGTACCCTCGGTTATAGCTCCTCCAGAGAGACTCCTCTCTCCTCTCTCCTCTAAATCAGTGTATCCTCGGTTACGGCTCCTCCAGACAGCCTCCTCGATAATCGATCCTCGACGAGCCTTTAGAGAAATTTGTTTTCCTTCGAGACGGCGCGCCGACATCCGTTTCCGGGTCGCTGCCGGAGGACCTGGGAGTCTGGGACGCGAAAATTATAGAAATGACAAACGACTCATTTCGGAGGACTCACGCGCGTCTGCTTGACGCCGGGACGACCGGCTGTCCTCCCCGACAGGCGCACGGACGCGAGGGCCCGCTCATCACTGCGCGCACTTCTGTGACCGCAGTTTTAATTACTTATTGGCTTATTACTTATAACTGTTTTTATATTTTAAACCCGAAACCGATGGAAAAACCCCACAGCAACAGAAAAGACGATCATAACATGACCCGGCGCTCTAGTTAATAGACAAAATAATTTCATACATAATATTATTAATGACTTTACTTTGAAATGCAGTTCCTGACGGACGGCAAAAAAGCCAGAGATTATAGAATTAAACAAATTAATAAAAACAAGGATAATTGTGGGTTATTGTTGAGTAAATAACTACGGCGGCTGAGAAGTGCAAACGACAATTACATAACAGTGTTTTATTTAGAAAAGAATAACAAATTAGAAGGAAAAAAAGATTAAAAAAATAACTATTTCAGTATTCTGAGCCCCATTTATTTTCCTCACGGATGGCAAAAAAAGTCAGACATTATACAATTTAAAATAAAAACAATTATCGTGGCTTGATATTGAGTAAGAACATGTTTTTATGAACCACACAGCTTCCGGTCTTCCAAGACCCGACCGGACAAAAAGACGTGGTGCAGGCACGAAACATACTACCAATAGAAATACGTTGCTTTTAAGATCGTTCTGTGTGACACGAAAAAAAGGGGAGAATCGTTTTGGTGAACACGAATCAATAGATTAAATGTCGTGACAATAACACGAAATGCCGTGAGACTGGGTTGCTAAACGTCATCACACGTGTTACGGCCCGCCCCCTACTCCGTGGTAGTGGCTCGTGGGGAGACCCGCAACATAAAAGAAAACACACAAAACGTCCAGTACTTCACAGCGATCATTTAATTAAATGTACAGCCGTTACTCACACAGGCCAACCGGCAAACGAACGAGGTCTGGAGGACTGGCCAAAAGAAACAAAAAGAAGGAGGGAGCCCGAGCCAGCCACACCACGGGCCGTAGGACCCAGAGCTTCCCTCCCCTAACCAGAAATCTAACAAAGCGCTACGGGAAACAAAATAAAGCCATGAAAACTAGACAACCAGGTCCTCCAGGATACACATTATACACAACAGCAAAGGGGTCTACAGATCAAGAACAGCAGAGAGATCGTCCACAGACAGAGTCTCTTCCGGCATAAAGATAGGCCACGATCCTTCTCCTCCAGTCTCTCCTTATAGCCCGGCTGAGTGGAATCTAGGAACACCTGCGCAGAGGCGGAGCCAGGGGCAGACCAGGTGCACCTGCGCAGCAGGGAGACAGAACACACAACAAGGAGGGGAGCACGTAACATCCCCACCATGAGTTAATGATTTTTTTTAAAAACACAAAACAATCATAACAATCAACTTAGTTGATAGACGCGCTCACGACTATGTTTGTCTTTACCGACCACTCAGACCACACACCGAACAGGCAAATACCAGTCAAACACACCACAAAAAAAAAACACAACCTGGTAACAACTGCTACATTTATAAGTGCGACAATGCATCGGCCATCACATTGTCCTTGCCACGAATGTGTTTGATCTCCACATTGAAGGTTTGCATGAAAATACTCCACTGCATCAATCTTTGATTGGTGTTACATTCTCTGCAAAAACACAAGTGGGTTGTGATCGGTAAGGATAGTGACAGGTATATTTGATGACCCAACGTATACCTCAAAGTGGTTTAAAGCCAGAACCATAGCCAGTGCCTCCTTTTCGATGGTAGAATACACCCGCTGGTGGCGATTTAATTTTTTGGAGAAGTATGACACCGGATGCTCCACTCCATCGACATCCTGCAGCAAGACAGCTCCGGCCCCAAACTCGCTCGCATCGACGGCTAGTTTAAAAGGTTGGTCAAAGTTTGGCGCTACAAGCACCGGAGCATTAGTCATCAACACCTTAATTAGCTGGAAAGCATGTTCACAGCGCTCCGACCACACAAAAGGAACTTTCGGGCTTAACAGATCAGTTAGGGGAGCAGCAACAGCTGAGAAATTTCTACAAAACCCTCTGTAGTACCCAGTCATCCCAAGGAAGCAGCGCAGGTCACGTCGGGAACCCGGAGCAGGAAATGCCAGGATTGCTTCCACCTTGGCCTGAACCGGCCGCACTTCCGCGTTGCCAACCACTTTCCCTAAGTAGACCACAGTCGCTTGAGCAAAGTCACATTTTGCTAGGTTAACAGTTAAAGTCGCCCTACACAACCGCTCGAACACCTCCGCCAACTGCTCCATGTGACTTTGCCATGACTCTGAATAAACCACAATATTATCTAAATATGCTGCACACCCTGACAGACCCTACAGCACAATGTTAACGAGCCGCTGAAAAGTTGCTGGCGCATTGCGCATCCCGAACGCCATGACAGTGTACTGTAGGAAATTGTCTGGTGTCACAAACGCTGAAATTTCCTTAGCGCGGCTAGTTAACGGAACTTGCCAATACCCCTTTAGCAAATCGATCTTTGTGACAAACGAGGCACTGCCAACCTGGTCAATACAATCTTCCATCCGGGGCAAAGGATAACTGTCGGGTTTTGTCACGTTGTTAACTTTCCGGAAGTCTGTGCAGAACCGATCGGATTTATCCGACTTGTCAACCAGTAAGCAAGGAGAGCTCCACGGGCTCAGACTGTGCTCAGCAATCCCGTTCATAAGCATGTAATCAACCTCCTTCTTAAAACGACTGCGTTTATCAGGATTTACACAATATGCGTGTTGTTTAATCGGCGGTGAGTCACCTACATCAATATCGTGTTCCAGGACTGTCGTACAGGAAGGTACGTCAGAAAACAGCTGCTTGTTAGAAACGATCAGTTCAACTACGTCGGCACGCTGCGCATCAGACAGGTGTGCTAAATGAGCCAACCCAGTCTCACATCTAAACGTGTAATAACTACGTTGGTCCACAACTTGGGACGTAGTATTTCTACAAAAACGCCTCTGAAATTGTAGGATCCCTACGTTTTTTTCACCATTCATTTCCAATGGCTGGCGTCTATGTCACGTGATCTTCAACTTTCTCTCAGCAGAAAAAAAAACATGGCCGACCTTCGTTTTATTCTCAGTGGAAAATGCCTATTTTAAGATTAGTTTGGCCATTAAAATGCGTTTTGATGTCATTTGATGCGAGAAATATGAGTTGTTATTTCAGATTATTTGTGCGGGGGATGTACATGGTCTTTAGTTTGCTAGTTATTACGAAGATTACTAAAGGAAATTGTACACATTCAACGTTTTCATGGTTGCTAAGGTGGTTGCCATGGACGCTGCTATCGAGTGCTGTTAAAACCTTGTCTGCTAAAAATGATGTTCCCACAGAACTAAACTGCATTCTCAATTACGTTAGAAACGTATTTTCTCCCACGTTACGTTTGTTATGAACGTATCTCAAATACGTTTATTTTCTACATATCTTCTAGAAACATATTTTCTCCCACGTTACGTTTGTTATGAACGTATCTTAAATACGTTTATTTTCTACATATCTTTGCCATTTATTGTCTTGCTTATAATAATGATAATAGTCATTTATAAATATCATTTTAGAGCACACATTTGAAATCGAGAATCGGGCTCGATATATGGTTAAATTAAAATCAGTAGGCGAGGCTGTAATTTCGCCAGCTGTTACTCTCATGAGCGAGGCAGAAAATAATAGTTTTAACATGCCAAAAAGCTGCTGTGTCGTTTATTGCACCTCAAACATTAAAACAAATCCAGAGTTACGTGTTTCTGTACTTCCTCTAAGAAGAAAGGACAGTAAAAGAAGAGCTCTGTGGCTTCAGGCTGGATCGCCGTTCAAATGACAGCGTTGGTTTCCCCAAAAGTGGGCGGGGCTGTAAAGTGACGTAGATTTTACTCATCTATTATTCAAAACCATTCTATTTATTCTAACGTAAATTACATGCCAGTGTTTTATCTTTTTATTTAGCGATTTGTTTTTGCATGTTTAACTGGGAATGTTTTCATGTTGAACCGGAAGTACGTCACTTCACTTTGTCTTCTTCGTCCCTTTTACGTTCCAGACAATGCATGGCTCAGCGTAACAGACTGAACAGCGACCCCAGGTGTGTCTACATTGGAATTACATCTTCATTACTGAAGGACAAATACTTTACCTAGTGTTTGTTAACTGGGTTTTTAATGCAGTTGGCTTTTCTTAATGGTTACAATATTGCTATGAGTTATATCTGAAGCAAATTATGTTTCTGAAGATGTGTAGTCAATTCCACCCTTCAATGTAGCATAAATGTGAACTCTCATTACAGGAACAATACCATTAAATGACGGATATACCTTTCTGTCTGTGATGTTTTACAAATCAGATATTAATGTGTAGAAGTAAAACATGAGAAATAGTATAGCAATATCCTGTAAAATTATGTAAAAACATGAATAAAACTACACATCTTCAGATGTTATACATACATATATGTCTGTCCTACACTAATAATACAAAGGTATTATTAGTATGCTGTGTGTACCTTGTGTGCACCGCCTAGTGGTTAAAGCACGTTATTTAATTATTTTTGTTGAATAATGTTATTTTTGTTGAATAATGTTATTTGATGAAAAAAATATTAAGAGTACATACTTTCATAGGGGGAAGTAGAAGGTCAATGATAGAAATATAGAATATAAAAAATCAAGAAGATACTGTAATTGTTCTCTACAATAAAACAGTTTAGTGCCGGATGTACAAAGATATTAATATGAGGACCTTAGAAACCTTAGAAAATCTTGAAATCTTGAAAGGGATGTGCAAAATAGCCATTATATACAGTCTTTAATGAACTATTAGTAGAGAATAACGAGTAATGAATATACTTTATAGGGATCTGCAGATAAATGTTTAGTCTTCTCAAGCACCAACTATCAAATATCTCTCCTGATTGCTGGCACTTGACAATCACCTTCGCTGAATTTTACTTAGGTGTAACTAAAGTCTACTGTAAGGGTTGTTTATATTTCACATCATTAATCAGAATCTGCAAAGTAACTAAAATAAATGTAGTGGAGTAAAAATACCAGGTTAACCTCTGAATTGTAGTGGAGTAGAATTACAAAGTAACAATGAGCTGTCATGTGGGTATATATTAATGCTGCGCATTATGGACACAAGCGATTTTCACCCATTTATTAATTACATGTTTAAATTTGTACACACCAAAGTGTTTCCTATTGCCTAAACCTCCAGGGCTGTACACAGTTTAATGTCAACAGTCTGTCAACTTCTAATTTTGGGAAAAACGAAAACGTCTTTTAAAACTACGATTCCCAATAGAGACGGGCCATAGAACATGTTGCGAAACACAATAGCCAGCATGTGTAGTTCTGGGGGGGCGTTCGAGTCCAGTTTTGAATAATCTGCCGTGGTTTCGTTCCATTTCAAAGAGCTGTTTGAAGCTCGGCGTAACCTTGCGCACTGCCACTCCAACATCCAATCCCAGAGCTTGAAGATTAATCACGGGGTTTGTCAACTGGACTGTAGTCCCAAACGATAGCTGGGGATTATGGGTAGTGTAGTGTCTTCGGCCATCCTAAACTCTGATTTTTTTTCCGGATATCATATCGCATTAACACCATATCCCAACGTGCATTGCGGCTAAAACATCCAATCAGTCTGTTTCCGGTGTCAGTACCATATCGGCTCGGGGTCATATCTGTCGGTTCATATCCGTCGCTTACCAATGTCGTCACGCATTCACGCGTTCGCACGCTGATTGGTGTAACTAGGGGCGCTGACTAGGGTATACCGCGGGTCTGATCAAAGACTAATGAGAGTAGGTAGAGAGAGAGAAGGAGACGGTAAGAAGAATATAAGATATTTTCCCGCCACATGTAAAGTAAAATATGTTCTTTTGTTCTGTTTAAATTAATTAAAGTTAATGCTTACAAGTGCCAGTATACAGTAGCCCTAATACTTACTTATTTCGTTTTGATTTTTATATTTGATTATGTTATACATTATCAAAAAATTATATATTATATATCAATACGATATACTTTTATATATTATATATTATCAAAAAGAGAATTTTTCCATTTTGAAATAACACAATATAATAGATTATTAAAAATAAGTATGTATTAAATGTGTATATATACGACATTTTTGCGCCATAGGTAAAGTACAATATTTTCTTTTGTTCTTAACTTTGACAGAAATGGATAGTTATTATACAGAGATAAAGCACTATGTGCTCAGTGGTGGTTACCATGATCTCACCATCGCCGCTAAACATCCTGATGCAAGGAAGGCGGCAATTCGGAAGGCTTCAAAAAAATACCTGATCAAATGTAAGTAACAGTTAGAATAAGACCATGGTTAAGTCACGAACATACGTTTTTATTATGAGGTATAAACCCCCTGTACATGTGACATCATCATGATTTTGCTCCTGTAGTGAGCACATATTCCTGCTACTTACTAGGCCTAACTGAAGTATTTTGTAGTTTTTTAGAACATTTAAATTATCCTTAATCTTTTATATTGTTTATATCTCATATAATATGTTTCCCTTTACTTTTAGGGATCAATAAAGTATATATCTATCTATTTATCTAATGGTGTTTTTTGGTGCAAAAGTGATCATACCTCTAATGGTTTATCATATTGCAATTCCAACATTTTCAGTAAATTGCAAGGACTCCACAGCTTGTTTCTCCTTTTTCTTAGTATACACACTATTACTGTAGTTGTTACGTCTAAACCCTATTTGCAACTTGTCAAGGCCACTGGATTTCTTGAACAGCTTTTAGTCATAATTTCATCTCTACACACTTCTAAATTATTGTTTTTTTGTTCCTGATGTGCCAGCTGGAGAATTGTACTACACGTGCAAGGACAATGAGAGGTTGGTTGTGTGCACCAAGGACCAGGTTATCGATGTCCTGAAGGAGTGCCACGATAACCTGGGTTCCGGAGGTCATGCAGGGATAAGGCGCACCACCGAGAAGGTTTTGGCAACTTACCACTGGTCCACTATTCGGGAAGACGTGAAGAAATGGGTGGGAGTTTTTGACTGACTGATTATTGACGCTGTGGTGTATAGCAGTATACAACAGCTGTGGTGTCTATGCATATTTTTACTGGCTCTATTGAAATGTGGCTTGTTTTACACAGGTGTTGCTACATGGAGTTGGTTCTCTGCTTCATACAAAGAGGATTTCAGAGTCATGTACACCATTGACACCTGCCGTGGATGCTTGGAGCTTTACAAGAACTGCAAACCAGGTAGACTTCTTATTCTGGATAATATTGTTTATGTGTCATTACATATTTAGTGTGTTGTGGTCCTAGTGTGATTCAATTACAATATTGTCTTTCTCTATTCATAGGATATGTTGGGACAGGTAAAAGAGGAGAATTGAAAGGCATCTACTCTGATGACCAACATCCAGGCTATTGCAGTCACTTCTGCAACCTGATATCATAGGTAAAGATGAACTCACACAAACAAATGTCAGAATAGACTAAATTGACACTGCAATTAATCAATAAGGAGGCCTTGATGGTGGCACTGGAGAGAGAACACCTTGACGCTAAGGAGCCTTTCATGTTTGTTTTCAGGGACATGGAGGATATGGAGGTTTTCCCCTCCGAGAGTTCAGATCAGCAGGATTGTCTGTATGAACTCCCACACTCCCTTGTGGCTGGACGCTGTCCTTAGCGCCCCACACACACACACAACCAGATTACATCCGGACTACAGAACTCACCCTCCCCTCAGTACCATCCTTCGAATTCCTCGCCTTCAAAGCCCCTCCCTCACTGACAGTTATCCTCATTTACCACACCCCTCCTTCCTCTCTGATCTCACTGAATGGAGGGCAAATTAAAACATGACTGACCTGCTTGGAGCATCAACGCTAACTGAAGCTGGACTCGGACGTGCGACAGCCCACGGGTACAAAATAAAAATCAAGGTATGCATAAACAACCCTTAAGTAATAATAAATAGTAAAAATAAGTAACCCTTTCTTACTTGCTACCCTTTTCCCTCAACCTATCCTAAGGGAGTGCTTGTTCTTCCTTCTGTCTGTCTGTGTCTGTGTATTCTCATGTTCCGATTAACCCAGCCAAATTTTTCTTCTTTTGTGTCTATATCGACGCCGGGATCTGGAGTCGAGGCTGATCCTCTTGCTGTGGTACCACATCCTGGATCCTCTATCCTGAGTTCTTGATTAAGTCCTGGACTTCGAGTTGTGGCTGAACCTGTCTCTGCGGTCCTGCCTGACCCTCATCATACTACTTCCCTGATGGCTCCCACAGGATTGTTGACATCTTCGTTGATTCGTCTTCTTATTATAGACACATGCATTTCCAAACATTCGGTCTACCTATGTTGTAAATGTATTATCTCTTTGATTTACACACGGCATCTATTGCACGTCTGTCCGTCCTGGGAGAGGGATCCCTCCTCTGTTGCTCTCCCTGAGGTTTCTCCCATTTTTCCCTTTAAACTGTGGGTTTTGTCCGGAAGTTTTTCCTTGTACGATGTGAGGGTCTAAGGACAGAGGTGTCGTTTTCTTCTCATACTGATATTCTGAACAAACTGTGCTGTTGTATTAGCTGTAAAATGTCTTTACTGTAGGGTATTTTTATTATTTATACAGCACTTTGGCTCGACCAAAAATCGTTTATAAATGTGCTATATAAATAAAACTTGATTTGATTGATTTGATTTGAAAGGGTGTGCGCCAAGGTTCCATATTAGGACTAATCATTTATCAAATGCTGCTTTCCATTTTTATGCAGATGATACTGTTATTTATTGTTCATCCTCTTCTATAGAGCAAAGTCTTGATTTCCTCCAGTCTGCTTTGGTGTTTGATGTTATTCCATCCCATTTATCTCAACTCAAGTTAGTATTAAATGCAGACAACTCCAAACTCATGATATTCTCAAATGGCAAAACTTAACTTCTTTTCTCCCCAACATTTGTACTGTTCAAGGGACTGACATTGACATTGAAAGGGTCACTACATACACATATCTAGGTTTTATTATTGATCAGAACTTATCTTTCAAGTCACACACTGAAAATGTTGTTTTAAAATTAGGTTTCTCCTTTCAGACAAGAAAACATTTGATCTCTGCAACGTTTTTACCAGTATTGGATTCTGGTGATCTGCTTTACATGAATGCCTCTGACCAGTGCCTAAAGAGTTTGGATACTGTGTACCATTGTGCATTACGTTTTATTACATATATATATATATATATATATATATATATATATATATAGGAATATTGGAATAAATATGCACTTTATGAAAATTATTAGTTGGTTACTGTTAGTAAAAAACAGTAAGGTTAATACTGGATGTTTGTTACACTTGGATATGTTTTCTGTAACACTTGTAACATAATTATTCTCCAGTTTATGCATTTCAGTGACTTGCAGTTAATGCTCGACATGACAGTTTAAAGGGCTACTATGCTACTTTCAAGTTTTTAGAAGAGTAGTATTTAATACTGTGGAAAAACGTTTTTAAGGTACAATAAATGTCTACTGAATGTGAAATTCAAGTGAAATATGTGTTTATCACAGAAAAGGGTAACTGACAGTGAATGTATGTTAGTGGAACTGTGTCAGGAAAGCGAAGTGTTAATTAAGGAATGTTAATGAAGAACTGAAATGCATAGAAGAGAAAGTTAATATACATGATTTTATTGTGCAATAAAACAATCAGAGAAGCGATCTGCAAGGTGCTTAATACAGGTATCATCACTGGTCATATCGGGGACCTGTTACTATAGTTGAGATGTGAAGGGGGTTATGTTTTTTGTCTGTGTTCTGGGTTCCTGCAGTTTTTTGAACAGACAGTACACACGTTCAGAGGATGAAGCTGTTAACGTGCTGCTAACATAAACTGGCTGTAGCCCACAAACTGAAGCAGAATGATCAAGTTAAAGTGCCAGTGAAGTGCATTTTTTTGCGCCAAAGTGAAATGGCAGTTTCATTTCTTACATATAATTGTACCTGTTCATGGCTAAAATAATTTTTTAGGAAGTGCGAGGGACGAGATAAACATCGCAAATTTTTCAGAGTCTGAGCCTACCGCTGCTGCAGACGATAGCGGCTGTGACGTCACAAGATGGGCCCAGTTGTGATTGTAAACATGGCGGAGCCTTCGGAAGTGATACTGTGCGAGAGAAATGAGTGATTTTGACAGCTTTTCGGACAGGATAGATGAGGAAAGTGGCCATGGAAGTCAATTTAGTTGAGGACAATATTTTGTCATAGATCTAGAGTAGATCTACACACAGGATTGGCCGTCACCTGATCATACATTCATCTGTTCATAGCATGATGCAACATTCATGTTCACATGCAGTGTTGTGCTAGTTACTGAAAACCAGTAAGTAGTTACAATTACTAGTTACTTCACTACTTACACCAAAAAGTAATGCGTTACTGTGAAAAGTAACTTCTTAGGTACTTAGAAAAGGGCACCCATTAATGCCCTTATACTGTAGCCTTCATTTCAGTACTGTTATTGCATCGGAGAATAATACAACCTGTTGATCAACTTGACATGCATTTGCATCACTGAACTCTGCTAAGCAATGTGGTCTATACAAACACAACACAAAGATATGTTTCAAAGTGCCAATCCAGCGCTGTTGCTTAGGTGGAGGTGGAATGGCGTCGGATGAGTCTGGGTCTGTGGTCTTAGCTACTATCTTCGCTACTAGCTTCGTCCCAGCATGTTTTTTCTGCAGATGTTTCAACAGATTTTAATTGCTGTTTTGGGCAGTCGATAGGATCTTTGACACACCAAGACACAACTTACATTTAACTAAAACCTTCTTTTCTTTGCTCGACAAAAGTGAAATAGTGAGAATATCTCCAGGCGGAGAAACTCGACTTGAGCTCTGCCGCCGCCATGATAGTCTTGTTAGTTAACACAAACACAGTGGCGTTTATTTTCATAAACAATCTACGATCTACGAAACAATGACACCAGCCACTCAACTTCATCTTTTGGGAACAGAAACATCAACACAGTGGCGTTTATTTTTCATAAACAATCTACGAATCTACGAAACAATGACACCAGCCCCACCTTCATCTTTGGGAACAGAAACATCAACACAGTGGCGTTTTTTTTCATAAACAATCTACGAATCTACGAAACAATGACACCAGCCACTCACCTTCATCTTTGGGAACAGAAACATCGCCACTTCGGCAGACTTCACATTACCACAGCCAGCGGCAATGCATCGCTTCCCGTGTGTTTTTCCTCCCTTTTTCGTCCACTGTCGCCTCCATTGTCAGCTTTTCTCGATTGGCAATCACTTCCAGTCGACTGCGAAACACTTTCCAATCAAATACTCGCTCAAAAACGTTGGTAAATTCGACTTTGAAATAGAGACAAAATGAATGGTGGTGAATGTAAACACTTCGGCTTGGCCCATCTTCTGACGTCACGCAGTAGATCGCAAGCCACGCCACGAAGGCAGAGGTCGACTGCGAATTTCCCAGCGGAAAATTCAAACTCGTCAAATTCGTTGCTATTCCAACATCTTTGATATGGGTTCCAATGGACAATTTTGGTCATTACTATACGTATTAGCATAAAAGATCATGCACCGTCGCACACTTCAGTGGGTCTTTAAATAATAACAAGATCCAGTGTTAGAATTCCATAATTCCATACTCGTAAATAAAATGACATGCAAATAACATTTTCTTGGCTGTGGACTTAGAAAAATTGCCAATTTAGAAATACAAAAACGATGTAGGTTAGAGTTATCCTAAAATAAGCTCATATTTGAATTCCCCATAAAAAACACATCATTTAGCCACCCCATGTTAGGATTTCCTTCAGATTCATGTTAGCACCTGAGTATGACCCGCCCTGGTGTATGATCAAATTTGATTTCTAATTTTAAATAAAAGGAAAGAAATTCACAGTTATTGTCAAACAGGAGTTAAATCAATTTCTCGCTTATTCTAAGAATGTATTTCACCATATTCATATTTAAATGTTCGGGATTTAATTACGTTGTAATGTTTGAATGTTAAAAAATAACAATCGACAGTGTAAACATAATTATGTAAATAACCCAATTTGTGTTCTGTGAAAACGGAAAAGGATTTTACATTGTTTTTGTTACTTTCGTTGCAGTGTCTTAAATGTCTTAAACTTCCTGTTTGAAGTTTTTCCTATGGAAACAACATGAGGGAGAAAAAAAGTAATATCTTCTACATATAATAACGGACAAAGTAAAGAATGAAGTGTAGGCTATGTTTAAATGTTCGGAATTTGACCGTGTATGGTGGCCCTCTTGAGTTGCCGTACTACAGCCAATGTGTGACGTCATTGGTAAGCGACGGATATGACCCGACGGATGTGACCCCCGAGCCGATATGGTACCCGAACCGATATGGTACTGACACCGGTATTGTTCCTGTAATGAGAGTTCACATTTATGCTACATTGAAGGGTGGAATTGACTACACATCTTCAGAAACATAATTTGCTTCAGATATAACTCATAGCAAATAAAGTATACAAATATAAGTAATAAAAAGATAAAACACTGGCATGTAACTTACGTTAGAATAAATAGAATGGTTTTGAATAATAAATGAGAGTAAAATCTACTTCACTTTACAGCCCCGCCCACTTTTGGGGAAACCAACGCTGTCATTTGAACGGCGATCCAGCCTGAAGCCACAGAGCTCTTCTTTTACTGTCCTTTCTTCTTAGAGGAAGTACAGAAACACGTAACTCTGGATTTGTTTTAATGTTTGAGGTGCAATAAACGACCCAGCAGCTTTTTGGCATGTTAAAACTATTATTTTCTGCCTCGCTCATGAGAGTAACAGCTGGCGAAATTACAGCCTCGCCTACTGATTTTAATTTAACCACATATCGAGCCCGATTCTCGATTTCAAATGTGTGCTCTAAAATGATATTTATAAATGACTATTATCAATATTATGAGCAAGACAATAAATGGCAAAGATATGTAGAAAATAAACGTATTTGAGATACGTTCATAACAAACGTAACGTGGGAGAAAAAACGTTTCTAACGTAATTGAGAATGCAGTTTAGTTCTGTGCGAACGTAATTTTTAGGAGACAAGGTTTTAACAGCACTCGATAGCAGCGTCCATGGCAACCACCTTAGCAACCATGAAAACGTTGAATGTGTACAATTTCCTTTAGTAATCTTCGTAATAACTAGCAAACTAAAGACCATGTACATCCACTGCACAAATAATCTGAAATAACAACTCATATTTCTCGCATCAAATGACATCAAAACGCATTTTAATGGCCAAACTAACCTTAAAATAGGCATTTTCCACCGAGAATAAAAGAAGGTCGGCCATGTTTTTTTTCTGCTGAGAGAAAGTTGAAGATCACGTGACATAGACGCCAGCCATTGGAAATGAATGGTGAACAAAAACGTAGGGATCCTACAATTTCAGAGGCGTTTTTGTAGAAATACTACGTCCCAAGTTGTGGACCAACGTAGTTATTACACGTTTAGATGTGAGACTGGGTTGAATGAGCCTCAATATTTACCAGCATCTCTGAGTTTTGCAGTCTCCCCTCTAACACCGCCTTCGATTGGACCACCACGTCTTCATCCCCCTCCCGCAATGACCGGGGCCACAGAGGTGACAGGGATGTCACTTTCAGCACCGGACAGCGCCACCACACAGACAGCGACAGGTCTATTGAGATCAGCACTAGACAGCTCCTCTGTCGGAACAATAGACTCGACAATATCAGCAGCTGAGCCACGGCCCGAATCAGAGGCACTCCCCCTCTCATTGTATGGTTTCAACATATTAACGTGACAAAGCCTGCTCCTACGGCCCCGGTCAGGGGTAGCGATGTGATAGTCATGGTCACCGACTTTCTTGGTAATAGCATAAGGGCGACTGAACTGAGCTTGCAAACTGGAACCAGGAATCGGCAATAGGGCTAGCACTCTATCCCCTGGAGCAAACACTCTGTTCCTAGCCCGCCTGTCATACCAGCTCTTCATTTTTCTCTGAGTAACACCCAGCTTCTCGTTTGCCAGCTCGCATGCACGGCGCAGCTTGAAACGAAAACCACTCAAATAATCCAGCAAGTTTAGTGGCTCAGCTACACCCAGCCACTTTTCCTTCAACAGCTTTAAAGGGCCACGTACATTATGAGCGAAAACCAGTTCAGACGGACTAAATCCTAGCGACTCCTGTACCACCTCTCTCACTGCAAACAACATCAAATGCACTCCCTCATCCCAATCCTCGTCAAATTCCAAGCAGTACGCCCGTAACATCGACTTGAGTGTTTGGTGGAACCGCTCAAGTGCCCCCTGCGACTCAGGGTGATATGCACTCGAATGGACATGACTGATAGCGAACTGCTTGAGAGTCTGAGCAAAGACCCGCGACATGAAATTCGACCCTTGGTCAGTTTGAATAATCTTTGGCAACCCAAACACGGAAAAAAACGTAATCAGGGCTTTGACCACACTCGGAGTAGTGATGTTACGCAGCGGTATCGCTTCAGGAAACCTTGTTGTAGCACACATAATGGTAAGCAGAAACTTATGGCCGGATTTACTACGCGGAAAGGGGCCAACACAGTCCACGATCTCCCGCTCAAAAGGTTCACCTACAGCCAGGATGGGATACAACGGCGCAGGTGGGATCGTTTGATTAGGCTTCCCTGCAACCTGGCACACATCCCTCTTCAGACCAGGCCAGAAGAAGTGGCGCAACACCCGGTCATAGGTTTTATTAACACCAAGGTGGCCAGCAAGCTGACGATCATGAGCCAAACTTAAGATATCACGGCGATATTTCGACGGGACTACCACTTGCATTACCACACTCCAATCATAACCTGGTGACGCAAATAGCGGTGTCCATTTACGCATGAGCACCCTGTTTTTGACAAAATACCCCCGAGAGTCAGTGACGCCTTCCGATACCGCATCCTCCAACAGCAATGACAATTCTGCATCCGCTTTTTGGTCACACACCAGCTGTTGACGTGCCACAGGCACCGCACCGAGACTTAACGTATCCGTTTTCCCACCCTCACGCCGCAGGGAAGGGTCCCTGATTAATATGTCTAATTCTGTAGCCATAAAACTGTCAGACAGGTCCACATCATCGCTAACCTCAGCTCTACATTTAGACTTGGCGCGGGTGACGGCACAGGCGGAAAATACGTTCTCGACACTCGGACCAACCTATCTGAATAATCCCCAAAAGGAACCGCGTGCTCCCCTCCTTGTTATGTGTTCTGTCTCCCTGCTGCGCAGGTGCACCTGGTCTGCCCCTGGCTCCACCTCTGCGCAGGTGTTCCTAGATTCCACTCAGCCGGGCTATAAGGGGAGACTGGAGGAGAAGGATCGTGGCCTATCTTTATGCCGGAAGACTCTGTCTGTGGACGATCTCTCTGCTGTTCTTGATCTGTAGACCCCTTTGCTGTTGTGTATAATGTGTATCCTGGAGGACCTGGTTGTCTAGTTTTCATGGCTTTATTTTGTTTCCCGTAGCGTTTTGTTAGATTTCTGGTTAGGGGAGGGAAGCTCTGGGCGCTACGGCCCGTGGTGTGGCTGGCTCGGGCTCCCTCCTTCTTTTTGTTTCTTTTGGCCAGTCCTCCAGACCTCGTTCGTTTGCCGGTTGGCCTGTGTGAGTAACGGCTGTACATTTAAATAAATGATCGCTGTTAAGTACTGGACGTTTTGTGTGTTTTCTTTTATGTTGCGGGTCTCCCCACGAGCCACTACCACGGAGTAGGGGGCGGGCCGTAACATATGGGGGCTCGTCCGGGATATGAACCCGGGACCTCTCGCACCCGAAGTGAGAATCATACCCCTAGACCAAATCTACCCCCTCAATGGGAAAACATGACCGAACCCCGACAATCACCGGACCTGTGACCAGGTCTGACTCAAGATGAATATAATGCAAGGGTGATCCTACATACTGCATCCCAAACCCCCTCACAAGAACGCCGGAATTCACAGCAGACTCCTCAGAGAGGGGCAACACCCCACTCACAATAAAAGACTGTGATGCTGCTGTATCCCTTAAAATGGTTACTGGAACCCTGTTGTCTTCCCCAGTAAAGACACCATTCCCTGCATGAGAAACGGAGCAAAGACCTCCAGTTCTGACCTAGGACGCCCCGGTTTCGTAGTACTGACAAAGGCGACCGTCTTTACAGGCTTCTTCTCATCCCGCAAAGCATAACAATTCGCAACAATATGACCTCTTTTCTTGCAGACGTAACACACTGGGCTATCTCTAGGTCCCCAATTCACCTCCCCCGGCTTTACCTCAACATTTCCTGACCTGCTGCCCTGTAACGGCATGTTAGCGGAGGCTGAGCTTTCCCTGACCTTGTTGTCACCAAACCGGGCCTGCGCGCTACCCCTCTCACCGAAGACAGATTTGTGAGTGAGAGCATACTCGTCAGCCAAAACCGCAGCATCAGACAGTTTTACTGGTTTTTGCTCATTAATATACGTGGCTACTCTGTAAGGCAAACAGTTTTTAAATTCTTCCATGAGCATCAACGTTCTCAGGTCCTCTAGAGATTTTACCCATTATAACACAACAGCAAAGGGGTCTACAGATCAAGAACAGCAGAGAGATCGTCCACAGACAGAGTCTTCCGGCATAAAGATAGGCCACGATCCTTCTCCTCCAGTCTCTCCTTATAGCCCGGCTGAGTGGAATCTAGGAACACCTGCGCAGAGGTGGAGCCAGGGGCAGACCAGGTGCACCTGCGCAGCAGGGAGACAGAACACACAACAAGGAGGGGAGCACGCAACACACGTTCACACACATCACTCAGCTAAACGCTGCCGTGATGAAACGCCATATTAAGTTGCAAACCACATCAAGGATTATTTCTGAAACAGTATGGAGCTAAAATGCTTTTTCTCTCACGAGTTTACCACAAGGTGAGTACCTTTTTATATCCTGCTTCTTTACACATACTCTCTACATTACAGTGTTAGCTCTGAGTGTTAGCGATGCTTGCTAATGTAAACACAGACTATATGTGACCTGCTCTATCGAAATCAGTCGCATTGACCCGAAGACACATTTTGAGTTGTATACACCGTTGGAAAGAAGAGATTCCTAGCTTTCTAATGATATCAGGATTGTTTTTGTACTCCAAATATTAAGCACAATATGTCACATTATATAATGACTGTCACCGAGTCATCATTTGAGAAAAAGGCCTTCAAAGTTTCCTCTTCTCTGGAATCCATCGATCTGATTGATTATTAGCGGAGCAAATTATCAAAATAGTACGGAGGGAAAATATTTTCGTTTGGATTACTGGTCTGGGGGAAGCTCGCGAGTGTGTATGTATGTGTGTGTGTGTGTGTGTGTGTGTGTGTTTGTGTATTTTTGCGTTTGTGTGTATTGTGTTTGTTTCCCGGGGAAAACACTGAAGAGAAACAGCGGCTGTTGTTATGCCTGCTGTGACGTAAAGTTACTCCGTTCTCCGCTTGTAATTATGCCGTTACAAGCTTCTAAGTTGTATTTATCATCTGAATTTGCCGAAACAAGTTTAATATTCTGAAAGCCAAGACTTTGTTTATTTGAAATCAGATGAAAACAAACTGTAACGGACTCTGCCGTGTTATCTATGATTACTGACTGATTTCGATAGTGCGGGTCACATATTACTTCCAAAACGTTGCGCATTGTTTCTGATAGCAATGTTTCTGATAGTGCCGTGGGCGTAAAGCCAGCCTACATTTCTGATATTACGTCATATCGGCAGCAAATCTGGATCAGCTCCGTTGTACCCCCGTTTTTTGGAGATGTGGGTACGGAGGAAAAGAGAGAGGGTTGTATTTTCGGACACTTTGTGAGTTCCATGGCACACCGGGGACACATATTTATGTATAAAAGACATCAAAAAGTGCATTTTGCATGATAGGAGACCTTTAAGTATATAAAAAGGGTTTGCTTATTTTCTACAAAATCCAATGAAAGAAAATCCATTGCTTTTAGTCGAGGGTGCCCTAGCAATGCTAACTTCCAAGTCGGTCTACGTGGTCCCAGCACCACTCTATAGTACTAGCATATCTTTACTTTTAGATTTAGATAATGAACTGTAACTCTTATAATATTAGAGTCAGGTGGTCAACTAGTTTAATCCTAACTACAACTAAGCCCTGTGATGTTGATTCTGCTGGCCCCCCCAGTTATGAGGACTACGCTTGTCTCACCTCTGGGGCCATGACCTCTTCTACACTGTGGTTTGATGCAATCCTCTCCTTCCCCCTCCTCCATTGATGCCTGCATCAACCCTTCACATCAGCTGTCATCCACAGCTTGTGGTTTGACAAGCATTGCAAATATTTTCTGCATGATGGATACGGAGTCACTAGTGTCACTATTGCTTCAAAGGATGGATGGGAATTTTCCAGTGGGTTGGGGGGAGGTGAAAGACCACTTGAGAGAATCAGATATTGGATCAACAAAGAGCAAGGCACTGAATTTCAACTACTTCCACAGAGCAGCTCTTTCATCTGTGTGCACCAGTCCAGAAAGTATAAAAAAGATTAAATTATTGTAAGGGAAAAGTATATAGAAGAAAAAAACAGAGAACTCTTGGTAGGATTACCATTAAAAACAACAATAAAGCAAAGCAATAACCTGATCGTCAAATATCCTCAATTACTCCTTTTTACGTTTATATTTTATGTGTATACATTTATATAAATAATTTAGTTCTCATTTTATAAGTCAATATCCAGCAGAGTACCCGTATAGACAAATTGACGCAAAGCTAGGCATGGTAAAATAAATCAAAACACTAAAATGTCCGACTTACTCATTTGAAATGATTAGACTGTTAATTAAAATGATGAAGTATTAGTTAGTAAATGTTCAGATTGTGAATCAGTTCATGAGAAAGAAGGTTCATTTTCTTGATATATCATGAAGAGCTTATAGCTTTAAAAATACATTTTGGAATCAAAATAATTTCAATAATTGATTTTCATTGCAAATGGCACTAAATCGAGTAGAGTACTATAATGAAAAATGTAAATAGATTTTTATAAGTATTATTTATTGAAAAACTTCAGATTTGTTCCAGGGTGCTTGTGTAATTGTTCTTGTATTTTCCAAGTCACCATGCTCTTTTTAGTTTAAATCATTTTTGAGAGTTTTGGTTCAACAACCTGACTGTACATTTATTTGATGCCAAATAGAAGTGCAGTGCTACATGATGATAGGCCATGTGCACCTAATTTGGTCCGGTGACATTCTTGCAGTTCCCTATTACTACAACAAAACCTACCTGCTGTATCAAAGTGTCTATACACTACAGTGCATCATTTTTGGCAGAAGCTGGACTAGGATATATAGATTGAAGTACATACTTACCTTTTTCTTTCCTTCTCCATCCATTTCTGTTAGTAATGGTTCCCAAGATTTATGGTACGAAAATCTGCCCTGATACAGATAACCCTGAATCTTACCCCAACTGAGTGGAGTGTGTTTTATATTCACTTAACCAAGGTTTTAGGTTTTAGCTAAATGTAATGTAATGTAGTATACTCGAAATCACCCTACATCAGAAAAGCAAATTACAGATGTGCTACTTTGCTTTTTGAGGGGCATTTTGATATTTTGAAATTGTATTGTTTTATTAGTTTACATGTCTAAAAATCATTAACTGACACCTCAATAGTAGGGTAATGGATGTGTAATATATATATAACAATCATTTTAAAATTGTTCGATGTTGAAACAGCTTGAAATCTGTCCATCAACAATCCTCAGACCCTACTGTGACAAAGCTGCAGGTCTGTTAACATGCATATACAGGGGGTGTGAACAATTATCGGGTAGGGTGTCCCTATATCTTGTTCTTTCACTCTTAATGCATTGTCTTATTGTTGTATAAAACAGACCAACAATGCATTTATCTAATCAATAACGCTGTTTAGGGTTAAAAGGATTCAGTTTGATCTCCTTTGAAAGCTCAGTTACCTTTTGGATGCAAGGAGCTTTCCTTTACTGTAATTATCTGTAGTTGTCAATGTTATAGGTAAAATAGTGGGTGTTTTTGGAGAGCATTTGGTAAAAACATGCTTTAAAAAATCTAACACAGAGGTAGCAGATTCTATCTTTTAACTGACAGATTTGGGCTTTCTCCGCCAAGTCTATTTAAGGCCTCAGAAATCCAATAAATCCACAACTACATGCCAATTATACAGTGGTCCTGATCCTCCAGAGACTTAGTGGGAATGCATTATCTTTGAAGACAAATATTTGAATTTCACCTAGAACTGTACCAATGGAGCACAGGAGGAGGAGTGAGTCCTGTCCAGAACCTCTACTCACATCATCAATCAACATTATAGCGTGATTTCTTTAACCAGTTTGAATATGTCCTGTGAAGTAAATCAAGACATTTGCAAAAAACATACAAAAGAAAAAGTCTTGACATGGCTTTTTAAGGCAACAAAACAAGCAAGTGGAGTTGCTGGATATTCAGGGTTATGACATGCGAAAGGGGAGCTTTTTCCCATTTCTCCCCTTATCAGCATGCAGTGCAGTCTGCTTGCACCAAAATGTAACACAGGCAGGTTTGATTTATATCCTGTCTGATGTCCAAGGTGAAGTCCCTGCTTTCCAAAGCCCCTACAGTACACAAATACTGTACCTACACTTAAATATGGGTCTTTGTGTTTTTGTCAGTGTGAAGGCAGCCTAATCTCCTAAAAATGATGCTTTCACTTTAGTTATGAAAGCAGGACCCAATGGCAGTATAACAGAGGAAAGGCAGGTATAAAAGAATAAATAAAAAGTCATATTTATTAAATTAAAGCAGGTACAAGGGGAAACAAGGCAACAAACTATGATGACATAAGGAAAAAGGAAGCGACAAATCCACAGGGAAAACCCAAGGATTAAACCGGAAACAGGAAACACAGAAAGCTGAACAACACTTGGCAAGACATTGACTGGTTCAATGACGACGGACTGACAAAGAATACTTGGAAAGATGGGCATTAATGCTGCATTCTATTTATATTGGAAGTCGGACATCGGAACTGGGAGTGATTTCACACCCAAGTTGACTGCACTCCAGGAGTGGAGTGCACCAGCTGGGCGTAAGCTGGGCATAACTCTACGTCCGACGTAGAACCGAAGGTTAAGACCAAACTAAAGTTATGACTAGTGCACCACTTAGACTTAAGCCCTGTATGCGTTGCGCCCGGGTGTAACTTTTACGCCTGGTATAGAGCAGGCGTAAATCGGAAAGACAGACTAGTATCCATAGCAACGTAAAACAGGCAAGAAGGAAAATAACGATGGCAGTGCGTCTTGTTTACATGTTTAACAACGAAAGGGCATTAAGAAGAGAAAGAGTCGTCCGTGATCGAACAAACCCACTGGACATCTATTCAGTGAGCTGATAGAGAGTTTCGTTTCGGCAGACAAGCCCTTTTTGATTTAATCGAGGAGATCTCCCCTCAACTCCAGCACGGATCAGACAGAAACGCTGCGCTCTCCCCAACCTTGCAGGTGCTGATTGCGCTCAGATATTATGCGAACGGGGCCTTTCAAAATACTGTGGGAGACATGATTAATGTTCATCGCACAACTGCATGTCGGGCTATTAGACAAGTTTCCTTGGCTCTCCAGTGCCGCCTTAGGAATTATATTCACTTACCAACACAAGAAGAAGCAGCAAAATCCTCCTGGCATCCGTGAAGATATCGATGGACGACTTACCCGCAATCACATAATAAACAACCTATAGCCCTGTATATTTGTAATGCTGTTTTTTTGCAATTGCATTTCAATAAACTCCCATTGTGACCACATATTTTCATTAGGCCGTTTTATATTTTATTCAAAAAACACACACAAGAACATTAAATAACAACATTTGGAGAACTAACATGAAATTGAGATAAAAAAAGAAGTATAACAAATATGATTAGAGAATATGACACATTGTCTTCTTCAGTGATTCTTTGCTGATTCTTAAGAATTATAATTTCGAGTCTTAATTTCTCCTTCTCCAGCTCAATTTTGGCATGTTCCGCTCTCAGTTTTGCGGTCTCCACCTCCACACGAACGATCTCTTTCTCCACCAGTTCACGCTGTAGCTCTGTAAAATCCCTCTTTCTTTTCCCGGGGTGTGGGCATCATTTTTCTCTTCTTTTGGTTTCCGTTATCCATGACTTCGTTATCCAAGTCTTAGCTTGCTCTGAATGGAGGAGTTTGAGTGTTAAATTATGTAGACGTGTGTTGCTCGGCAACAAACTGTTTTGTGTGTATTCACGTGGACGCGCATCTTAAGACCAGGCGCAGCTACGACCGAGACTAGTCAGGCTTGGTGCACTCGGTGTAAATTCGAATCACTAAGTCGGACGTAGCTAAGCCTGACGTTAGAGTTAAGACCTACTTTCTTACGCCCAGCTGGTGCACTCCACTCCAGAAGCACAAGTCGGAAAAAGATGGCCGCCCGCAGGAAAGTTGTTTGCTTGTTTACAGCTTAAGCAGTCAACTTGGGTTAGCCATTGTTAGCAATACCGGTTGATACCTACGCTTTATTTTGTGTTTTGTGAATACAAACATTGTAGTGACATATCCACAGATAGAAGATGAGCAGTAGGCTATGTACAGTTGACTTAAGGCTGTACAAATAATACAGAAGAGCTTAAAACGTTATATTATCAAAGTGTTTTCTTACTGTCCATATGAGGATATTCCATTTTGAATGATGATCCCAGGTATGGCGAGTTATCTCCGAGTTTCCAAGTAGGGAGCCCGACCTCGGGGCATTCCAGTTGAAATATCCGACTGGGAACTGGGATACTCCCACTTCCCATTACAAATGGAACGCAACAATATAGAGACAAGGCACAGCTGGAGAGGGCAGGTAAGGACCATAGACTGTATATATAAATGGACGTAGTGTCCGCGACGTCACCCATAGAATTCTGCAGAGCTGCTGAGAAGCCTAAAGTAGGTGGATTCAGCCACTGCCGTCTCGACAGTGGCCTTATACATCTAATAGGTTTACACCTTCTGTCTATTATGTGCTTTTTATTTAAAACATTTTTGATGAACTTTTGGTTCACATTTCAATAAATTGAATTTGTATTTGCACTCCTTTTGTCAATTATTCTTACTGAAAATGTTAGATTACACATTCACATCTGACTGAAGATTGGCCCCATTTATTTGTGACGTTGCAAACTCTGCGGTACAAGGCACAGGTGTTGTGAAGCTCATAAAGTGAGGCAAATAGAAATAATCAGCTGATGGAGTGTAGATGTGGAAATAGGTGCATTCGATCAGCTGACTGTGTTTTTCGCCACACTTTATAAGCCTATAACCACACCTTCTCTGAGGTACAGCGTCACAAACAAATTATGGTCCTGATAGACTACAAATATATTCGGTGTGCAGATCTTTGTTTTCACAATAAAAGTAGTTTCTTTATTTTGTAATTGTAATGTTTTTTTATTTCAACAGTGAGCTACAAAGACAATCAGATTATGAATGAACAGTATGAATTTCATCAACATTGAAATATATTTTATTATCAAAATAATATTTAACTGTTATCAAAACTTAGTGCAACTGTAGAAGCTTGCTCTGTTGTCTCGCTGAAAGAATAACTTTTACCACGTTTTTTACAGACAATATTGAGAGATAAATAGTAGCAGTTCTCACTATGCGTTAAATATCTTTGCCTTCAATACATTAAATTAGAAAGCTGACAGTCATATTGCTTGTCAACATCTAAATGTAACCTTTTGCATGGAAAAAACCTTCAACTTCACTGATGTGTAGGTTATCTAGTATTTAGTATTGTTTAATGGAATGTATATCAGTGTATTAAAGTCAATACTTTTAAACCAATATCTTTCTTGATTCTTTGTACAGTATGAAAAAAGAGTCTTTATACCTGTGCTGAAGTTCACTGCTGTGAGGAGTCCAGTTCTGTCTCTCACTCTCTGGTCCAGCCTGTCTGCATCACCTGGACACTTTAAACCAGTGTTTCTCAAACTTTTTCATACCAAGGACCACTTAATCAATAAAAAAACACTTGCGGACCACCTAACTCCACAAATATCCAAAATCACATCGTTTTTCTAGAACAGATTACAAATCGCCCGAAAATGGTACAAACAAGTGGCAACATGTGTGATGAAGGTGTTGCGCTGGGCTATATCATTAAGCTCGCTCCATTGTGGAGATATTCCTGTGAGAGTGCGGAAAACTTAATTTTATTTATTTATTTCAAATGTGAAATTTACTCAATATACTCCAATATACTCACGGACCACTAGGGGGCGCTCACGGACCACCAGTGGTCCGCGGACCACACTTTGAGAAGCACGAGTTTAAACAAAAACAGATATATATGTAAAGTACCATGTGTACAAACAATATAACTGATTCTCTTCTGTTGAACATGTTGGATTGTGTATTGTCCGAGTCAGGGTCCTTTTTTATTTTACTGTAACTTTGGAAGAACAAATGAAATGCAACGAATAAGCTTAATATTAACTGAAGCACACATAACGTCTGATCTAATATTTTTAACAAATCATCTCTAAAGCATTGACTAGGCTATTCATCGTCCTTAAATGCAGGCATTAAGTTACATGTTCATGTTCTACAGCCACAATTAGTCGGTTTCACAAGTGTAATGAAAATCAAATAAATAGTAAGCATTGGTATTACCAATGCTTACCATTTATTTGATACCGCTTTGGTAATACAATTAATAAAAACAACAAGGTTTGGGTTAGGGCTGTGCAATTAATCGTATTTTAATCGCAATTACGATTTTGGCCTGCCACAGTTACGAAAACAACATAATCGAAAAAAAAGATTATTTTGCTTTGCTAGGTTGTGACAGTGCACGCAACATATTTGATCTAATTTATTTTAGTCTAATTTATCATATTTGTATATGTTTAGTAGCTTGTGGAAGTGCGCTCCAAAAATATTTGTTGATCCTTTTTATTGGTATTTATTCTTTTTGATATTATTTATTTAAATGTAGATATAAATGTATCATTTATTTTATTTGTTTTTGTATTGGTTTTTCAGTTGAATTATACGTTCAGGGTAATCAACAGTTAAAAAGATACTGTTAAAATTATTATTTGTACTTGTTTTAAAGTTCAATAAATGGATGTTTTCAAAGTCAATGAATAATCATAATCGTGATATGAATTATTGACCAAAATGATCGTGATTATGATTTTTGCCATAATCGAGCAGCCCTAGTTTGGGTTCGTTCTTCAGATATGACTGTGACGTTAATGTGTAAGCTCAATAATGAACTCCAGCTCAACCAACCATATTGTAATATCTAAGTAATATGAAAAAAAGAAAACATGAAACACAAAGACCCGGATCATGAAAGATACACTTTAAAAGTCCCATGTCATGCTTTTCCGGTTATTACCCGTCCCCTTGTGTGTTATGATGGTTTTTCTGCATGTAAACGGTCTGCAGAGTCACTAAACCCTCAAAGTACACCCTGTAGGGAGTAAAACTCTAACACAGAAAAGACCTGTCTATGCTGCCCCAAAACGCCTCGTTGGAGATTTCTCTTTTTCCATTGTTTTCTTCCTGGGTTCTGTGACGTGTGAATACCCAAATCAACAACAAATGGACCAATCCGCGGAGCACCTCACACACCAGGATCCCTTGGCTAACTAACAGGGAGTCCCCATTGACTTGCATAGAGCTCCCTGAACGATGGTAATAGACGAGTTGGGATCGCGGAGAAATGCTCTCCGCAGACCCATTCTCTCAGCGTTATAAACCTTTTTCTTACTCAATATCAAGCCACACTTATTGTTTTTACTTCGGCTGTGAGTGTCTGTGTGTGCTCAGGATGAGTTTCGCTGTGTCTCGCTGTATCGCCGACCCTGAAACCTGTCCGCTCCTCGCAGCAGCGAGCCTCGCAACGTCCCGACCAATCAGAGCACACTGAGGATAAACACCAAGTTAAAAATAGGGTTGGTTTCTCAGGCCATTAGAATGCAGGTATAAAGCACATTTGCATTGGCTTCCCTTATCAGACCAAGAAGTTGCCGCTTGACCATAATCAAGTTTTGTTGCGTTTTTGTTCAAAAATGGTTTGTTTCATTTTGCAACGTTAGGCACGTGTCTGCAACCGTAATCGGGGAAAAAATGTGTTTCCCTTCAAACATATTTGTGGGGCAAATTGATTTTGTAGGAGCCGATGTTGGTGTATGTTTGGCGAGTCTTTATAGCTTAGATTGATTGGGGATGACTGGGAGTGAAGATATATTTGCTGACTAGGCAGTGCTGCGATTGGAGATTTTTGAGGGCCATATCGTTCAGAAATACAACCAAATATTCCAGGCCACACCACCCACGAAATATCTTTTGTTGATTTATTTTGCTGGAGTCTTCTCTTGAATTTCATAGAAATTGTTTTATTTCCAAACCAGTGTATAGCCTACATATATTGAAAGCCATGATGTGACGGTAAGGGTGTAAGGAGCATTCACATCGTTTTGTTATCTGGCTGTGAGATGTTTTAAGATGAAGCCCCTGGCTCACCGGGATCTTTTATACCACAAAGCTGCTTGCCTGCGCTCATGTTGACGCATTAATATACCTCAGAAGATCAGAACCGTGCCAGGGGTTGGCACGCGGCACCGTAACCAGTGGCACACTAGGAATTAGTGGAATAAGTGTGCAAAAATATTTAAATTGTATTTTCGGATCCTGAACGAGACCGCCGCCAGGCCCGCTCTCTTTAACTCCAGGCGACTTTCTGCCGCTTTCCTCCGTGGTGCAGTGCTGATCGTTTCACCACAGAGGAAAGCACTTCACAAATTGCAGTACCCATAAGGAGCTGTACAAATGCCGCAGTTTTTGCGTGGCTGTGTCTTTAGTTGAAAGCCCAGTGGCGATCTGCTCATCGAAATAATATGCTACAAAGGGGCGGACTGGCCATCTGTGTGTTGAGCTTTCCTGTCGGCTCCAAGACCGTAGTCGAGGAAACAGGGGGGATGACTCTCTGTCGTCTCCCAGGGCAGAAGCAACAAGCTTCAGGTTCAATAACCCACTTTAGCTTAAATGACTGGAGAGAGGCGAGCTCTACTTGGGAGGCCGTTGCATTTATTTAGTTGTTCTTCTGTTTCACAAAATACATCACAGACCTCTGTTTTTCTGCTGCCTCGTTTCACTTCCAGAAACATGCACAGTGATCTCATCTCACTCTGCATGACCCTAATATACATAACATGCAGGGTTCGAGTTATGTGGGAGCCAATGGGAGCTGAGCTCCCATAAGGAGGGGTCTGAGCTCCCACGGAGGCAGTGAAATCATACATCTGTGGGGGTCGCTAATACATTACCAACAACCATTATTTTAATCACAAATAATGCATGTGTCAATGTAATGAGTATTATTTAAGTTAACGAGGTAAACAGGCTAAAAGAAAAACATGTTTTCCAAAAGAACTACGCATCTCTTGAATGACAATATGCCTGCACTGCACGGTCTCCAAGGTGCGCAATACATTATTGCGCAATCTATGCCTGTGAGTGTACTGCGCGAGCCGAGATGATGTGTGTGTGCGTAGTTTAACCTTTTAATATTTAAGTTTTTAGCAAGTAGAGGGCTGCTGCTGTGTGTGCGTGTGCGCGCGTGCGTGCACACACGTTTTAATGACCCCCATAGAGCTCAATTTATAACTCGAACCCTGATCACATGTGTGTTCTGGAGAATCACAGAACGGACGATCGTCCTTATTATTATGCCGTTTAAACCAATTATTTAAATGTGTTGCGCTGACAGGAAACTGCTTCCCCGCAGCGAGGCTCCCCACCCTCCTGTTGACAGTTCACGAGCGTCGAGCTCCTCACCCCCCCCCCCCTCTGGTCCATGGTGTGTGATGTCCCTGGCCACAGTGGGATCACGCCACGTGTGGTTGGGACTCACGGCGCTCTCCAAGAAGGACCGTGATGATCTCCTTGGAGCCCCATATCCACGGAAGACCGTTGTTAGGAGATACACCACTTAAAAACTGCATAAAAACTCCGATTAATGCTTTTTTCCCTCTGGGTGGAATCTGCATACAAGAGCTGCCGCGGTGCGTTCAAGGACCTCAGTGGAAAATCGGCCCTTTCTGTGTCAGCCCCCCATGGGCCAAACTTCTTTTTATGGAGGGTTTGGCGACGGAGTGGGCCACCAGAGAATACCACAGCTTCTTAGCTGTGGCTCCACAGCTGATTGCATGTCCCCTAACGCAGTTATTACGTTACCATTGACTGTTAGCAGGCTCAATGTCAAGTCAAGGCAACATAATAAAGGAGACGGTAGCCGAAGTAATCAAAAAAGAATTTAATTAATAATTACCACCATGGTTGAACAAAGGAACTATAAAGTAATGACAGACAAGAACACATACTGCACAGACAGGATCAGCCCCAGACAAAGGGGAAGGCAGAATACTTATACATGAGGTAATGACGAGACAAGACACACCTGGGTTAATTACAAATGGGTACACCTGGAGGGGAAAACGATAAGGACTACAAAACCATAACAGGGAACTACAGCTAGACATGACACATCACACTAGGAGCGCCTGATCAGGGCAAACACATAACACCCCCACACCCAACTTTATGTCCATAACCCCAAGGCAAATGGGGGAATGAACATAAACAGAAGAAGGAAACAAGAACAATAATACTGTCAGCACAATAAAAAAAAATACTAATTGTACTAACAGCACCGGTATGGACGGCCATAACCCCCACACTACCCTATGGATAAATAGCACCCCCCCCCTGACTACAGCCGTGATAGCGCGTCAGCCAACACATTGTCCTTGCCCTTGACGTGAACCACGTCAACATCAAAGCCTGCAGGAAAAGGCTCCAGCGCATTAGCCGCTGGTTCGAATTCCGCATCCTGCCTATAAAGACCAACGGGTTGTGGTCGGTGTATATTTTAATCGGTACCTAGGATGAACCGACATACACCTCGAAATGGGAGAGAGCCAAAATCAAGGCCAATGCCTCCTTTTCAATTGTCGAATAGCGCCGCTGGTGTATATTAAACTTTTTAGAAAAATACGACACCGGATGTTCTATACCCCCGTCATCGTCCTGCAGAAGCACCGCGCCTGCGCCCAGCTCACTAGCATCCACAGCCAACTTGAAAGGCTTTGTGAACACAGGCGCTGCGAGGACAGGAGCACTGACCAGGATGGACTTTAATTGCTGAAACGCAAAAGTGCACCTAGGCGTCCACTGAAATGGGATCTTTGGGCTCAAGAGATCCGTGAGGGGAGAAGCTACCGCTGAGAAGTTTCTGCAAAAACCCCTATAATACCCCGTCATCCCCAGAAAACACCGGAGGTCCCGACGTGTAGCAGGCTCTGGAAAGCCAAGTATCGCCTCCACCTTGGAGTGGACAGGGCGGACCTCCCCCCGCCCCACTACCTTGCCAAGATAGGTGACGGTCGCCCTGCCAAACTCGCACTTGGCCAGGTTTAGGGTCAAGTTTGCCTGACCAAGCCGGTCAAAAACCTCCCGCAAACTAACCATGTGCCCCTCCCAATCGTCAGAATAGATGACGAGGTCATCGAGGTAGGCCTCACAATTAGCTACGCCTGACAGCACACGATTCACCAGCCTCTGGAAAGTCGCAGGCGCGTTGCGCATACCAAACGGCATTACCGTATATTGCAGGAAACTGTCAGGTGTCACGAACGCAGAAATTAGTTTAGCGCGGTCCGTAAGTGGCACCTGCCAGTATCCTTTCAGCAAATCCAGCTTGGTTACATAAGACGCGCTCCCCACCCTGTCGACACAGTCCTCCATTCTGGGCAATGGAAAACTATCAGGCCTAGTCACCTTATTTACCCGGCGAAAATCCGTACAAAACCTATCTGTCTTGTCTGACTTATCAACCAATAAGCACGGCGAGCTCCATGGGCTGAAACTAGGCTCAGCGATATTGTTAGTGAGCATGTATTCCACCTCTTTCTGTAACCGCGCCCGCTTATATGGATTCACGCGATACGCGTGCTGTTTAATGGGTAATGCCTCCGCCACATCGATGTCATGTTGTAATACGTTAGTGCGCGAAGGAATATCGGAGAACAGCTCACAATGAGACCCAACCAAACCCCTGATATCATCTCGCTGCGTTGTTGATAAATGGCCAAGATGACAGTCAAGAGTGATCAATGACTCAGTGTTTGTCAACCGTCCCTCCACGACCGCCTTGGACGGAATAATGACGTCATCTTCCAGTTCTCCAACCCCCTCTGAAAAACAAAGACTGTCATTACTCTCATCAACGCTAGATGGGGCCAACATACAAACTGACACCGGCACAGTGGACACACTCGCAGAGGGAACAACAATACTGTCAATAGGATTCACCAGAGGCTCCCTCACATAATATGGCTTAATCATATTAACATGACACAAGCGAGTCTTCCGCCCACGATCCGGTGTCTCGATCAGGTAGTCCAAATCCCCTACTTTCTCTCTAACCAGGTACGGCCCACTAAACCGTGCTTGTAAGCTGGAGCCTGGGACAGGCAACAACACTAAAACCCTCTCCCCTGGCACAAACGTTCTATCCCGAGCCTTCCTGTCATACCAGCCCTTCATCCTCCCCTGTGTGTCACTCAGATTTGTCCTCGCTAGTTCACATGCCCTCTTCAGCTTCTCCCTAAAGCCACAGACATAGTCTAACAGGTTCTTCGGCTCGCTCTCCCCCAACCACTTCTCCCTCAGCAGCTTAAGCGGCCCCCTAACCGAATGCGCAAATACCAGCTCTGCAGGACTGAATCCCAAAGATTCCTGCACCACCTCCCTTGCGGCAAACAACATTAAATGAACCCCTTCATCCCAGTCGTCCTTCGTGTCACGACAGAACGCCCGAAGCATTGTTTTTAGCGTGGAGTGGAACCTTTCCAAAGCCCCCTGGGATTGTGGATGATATGGGCTAGAGAAACTATGCGATATATCCAGCTGCTTTAAAACCTGCGAGAAGATGCGGGATAAAAAATTCGTACCTTGGTCGGACTGTACCACGCGAGGCAAACCAAAAACGGAGAAGAACCTCACCAAGGCCTGTGACACTGTTTTGGCCGTTATCCGTTTCAGTGGAATCGCTTCCGGAAATCGTGTGTTGGCACACATAATGGTCAAAAGAAAGCTATTACCTGCCTTGGTTCTAGGGAGTGGACCCACACAATCAATGATAACCCTCTCAAAAGGTTCCCCCACTGCCGGGATAGGGTAGAGTGGCGCCGGTGGAATGACCCCGTTAGGTTTACCCACCACCTGACACGTTGAACACCCCCTGCAGTGCTGCACCACATCCCGTTTCAACCCTGGCCAAAAAAATTGACGCAGCACTCTATCATATGTCTTATTGACCCCCAGATGTCCTGCGAGCCTGTGATCGTGAGCCAAACACAGAATATCGTGACGGTATCTAAACGGAACCACAACCTGCGTCACCACATTCCAATCATTCTCCGCTGACGCGTCGAGGCTAGGAGACCATTTACGCAGCAATACCCCGTCCCTCAGGATATAGCAACTTTTAGAAACCTCACTCTCTCCCACCCCCACAGTGTTCGCAAAAAGGCCTGACAGGCTTGGATCTCTACCCTGTTCCGCGATAAGCTCCTCGCGAGCAAAAGAAAACCCAGCCGCGCTACTGGCAGACTCACACGAGGAAGTAGAGGGCAGTAAAGGACTGAGACCGGCTGGAATAGATGGAAGAACAGCATCACATTCAAGAGGGGCAATTTCAGGAACAAGCTGAGACGATGACCACAAGTCGGGTTGCCCCGGGAGCGCCCCCTCCACCTCAGGCTCCCGTGGTACTGCACCCTGGGGATTATCCATAAGTGGGTCACGACACTCAGGCACCCCGTTAACAGTCGCTATGATGGTATCAAAAGTCCACGTCGTCCTTTTCCTCGGCCAGAGCCTTAATAACCATGGCCCGCGTGACTGCACATGAGGAGAACACCCTCGGATACGCATCCGCCAGGACGTCCACCGCCCCAGACTCTGCTGGCACACAAGTCACATCTGCCTTCACGAGGACCCTACCCCCTGCCAGATCATTCCCGAGGATTAATGACACGCCCTCGACAGGAAAACAATTTTCCACCCCAATTACCACTGGCCCCGACACCAACTCAGATGTAAGATGGATAGTGTGAAGCGGAACTTCCATGACATGCATCCCAAAAGACCTGACAGTATCCCAGCATCCACCTCTGAACCACTGTCAAAAGGCAGCACATCTCTCCGGATAAATGACTGGGACGCAGCCGTATCCCTTAATATGGTCACAGGAACCTTCACCCCTTCGCCGGACAAGGATACAAACCCCTCACTGATGAACGGTAAGTAAGCTTTCATATCCTCACCCCTTTGGGCATCCCTACTCAGAGATGTGTGTGGGTGTGGGTGTCATTACCAACGATATTTGTTTACTGGGACGGGTAAGGGCAAAACAGTTCTCCTTTGTGGCCTTTTTTCCACAGTGGAAACACTCACGCATTTCTCCCCTCATTCCCCGCTCAGCAACCTCGCCCACACTGCCACCGCCAGAGGCCACAGGCCTGTCACCCAAGCCCCACCTCGGTCTACTCTCCACACTGCGCACGGGATAATTAGGTCTGTCAAAGAGCACTTTGTGCGTCAACACGAACTCATCCGCAAGGCTCGCAGCCACCGAGCACTCAGTCACCTTATGTTCATTAATGTACATCGCCACATTATCGGGCAAACAATAGGACTTAAACTCCTCAAGAAGCACGAGTTCCCGCATCTTAACCAAAGTGTCCACCTTCTCCGACGCGCACCAACGATCAAACAACAGCTCCTTCTCGTAAGCAAACTCCACGTAGGTCTGCACATTGTTCTTTCTAAGAGCGCGAAACCTCTGCCTATACGCCTCCGGCACAAGCTCGTAAGCCCTAAGGATAGCAGCCTTCACCACGGCGTAATCCTGGGTGTTTGGGCAAAGTGACGCGTAAACGTGTTGTGCTTTCCCGGTGAGTGCGCTCTGGAGAAGTAATGTCCACTGGTCATTAGGCCATTTCAGAGTTGTGGCTATATTTTCGAACATAGAAAAATATTTGTCAACATCCTTCTCTGAAAATTGCGGGACCAGACGTAGGTGCCTAGTAGCATCGAACCTAGCTTCAAGATGCACTGCCCGCGCCTCTACCCCAAGCCTTCCAAGCTCAAGCTCATGCACGCGCCCACGTTCTGCCTCCTCCGCTTCCCGAGCGCATAACCGCTCTGCATGTCTCAGCTGCTCGAATTTAAACTCTAGTTCCATCTTCCTCAGCAAAAACTGGTTCTCCGAAACCGGGTCACATGTGACTACCTCCTCCTCCTCAGGTTTGCCCACAGAGCACTCCATAACCTCCTGGGCGGTCAAAGCCTCCACCAGCGCTAACCGCTGCTGCTGCTTTCTCATGCCCGGGGCAAGCCTGACACCGTAATGCTCTGCTATCCCCGATAATTCCTCCTTAGTGCACAAGCCCAACAAGTCGACCGTTGGCCTAGCCACAAAATCACATACCTTCACAGGCATACCTGCCCTAGTACCGTCGCACCGGAGGAAGAAACTAAAGAACCAACCCCGCTTCCACCAGCATATACGACCAACCAATTAACATATACACAAAAAAAAAAAAAAACGGCTTCACCCTACACGTCTGTACAGTCTGTTCTTAATAACTCTGGCCACCGCTCCCCTACCGCTATACACTAAATAGAGAAGAGCACCGGTATGACCTTCTGAAGCATCCACACTCAAAATTATTCGCAAGAGATTAACAACTGTCGTGTGTTCAAAAAAGAAAAAACCTAAAGCCCATCCCCTAAACGTTTCCATCCCTCACTATCAGACCCCCTATATAACTAACTAGCTGACATACGCCGGCCTAGGAGGAGCCTGACAGGGTCTTCCTACTACCCCGACCAGCATAGACGGTATGTCTACCAGGCGAAGGAAGGAACCATAGAAAATGGTCCAGCTGCCCTAGCTGGATGAAAACGCTCCTTATTGGAGAATTATTTACCAAGAGGGTATAAAACATGGGCCACACACACGACACTGTCAACCTTAATTCAAAGTGTGGATTAAGCTCAGCGGCCACCACCAAATTCCTGCTCAAATCAGTTTGGCACGAGCCCCCATATTACGTTACCATTGACTGTTAGCAGGCTCAATGTCAAGTCAAGGCAACATAATAAAGGAGACGGTAGCCGAAGTAATCAAAAAAGAATTTAATTAATAATTACCACCATGGTTGAACAAAGGAACTATAAAGTAATGACAGACAAAAACACATACTGCACAGACAGGATCAGCCCCAGACAAAGGGGAAGGCAGAATACTTATATATGAGGTAATGACGAGACAAGACACACCTGGGTTAATTACAAATGGGTACACCTGGAGGGGAAAACGATAAGGACTACAAAACCATAACAGGGAACTACAGCTAGACATGACACATCACACTAGGAGCGCCTGATCAGGGCACAAACACATAACAGCAGTGTTACGGGGAATGGAAGCTCAGCTGTGTACTGACAGAGTGGATGGACAGGACACTGAGAATGGGTTATTCACTCCAGTTTTGCAGCATCCCTCCTCCATTCAGGGGCATAAGGTGTGCATCGGGAAGCGTAGCCGCCTTATACACTGTGGGCCTGCTAGCGCATTCAGGTAGGCTCGCCCCGATTGGCAGGCTACGTTTATGCAACTCAGTAGGTGAATGCCCGCATAGCATGATAGAGAGTAGTACCCATAGAGTCCAGTAGAGGGCTCCGCCTGTGCTTATATAACTAGGGTTACAATACGTAACCCCCCGTTATGGTGCTTATTCATCATTTCCCCAGTGGTGGGCCATCAGACCTTCTCTGCTGACCTAAACACTATCAGAATCACTGACTAAAGTTTTTATATTTTAATATTTGAAAGTTTTTTCATTAAAATGCATGGAATTATTTCTAATAGTCTATTTTCTTCGGTTGATAGCTTTCCTCTGTGTTGCGCTCGGTTGCGCTGCGTCCAGTAATGGTTGTTTATGTTGGAGCTTTTATCCAATCATATTTAGTCAGAATGCTTTGCTAGGTCAAATAAATCTGCCTTGAGGCCTTCAGAATCAACAGCTTGTAGCTTAAAATAAATGGCAATGAAACGGTTGCAATGACCAATCAGATTTCAAGTAGGCGACCCCGGGGCCATCTAGCAGGCGAACGATGACATCTGATTTTCACGTCCTATGATGAGATTGCGATATTGATAGGAGCACTGCAACTGTATTGCTGATCCACTTGGTGTTTGGAGCCATTTAAGTTTGCAAACTTGAGTTGTCTAACCAAAACAGCAACAAGACGCCAAAGCGTAAACTTACAATCAACTGTTCTTTTGAAACATGTTTGGGAAACCCAGTGGATCTACAGCTTAACGAACAAGTGGGAAAAGGAGCTTCACAATGGTTTTTGCCAGAAATACAACTGGACAGACTCGACTTTCAGCATGAGCCTCCATGGCGTTAGAACAGGACTTATTATTGGAACTGAAAACTCAGATAATCTGTACAACAGAGTAATTGAACTCTTCTTGAGGAAAGATAGGAGGATGGATTTTGTGTACAAATAATCAAACATATACATTAGTATACTACTTTGACTTTCATTTTTGATGTTTTGGATATTTTATTAAGTAAATATTAATGCTTCTGCTAGAGAGGATGTGTGTGGCGCAGTTGTGGCACTTGTTCTGCTCTAGTAATGGCATTCATTCTCGCTACATTCTGTCTGTGATGCAATGCCCTGTTCTACTGCGTTTCTGTATAATATTAATGGTTTCTATAGCTGTGACGTCATAATGATGGTATTAAGAGGTGGATAATTCAGGTGGGTCACTGCTGAAGGCCTAGGTGTGAAAAAAATGGCCCGCTACTGCATTATACAACTTATGCCACAACTTACCAAAGTGCTTTGTTATGAACTTTCAACAGTTGCTAAACCAAGAGTCGCCCTATGAACGTTACGATACTTACTTGATGCAAAAACTGTAGTTTCTCACGGCAAATGCACATCGGCTGGCCCATAATAATCACGTCAGATAGTGAAGGAATAGTTGTTCGGAAAAGACAAAGGACCTTTGGACAGCATCCCCTGTCAGCGGCCAAAGCAGTTTCCATTTTCCTTCTACATATATGTTTGATGCAATTGGAACATCATATAACAAGACTGACAGAATCAGTGATTTACATATTGCTTGTTTTTAATGCAGTGTTTTTTTAATACATTTATGCAACTTGCTTTGCAGAACTTACCACTATCCCTGTGCCATAAACAGAAACAACAGCCCTAAAAAGATTATGGCACCTTACTTAATTACATATGAGGGAAAGCAGCTTTTACAATGTATCTTATTAGATACTGTGTGTATATATATACTTGTGCTTTATAATAATCACTCATTCAGTTTGTGATGTATTTATTTTTGTTGACAATTAAGCATTTTATAATTTAATTAATTGTGTATTCGGTTTATGCAAAAACAACATCAACCATAAAAAACTATGTAGGTTAAGATAGGAGTTGAGCTAGGATTTAGCAATAAAGCACGATGAGACTTGTGGGGTTTTTTTTTTCATTTACTTCGCCAACAGCAATAGCAAATTGTGACAGACCTGTAAAATGTCAATTGAGTCATTGCTATAATCATCATAAATAGAGAACATCTGTGAGAACATTGGGAATATCTACTGGCAACACAAAATGTAGCCTACATTACTTCCCTCCTTGTTTACAAGGAATTTGGATTGCCATTTATATATATATATATATATATATTATATACAACTTCTTAAAGCTGCATTCACTGGTTTACAGTGTAATCTTACATTTACAGATTACAAAGCTGAGGTGTCTACTAATGCTAATGGTAGCCAGCTTTATCTGTGCACCTTTTGCTGCTGGAATAGTGGCATTCATTTGTTTATTTAAGCTTTTTTAGCTGAAAACAGCTAGAAGCTGCATAAATGTGGTTGAAAAGATCTGTGAGACTGAACCATACAGTACAAAAAGTGTACAGTTGTGAAACAAAAATCATCAGCTTATCAGGAGCTAAAAGTGTACAACTGTATAGGGTGATAACTTTCATTTTTGAGCCACTTTTTCACTTCACAGAGGAATTTTGCCAATAAAATAAAACTGATCAATACAGGTCAAGTTCCATAAAGTTCTAATAATAGTTTTTTTTCATATTTAACAAGTTTCATTGCCTCTGATTAGCCAGTCGTCCTCATGATGGTCTCATGTCAGTATGCTAACTGTATCAAAGCATCACGTCAAGTCATTTGGTACAGATACATTGGTTCTTAAAGAAATCAAAATCTTACATAAAGCAAACTGGCAAAACATGATTGAAACACAGTGAGTACATTTCAAACAGACAGCATAGTCTTGACAAATATAATAGTCAACAAACATGCACCACAAAGTAGAAGACATGTTAACACACTACAACGGTGAAGTGTTTAACTTTGTGACAGTATTTAGCTAATATATATCCACTCTTGTGCTAGGATATTTATTGGAACATTGTATCATCGCAGTGCCAATAGAGAGCATAATACAGGCAGTGAACTGCAATTTGTGTGTATGTACACGTGTGTGATGTATATACATATATAAATAATCTAGAAAATCGTTGATGGAATAATTGTTGGTTGCAGCTATAGCCTCACTTAGTGACCTATAAATAAAAATAGATATGGATGGATCAATAGAAGGGTGCAGACAGACAGAAAACAACCAAACTGTTTGTTTGATAACACTTGTGTGTCTCTTTTAAGAACCAAATCCCATAATTTCCCAGCTATGAGCTGTCTGTGAAATGTCATCTTGACATTCAGAGGCTTTTATCTGGCCGGAAAAAAAGATTACAGTTTTGCACCTAATTTGATCTTCAATTAAAGGGAAATTTCACAGATGAAACAAATATCTGGGACACAATCAGGGTCGCAGCGCCCATCAATTTAGTCTAATTATGTAATTGACATGAGATTACCTAAGGAAACAAGCTCTAGATGAAAGTGTAAGGAACTACCTTGAAGTGTGTGTGTGTGTGTGTGTGTGTGTGTGTGTGTGTGTGTGTGTGTGTGTGTGTGTGTGTATGTTGATCCCCAGCTGGCACTTCATAATTATAGTGTTCTCTTATATCTACAACAGAGGCAACAGGAGATTTGCATCTCCAAGTCCCACTGACCGTCTTCACTAGAGATGAAAGCTTTGAACCAAACTCTAAACTGAAGTAAAAGTATCCAAATTTAGAAGAGTGCTGCTCCGTCCTCTTGTCGTGCAGAGATGAATGAAGATGCTAGAGTATAGAAAAACAACACTTTCTCTGCAGGCCCCATCACATGGCTTCAAAGGAGAATGCAAGGACGAGATGAAATGTTGGATGCACTGTGGTTTCTAAGAGCTGGCTAGCCCTCTACTTAAAGATGTCAAGGTTTGCGTGTTCAGCAGACTCTTTTTATTATTATTGGGATATAAAAGCAAGTGCCAGTTGAATCAAGTACCCTCTAATGTTGCAAACTAGCAGATGTGCAAAGAGGTCAATAGAAGATATCTAAGATAGTTTTCAATAAGTGGACGGAGCATCTGGCAAGCAAATATTTACAAGATATATGGCTGGTAAATCTCTGAGCATTTATGCCTGTAGAGTTCCTTCTGGCCACCTCATTTAAAAATCAAAAACTGAATAATCGAAAAACATGCTAGTGTTTGTTATCCGTTCCGAATTGTAAGTGAACTTTTTTTTTTTAAAGTGCAAGAATCATCAACCGTGGAAACCCTTTAAGAGTTGACAATTGTTAATACTGCATCCTCCATCTCCACCCAACATCTGAAAACAGTTCTGTCTTTGTCCCGATAGTTTTTGAAACACACTGAATCTAGATCACAGAAGCTTATTATGGATTTTGGGGGTAGGAGAACACATATAGGTATGAGGGTTTCTTTACATTGGACACACTTTGTTCTCTGCGATCGGCAGCTGGACTAATGAGCCACAGTCGGTGGGAGAATCATCAGATCCGTTGCCCCCCACGGGGATGCGAGTTGCAATGGCCGACATTTCTCCTGTTTGACTGTCTGCAGTAATCCCAGGTCGCTCTGAGGTCGGGTTCAGGTGGCTGTCTGGGATAGTCCCTTTGCCACAGAAGAGCTGCATGAGGCACTTCCTGAACTGGACAGAAAACAAGAGAATTAGAATAATTTGCACTTACATTGTTTTAGGGGTCATGTTTACGTACATGAAAAATGTCTGTAAAAGAATAATGCAAGATTTCGGGAAAAACTCTAATGACAAAACATTCAGATTATAGTTTAGCATAGTTTGGAGACAGGGGGAACAGCTAGCCTTGCTAGCATTGAGGTAGGAGGAAAGCTAGCCTAGCTCTCTCTTGAAAATACAACTACCAACACTTACTCTAGGAATCAAATATTAACAAACAGAAAAAAGAAGAGATGGAAGTGGCAAGGCCTGTCAAAAGCTGTTCTTCACATAGCCCTTTTCAACCAGTCCTCACTAATAGCCCCAGAATCATTGGTTTCCACTTAGCTTTACATTTAAAACACTCATTGAGCATTTTTCAGAGTGGACCTCACACCCTCATGCCCCAGGGAGAACTCGTGATTCCTAACCCTTAATGACCTGTCTAATTTAACATGCAAGCCTCCTAACTGCTCCCCTCAAATCAGTAATGCTTTCAAAGAGTGGCAGTAAAACCTCTGATCTCATGAAAAAAGCTACAAAGTGTATGGCTTTGTTCACTCTGGGACCCTAAATGAGCTGTTAAACCGCTTACACCAAGCACTTCTGCTGGTCTGCTGACCGTCCCCAACCCACGCCTCGTCACCATGGGTGCTCGGGCTTTTAGCTGCACTGCTCCCAGACTCTGGAACTCCCTCCCCCCGCACATCCGACAGTCTGACACAATCACCATATTCAAATCCCAATTAAAAACCCACCTGTTCAAATCTGCCTACTCACTGTAGTGCTCCCCATTATATGTTTCATTTGTGTCCACATGATTGTGTCCTCCATGATTTCCTGTTTGTGTGTTTATCATGTTCTGTTGCCTATTAGCGTTTTATTATTTAACAAATTGTACGGTGTCCTTGGGTGTCATGAAAGGCACCTAAAATAAAATGTATTATTATTATTGTATAAATCCCACCAACATTGAAAAATATAGCTTTTAATACACTACCATTGAGGGAATATGGTAATTATATGTCACCCCAAAGGCAACAGGAATAACAGGAAACACACTATAATTTACTCTGCAACAGTTTAAAGCTGATTCTAGATTGTCACAGGAATGGTGACACCAGTTTCAATCATACCTATTATGCGTGCATTATTTACTTAATCACTGCTATGCTGACCACATCATCATACCTAAACAGCAGAATAGGTGGTTAGCGATGACTCCCAAATTGACATATAACAGTTTGAGCTAAAATGGGAAAAGGCTAGCAGGGTGGCAGTTTTAAACATGTGACCATTATATTTTAAGTTTAGAATTGTTTTTACTTGGATAGGTTAGAATAGGATCAGGGTTTGGGCTTTAAAAAAAGTACGTTTGATTCTTACTTTAGCATGCGTTGTAGTCACGTAGAGTGTGACCTATTTACGTACAAACTTTTCTACTTTCTCCATTGATTCAGACATAACAACTACCGCCACTAGAGGTTTCTGTCTAACAAAAACATAAATACGGGCCGTAATAAGCTGCTTGCACAGCAATCTATATGCCTGTGGCTGTTTTTTCCCCTGTTTTTTTGGGTGATGATAGCTTGGTAGCCCTCAGTGTTGGGAATGTCAACACTGAGGGCATGGGCAAGTGTTCTGGGCATGGGCAAGTGTGAGCTCAGCACTCAGAATGATACTCTGCGATTTTGTCCCAATCCTTTCCCTATGCAACCTTAAGTCGGCCTTCATTTTTTTTTTATCTTTGACTAAAGCATGAAAAGATTAAAAAAGAATTCTGGGGAAAAAGCTTTTACTACGAAAAATAGGCCAGCCGTCGTTAGCACAGCATATATGAAATGTACAGCAGAGTGGCACAGTCTGTGGAAACATTGAATTAAACCTTGGGTTACTGTCAGGCACTACATTCCTGTGGGATCATGCACATACACTACTGTTGATGCTGCAACCTGCTGCTGGGTGAAAGTAATGAAAAAGATTTGGTATCAATTCTGCCTTCAAGCTGCCTTCACATGATACACGATTTGCACTCTGCTCACTGTGAGGTGGGCGCAGATCTAGTTAGTTTTGTTTCTATGGTTACCTCCTTTGCTAGCTTGTGCCGCCTTATGCTGTTAGCTAAATGGTTGTGCGACGGAAGGTCAGCACCAATCGATTTCAGAATTTAAATAATTTGGACTTTGAGCACAGCAATCAGCAACCATTTTTAGTAACATGTAATTTATTTTGATTGAGGCAGAAATTTGACCATTCAAAGTTCCCCTTCCACATCACAGCACTGTTTCCTATCTATCCAACCTTACTGTTATGTAATGTGCATTATGTGTCATATGTGACCTTTTGACCTCCTAGAGATTCCGAGAGGCTGCCTCCCTAAGTATAAAATGCTGCTTAAGTAGCACCCGACATGCATTATGGGAATCCCTTGAGACTCTGGTTGGCCTCACACTGTTATGTAACTCGGAACGGAGAGCGATATTGCAATCAAGCACTGGAAGTTGGCTGGCTTCAATAGGCACAATAAGTGTAGAAGAACAACAGTTTGGCTGAAGCTGCATAGGCGTCCTTATTAACATCCAGTCAATGTCTTATTGGAGACACTATATGATGTTTGTCAACAGTGAGTGCAGCCCAAAAGTAGGGCAATCTGATGGACATGTGGAATGCATTCATCTCCCTGAAAGGAATGTCTGTTCTACACATCGTGCCAGGCACATATAGTAGGACTTCCATATCCCTATCTGAAAATAGAACACTTTAAATTGCATGGTAGGCATAAATGGTGATATTTGTCATGACCGGAATGGACAGTTTTAATGTTGCGCTGGCTGGACTAAAATAAGCTATTAAAAACACAAAGACCTGTCATGTAGAATAAACACTTGCAAAGACAATGAAGCCCTGTGAGAACATGGCAGGGTACATGTTTACATGAAAAGGTCGTACTAAAGAACTTCAGCTTCACATGAAGTTAAAATGTAGCTTCACAGGATGATATTAAAAAAAAAAAGGAGAGGCCAAAATGCAGTGTAAGGTAAAGAAAACCAATGTGACAAGAGTTAATTGGACAACGCATGCTCATGTTTACCGGAGATACTAAAAGAAGTAAAGTTGGTGAGTCCAGCTTTCTAGGAGCAGTCAGCCCTTCGGGGAATCAGTGTTTTGCCGCAGGAGACAGTTCGGTCCATTTAAGGTGAAGAGGAGGATACAACTGTCCCACTCTGTTTATCCTGATAAATACAGCATTCACATAACAGCCATAGACTCCTGAGACAGGGCACTTGCATGCATTCTGTTCTGAGTCCTGAAGTATTGTAAAACACACATCCTGGTACCTTTCTAGGCATGTAACAGACATGGGGATTTTGCCAACAGAAAATATATTTTTTTTAATAATGGGGTTTGCAGCAAACATGTTTTATGGCAGTAAGGAAGTTTAACAATATAAGGATATATTGTTTTGTTCCCAATAAAAATGTTTATTTTCTTCGTAAGAATTCATTTAGAGTCTAAAATATATTACCTTGACATTTAAGAAGTATTTTCCAATTAAAAGCCTTTCAAGATATACCCATGTCATTCTTGTGGGAAGGTGGTTCTATTTTCCATGCTTCATAAAACCCAATGTGTCTCACTTACACTAGGAAGGAGCTAGACAGCACCATGTAAATGCCATGAAGAACTGCAAGCCTCACAAGCATACCATAGGTGGCTAATGTATTTTTTAACAGAGCCACGCATGGACAATTGTACTCTCTGGATTTCATGTTTCATTTATTCATACACCATGCATTATTGAGAGACAAGCTAACACCCAACAACAACAGAAAAAAAACATCTCAGTATTCTGCAGCAGCTTTCATCTACTACACACTACACCAGGGAAAGAGGAATGGACTTTCCCTTTACACTGCGAAAAATACTCAAATAAACCAAGAAAACATGATCGAAATGTCAGAGTTAAGTAGTATTTGTTTCTGACATTTCAACTCTCAGTTACCTGTTTGTTCATGAAGACATAGATGACTGGGTTGTAGACAGCAGCTGTCTTGGAAAAGAAGGCAGGGATGGCAGCCATCCTGGGGTCAATATGAATGGTTGGACACGCTGTGACCAGGATGGAGAAGGCTGCGTATGGCGTCCAGCCCACCATGAAGGCCACGATCATCATCACCACCATGCGGGTCACCTGCCTCTCAGGCTTCCTGGCAGTGGCCAGACGACCATGAGACACCTGGGGGAACAGAACCACGAGAGGCTATATGTCACTGTAATTAAGACAGTCTAGACGGGAGAAAAGTACTGATTTAAAAGCTGATACTTGTACCAAATTGTTTTATTTTATTACGCCAATAACTGAATTATCCAACTCAAATGTAATATTTTCCTCCCTAAAGAAATGTGTCTAACATAATTTGGCCTTTGAAACAACTCTGAGGCTACTATTTCTTACACTTTCAACAAGTTTCGGTTTTAAAGACAAGTCACCATCTATTCATATTCAATGATATGGAATCCACTATTTTGTTGTGGGAGCAATCTCTGGCGCATCTACGTGCTGTCATGGAATTTCGCAAGGTATCAAAATGATGTCATCACGTTGTAGGCTCCTGATGACGCAATATACAGAACCCCTGGGTTCTGCACTGCAAAAAGAAGGAATGCTTCAGCTATTTTATTACGATTTCAACAGGACCATACCAACAGTAATCGCCTGTCGGAGGTCTGTATAAATGTGTTCATTTACCAAAAATAAAATAAAAGCTCCACAGGGAACTATGAATTTGGCTTTAAAATGTTTTTCTGCCAGCTTGATTGTTACTGAAGTCAGGCTTTATTAACCTTTACAGCTTCTTAATGTACTGTGAGTGCATTTACAGAAAGTCACAACAAATGTGCAGCTGCCAATGAAATGGGAAATTGCTCATTTTTAGTGCAACCTTTTATGAAATAGTTTTGATGTCAAACTTAAAAGCTCTTAAGTGTTGCCCCTTTATGCATGAACAATGAAAATGTAAGTCATTCTAGTTTTAGGGTTGGAGTTGAAAACAAACATTTCAAATGTGTCTCTTTATAGAGTAACACATATCATCTGCAGCTTTATTTCAAAGCCAGTGTATTCACATTGACCATGGGGGTAAACATGCTGTAAAGACAGGAGGACTGGCCAACATTAACTGATATTTCTGGGGTTAAAGGGGCCCTGTTTAGCTTTTGGGGGGTGTTCCCTGTAGTGTGTTATATACGTTTTTGTGCATGTCAATGGTCTGCAAAGCAAAAATCCAGAGGGAGTCTCTCAATCACAACAGAGCCAGTTAACCAATCAGAGAAGAATGGGCTCTCTTTTCCAGTGTAGGGAGTAACGCTCTAGTATAATACATCTCCACATCGACTTACATTGGGAAAGTGTAAATCAGCGTTTCATATTTTTTTTCAGCTTAATGATCTACCAGTACAAACAACTTTATAGCCCTTATTTAAATCCATTGGGCTTTAAAGTTGTAAAATACAGTAGCTACATCTTGGACCACTGATCAACTCTCAATGAAAAGAGCCCCCCCTCCAACGCTGTATCCAGTTCTCTTAATTCATCCATGGTAAAAAGAGGTGCTGCAGCACAGGCATATGAGACAAATAAAGAGCTTTTTGAACATTAAAGCATGGAGACATTTCACAGTAGAGGCACAAAACACAAACATGAACATTTGCATAATAGGGCCCCTTTAAAAGCCCAAAATCAGGGATATATTTTTTATAGCAGTCTACTGTAATTTGAATGTAGACTTTATGATTATAGTCCACTCTTAAGCACACTACTGGAGGCTGATTTCTTCCATGCTCCCCTCTGGTCTCTGCTGCTGACTTCAATTCTTCAGGCACTCGCATTTTCAAACTAAAAGCAATTTACCTGAATATACCATATGGCACTTATTTGGTAATATTAGCATAATTAAGCAACCAATGTGTCGATTGGTTTATAATTTGACAATTTGAATACATTTCACAAAAGACCTAAACATGAATGAAAGTCTGAGCAGCATTTATAAACTAATGATTTCCATTTGTGTCGTGTTAGAACTCATACATACCTTCTTGAGCTTCCGCAGGAGCTTTCCATAGCAGAAGAATATAACTCCAAGAGGAAGAATGAAGCAGGTGGCGAAGAAAGTGATGATGTAGCTGTGATCTATCATGTTGGTGGAATACCTGTGCAGAGACGGAGAACAAAGATGTTAACATTCAGATTGTGCTTCGGATATCAGTCAACAAATAGTTACATGTAGTGAATAGAGCAACGATTATTCAATTTATAGATTAGTCAATAGCCAATCAAATAATCTAGAAAATCGTTGATCGAATAATTGTTGGTTGTAGCTATAGCCTCACTTAGTGACCTATAAATAAAAATAGATATGGATGGATCAATAGAAGGGTGCAGACAGACAGAAAACAACCAAACCGTTTGTTTGATAACACTTGTGTGTCGCTTTTAAGAACCAAATCCCATAATTTCCCAGCTATGAGCTGTCTGTGAAATGTGACATTCAGAGGCTTTTATCTGTCTGGAAAAAAAAGATTACAGTTTTGCACCTAATTTGATCTTCAATTGAAAGGGAAATTTCAAAGATGAAACAAATATCTGGGACACAATTAGGGTCGCAGCGCCCAGCAATTTAGTCTAATTATGTAATTAACATGAGATTACCTAAGAAAGCAAGCTCTAGATGAAAGTGTAAGGAACTACCTGGAAATGTGTGTGTGTGTGTGTGTGTGCGTGCGTGCGTGCGTGCGTGTGTGTGTGTGTGTGCGTGTGTGCATGTGTGCGTGCGTGCGTGCATGTGTGTGTGTGTGTGTTTTGTGTGCCTGCATCTTAGTCATCGTAGAACCAGGGAAGTGTGGCCTGCACATGTTTGTGATGGATGGATTCACACCTCAGACCTCATACATTTATTATCATGTGCAAAGTAGTACTTCATGATGCATGAAGATTTGCAAGACTGTCCAAATAACAAACAAAATAATTCAGGCACGTGGCCAGGGCTATGCTGTGGTTAAAAGACGATTTGTCAGGTATACCTGCAGAAAATAATCCTGAATATTCAGGAAACCTGCCAATAATTAGGGGCAGTGGTGTAAAGTAAAGAAAATGTAATCAAGTTAGGTACAATTTGAGAGAGTTGTACTTTACTTGAGTATTTAAATGTTTTGCTACTTTGTACTTCTACCCCACTTTAATTCAGAGGTAAATGGTGTACTTTTAATCCACTACATGTATTGAATACCTTTAGTCACTTTACAGATCTGGATTAATGATGTGAAATATAATCAAGTGTTAAATCAGACTTTAGTTCCACCTGGAGTAAATTCACAAGCTACCCTGCAGTATACAAAGTCATTCAAACTAGCTGCACCTTTACCAGCTTTGAGAACACTTTAATGATCAATAATTGTATCCTGAGATAAAGAAATGAGCATAAACGAGGCTTTTGGAATGCATCAGGCTGTGCATGTGGCAGCAATTAGGACCTCGAACACCTGTACGGTGTCTCGCTCCTGCTGTTTACAAGATGTTTTCTGACAGAACACATGCAGCATGCAGTCAGGGTGGAGCAGGTCATCTATGTGATGGGGGTTTCCTTATGTGATCTGTTAATTGCTTCATCTGAGAAATGGGTTCCTCACTGGACTTGAGGAGACTCTGAGCCCTCTATATTCACATCTTTGATCAATGCACCTAAATAGAATTATTCAGATAGCACCCTGAGCTCAAATCCAACCTGTGTCTTGACTTTTCCCATAAGACTCTTTCACACAGTTTCAGATAATACATCTGTCGCAGTATGATAGATATGAGCCACAGGGCAGGTGGAAAGACAATCTGTATCTCCTTGTGTGCCAGGTGTGTGGTCAGAAAGATAATTAATAAAGGGTTATGTATGGGGTAAGATTACGTGGAACCTTAGCAAAAGGTTAAAATCTGGTTTGGTTAAAAGAGTCTCAAGATGAAGCTCGTAGAGCGGATTAGGAGTTTGTTTGTTCATATTTTTCTCCTAAGAATGGGTAAAATGTTGTGTATCGTAAAGGTGTCACTTGTATTGGGGAACCCACAGAGAATGGTCATCCAACACTGTAGTTCCCCCCTGTTTTATGGTCGTTTCAGCCTCTTTTACCTTCTTATTGTATTGTTACAGGCTCAACTCCACTTAGATATGAGGTGATCAACCCCAAAACATCTACCGTTCAAGCTGGGATAAATCTATCTGTGATTGGCTAATGTGCTCATTGGATGGTCCACCTCTAAAAATACGGAGCCGCTCAGTAACTGCAGAAAGACAGCGGTTGAAAACAGAGTGTAGATCTATGAGTGCAACCACTGCAAGATGAGGTGGAAGCAAGCTAGCTCAAAGCTAAGCTAACGTAGCTAAGACCAGCCCACTACAATGACTACTCCTGGCCAAAACCCAGTCGTAGTAAAATAAAATGGACTAAATAAGTCTGAGATTCACCCAGCAACGGGAATTCTGAGATTACTGTGACCTCATCAATACAGCCACAACAACTCAGATCAAGTAATTGATGCATTTAACAGCATTAAACAGGCAGACGGCATCTTGTCTTTATTATAATGGTGATGAACTGTTTCAAACAGACTCAATCTATATTGTAGTTGGTGGTTATTGAAACAAATCAGACTTCAGATCTGTCCACATTCCCTGCAGGGGAAGCAATACCCTGGTCTCTATTTTGCACAAACATTCACAGAAGCTGCAAAGCCCTCCCCTGCCCCCACTTTTGACATTACAGCAGCTTCTCCTGTCAACCTACTCCCAGCTGATTTAAAGGCTAAAATCAATAGAAAAACAGTTAACGTGTGCAGGTATGAAGCTCCAGCAGCCTGCAGGACTGTTTGCCTGCAGAGACTGCCACAAGATTAGAGATGCAGGAGAACCACACTAACCAAAATGAATGAGGATCATCACCCATCATAGCAGGTCATCCTTTAGCGCGATGTTGCACCTGCAGCAGTGTCCATTTTTAGTTCATGTCTGAGCTTTGCCCTTTTTTTGTCATCTAAAAATCTATAAAGGTAGTGATTATGTCAATGTATAATTGATAATCAGTTGGATTGATCTTTGGATAAACTAGGTGGCATGAGTGTATCCCACTTCTACATAGTAACTTCTAAGGCAATTATTCTGTAGACTAAAGGGGTTCTTGTCATGATCTTGGTTCTGTGTGGTATTTAGAAAATTGTTCTCCTCCTGTGGCATCTCTTTTTTCACTTCCTGTCTTTGTGTTTTCCAGCCTGTTGTGATTGTGTAATCTCCCTGCTGCCCTGCCCTCTCAATCTGTGTCTTGTCAATGTGTTTGGTCCTGTCTGTATTATGCCTGTGTTTCCAGAGTGTCTCTGTCAGTTCGTCACCAATTGTCCCGTCAATGTTTCCCTGGTGTTGTTTTGTTGTCCATTCTTCCTGTCTCTGTATTTGGATTATTCCTCATGTTCCCTTTGGATTTGCTGCCCATGATCCCTGTGCCCTCCCAGTTTGTTCCTCTTTGTGGCTTTTGTTTAAACAGACTGCTCCATTAGTTTTCTGCTAACCTGTGTTTTGTATTGGTTTTTCTTTTATTAAAGCTTGCCTTTGCTTATACCTACGTCTCTGCTTTACTGCCTGCAAATCCTGTGACTGTTATTTAATTCTAAGTTCTTTGCACTTACGTTTCAGCTGAAATCTGAACCTTAGAGTTTCTTGTGCTGCCCCCTAGTGGTCGCAGGTTTAAAGTTTAGTTCTAATGTAAAACCTGATTACTGAATACATGTCTGGTGTGTTCTGTACCACTTAAAATAATGTTTGAAAAGTCATACAACAACATGTTATTGCAGAAAGAATAGCAGTCTTCAGTTTTCATTGGGCCCAGTAACTATGACATTGCAACATAAAACGTCTATGATGTGGGTTAGGGGAGATTTAGGAGAATTGACACTTTACTACAGTAATACAGCAGCTGTTTGTTGGTTACAGAGATGATAAAACGCTAATTGCTCACCAGTCAGGCTCACACGTGGTTCCGATCTTGCTGATAGTGTATCTGTTCCAGCCCAGCACAGGAGGGAAGGTGCAGAGGAAGGAGAAGGTCCAGACGAACAGCAGCCCCAGCATGGCGTGCTTCCCTTGCAGACGGATGTTCCCCAGAGGCCGGCAGATCACGAAGAACCGTTCGAAGGACAGAACGGAGAGGGACCACAGGGCCACGATCCCTGAAGAAACAGGAGAGGTCAGTGCTCAGCAGTCACAATCACAAACCATCTGATCTGTTTGCTACAGTTATAAGCATCACAATATTAGAGTGTGTGTATCAGTTTTCACGATACTTGAGTTTCAATTTCCTATGATCTGCCTTCTGGGTTGGGATGTAATCTGTTACTCCCCAAGCCTGTCTGTCTTATTTTATTTAAAACATGTATTTATTTTCTGTAGCTTACCTCTTTTTCAACACTTTTTAGTTTTTTTTCCACACCAAATAGTTTTGTATCTGTTTTCTTATAAATCTGAACATTTAAGTGTGTTTCATTTTGCTGCTTTTATAAAGCACTTTTATCACATGGATTTTTAAAATTATCTATAAATAATAATAATTTCCTAATGTCTTATATGGTATCTCACTTCTCCACTGTACTATGCAGAGTGGTGGTACTGCTAATAGTTTAAGGATCCTTAGTGGGGCTATTATGCTGCCTCCTAATGGGCTAAAAAAAGAAGACCCTAATTACAGTAATACGTCATTCTCACAGACCCGTTAATTATCTATCTCTCCATCCTCCGGTATTCCTAGTGTCTGCCTACTATACTCGAATGGAGAGGACCAAGTAGAGAGACCAGGTTGTCCAATTCTGTCAAACATGCTTTAACAAGTGTGGGCAGCATCTCAATCCTGTTGGGCTTGGGAATCAGAGTGTCATCGGTTCAAGTCCCGGGAAGAATAAATACAAAATGTGAGTCCAAATCCTCCATTAAGAAATTAAATAGACTCTGCAGGGGTTCACTAATACCATTAACACCACAACTTGAATGTTGTTTTTGTAGCTTTGTGGTCAAAAGAACCTCAAAGAGAGTACTTTCCCTGAAAAACATCCATTGTGTCAAGTTCTATTCACAGGGTGTGCATGGATACAAGAAACAAAACATACATAAAAAATACTTTCATCTTGAATATTAATAAGGGCATTTATCCTACTAATTTCTTCACATATACATGTATCCCCCTCACACACACTTATACACACAGGTGATAACAATGCAACCCAGCTGTCAATCACTGAAACTGCTGTCAAGAATGAAATTGAAGTGGCTTTCCACCCGAAGCCCCTTGAAGATGTAACGCTTCACTTCAGTGGACTATTGATTGACTTCCTCAATGATCATTTATCACGTCAGATGGTTCTTTTAGTGGCAGCATCTCATCCTACAGACAGAATATGGTTTAATGTTGATAGGCAGAGCGCTCCTTTCCCTGTATTATTCATTTTTTAATCACTTAATCAAGCTTTTTTTGATCTGTAATTAAGTGCATCGCTACACCCAAAACACCAGGATCCAAGAATGAGATCATATTGTGATTAGATCATATATCGAGATATCCCGATACACAATTATGTTGTATACATTGATAGTAAAAAAATCACATACTATGTTGAATATCCATCTATAAAGAGTGTGCGGTATTTTCTTCATTTATTCAGCTTTATTGTTCAACTCCTGGCCTACACCCAATAACTCTATTTTGCACAACAAATCCAAATATTGTCTTTCAGTACAACTAAGTTTGTAGCTAAAGCTATTACTGAATGTTATATATTTTTTGAAACTGCTAAATATATACATACATACAGTTATACAATTACCTATATATTGATTGTAAGACTTTGGACATGTACACATTCAAATGATCACGACAATGACATATTATTATTATTATTATTGTCTTGACGATTTTGAGTTTGTTAGTGGCAATGTGCAAAGTCTTTCCCCGGCAATATGAATTCAAATAACAAAACCCAATGTAATAAAGAACTGGCAAAGATCAATTTGTGATATTGTCACTCATTACATTTTAATGGGGGGGGGGGGGGGGGGGCGGGTTAAAGGGATAAAGGGATAAAGGGATTTTATCATATTTTCAAAGGACCACAATCATAATATCTGAATATTCATCATAAATTCAGATTTTTCTGATGATTACAAATGTGGCAGTTTGACAGTCGGTAATAAACACATCCTGTGTCTTCCTATTCTGTCAGACGTCCTAAAATAGGATTTCACAAACCTTATTAAATAAGGGCGCCTTTATCAAATGAACCAAGTATTCTCTTTTCTCTTGATTTAATGTACTGCGGGCCACTTACCAGACGCGAGATCCCACTTTGAGAACCTGTAACCTTTCGAACTGAGCTTCAGTGGAGAAACACAAATCCACTGTCTAACATTAATGGTCACGGTGCTCGTATCCTTTATGACAAGTCATGCACTTGCGTATGTTAGAAGGCTCTGAGCATGGCTTTGAATCCTGCCTTACAGACTCACACTGCGCCTTTTTAACTAAAAGTCTGTTGTATGCATGCTTAAAAAATATCATGAAGGTTTTAAAAAATCTACACCATGAGCTCATACAATATCCCAACTGTGACTTCTGAACTTGTTTTACGGCTTATAATAAGATTTGTCCACAATCCTTCCCCTTGTGTTGTTATAATGCTCCATAATGCAGATAACACTTGCAAAGCGGCATTATGGAGGTGGAGATTTAAAGAAGCAGTATACTAGCTAGAATATATTATAAAATAAATAAATCCATATTTAGTTTTGTTCTGCTCCACTAAGTAGAATATATTAAGTCAAGGCGTACTCATTTCATGAATCTGAGCAAAGTTACTGACATTCCAGACTGATCCTCACTCAGTCAACTTTTTTTCTTTTATTTGGCAACAGCTGTAATGGAAATGATTTGTCACTTTCACTTTACCTCCCTGTCAGATGCCCTAATTTGTGAGCAGTTGTTGAAGTCACTACAGATGGATGTGCCATGGAGCTGTTTTACACATATTTGAATACATTTAAAAACAGCTAATCACTGATTCAAACAGTTACGAGAGTTTTACAAGGCAGATATACCATTTAAAAAATCCCAAACTTACCAAAATATGTAACAGCAAACCCTTCCAAGACACAAGCCCACTTCCCAAGGAAGAAATAACCCTTGGCGTTAGTCAGGAAACTTATTACTCCACCGATCAGCGACACCAGAAAGTCCGCGATGGCGAGGTTGACTATGATATAGTTGAGGGGCTTTCTCAGCTGTTTGTACTTGAACGTTACAAACATGACAATGAAGTTCTCGCTCAGAGAGAGCGAGGTGACCACGAACATTAGCACGGCCAGGACGGTGAAGTTCCAGGGCGCGATGCCCCGGACGGGCGCGTTAAAGGGGTCATCCACCGTGGAGAGCTCACCCGCCACCGTGTAGGACACCGCGTTCACTGACAGACTCAGAGTATCCATTGTCCATGCCCAAGGTGGAGGCTACTTGCTTGGTGACCCTTTAACAGAGAGAGGGGGGGGGGAGTCCTGTTTGTGTTCTTTTTCCTCACAACTTCATGTGGAGTCTCAGTAGTCTGCGTTAAACTCGCTGCTGTGGAGCATCACGCGCGCCCTGGGACTCTTCTTCGACAAAGTTTTAGAGTTGCACACATTGGAGCTGCACACATTGGAGCACGAGTGAGAGAAGTCCTGCGTGGAGCTGTTGGGAAGCGTGTCTGTGTGTGAAGGCGGAGTAGTGACGGTGTTTCCAGAGGCGGTGTCCGTCAGCAAGTGCATGAAGGACCGATCAGCGGCATGATGGAGCTCTTATATAGGCGGCTCGCAAATCACCGCTGCCCTCGCGCTGATGCCACGCGTCCACTTCACGTGCGCTTCTTGTGCGCGCTGCGGACACAGATGACAACAAAGTCTCCGAGCCTGGCGCACCCTCCCGCTGCACCCGTTACAATCCCGGAGAGAGGCATCTTTACATCCTCCAAATGTGATAGAAGTAATTTGTTGTTGTACAGTTAGATCTTATTTTTGGGGAACTTTCATATTCATGGTAACAGATGGGCTGACTCCAAACCGAAGAATTAAAACAATATTGAAGCTAATCAAAACTAATTGTGTAATTAGCAAATATGTGAATCTCTGTAATATATGAAACTGTATTTAAATGAGTTTGTTTTACTTATTTATTTTATGTCATGTGTCAACCTTTTTTGTATGTTTGTATGTTGCTCATATATGTATAACACCCCTTGTATGTTGATACAAACTAGTGCAATATGTGCAAGCCGTTAATAACTGCAATACAGGTGCATCTCAATAAATTAGAATATCGTGGAAAAGTTCATTTATTTCATTAGTTCAATTCTCAAAGTTAAACTAATACATCATATGGATTCATTACACACAAAGTGAAATATTTAAAGGCTTTATTTGTTTTAATCTTGATGATTACGGCATACAGCTAATGAAAACCCAAAAATCAGTATCTCAGAAAATTAGAATATTACATAAAACCAATTAAAAAAAGGATTTTTAATACAGAAATGTCGGCCTTCTGAAAAGTATGTTCATGTGTTTGCACTCAGTACTTGGTTGGGCCTCCTTTTGCATGAATTACTGTATCCATGCGGCATGGCATGGAGGCGATCAGCCTGTGGCACTGCTGAGGTGTGATGGAAGCCCAGCTGGTTGCTTTGATAGCGGCCTTCAGCTCGTCTGCATTGTTGGGTCTCGTGTCTCTCATCTTCCTCTTACCCCATAGATTCTCTATACTATAGAGAATCTATGGGGTATTGTATATATAGCCTATGTATGTCTGTATGTATGGTTTTATGTCTGTATATATGTATGTATATATACAGATGAGCCTAAGGGCTAATAGCTCATCTTCAGTCTGCTGATGTTTGCTATTGCCATTTCTGTGGTGGCAAAGTAAAAAAGAAAAGAAAAAAGATAACAATTAAGGACAAGTGTGTGCTTTTTCAGCTCTTGACCTCGGTCACAGCCTTCTCTCCATTCTTTGCGCAAATGCCTTCTTCCTGAGTCACTTCTCTCCTCCATCACAGCGTTGTGACTGTGCATATCACTTTTGCGTTGCTGGCCGAGCCTGCGCGTGTGCTCGGTTGATGACTGTCCTCCTCCTCATTCACTTGTTCACTTTCGCTGGTAATATTCTCCTCTGTACCGCTCTTCCGAATTGAGCCACGTTTTTAACATCATTCAGCTTTCTTCTTTCTTTAGCTTGCTTGCAACGTTTGCTAATCGTTCGCGGGTAGTATGGTCGCCATTAGCAACGCCAGAAATAAAAAAAATAAAAAAATCGTTTCTAAATCTAAAAACAACAATAGCCTATTAGAACTTATTTAAACCACAGTTTCAATTATCTCAAGCTATTTTCATTCGTTGTAGTATTTTTATAGTATGATTTATTTTGTAATTAATGTTATTCAATCAAGCCTCAAACTGATGGCACTTGTCCCTATAGCCTGTTTTAAATTGAAGTTGTCTGAGGTCCTTACCACCAGCTGCTCTTGCAGTAATAAGTATTGCACCTTTCTGTCCCAAATGTGCACAATGTAGTGACTGCTCTTCGTCTTTTGTTTACTTGTTGTGTTTTCTGTATTTTATATGTCTGTGTTATGTGTAAGAACGTGTATTGTTGCTGCCTTCTTGGTCAGGTCAGCATTCTAAATGAGATTGTGTCTCAATGTTTTCATCTGGTTAAATACAAACATTTAAAAAATATTCTTTTTTATATTTCAGATTCCTCCGCGTACCACTAGTAGGAGCTGGCGTACCACGTACCACAGGTTGAGAACCACTGCTCTATAGGGTTCAGGTCAGGCCAGTTTGCTGGCCAATCAAGCGCAGTAATTTCATGGTCACTAAACCAGGTCTTAGTACTTTTGGCAGTGTGGGCATGGTGCCAAGTCCTGCTGGAAAATGAAATCAGCATCTCCATAAAGCTTGTCAGAAGAAGGAAGCATGAAGTGCTCTAACATTTCCTGTTAGACGGCTGCATTGACTTTGGACTTGAGAAAACACAGTGGACCAACACCAGCAGATGACATGGCTCCTCAAATCATCACTGACTGTGGAAACTTCACACTCTTCCTCCAGGACCTTGATTTCCAAATGAAATGCAAAATGTACTTGCATCTGAAAAGAGGACTTTGGACCACTGAGCAATAGACCATTTATTTTTCTCCTTAGCCCAGGTAAGACACTTCTGACATTGTCTCTGGTTCAGGAGTGGCTTGACACGAGGAATGTGACAGTTGTAGCCCATGTCCTGGATACGTCTGTGCGCGGTGGCTCTTGATGCACTGACTCCAGCCTCAGTCAACTCCTTTCCTCTCAGGCTGCGGTTATCCCTGTTGCTTGTGCACCTTTTCCTACCACACTTTTTTCTTCCACTCAACTTTCTATGAATATGCTTGGATACAGCACTCTGTGAACAGCCAGCTTCTTTAGCAATGACCTTTTGAGGCTTACCCTCCTTGTGGAGGGTGTCAATGACTGTCTTCTGGACAACTGTCAAGTCAGCAGTCTTCCCCGTGATTGTGAAGCCTACTGAACCAGATTGAGAGACCATTTCAAGGCTCAGGAAACCTTAGCTGATTAGAGTGTGACACCGTGAGTCTACAATATTGAACTTTTTCACAATATTCTAATTTTCTGAGATACTGATTTTGGGGTTTTCATTAGCTGTCAGCCGTAATCATCAAGATTAAAACAAATAAAGCCTTGAAATATTTCACTTTGTGTGTAATGAATCCATATAATATATGAGTTTCACTTTTTGAATTGGATTAATTAAATTAATTAACTTTTCCACGATATTCTAATTTATTGAGATGCACCTGTATACCTGGCTGCTACATCTTCAGAACTGTTACAGATGTGTATTTTGTAAATTGTGTAATTTTCTTAAAATGTTTTATCTTTAATATTTTTTTTTATGCATGCTTCTTAGTTAACATTAAGCTGCCTTTGGCTCTTTTCTGCTTTAATAATGTAAATGTCCCCTCTGTGGGACAAATAAAGGTATTCTGATTCTGAATAAATAAAGTAAGAAAAAATAAATAATTCCGGCAGCTTTTAGCAAAATCAATTCCACTCTGTCCTATAATCAGCCAGTCATGGTTCATACCCTGAGTCACTGTATTACTAAAGAATAACACTCTGCTAACTTTTCCTCCTTCCTCTGTTAATGGGCACTTGTCAGGGTTAGGGAATATCAGGACCCAAATGCAGTTTAACACTAGAACCGCCAATGGGTCAATTTTACCCGCAGCTGTTTTTTGATTGTATGTCATTTTTTTTCAATAAAATATTAAAGTCTCCCGGTCCGTGACTTTTCCTGAAAGTGTCTTATGTAGCACCCTCTGTTGTTAATGGTCAATATGAAGTCAGATTGAAAAAATCGCCCAAAAAATTGCCATTTATACCTATACCCGCCAGCGGGTAATATTTACCTCATAGAAAATGCACAACAAGTCCTCCAACTCATACGACCAAATGGGCCGATTGTTCAAGCCCTTATTACGACCAAATATGTCGTTTGTTCAAGCGCTTAATACGCCCTATAATTACGTTTTAAAGTTTTCGCCCTCAAGTGCTCCCGTTGAATGCAAACGTTACAGATGGTCGTTTATTCACAAATAACCCTCTCTGGAAAATCCTAAGTTGTAGGATAGTTTGGCCATTAAAACGCTTTTTGATTAGATTTCTAGCTAGAAGTGTATATCGTAGTTTTAGAATCCACGTCCAGTCGATATGTAGGATCTATAGTTTGATAGATATATATTACGAAGAGGATTTGAGGTTTCGCCAGGAGAACGTGTATATGCGGCAGCCTCCATGTACAGTTACGGGTTGAAAAAATATTTCCGGTCTCGACGTTTTCATAATAAAACCAATGATCAAATGATTTAACAGTGATATCTGCAGTACTCATCCACTAAAAAACATCAGTTTATCCTTGTTAATTATACGACATTAATTGGTTTAAATTGTGTACAATGCTTTTGTGTTTTTCCCATAGGTTTTTCTCTTTCGATTCTGAGGGACACATTTCTTTTTTCAGAGGTTTTGAGGCTAAAACATCAAACTACACCCTGGATGTTTTAGCCGCAATGCACGTTGGGATATGGTGTTTATGTGATATGAAATCGGAAAACATTTTTTAAAAATAAAATAATACTTTATTCCGAGTGTTCTTGCTTTTCTCTTTGGAAGTCATCACATAACGGCATTGTAATACACGGTTCGGCTGCATTAAATATTACATATCTGCCGTAGTTCTTTATTTATAGAGCCCTGATGAGAAGACTTCTGGACAAACTGGAAGAACTGCCGCCAAAACTGATCCCGTGACGTGAATCATAAATATATCAGCAATTAAACAACATCTCCCATTTCTTTTCACACAATACGTCTCCTTGCAGTATCAACACTAATTCGGCTGACTTTTATATTTGATCCAATTCGTAGATAGGCTATATTTACACCATAACGGTGCATAGCTGATAGAAAGGGACTTGTAGTTTGTACCTTTCCAACTCCTCATGCAGTTGACTGTTACAGGTCTATACAGGTTCATGGTGCAATGCATAAGCTTCAAATCGAGAGACTGAAACTGTATTTTCCTTTAGCGTTCTGTTTTAATTTCACAATAAAGTTAATAGTCATATTATGTTTGATATTATTATGTTTTATTAACTAGACCACTGGTTTTTGAACCCGCACCGCCTAGTGGTTAAAGCACGTTATTGAATTTTGTTGTCGAATAAGTTTTATTTGAAGAAAACATTTAAATATTAAGAGTAGCCTACATACAAAATAGGGGGAAAGTAGAAAGTCAATGATAGAAATATAGAATAGAAAATATCCTGAAGATACTGTAGTGATCTCTACAATAAAACAGTTTAGTGCAGGACGTCCAAAGATATTAACAGGAGGATGTGCAAAACAGACAACTAATAAGGCTTTATTTAAACATTAAAGAATACTCTAAGTTAAGGTCTTCTTTTGAATAAGAAAAAAACTTTGGGGGTATCTACAGATAAATATTAAGTCTGACAAAGTACTTAACGTCTTATATATTGCATAGTTTATTTTGGCACTTGACAATCACCTTCCCTGAATTTGACTCAGGTGTAACTAAAGTCTGATTTCAGGGTTATTTATATTTCACATCATTAATCAGAATCTGCAAAGTAACTAAAATAAATGTAGTGGAGTAAAAACACCAGGTTAACCTCTGAATTGTAGTGGAGTAGAACAAAGTAATACATGCTGCTGTAACAAAAACTTTTCCCAACTTGGGATCAATAAAGTATATCTTATCTTATGATGATCGATGGCTACTGCCATATTTGCAAAATTTGCCTCTGAACCTATACAAGTGCATGTTTCAGGCTTAGCAATTAACAACAGGAGGGGTCACAGACATAAGACCAGCTGTTAAATAAAGCTCTTCTGACCTTAGCTGTCATGTGGGAATATTAATGCTGCCCATTATGGACACAAGCAATTTTCACCCATTTATTAATTAAATGTTTTAAATTTGATAACACCAATGTGTTTCGTATCCCCTAAACCTCCAGGGATGTACACAGTTTAATACTGGCAACTTCTAATTGTGGGAAATACGAAAACGTCTTTTAAAACTACAATTCCCATGTAGAGACGTGCCATAGAACATGTTGCGAAACACACAATAACCAGCATGTGTAATTCTGGGGGGGGGGGGAGGGCTGGGCTGGACCCGTCCAATTCCAGTTTTGGACAATCTGCCGTGGTCCCATTCCATTTCAAAGAGCTGTTTGACGCTCGGCGTAAACTTGTCGCACTGCCACTCCAACATCCAATCACAGAGCTTGAGGACTAATCACAGGGTTTGTAAAGCAAGGCGGATGTTGTAGTCCCAAACGATAGCTGGGGATTCTGGGTAGTGTAGTGTCTAAACTCCGAAAAAACTATTTGTTTCTCCGAATCGAAGGTTAAAAACACAAAAGCATTGTACACAATTTAAACCAATCAATATTGTGTAATTAACAAGGATAAACTGATGTTTTTAGTGGATGAGTAATGCAGATATCACTGTGTTGTCACTGTGTCTCATAAGCTAGCATAAATAACCTCAAACCCCGGTACCCTCACTAACGAGTCCGGGTTGCAACACAACAATCACAATGGTGAATTATGTCCCATAACGTGTCACCACACAAGCCCCCCCAGAATTCACCCATAAACAAAATCCGCGTGGCGGGGCGGAACGACAGGTCGACCCCCACGATTCCTGAGCACGGGAGTCGGGAAAACGACCTCCGCATATGCGGCCTCCGGGAGAGGCGAGACCGGAACGACGGGCCTCAAGTCAGTGACAGGGACCAAGGCCGGGGGACGCCCCCGTCGCAGAGGTCGTGCCAGCACCACCGGCTGGCCCAAATCCAAATGGGCCGCCTTCAACCGGTCTACAGAAACGCGCTCGGCCTTACCACCCAGGTCGACCACGAAGTTCTTGTCCCCGTGCTCCAAAACACGGAAAGGTCCGTCGTAAGGAGGCCGTAGAGGACCCCTGTGCGCATCGTGCCGTATGAAAACGTGCTCCGCCGAGCGGAGATCCGCGGGAACCCGGAACACCTGAGTACCATGTTGGGCAGTAGGAATCGGAGCAAAAGTCTCGGCGGTGTCCTGCAGGCAAACCCGCTGTGCCGACGCCGACCAGGAAACCGATGCGTTAGGGAGGAAATCCCCTGGAACTCTCAGCGGCTGGCCGTAGACCATCTCAGCCGTGGAACACTGCAGATCTTCCTTGGGCGCGGTCCGCAGGCCCAGCATCACCCAAGGCAGCTTGTCGACCCAATTTCCGTCCTTCAGGCCGGCTCTGAGCGCTGCCTTCATGGAGCGATGGAAACGTTCACAGAGGCCGTTAGCCTGAGGGTGATAAGCGGTTGTCCTGTGAAGCTTAACCCCCAGACCACACGCCACGGCGTTCCAGAGCTCAGACGTGAACTGCGCACCCCGGTCAGAGGAAATGTCCGACGGGGTGCCAAAACGACACACCCACGTCGCAATGAAAGCCCGGGCTATGTCAGCCGCCGACGTCGACGCGAGAGGAACCGCCTCCGGCCAACGGGTCGTCCTGTCCACCATGGTGAGGAGGTAGGAAAAACCCTGAGAGGAAGGCAATGGACCCACTAGGTCGACGTTGACGTGGTCAAACCTCCTCTCCGGCACCATGAAACGTTCCAAAGGAGCTTTTGTGTGGCGATGCACCTTAGCGCGCTGACAAGCCACGCACTCACCAGCCCAAGTCCTCACGTCCTTTTTCAGTCCCCGCCAAACGAACTTCGCGGCCACCAAGCGCACCGAAGGCTTACCGCCGGGGTGGGACAGGTCGTGCACCGCCTCGAAAACGGAGCGCCTCCAACCGGCGGGAACGACCGGCCGCGGCAGGCCTGTGGAGACGTCGCAGAGGAGAGTAACGCCTGCGTCACCGAAAACCACGTCCTCCAAACGCAGCCCCAAGCTGTCCTCCTTTAGGGCCTGTACGCCGGGGTCCGTGACCTGGTCCGCCGCCATGCGGGTATAGTCCAGGCCCAACTGCACGGCCCCGATGACGACCCTGGAGAGGCAATCTGCGACCAGGTTCGATTTGCCAGCCACGTGCTTAATGTCTGTGGTGAACTCCGAGATGTAAGACAGCTGCCGCTGCTGGCGTGCAGACCAAGGCTCAGCCACTTTTGCCATGGCGAACGTGAGCGGCTTGTGGTCGACAAACGCCGTGAATTCACGGCCTTCCAGCAAAAAACGGAAGTGCCGCACGGCAAGCCAAAGTCCAAGGAGCTCTCGGTCAAAAGCGCTGTACCTGCGTTCCCTGGGCGTCAGCTGACGGCTGAAAAAGGCGAGCGGCTGCCAAGCGCCATCCACCCACTGCTCGTGCACCGCACCAACGGCGTAGTCCGATGCGTCTGTGGTAATGGAGATGGGAGCCGTGGGCGATGGGTGTGCCAGCAAAGCCGCTTGAGCCAACGCGGTCTTGACCTCAGTAAAAGCGACCTCCGCTTCTGCTGTCCAGTCGATCGCCTGGACGGGGGTCTTGCCTTTCAAAGCCTCATACAGCGGCCGCATGATGTGGGCGGCTCGGGCGATGAAACGGTGGTAGAACGTCACCATCCCCAGGAACTCCCGGAGCGACCGGGCTGTGAGCGGGCGAGGAAAAGCCGCAACAGCCTCCACCTTCGCCGGCAGAGGTGCCGCTCCGCCCTTGGTGACGCGGTGCCCGAGGAAGTCAATGTCAGACACCCCGAACTGGCACTTTGCAGGATTGATAATTAATCCATGTTCGTCGAGCCGCGTGAAAAGGGATCGGAGGTGGGACAGGTGCTCCTCCACTGAAGCGCTGGCGACGAGTATGTCGTCCAGGTAAACGAACACAAACGGCAGGTCCCGCAGCACCGAATCCATCAGGCGCTGGAACGTCTGAGCGGCATTCTTGAGTCCAAAAGGCATCCGCAGGAACTCAAAAAGTCCAAAAGGCGTTATCACTGCTGTCTTGGGAATGTCCAGGGGGTGCATGGGCACCTGGTGGTATCCACGCACCAGGTCCACTTTAGAAAACACCCTCGCACCGGCCAGATGCGCCGAAAAGTCCTGAATGTGCGGCACCGGATAACGGTCAGGCGTAGTGGCGTCGTTGAGTCGGCGGTAATCCCCGCACGGGCGGAAACCGCCGTTCGGCTTGGGAACGACGTGCAGAGGAGAGGCCCAAGGACTGTCGGAGCGGCGGACGATGCCCAGGCGCTCCATGGTTGCAAACTCCGCCCTCGCTACAGCTAGCTTAGAAGGGTTCAACCGCCGGGCCCTGGCGTAGACAGGGGGACCTTCGGTAGTGACGTGGTGCTCCACGCCATGCTTGGTGGTGAGCGCAGAGAAGGTGGGCAGCGACAGGTCTGGAAACTCGGCCAACAGTCTGAGAAAAATGTCCGCCCCCGACAGCGAGCCCGACAGCCCGTCGTACGCTGCGCTGCGAGTGTGCACACAAGAGAGGAAAACGTCAAGGCATCAACCAAGCGTTTATTCTAACGTCCACTAAGAGTCCATGAGCACACAAAAAATCTGCCCGAGGAGGGAAAAGAAATGTCCGCTGTCACAAAATCCCAGCTGAAACGCTGTCCTCCGATGCACAAACACATAGGCCTCACGCCATACGTGCGAATGGGACCGCCGTTAGCCGTCGTCAACCGCGGTCCGTGCCCTCCCCGAGCGACGTCTTCCCTCGACGCGGGAACCACACTCCGTTGAGCGCCTGTGTCACACAGAAACAGGCTCCCCGAAATGCTGTCGTGACAAAGAGAAGCTGCACGTGCCGCCGAGCTCAGGGCCACTACTGAGCGCCGGCACCTCCGTTTCCCGGAGTTTGTAGCTGCATGGAGCGACGCACTTCTTCGCCATTGTCCCGAAACCTGCGTGGTAAAAACACTCTCCGGTGTCTCCACGCCGGCTTGACATTGCCGCGTCCGGCCTACGCCATGCCGTCTTGACCGTAGATGGGCCGCTGAGCGTCACAGCTAACGCCTCTGCACCGGGCTGTTGTGTAGCCAGGAAAAAACGGTCGCTTTCCTCAGCCAAGGCACGGGGCTCCGTGACGGTTGTGTGGCCAGCGCCCTCTGGACCCGGGAAGGCAAGTGGCGTAGGAAAATCTCCATGAACAAAATCTGGGGATCTTCCCCCCCTAGCAGATTTAGCATTTTCTCCATGAGATGAGACGGTCTGCTGTCCCCCAGGCCTTGAATGTCTAGAATCTGGCGGGCTCTCTCCTTAGCAGATAAGCTAAATGTCTTAAGGAGGAGAGCCTTAATCGCCTCATATTTGCCATGGTGCGGGGGCGCAGCGATAAATCCCACCAACCTGGATGAAGGGAGCTTCCCAGCGCTGCCACTACATGGTAGTACTTCAAGTCCCCATCACGGACTTGTCTGCAGGCGAAATGCGCTTCCACGTGGGCGAACCATGCTGCCGCGGCGTGCTCCCAAAACTCCGGCAACTTTACGAAAACATTGCTATCAGCCATGTTCAATGAGTTCGGAAACTTTCGCGAAAACGTCAGGGTCACCAGTGTAGTGCCGATGAAAGGGAGTCGGAGGCGGTGTATTCAGAATGGACTTCCACACTTTATTATCCATTAATAACTCTCAGGTAAGTACATGTGCTGCATTGTCTCATAAGCTAGCATAAATAACCTCAAACCCCAGTACCTCACTAACGAGTCCGGGTTGCAACACAACAATCACAATGGTGAATTATGTCCCATAACGTGTCACCACAGTGTAATCATTTGACAGTGAGGGAATACTTCCGGTTTTACTATGAAAACTTCGAGACCGGAAATACTGTTTTCACCCACGCTAACTTTACATGGAAGCTGCCCCATATACACGTTCTCCTGGCGAGACCTCAAATCATCTTCGTAATATCTATCAAACTATAGATCCTACACATCCACTGGACGTAGATTATAAAAGTACAATATACACTTCTCGCTAGAAATCGAATCAAAAAGCATTTTAATGGCCAAACTATTCCACAATTTAGGATTTTCCAGAGAGGGTTATTTGTGAATAAACGTCCCTCCGGAGCGTTTGCAATCAACGGGAGGATGTTGTTTCTTACACGACCACTAGAGCACCTCTAGTGGTCGTGTAAGAAAAACATACACTTTAAAACGTGTCTCTGGGTCGTAATAAGGGCTTGAACAATTGACTATATGGTCGTTTTTTGTAGGAGGACAGGCTGAAAATGCAGCGTAAACCTGACGTGTGGCTATAGCAACGCCTTTTGTCTACTGCGGTTCCTTATAGATAGAGAGATAGATTGAGAGAGAGAGAGAGAGAGAGAGATAGATAGATAGATTGATTGATAGATAGATACAGTAGAGAGAGAGAGAGAGAGAGAGAGAGAGAGGAGAGAGAGAGAGAGAGAGAGAGAGAGAGAGAGAGAGAGAGAGAGAGAGAGAGGAGAGAGAGATAGATAGATAGATAGATAGATAGATAGATAGATAGATAGATAGATAGATAGATAGAGAGAGAGAGACAGATAGATAGATAGTTATAGATCAGGGGTCTCCAACCTTTCTCCATCTGAGAGCTACTTTGAAAAACTGAAAGTGGCCAAGAGCTACTTGCATCGCTTACATTTATTCACATAGCACTCATCAGTTGAATTAAGCTACTTTTGTACACGTGTGAAATTGCAATACCTAAAGCTTATCAAAAATCTTAACTTCACATCAAGGTCCAATTTCATGTAGATTTCATGACATTCATGTCAGAAAAAGCTGCTTCACAAAGGTCTGTAGAGCCAAATAAAGCAGACATTTTCAGTGCTGCTTGGTGAATGTTCTTATAGTTTTCTGGGTCTACAAGGCTCCAGAAATGTTGTGAGTTTTGCTGAGACTTAAGCTGAACATGATTTTGGAGATTTATAACCTCCATCTCCACAGGATTGACACTGAACAGTTCAGCCATCTTTTTCTTCTTCTTCGTCTTGACATTAAATTATAAACCATAATAAATCAATTGTATAGGTCTAGCCTCCCTATATCTGTGTGTGAAATTGTTCCATCCTCAAAAACAAAAAACTAATGCTTCTGCAGTCTAGCTGCAGCTTCTAGCAACGGTCTTCTGTTAAAAAAAGGACACTGAATGTCCTGAATGTGGCATCACAACATGACTTGAGTCTGAACACAGCAGACAACAGGAGTATTTACAACAGCATTATAAAAACAAAAATAGTGCATGTGGGTGCACACTTACATTCTCTGTCTTACTGTTGCATAAATCCCATGAATGTATGAGATTAAGTTAGCTTCATCATATCTCAATCAGTGATTAAGTGAATAATAAGTTTCTATCAGGTCACTATCAGCCTGTCACTCATTATTTTCAGGAGGGGGCGGGGTTTGGAGGAACAGAGGAGACGGTGATCGCGGAAGCTTTCCTCCTGCCTTCACAAACTTTACACAGTATTTATCAACTGAAAATAGCAAGAGGACATTCATACTCTGCAATCCAAGACTTGATTAAATCCACCAAAAACCTGACATGACGATAACGAGTGTTTTTCAAAAACACAAATCCCTGCTGTGTGTCTCTGAGCCGCAGCGACAGGGCCTGATTCAGAGCGGGTCATTCTGCTGTTGGTTCTGGACTGGTGTTGCTGGTGTTGGTGGATAAAGCAGACTGCTCCATGTGTGGTGTCGCTGTGCCGCTGTCACGTCTGTTCCTTGATCTCTGCGTCACGGACCAATTTTATATTCGTGTGACAGAAAAAATTCTAAAATAAAAAAACGTTATTGTCCAGCCGCGGCCGAAAAATCAAGAAGCAACGTTACTACGCTATAATCGATAATCGAGCGGCGAGCTACTGAAAAGCTGCCCGCGAGCTACCGGTAGCTCGCGATCGACGTGTTGGAGACCCCTGTTATAGATAGATCGATCGATAGATAGTTATAGATAGATAGAGAGAGAGATTGAGAGATTTGTACCTAAACAAAACACACGTCTAACACCAAGCGTTTAAATCAGCACTGGTAGCGATATTTTATACTTCATGCTATCTGCACAAACTATATCATATGAAAAGCTGAGAGTCCACAGATTCTATTGGTATAAGTTTCATCCCTGTGCGATCAAAACTCACTGTTCTACATGATAAATAAAAGAACATTGTACCTTGAAAATCAATAGCGGGTACATTTGACCCGTTGGCGGTTTTAGGTATACAGCGACCTCTGGCGGTTCTAGTGTTAAAAAGGCAAAAAAGGTCAGGGAACAAAAAGTGAGCTTTATTAAAAAGCCGATGGCAGAAAAAAACAAGAAATAAATAAACACTAAAAACTGGGGAGCACGAAACAGGACAAACTTACAGATGGGAGCACACAGGAAACATGGTAAGGAAAGACAACGATCCGACATGGAGCAAAGGGAAGACAAGACTAAATACACAGAAGGGTAATCACAGGACAAGACACAGCTGGGCAGGGGGGAGGCAGAAACACAAGGGCAACAGGTGAACACAATTAGACAATCAGACACAGGAGGGCAAACACAGGAAGGAAGACCAGACACCGGGAGAACAGAAAATGAACCATAACTTAATCACACAAAACGGTGGGTTACGTATTGTAACCTAGTTCTATAAGCACGGGCTCCACCTCTACTGGACTCTATGGGTACTACTCTTCATCAATGATACGCGAGCGTTCACACACTGAATTTGCATAATCGTAGCCGGCCAATCAGGGCGAGCCTACCTGAATGCGCGCGCAGGCCTCACAGTATATAAGGCAGCTACACCTTCAGCGAGCGGCATAGTTTCCTATGCCGCTCGCTGAAGGCGTAGCTGCCAGGGCCCCTAGGTAGAGGGCTCCGCCTGTGCTTATAGAACTAGGGTTACAATACGTAACCCACCGTTCTATCTCACACAGGCTCCGCCTCTACTGGACTCTATGGGTAGAGTCTGCCGCGAAATCCCTCATGACAGGACGAGATGGCTGCTGCATACACTTTGACTGTGGCATGAGCAAGCCCTTGCCACCAGTTAGCTGTAGATAGGATAGAATAGAGCCCAATACCGGACAGAACGTATTGTAACCCAGTCTGCAAACTGCCTGAAGCAGGGAGGTCTGTCTGTTCTCTGACAGAGTGGCACGTAGCCTGCCCTCTTTCTCGAGGGGGCGTACACCTCTCTCTCGATGGGGGCATACCCTCGCTCTCGATGGGGGCTGCATCGAGCAAAATGCCCAGATACCCCACCTGCTGGTGAAGTATGGGACTGCTCTTCTTCCAATTGACCGCAAACCCCCAACTTGGTTAGGTGTAAGATCAATTGGGCTGTGTGGAACATTGCCCATTCCCTGGACGTGGCCATGACTATGAGGTCGTTGAGATAAAATAAACCCCTCATGCCATAGTTGCGAAGCGGCTGAAGCGCTGTGGCCACACATTTGCTGAACGTGCGTGGGGACAGGGAGTAGCCGAATGGTAGCCTGTTGTACTCGTTGGCTATACCCTGGAAGGCAAAACGCAAATACCTCCTGTGTTTTGGAGCAATTTCGACATGAAAGTAAGCGTCCTTCAGGTCGATGGTTATGAACCAATCGCCCAGCTGCACCAGTTCCAGTAACTGTAGGACTCCCAACCACTTGTCCTGTAACATGCTGTGGTGGATCTCGCTCTTGCTGCCTGGATAGTCTGTATAACTTTGTCAGACAGTCCACCCCTTCTCAGCCTGTCCCTCTCAGGAGCCAAGCCTGGAGAGGTTGGCCCAGAGTGGTAATGCCCCTATTGCACCCGCTTCCTGAGACAGCGCCCCCAGAACTAAGGAACGGTCCAGGGCTGGCCCACCATCATTTGTGTCACTTCTTTGTACCACGGCGCCGAGCGGCGACCTGGGGCTACCAGAATGACCGACAACTGTTCTCGTCTCCCCTCTCCAGGAGTGGGGGAATGAGACGCAGCGGTGGAAAGGCGTAGAGCATGTAAATAGGATAGAATAGAGCCCAATGTACCAGACAGAGGCCCTAGACTCCTTTCCTCGCACCAACGTTGGAATCCCAACCACTTCGTCCTGTAACAGGCTGTGGTGGATCCACTCTTGCTGCCTGGATAGTCTGTATAACATTGTCAGACAGTCCTATCCTTCTCAGCCTGTCCCTCTCAGGAGCCAAGCCTGGAGAGGTTGGCCCAGAGTGGGTAACGCCCCTATTGCACCTGCTTCCTGAGACAGCGCCCCCCAGTACTGAGGAACGGTCCAGGGCTGGCCCACCATCATTTGTGTCACTTCTGCGTACCACGGCGCCGAGCGTCGACCTGGGGCTACCAGAATGACCGACAACTGTTTTCGTCTCACCCTCTCCAGGAGTGGGGGAAATAATGGGCCCAAATAATCGCTCTGATCCGGTGAGGTGGGGGATTCTTGCGGAGGAGCAATCAGCGAGATGCCCAACACACCCATGTTTTTTTGCAGCCGCGGCCATCTGTGCTCCATGCCGGAATATTCCAGCGTTTCCCTGTCACGCGTCAGGGGCAGAGGTTCTCCGCCCAACCTGCTGCCTGTGGGAGCAGATGTGCTGCCAGGCTCTCATCGAGGGGGGGGCATGGAGGGATATGAGGTCTCCGTGCGGCCCTGCCCCCTCAGAATACCCACCATTCCTTCCACCGGAGCTTTCGTTTCCAGTGGCTGTTGCCACGACGCCTCCACACACTGCCAGATATCTGGCCACGGGGGCGAGACGAAAACCGGTTGCACCGGGCGCCCTCAGCCGGCCGTAAAACCCCTGGCGGAGGCGACTTACCGGCTTCGGCGGCAGTGGTGAGGGGAGCGGTAGACCGACACGTTCCGCCGCCATGGCCATCACCAGGGGGAAGTCCTGGCGGGCAGACATGTGCGGTGGACTCCGGACCCGAAAGTGCCAGCCTCTCACCAATGAGGCGAAGTCATCCTCTTCCTCCTTAGCAACGGAGCCATAACCCGCACGGCTGGGATGGCGAACGTTGGTGGCGTCGCCTCGGCCCTATCCTGGTCTCCCACGTCTACCACCTCGAGCTCGTCTTCAGCGTGGTCTGGTCCCAGGCACTCGAAACAGAGCTGGTGGGGATCGGCGCCCGCTATTAAGCCGGGGCATGAGGGACAGGCACGGGTTTCCTGCAGTGGCGACTCCATTTGCTTGCTGGAGGTAAGATACTTCCTTTACTTTTCCTTTTGTTTCTCTGGTCAGGTGTTGCTCGCTCGCTGAAGAGAAAAGGATGACAGTCAGGAGGTGTAGCTGCCTTATATACTGTGAGGCCTGCGCGCGCATTCAGGTAGGCTCGCCCTGATTGGCCGGCTACGATTATGCAAATTCAGTGTGTGAACGCTCGCGTATCATTGATGAAGAGTAGTACCCATAGAGTCCAGTAGAGGGCGGAGCCTGTGTGAGATAGAACTCAAATCATGACAGCACTGCAGCAGGCTGGCGATGCACAGGGGACATTGTTATATTAACAATGGTGTAAAGTAAGTAAGTACATTTACTCAAGTACAACTTTTAGATACTTGTACTCTACTTGAGTATTTTAATGTTCTTCTACTCCACTACAGTTCAGAGATAAATGGTGTTCTTTTACTCCAATACATTTATTTAAGTTACTTTAAAGTATCGGATTAATGATGTGAAATATAATCAAGTCAGACTTTAGTTCCACCTGGAGTAAATTCACAAGCTACCCTGCAGTATACAAAGTCATTAAAACTAGCTGCACCTTTACCAGCTTTGATAACACTTTAATGATCAATCATTATAAAACATATCATATTCTGAAATGGACAAATCTGCACAATGACTACTTTTACTTTTGGTACTTTAAGTATATTTTGATGCTAGTACTTTTCTACTGTTACTTGAGTAACATTTTGAATGCAGGACTTTTACTTGTAACAGAGTATTCCTACACTCTGGTGCTTTTACTTAAGTACAAGTAAACACATGACACATTCACCCAGACGGTGAAATGCATCCAGCAGAGTTTTTACACTAGGCGCTCTGTGTCTCCTAAGCCAAACACGCCGGCCATAATGTCCCTGTACCCGCATAGCGCGGTTTATCACTCTCACCCACGGATGCCCACTAGCTGTTTTCTTTACTGGAGTTACAACTGGGGCAGCGAGTGGGGAATCTGTACTTTTAACATTGTGTGGAAGTGTGGATTTGTGGAGAGAAATGACACTCAGACTGGGATACATGCAATCATTTTTATTTAAAAAAGATGAGCGTGTCGCCACAGATGGATCATACAGGGAGGAGGCAGGATTTGCCCTCGCGTCTTGGGTGGAGAAGGTGACCCCCTCACCAGCGCCCTCTGGACCCGGGAAGGCAAGTGGCGTAGGAAAATCTCCATGAACAAAATCTGGGGATCTTCCCCCCCTAGCAGATTTAGCATTTTCTCCATGAGATGAGACGGTCTGCTGTCCCCCAGGCCTTGAATGTCTAGAATCTGGCGGGCTCTCTCCTTAGCAGATAAGCTAAATGTCTTAAGGAGGAGAGCCTTAATCGCCTCATATTTGCCATGGTGCGGGGGCGCAGCGATAAATCCCACCAACCTGGATGAAGTGGAGCTTCCCAGCGCTGCCACTACATGGTAGTACTTCAAGTCCCCATCACGGACTTGTCTGCAGGCGAAATGCGCTTCCACGTGGGCGAACCATGCTGCCGCGGCGTGCTCCCAAAACTCCGGCAACTTTACGAAAACATTGCTATCAGCCATGTTCAATGAGTCTTCGGAAACTTTCGCGAAAACGTCAGGGTCACCAGTGTAGTGCCGATGAAAGGGAGTCGGAGGCGGTGTATTCAGAATGGACTTCCACACTTTATTATCCATTAATAACTCTCAGGTAAGTACATGTGCTGCATTGTCTCATAAGCTAGCATAAATAACCTCAAACCCCAGTACCCTCACTAACGAGTCCGGGTTGCAACACAACAATCACAATGGTGAATTATGTCCCATAACGTGTCACCACAGTGTAATCATTTGACAGTGAGGGGAATACTTCCGGTTTTACTATGAAAACTTCGAGACCGGAAATACTGTTTTCACTCACGCTAACTTTACATGGAAGCTGCCCCATATACACGTTCTCCTGGCGAGACCTCAAATCATCTTCGTAATATCTATCAAACTATAGATCCTACACATCCACTGGACGTAGATTATAAAAGTACAATATACACTTCTCGCTAGAAATCGAATCAAAAAGCATTTTAATGGCCAAACTATTCCACAATTTAGGATTTTCCAGAGAGGGTTATTTGTGAATAAACGTCCCTCCGGAGCGTTTGCAATCAACGGGAGGATGTTGTTTCTTACACGACCACTAGAGCACCTCTAGTGGTCGTGTAAGAAACAACATACACTTTAAAACGTGTCTCTGGGTCGTAATAAGGGCTTGAACAATTGACCTATATGGTCGTTTTTTGTAGGAGGACAGGCTGAAAATGCAGCGTAAACCTGACGTGTGGCTATAGCAACGCCTTTTGTCTACTGCGGTTCCTTATAGATAGAGAGATAGATTGAGAGAGAGAGAGAGAGAGAGAGATAGATAGATAGATTGATTGATAGATAGATACAGTAGAGAGAGAGAGAGAGAGAGGAGAGAGAGAGAGAGAGAGAGAGAGAGAGAGAGAGAGAGAGAGAGAGAGAGAGAGAGAGAGAGATAGATAGATAGATAGATAGATAGATAGATAGAGAGAGAGAGACAGATAGATAGATAGTTATAGATCAGGGGTCTCCAACCTTTCTCCATCTGAGAGCTACTTTGAAAAACTGAAAGTGGCCAAGAGCTACTTGCATCGCTTACATTTATTCACATAGCACTCATCAGTTGAATTAAGCTACTTTTGTACACGTGTGAAATTGCAATACCTAAAGCTTATCAAAAATCTTAACTTCACATCAAGGTCCAATTTCATGTAGATTTCATGACATTCATGTCAGAAAAAGCTGCTTCACAAAGGTCTGTAGAGCCAAATAAAGCAGACATTTTCAGTGCTGCTTGGTGAATGTTCTTATAGTTTTCTGGGTCTACAAGGCTCCAGAAATGTTGTGAGTTTTGCTGAGACTTAAGCTGAACATGATTTTGGAGATTTATAACCTCCATCTCCACAGGATTGACACTGAACAGTTCAGCCATCTTTTTCTTCTTCTTCGTCTTGACATTAAATTATACACCATAATAAATCAATTGTATAGGTCTAGCCTCCCTATATCTGTGTGTGAAATTGTTCCATCCTCAAAAACAAAAAACTAATGCTTCTGCAGTCTAGCTGCAGCTTCTAGCAATGGTCTTCTGTTAAAAAAAGGACACTGAATGTCCTGAATGTGGCATCACAAAAATGACTTGAGTCTGAACACAGCAGACAACAGGAATATTTACAACAGCATTATAAAAACAAAAATAGTGCATGTGGGTGCACACTTACATTCTCTGTCTTGCTGTTGCATAAATCCCATGAATGTATGAGATTAAGTTAGCTTCATCATATCTCAATCAGTGATTAAGTGAATAATAAAGTTTCTATCGGGTCACTATCAGCCTGTCACTCATTATTTCAGGGAGGGGGCGGGGTTTGGAGGAACGGAGAGGAGACGGTGATCGCGGAAGCTTTCCTCCTGCCTTCACAAACTTTACACACGTATTTATCAACTGAAAATAGCAAGAGGACATTCATACTCTGCAATCCAAGACTTGATTAAATCCACCAAAAACCTGACATGACGATAACGAGTGTTTTTCAAAAACAAAAATCCCTGCTGTGTGTCTCTGAGCCACAGCGACAGGGCCTGATTCAGAGCGGGTCATTCTGCTGTTGGTTCTGGACTGGTGTTGCTGGTGTTGGTGGATAAAGCAGACTGCTCCATGTGTGGTGTCGCTGTGCCGCTGTCACGTCTGTTCCTTGATCTCTGCGTCACGGACCAATTTTATATTCGTGTGACAGAAAAAAAATCTAAAATAAAACGTTATTGTCCAGCCGCGGCCGAAAAATCAAGAAGCAACGTTACTACGCTATAATCGATAATCGAGCGGCGAGCTACTGAAAAGCTGCCCGCGAGCTACCGGTAGCTCGCGATCGACGTGTTGGAGACCCCTGTTATAGATAGATCGATCGATAGATAGTTATAGATAGATAGAGAGAGAGATTGAGAGATTTGTACCTAAACAAAACACACGTCTAACACCAAGCGTTTAAATCAGCACTGGTAGCGATATTTTATACTTCATGCTATCTGCACAAACTATATCATATGAAAAGCTGAGAGTCCACAGATTCTATTGGTATAAGTTTCATCCCTGTGCGATCAAAACTCACTGTTCTACATGATAAATAAAAGAACATTGTACCTTGAAAATCAATAGCGGGTACATTTGACCCGTTGGCGGTTTTAGGTATACAGCGACCTCTGGCGGTTCTAGTGTTAAAAAGGCAAAAAAGGTCAGGGAACAAAAAGTGAGCTTTATTAAAAAGCCGATGGCAGAAAAAAACAAGAAATAAATAAACACTAACAAACTGGGGAGCACATGAAACAGGACAAACTTACAGATGGGAGCACACAGGAAACATGGTAAGGAAAGACAACGATCCGACATGGAGCAAAGGGGAAGACAAGACTAAATACACAGAAGGGTAATCACAGGACAAGACACAGCTGGGCAGGGGAGGCAGAAACACAAGGGCAACAGGTGAACACAATTAGACAATCAGACACAGGAGGGCAAACACAGGAAGGAAGACCAGACACCGGGAGAACAGAAAATGAACCCATAACTTAATCACACAAAACGGTGGGTTACGTATTGTAACCCTAGTTCTATAAGCACGGGCTCCACCCTCTACTGGACTCTATGGGTACTACTCTTCATCAATGATACGCGAGCGTTCACACACTGAATTTGCATAATCGTAGCCGGCCAATCAGGGCGAGCCTACCTGAATGCGCGCGCAGGCCTCACAGTATATAAGGCAGCTACACCTTCAGCGAGCGGCATAGTTTCCTATGCCGCTCGCTGAAGGCGTAGCTGCCAGGGCCCCTAGGTAGAGGGCTCCGCCTGTGCTTATAGAACTAGGGTTACAATACGTAACCCACCGTTCTATCTCACACAGGCTCCGCCCTCTACTGGACTCTATGGGTAGAGTCTGCCGCGAAATCCCTCATGACAGGACGAGATGGCTGCTGCATACACTTTGACTGTGGCATGAGCAAGCCCCTTGTCCACCAGTAGCTGTAGATAGGATAGAATAGAGCCCAATACCGGACAGAACGTATTGTAACCCAGTCTGCAAACTGCCTGAAGCAGGGAGGTCTGTCTGTTCTCTGACAGAGTGGCACGTAGCCTGCCCTCTTTCTCGATGGGGGCGTACACCTCTCTCTCGATGGGGGCATACCCCTCGCTCTCGATGGGGGCTGCATCGAGCAAAATGCCCAGATACCCCACCTGCTGGTGAAGTATGGGACTGCTCTTCTTCCAATTGACCGCAAACCCCCAACTTGGTTAGGTGTAAGATCAATTGGGCTGTGTGGAACATTTGCCCATTCCCTGGACGTGGCCATGACTATGAGGTCGTTGAGATAAAATAAACCCCTCATGCCATAGTTGCGAAGCGGCTGAAGCGCTGTGGCCACACATTTGCTGAACGTGCGTGGGGACAGGGAGTAGCCGAATGGTAGCCTGTTGTACTCGTTGGCTATACCCTGGAAGGCAAAACGCAAATACCTCCTGTGTTTTGGAGCAATTTCGACATGAAAGTAAGCGTCCTTCAGGTCGATGGTTATGAACCAATCGCCCAGCTGCACCAGTTCCAGTAACTGTAGGACTCCCAACCACTTCGTCCTGTAACATGCTGTGGTGGATCTCGCTCTTGCTGCCTGGATAGTCTGTATAACTTTGTCAGACAGTCCACCCCTTCTCAGCCTGTCCCTCTCAGGAGCCAAGCCTGGAGAGGTTGGCCCAGAGTGGGTAATGCCCCTATTGCACCCGCTTCCTGAGACAGCGCCCCCAGAACTAAGGAACGGTCCAGGGCTGGCCCACCATCATTTGTGTCACTTCTGTGTACCACGGCGCCGAGCGGCGACCTGGGGCTACCAGAATGACCGACAACTGTTCTCGTCTCACCCTCTCCAGGAGTGGGGGAATGAGACGCAGCGGTGGAAAGGCGTAGAGCATGTAAATAGGATAGAATAGAGCCCAATGTACCAGACAGAGGCCCTAGACTCCTTTCCTCGCACCAACGTTGGAATCCCAACCACTTCGTCCTGTAACAGGCTGTGGTGGATCCCACTCTTGCTGCCTGGATAGTCTGTATAACATTGTCAGACAGTCCTATCCTTCTCAGCCTGTCCCTCTCAGGAGCCAAGCCTGGAGAGGTTGGCCCAGAGTGGGTAACGCCCCTATTGCACCTGCTTCCTGAGACAGCGCCCCCCAGTACTGAGGAACGGTCCAGGGCTGGCCCACCATCATTTGTGTCACTTCTGCGTACCACGGCGCCGAGCGTCGACCTGGGGCTACCAGAATGACCGACAACTGTTTTCGTCTCACCCTCTCCAGGAGTGGGGGAAATAATGGGCCCAAATAATCGCTCTGATCCGGTGAGGTGGGGGATTCTTGCGGAGGAGCAATCAGCGAGATGCCCAACACACCCATGTTTTTTTGCAGCCGCGGCCATCTGTGCTCCATGCCGGAATATTCCAGCGTTTCCCTGTCACGCGTCAGCGGGGCAGAGGTTCTCCGCCCAACCTGCTGCCTGTGGGAGCAGATGTGCTGCCAGGCTCTCATCGAGGGGGGGGCATGGAGGGATATGAGGTCTCCGTGCGGCCCTGCCCCCTCAGAATACCCACCATTCCTTCCACCGGAGCTTTCGTTTCCAGTGGCTGTTGCCACGACGCCTCCACACACTGCCAGATATCTGGCCACGGGGGCGAGACGAAAACCGGTTGCACCGGGCGCCCCTCAGCCGGCCGTAAAACCCCTGGCGGAGGCGACTTACCGGCTTCGGCGGCAGTGGTGAGGGGAGCGGTAGACCGACACGTTCCGCCGCCATGGCCATCACCAGGGGGAAGTCCTGGCGGGCAGACATGTGCGGTGGACTCCGGACCCGAAAGTGCCAGCCTCTCACCAATGAGGCGAAGTCATCCTCTTCCTCCTTAGCAACGGAGCCATAACCCGCACGGCTGGGATGGCGAACGTTGGTGGCGTCGCCTCGGCCCTATCCTGGTCTCCCACGTCTACCACCTCGAGCTCGTCTTCAGCGTGGTCTGGTCCCAGGCACTCGAAACAGAGCTGGTGGGGATCGGCGCCCGCTATTAAGCCGGGGCATGAGGGACAGGCACGGGTTTCCTGCAGTGGCGACTCCATTTGCTTGCTGGAGGTAAGATACTTCCTTTACTTTTCCTTTTGTTTCTCTGGTCAGGTGTTGCTCGCTCGCTGAAGAGAAAAGGATGACAGTCAGGAGGTGTAGCTGCCTTATATACTGTGAGGCCTGCGCGCGCATTCAGGTAGGCTCGCCCTGATTGGCCGGCTACGATTATGCAAATTCAGTGTGTGAACGCTCGCGTATCATTGATGAAGAGTAGTACCCATAGAGTCCAGTAGAGGGCGGAGCCTGTGTGAGATAGAACTCAAATCATGACAGCACTGCAGCAGGCTGGCGATGCACAGGGGACATTGTTATATTAACAATGGTGTAAAGTAAGTAAGTACATTTACTCAAGTACAACTTTTAGATACTTGTACTCTACTTGAGTATTTTAATGTTCTTCTACTCCACTACAGTTCAGAGATAAATGGTGTTCTTTTACTCCAATACATTTATTTAAGTTACTTTAAAGTATCGGATTAATGATGTGAAATATAATCAAGTCAGACTTTAGTTCCACCTGGAGTAAATTCACAAGCTACCCTGCAGTATACAAAGTCATTAAAACTAGCTGCACCTTTACCAGCTTTGATAACACTTTAATGATCAATCATTATAAAACATATCATATTCTGAAATGGACAAATCTGCACAATGACTACTTTTACTTTTGGTACTTTAAGTATATTTTGATGCTAGTACTTTTCTACTGTTACTTGAGTAACATTTTGAATGCAGGACTTTTACTTGTAACAGAGTATTCCTACACTCTGGTGCTTTTACTTAAGTACAAGTAAACACATGACACATTCACCCAGACGGTGAAATGCATCCAGCAGAGTTTTTACACTAGGCGCTCTGTGTCTCCTAAGCCAAACACGCCGGCCATAATGTCCCTGTACCCGCATAGCGCGGTTTATCACTCTCACCCACGGATGCCCACTAGCTGTTTTCTTTACTGGAGTTACAACTGGGGCAGCGAGTGGGGAATCTGTACTTTTAACATTGTGTGGAAGTGTGGATTTGTGGAGAGAAATGACACTCAGACTGGGATACATGCAATCATTTTTATTTAAAAAAGATGAGCGTGTCGCCACAGATGGATCATACAGGGAGGAGGCAGGATTTGCCCTCGCGTCTTGGGTGGAGAAGGTGACCCCCTCCGCCGGGACACTTCCTCCCGCCGCCAGTCAGCTTCTGGAGGACGGTGCACCCCACCCGGAAGCCCTTCGCTGAGGCGGAGCCGGAGCGGGAGCCCGCCGGGTTTGGCCAGCCTGTCCCCGCGAGTGCCGGTACTGAGCCGGTTCTCCGGGACGAACCGCGGAGGCAGAGGGAGTAACGGGAGCCACGGGGGCTCTGTACCGGCGCCTCTCTCTCCGCCTTACCACCGCCGGGCACTCTTTCCCATGAGGAGGAGCCCGAGGACGAGCCAACGGCAGCATGCGGCTGAGCTGCGCCCTATCTTCCTCCAAGCGACTGAAATGCTTGGTGACCGAGGTGATCGACCCGAAGAGCCCTTCCGTGGATACGGGGGCCCCAAGGAGATCATCCCGGTCCTTCTTTGACAGCGCGGTCAAACCTAGCCACACGTGACGCGACGCCACGGTGGCCAGGGACATCACGCGTCCGGCTGCGGTAGCCATACCGTGGACCAGATTATTCATCTGGCCCACGCAGCGGTCCGAGTAATCGCCCCCGTCCGGAGGCGGGGAGGCGGGGAGGCGGGGATGTCCTGCTGAGGGGTGATCAGCGAGACCCCCAACACGCCGAGATTACTGGCCGCTGCTGCCATCTGCGCTCCGAGCCTGAGGCTTTCTCCCCTCTGCCCACCCGGCTGCCTGCGGAAGCAGATGGGCCGCCAGGCTCTCATCCAGGGGGGGGCACACAGGGACACTCCGTGTCCGGGCGGCCCTGCACCCTGAGGATTCCAGCCCATGTCGCCAATGGAGCCTTCGTTTTAAGTGGCTGTCGCCATGTTGCCTCCACACACCGCCAGATGTCTGGCAAGGGGGGCGAAACAAAGGCCGGCTGTGCCGGGCGAGCCGGGCTGTAGAAGCCCTGACGGAGGCGGCTCACCGGCGGTAAGCCTACGCGCTCCCCCCGTAGGTTAACACATACGAGGAATTTTCCTTGGTGTACATGGTGCATACATAAACCAAACAAGATAAAACGTAAGAAAAACAACCAAAACATTTAATAAAAAATATTGTAAAAAAATATTCAAATGATATGTTTAGATATAGAAAATTATTTAGATGAAATCTATATGTACCCAAAAACTACTTACAGTGTATTATTGCAAAGTATTCCGAATAAAAAATAAAATACGTGCAGCATTGTTATGAAAAGTTGTGGAGATACTAAGAGAGGCAGATTGTGTTCAAATGTGCAAAATATTTGGAGGGTTGTGCAGAACAGGCAATAATTAAATAAAATAAATAAAAACAATATTGTTTGTATAGTGTACATTAATTTGTTTGCATTGGTTTTCATGCAACAAGCAGATTGAAAGGGAACTCCAAAAGGTTAAATGGTGTCCATGTGACCAACAGATGATGCACCCGTTCTCCATGTTGTCAAGGTAATAGTAATAGTAGTTAAGGCCCCCTGAGACAAATGTGTTATTTGTGATTTAGGGTTATGTAGATAACATTTAAATTGATTGATTGATAGGATGGCTGACTAGCTATACATATTTGTAATTTGTGCTTGAGACACATGGGACAGGCCCACAACACCTTTTGAAAGGACAATTTGTAAAAAGAAATATTCTGAAAAATAGTGTGCACAAAGAAATGTAATAATTGAGAACACTGAGTTTATTTTCAATCAGGAGAACATTTCGTCCAATCACGCTGGGTTTGTGTATTTCTGGAGACACAAGTGGTGCAATTAGGAAGTGTGACACGTTTAATATCATTAAACTGTGAAAAGAAAATCAAAAAGAGAATGTAGCTTCCACTTGCAGCTGCAGGACACTGGATTCTGGTAAAAAAGAATTCCCCATCCTCCCTACTGATTCTGAAATGACCAAAAACGTGAATCAGAAGCTTTAACAAATTATTGGAATCGCCTTGAATTCTTGAAGAAAGGAAGTGATGAATTAAAAGAATCACATTTCCCCAATCCTCTTCCTTAATTGTGGGATTAAATGAAAAAAGGTAATTTCTTAAGTAAACTTTTCATCAAGATCAGAGGTTTATACAGCTATAACTGCTCAGGTTATTGAAAGCACTTTGAATTGATTTTAAAGTGTCGATCCAACACTCTGCCCTCACACCAATTAACTGCTTTCTTTTATAGTCATAAGTCCACATAATCATTATAATAAGTAGGTGGAAAACAGCCCCCTTTTAGAGTTCAAAGCGTACATTTTCTGCAATCAAAGCCTTGTCTAATTTGATTGAAACCACAGCAAACTACTCTCTCAATCATGAGCAGTTAGCGGAATGAGACACATTTCTTATGTTGACGGCAGCCAGCATTTCACAAGCCTGTGTAACTTTTTAGGTAAAGCTGTAAAAAAAAAAAAAGGCTTTTTAAAGACCGAAAGGACATTTTTGCTATTGGCAGGGTTGATCACACATTGAAAAACTGAAACGTTGACTTTGATTAAATGTATTATGCCAAAATATTTCATATAACTGTATTATGTTTATTATTAAGCTGGTTTCGATTAGATGCAAAAATGCAATTTGAAAAAGATTAGGAATTAAACCCCTTACCCTAACTTAGAACCAGAACTTGAAGGTCAAGTCCAAGTGTACGCAGACGTTTCCGTCAGAGGTGGATCTCCTTCCTGCCGTCTCCGTCTCTGATCTAGTTCCCTCTGCTGGACGGCACCCTGTCACAGCTCACTGACCATCACGGAAATGAAGATTTATTGCGAGTGCTGTCCGTCTGGACCCTGGTATGACTGCTTTTAGTTTGGCAGGTGTTTTAAAGTGCTTCTGCCAAGTTCAACCTTGTGCTCTGCTACAAAAGGGTCAAGAGCAGATCCAATTAGTGTCACTCCAAGCTTCAATTTTCTGCTGCAATATTTAATATTGTAATAACAGGCTTGGGGACTAACAGATTACATGTAACAGGATTATATAATCAGGATACAAAAAAGGGTAACTGTATTCCCTTACAGTTACATAAAAAAGCAAGTAATCAGATAAGTGTGTGTGAGCTTAACTGTGTGTATTAAACTAAAACGGAGCATTTTCTGTCAGCTCAGATTTTATTTCTGCTTTTTTAAACTGTAGTATGTGCTCGTGTGTTTCAGTGTTGGTGTATAGGCTACTACCTGGATATGCTTCATGAAACGCAGCTTTTCTATAAATCAAATAATTTTTTATCCTAAATATCTTGGTTTCTTCTTTTCTAAGGTCATATTGTTCTGATAATACACTTAAATAAAAAAACATCTTATTGTTATTTATTTTGTCTTTTCTCTTTTATTTATTTGCATTGCATTTGAGATTGAGGGAATCTAGTGAGAAGTAATCAGGTTACATTACTTTATATTTTGATAATCAGATTAGGTTACTGATTATTACATTTGTTACAGATAACTAGTAATTGTAACAGAAAACATTTTAAAGGTAACCCTCACAACTGGAAAAAAGGTTCTACGCCTCGTCTATTTTCTCCATTAAAGGTGGGGTAGGTAAGTTTGAGAAACCGGCTCGAGATACACTTTTTGTTATATTCCATGGAATGCTCTTAACATCCCGATAGCAATGAATATCTTAAGTTCTTTGACAAAAAATCCATACAAAAATGTCATCTGTGGAAGCCGTAGAACATAAAAAGTACGACCAATCATTTTAGCCGGCCCGGCTAAAATAACTGGATGGCCTACCTGCCTGTCCAAATTCTAGCGCACTCGAGCTGGTTTCTCCAAAATTACCTACCTTTAAGTAGTATGAGAAAGATTAAACCATTTGACGTTTTGAATTCAGTGTCTAGCAGGCATATTATAATGGTGGTTTAGTTCATTTATTTAATCTGTTTATGTTGTTTGTTAGCTTCTAACTGGCAGTGGCTAACACAGTGTTTATTTTTGTGAAACACAACAATATATAGGAAGATTTTTGTTGAAACTTTCACAATGCTAATGTGAATTGTTATTGCAAACTCTGTATTGAGTCCGCTAAGTGATGGAGGTTTCAGCTTTCTCTGGCAGCGTTGTGTCAAAGACTGTCCATGATGGCATATTGACCATATTGACTGTATTGTATTGTTCTTCAGTGGAGGAATGTGAAACACCTCCTACACTGAAAAAAATGAACCGTTGACTTTAATTAAATGTATTATGTCAACAGATTTCACATAGCTGTATTAGGTTAATTGAAAGCAACAATATTAAGTTTAAAGGAAAAATATTAGGTTCAACTTAATATAGTTGCTTCCAACTAACCTAATGTAGGTGACAAACTCTGCACAGATTCAGTCAGTAGTCAGTAAAACATTCTCTGAACATAAGAATGTTGAATGTTGCGTCATTCACTCTGAAGCAGCATTGATTTGCATTATACTTGACATCATAGTTTCACATGAACACCTACAAACCGATATGAGTCGGTGCAATGATTTAAACCCCAGGAAAACCTGAATCCTAATAATATTGCACAATTATTACACCATCATTGGTGCACGCATCTTTGCTGTACTGGTGTATCAACCTTCTGTTGACAGACAACACAATCCCATCCCACCTCTCTATTACATGTTTACCAGCCTTCCACCGGGGCAGTCTTCTTCTTCTTCTTTCGTGTAACGTCAGAGGTCCAACTCGGTGTCGTGTAGCCATGCCCGCATCTCTGGTCCTAAGTCGAAGAGGCTGGCTTCCGAGGGTGGTCTATATAAAGGGCAGGTGGTTATTATATGTTTGGCAGTCTGTTCAGGGTCACCGCACTCGCATGCAGCACTGTCTGCCAGGCCCCACTTCTTCATTGATGTTTTGAAGCGACCGACCCCAGTTCGTAGACGGTTTAGTGTGGTCCATTGCCGGCATGGTAGGTCGTCTCCTCCTATGGCGCCATCTCCTGGGTCCCAGATGTAGCGATGGATGCGGGAGGGCTAGCTCCCACTCCTGCCTCCAAGCAGCCGCCAACCATGCATCTCTGGAGAGGTCCTCAGAGGTGGAATTGAGAATCTCTTGTGCTGCCTTTTTGTAGGGGAGGCAGGACTTACGATATGATACGATACGATATACTTTAATGTCCCCGTAAGGAAATTTGTTCTGGACTCCGTCCTGCAGTTCCGCATACATGTACATATACAAACATAGTGGACATTAAAGACCCAGTGAAGTGTGCGCCGGTGCATGATCTGTTATGCTAATTAGTATAGTAATGACCAAAATTGTCCATTGGAACCCATATCAAAGATGTTGGAATAGCAACGAATTTGACGAGTTGGAATTTTCCGCTGGGAAATCCGCAGTCGACCTCCGCCTTCGTGGGCGTGGCTTGCGATCTACTGCGTGATGTCAGAAGATGGGCTCAGCCGAAGTGTTTACATTCACCACCGTTCATTTTGTCTCTGTTTCAAAGTGGAATTTACCAACGTTTTTGAGCGAGTATTTTATTGGAAAGTGTTTCGCAGTCGACTGGAAGTGATTGCCAATCGAGGAAACCTGACAATGGAGGCGACAGTGAAGAAAAAGGGAGGAAAAACACACGGGAAGCGATGCATTGCCGCTGGCTGTGGTAATGTCAATTCTGCCGAAGTGGCGATGTTTCTGTTACCAAAAGATGAAGGTGAGTGGCTGGTGTTATTGTTTCGTAGATTCGTAGATTGTTTATGAAAAATAAAGGCCACTGTGTTTGTGTCTACTAACAAGACTATCATGGCGGCGGCAGAGCTCAAGTCGAGTTTCTCCGCCTGGAGATATTCTCACTATTTCACTTTTGTCGAGCACAAAGAAAAGAACGTTTTAGTTAAATGTAAGTTGTGTCTTGGCGGGTCAAAGATCCTATCGACTGCCCAAAACAGCTATTAAAATCTGTTGAAACATCTGCAGAAACGACATGCTGGGACGAAGCTAGTAGCTAAGACCACAGACCCAGACCCATCCGACGCCACTCCACCTCCACCTAAGCAACAGCGGCTGGATTGGCACTTTGAAACATATCTTTGTGTTTGTGTTTGTATAGACCACATTGCTTAGCAGAGTTCAGTGATGCAAATGCATGTCAAGTTGATCAACAGGTTGTATTATTCTCCGATGCAATAACAGTACTGAAATGAAGGCTACAGTATAAGGGCATTAATGGGTGCCCTTTTTTAAGTAACTAAAAAGCTACTTTTCACAGTAACGCATTACTTTTTGGTGTAAGTAGTGAAGTAACTAGTAATTGTAACTAGTTACTGGTTTTCAGTAACTAGCACAACACTGCATGTGAACATGAATGTTGCATCATGCTATGAACAGATGAATGTATGATCAGGTGATGGCCAATCCTGTGTGTAGATCTACTCTAGATCTATGACAAAATATTGTCCTCAACTAAATTGACTTCCATGGCCACTTTCCTCATCTATCCTGTCCGAAAAGCTGTCAAAATCACTCATTTCTCTCGCACCAGTATCACTTTCCGAAGGCTCCGCCATGTTTACAATCACAACTGGGCCCATCTTGTGACGTCACAGCCGCTATCGTCTGCAGCAGCGGTAGGCTCAGACGGCCGTTCACGGGATGAAAAATTTGCGATGTTTATCTCGTCCCTCGCACTTCCTAAAAAATTATTTTAGCCATGAACAGGTACAATTATATGTAAGAAATTAAACTGCCATTTCATTTTGGCGCAAAAAAATGCACTTCACTGGCACTTTAAGAGACATACACATATCATCAGTCATACACCGTATGAACAAACAAAATACACAGACGCATACTGACAATGGCGACCTATTGCACAACCCTCATGGCCAACATTTAAAAAAAGTACATTTCATTACATTTGACTACATTTCATTTCATGTGAATGTTAAGAAGCTTAATCGACATAGGTAGGAATGAGTGCTTATAGCGGTTCAGCCTGCTATTGGGAACCCTGAATCTTCTACCAGAAGGTAGGAGCTGGAATTCTGGATGGACTATGTGGGTGGGATCAGACACAATTTTTTTTGCCTGTCTGATAATGGACTGCTCGTATATGTTTTGGAGAGATGGGTGTTTTTTAACCCCCATAATTTTCATAGCAGTCTGTACCAGGCGAGCGATCTGTGACTTTGACTGCACTGTCAAGTTACCATACCAGGCAGTAATACCATACCTCATGATGCTCTCCAACACTGCATGATAGAACAGTAACATGAACTCCTGGTCGACTCCGAAAGCCCGGAGTCGACGCAGAAAGTACAACCGCTGTTGAAGTCTAGAGCACAGACCTTGAACATGCGCCTTCCAGCTGAGTGTATTATCTAGATGGACACCAAGGTACTTATAGGAGCTGACCTGAATTATGGGTTCATTGTGGATAACCACCGGCCTAAGGTCACCCACTGCCTTTGGGTCCCACACCATCTCCTCAGTCTTCTTCACATTCAGCACTAGATGGTTAAAATCACTTGAGCCTACTTAGAGGAGCTGCTGTCGTTGTCGTGTTATGCAGGATGTGCCAGTCATGCTTTTGGGCTTTCCTGGCCAGGGCGAGGGTGGCAGCCTCCCGTCGGAGGCCGGCTGGAGCTATTCCCGCGAGGACTGGCAAGAGGGACACAGGGGTAGGCTTCAAGTATCCAGTTATAATCCTGAGGGCGTTGTTGATGACCAAGTCACTTGCTGGACCTCCAGACGTTTATTGTTGACACGCACCTCAAGTTCCCTCCTAGCTTCTCTGGTGCTAAGATGGTATGCCGCTGCTACTGTCTTTCCGATGTTGAGCAGTGACCTGTGGAATTGGCTGGTTTCACCCAAGGCTTAGGGTGGAATAGGGATAAAAGCCCATGGGGGAAATCTTTGGAAGAGCTAGCAACCAAAGGATGATCCAGTTGGTTGTAGTTCCTTCAGCTCTCTATTGTAGCAGTAAAAAAAAAGAAAACAACGTATACACACTTTCCAATTAAAGCTGTTATATGGGGAAGTGTAATTACTATATGTCAATTGTTGAACTTGATGTTAAGGGGACTTGATTTATCATGAATTCATGCTTGGCGAGAAGTATCTTATGCAACAATGGAAAAACAATTCAATATTTTTTAGGCCCTTCAAGTAAAGTGGCAAAGTTCTCCATGTACATGTATCGTGTTTTTGCCAAGAAAATGTCATTGCTTTCTTATTTGATATCATTTGTGAATGTTTTACATCCTTGACTTTGAATTATCTATATAGGTTTGGGAATACTTTAAATGCATTATAAGATATAAGCAATATCAATAAAGGCAAAAATCACCTCATTTGCATTTGATTATTTTTTAAATGCACACCTAAATACACAGAAGCATGGGCTTTATAGTGTGAGTACACTGCAAAAAAAAGCTGCTCCAAAATCAAGTAAAAGAATAATAAAAACAAGGTGTTTTCGTTTGTAATAAGTACAACAAATCTGCCAATAGATCAAGTAGCTTGGTAAGATTTCTTGAAATAAGGTGGGATATTTAGATAGAGATCTTGTAATGAGCTGGGAAAACTTATTTTGAACTATGTTTTACCAGGATCAGGAAATAAGCCAGAAATGCTCCAAAGTGTTCTGTTCCTGATGTTAGTTGGTGATTTTCCCAAAAATATGTGTTAAGTGAAGTTTCTTGAAACAAGATTATCCATCTTTTACAATTACCACAGCAGCTGAAAAAAACGTAGCCCATCTGAGATCCAGTTCCAAAATAAGATGTTTTCAAAAGTATTTGACTTAAAACGATACTTAAGATGCATTGTCTAAAAACAAGACCCCATATCTCACTGCATTGTTACTTCTTAATTATTATGTCTTATATCCACCGTTAAGACATATTCTGACTAGAATAAAAAAATATATAAATATACAGTACTTGGCAGTTTTTACAGTGTACGGGTTTATTCATTTAAAACACATTGTATTCCAACAGTGTTGGATGCTCGTATATCAGAGTGACATTAGTTCATTATTATGTTTAAGACGCAGCAATACTCTCCTGGTCTATGTCTTCAGGTTTTTTACACCGGGTAATTTCCACATACAGCAACATACATATTGCATTAGGGAATTGTGGATTTAAGGAGTGTAGACTCTGTATTTAAAGTTCTATCACAGACCTATCTGGTTATCAGAAGTTCAATATAAAAAAAAAGGGTTTTCATAGCATTGGGTTAAATGCATTAACTACCTCACATCTTGAACAGCTTCAATACCATCCACATCTCACATTTGAGATCATAACCACTCTGAAATCTACCTTAAACCTTTATATATACAGTCTATGCCTTAAACAGACGGAAGAAACCATGTCAGAGTTCATGCCACTAATTCAAACCACTGGGAGAATCAATGTTCAACAATGATCTGCACAAGAATCCTATCTGTGGTTAGATAATGTACACATTAACCACCATTTGAGTCACATTATTCTAGTTCATTTTGGATTCAGCATCATGACAACCTATTTTACTGAATGACCATTTGCACTGCAAGGCTAATCACACTTGCACTCTCACTGTAAAAGAAAACTGATTGCACAAGGATACTTCGGAGGTATTGAGCTTATACATTAAATGAAGAGCAGTCTCGAGATTTATTTGGTGTTCCATTATAGCCAGAACATCTCTACCCATTGTAAGTGATGTTAACCAAGTTGAAAATCAAGAATGTTGAGCTGGAGTTGAGCAACAGCGTCCATGAATATATATTTGTTAACCCTATCCCTATGGAAACCAGAATGCACATGAAGCCAACATGTGGTGCTGTTGCCCACAGATTCTGCTCATAAAGTCAATATGTTTGCAGGGATTCATAAATGAAGCATTCTAATAGTTTAAAAAAGCCTTGTGGCTCTGCATTGACAGGCTGTTGCCAGGTGACATGTATCTTTTTTATTAAAGAGAGTAGATGATGTGCTCTGAACTAATGCACTCATAAAAGGACATAAAGCAATCGATTGGAGATGGGTGCAAAAAGGAGCAACAAATCAGTGTGGGGCAAGCATGGATGTGTAATAAGAACTGGACACAGCGTCGGGGCGGGGCCTCGTTCGTTCCTATGAGAGTTGCTCATGGGTGCAAGGTCTTCACTGTTCAATGTATCCTATAGACTGTATAAGAAGGGCATAATGACGTTTCTGATTCGTCAGAATACAGGTTTAAAGCATTTTCACATTGGCTTCACTTTACGACCTGTTTTGTCAAAAGAGGCCAATTGTATTCATATTTTGCAACATTGTGGGGACTCCTTTAAGCAGTGAAATGATGTTGATAACATGTTTCAGTAATAATCCAAGTACCAGTAAATAGGATGTGGCGTTTCTTGCTGTGTCCAGTCGAGTGACGTCATGGTCAATATTTGTGTTTTTCTAGCTCTGTATAATGGTTGGTGGTCAAACAGGATGGTGTTGTATCTTACAGTGTCGGTGGTTCGATCCCTAAGTCCTGCAGTCAACACGTCAATATGTCCTTGGGCAAGAAACTTAACCTCAGATTGATCCTGTAGTCATTGTGAACAGTATATAAGTGCTTTGTAAATGGCTTTAATGCGTAAAGTAACCTGTATATCCTATATAACCTGTTTTAATAATTATAACTTTGTCTGTGTAAAATGTATACTTATGAAACTAGACCAAGTGTTCTTATTTTCCTTTGTTTGCTGTGGTCAATTGTGTGTGCGTTGACTTAGGAATGTAGAGGATCCAGTCGGCCCCCCCCGGGGTTTTAATGGCCCGGATAGGAGCATGGGGGGGGTTGTAGGAGAAAGGTAATAAAACTGACACCATTGAGTCTATGCAGAGATTGTTCTGAGAGAAAGATTGGGATGCAGAGTGGTACGGCCAGGTGCTGAGGATAAACGAAGATAAGGATTGGTACCTCACCCCCGTGCGACCCAGAATTGTTTATTTTATGGCTGCCATAAAAGATGACCTGGGACTGATCGGCGGCGCAGGAGATCGAAAGTTCCCACACTTATGGCTGACTCACTCTGATTCGCTGTTTAGACCTCGTCAATGGCTGACTCACTCTGATTCGCTGCCTAGGGCTCGCCCAGGAGTGAGTCCACCAATGGATGAACACCTAGGGAGGAGCAACCGACACAACTCCTCCCACACAACTCCTCTCCGTTTGTGGGGATAAATATTGTGAATTCTGTACACTCGCGGCCTCTGTTCTGTCTGACTGTCTGATACGTACATCGCACGGTGGAAGAGCTGAGGCCCGGAGTACTTCGTTATATAAGTACTTCGTTATATTGTACTGTTGTTTCTACCATTAAATCAGCTTATTGTTTAATCTCATATCTCTGTCTGAGCCGTTCCTTTTTACAGCAGACCACTCATCAAACGAACAGCGCGGAGCGGGCTCGAACCTTCAACAACTGAAGGGTGCTTAAACCCAACAATTTGGTGACCGACCGACGTGATGAGTAGGGTCTCATAGAAGGCACACCGGCAGCCAGCGGACGAACGGTCCAGGGATGACACCTCGAATACCTCTGACAACTAAACCAGGGTACCCCACAACAGAAAGGTGAGCAGATACCTGTTATTATCAAAATCTGTGATTGGCTATACTACAAAATTTTAGAGTTGTCAGCGGCATTTTCAGTGTTTTAGTCTTACGGTAGAAAGAGCAGTACTACAGAATAGGGCTGCAACAAACGACTAATTTGATAATCGATTAATCTATCGATTAATGAAACGATTAATCGATTATTCGGATCGTTAAGGTTTTAACTGTACTACTACTTTTATCGATACTGCTTATCGATCCGGTCCTTTAACGATAGTCTTATCGGTTCTTTTGAAAATAAATAAGGTAAACTAACTAAACAAATTGTGAACAAAATGAACATTGCTTTTTATTTAAATTAAATAAATAATATTTCACATCAAAAGAAACAACATTGTTTTAACAAATCATATTAAATAATCTGATGACAGAATTGTAAACAGAATAGCTGAAACTTTAACAAAATAAATAACTCAGTTACCTCTAATCATTAACCCATGTTTGAATCATTGAGTTAACTCTGTGTGTTGCTGCTAGCATACATAACACCTGACGTGGAAACGTTACTCGTGGATGGGGCTACAGAGCTACTAGAAAGACAGTCGAACCCGGTGCATTTCTCCGTCTGAATGTGGTGCACTTTTGCTAAATGTTTAGACAAAATGCTCGTGTTACCGCCCTTACATGCTAAACTCTTATTGCACTTTTGGTAACGAGCATTGTCCACATCGAGACGGATAAAGTTTAACCACACCTTGGAGCGCTTCTCTCCGCCATCTCCTCCGTGTGTGTGTGTGTTGCATGCATGTAGCAGCTGCGTGTGTGTGTAAACTGCCCCGCCCCCTCGCACACAGACGGGGGAGAGAGAGAGATCTCTCGTCTGGATTGGAAAGATCGAAAATACATCATAGACGCATTTTGTAGTCTTATTGCATATTAGAAACGGAGTTGGCGACACTAAGACTGCGATATAATGTTTATGTAGCAATAATACATATGACATATATGTTTTAAATGTCTCCTGTACCGATAAAAAGACCGATAACGTTGGAGCTGAACTGCCTGTGAAACACACGTGATGACGTCACCAACGAATCGACGACTGAATTAGTTGGCAACTAATTTGGTCATCGATTTTAATCGATTAAGTCGATTAGTTGTTGCACCCCTACTACAGAATAACACTTTCCAGTCTCAAAGAGGAGCTGCAGTTGTGTTATATGTGGGGTATTTCAAGAGGAGAAACGCAACTTTCAAAATCAATTTGAAATGACCGGATCTCGCAAACTCTTGCTGTGGGGTTAATCTAGAAGACTAAACGTGACGATAAAGAGATTCTGTAGACTGGGTTTCGACTCCTTGCCAAAAGCCACATCGCCGAAAGGGGGTGTAGAAGCGCTTCTGGAAGTCTCTCCATCTGTTGAAATATACATCGCACTATAAAAGTAAACTAGACTGTACGGGGAATATATTAACTGTGTAACGAGATTGCAGTGGTTATAAAATTTAAAGGAAGTCCAGCTGCAATGGTCGTCTGAGATTTCAGTGGTTTTAAAATTTAAAGGAAGTCCAGCTGAAATACTCTGAGAAATAAGGTGACACACACAGTAATTCTTAGACGAATTCTGGGGTTGGGGCTCATCGACTAATGTACACAGGCAATCCTTAGACGGATCTGGGGTTACGTTAGATTTATTTATTTTGAGTGTGATTAACTGTGTAACGAGATTGCAGTGGTTATAATTTTTGTAAAGGAAGTCCAGCTGCAATCGTCGTCCGAGATTTCAGTGGTTTTAAAATTAAAGGAAGTCCAGCTGAAATACTCTGAGAAATAAGGTGACACACACAGTAATTCTTAGACGAATTCTGGGGTTGGGGCTCATCGACTAATGTACACAGGCAATCCTTAGACGGATCTGGGGTTATATTAGGTATATTTATTTTGAGTGTGATTAAGTGTGGCTTGATATTGAGTAAGAAAAAGGTTGATAGGCGCTGTGAGAATGGGTCTGCAGAGAGAATTTCGCCTTGATGCCAACTGGCTGTTATCAGCCTGCAGCCAGGGAGGAGAAATCAGCAGAGCTGCCTGCACTGAGTGTGTGTGTGTGTGAGGAAGTCCGTGGATTGGTCAATTTGGACCAATCAGCGCGGGCTTAACGTAACGGCTAAGCGGTCCTACGACGCTGGTTATCAACTCGGTAAATCGAGCCAGGGTTTCTCTCTCCAGCTGAGAGCGCGTTCACGTGAAAGGGACAAGTGTACTAACAGCGCAGCGTCATACTTCATTAATGAAAAGTAAATTAATATTAGACAAATATGAACTTTAAACATCCATGACTTAAACATATAATAAAGGATACAAGCCACATAGTTGCACCTGCAAGGTGAATATAGAGCAACTGGTTAAAAAATAAATAAACTACCGAGTGTTTGAAAGCGTACAACAGTTTTATGTTATCACTGTTGCCCATCTAAGACACGAGTGGATCTGACTTTAATTACATTTGAGTTGAGTGTTTCGTCAACCTAATGTGTTGCTTAAAATAATACTTCTGCATACAGTATGTGACAATGTAAGTGTTGCACGGTCAGATACGGCTCGAGAAGCTGACTTAGACAAGGAAATATATGATATATTATGATATTATATGATCGATGATGTGATATGAATGATAAGTGCGACACGTCGGCGTCTTCTCTTCATACGGCAGTTTAAACTGTATTTCCTTTATCCTGTAATATGACTTGATAGATTTAAACTCCGCACGCTGAGCTCTGATCAGGCGCAGCTTTCACTGAGTTGATCTCTATTCTATAGACGCCGGAGGCAGGCAGCGTCAGGTAAAACAAGTTATTTAGCCTTCCCAAACTGAGCCTTACGCGCCGCCTATAACACCTCGCACCGAAAACTATCAGACTGTATACCTGTGGGGAATAAAACTACAATAATTAGTAAATTATAGTACGCAGGGATATCTGGTGTTTTTTATAAGAAACTAAAACCGTTAGGAGAGGCGCTCTTTTGCAGTCTCCGTAACTGGTTGAAATACACCTCGCAACGAAAACTATCAGACTGTATACCTGTGGGAATAAAACTACAATAATTAGTAAATTATAGTACGCAGGGATATCTGGTGTTTTTTATAAGAAACTAAAACCGTTAGGAGAGGCGCTCTTTTGCAGTCTCCGTAACTGGTTGAAATACACCTCGCAACGAAAACTATCAGACTGTATACCTGTGGGAATAAAACTACAATAATTAGTAAATTATAGTACGCAGGGATATCTGGTGTTTTTTATAAGAAACTAAAACCGTTAGGAGAGGCGCTCTTTTGCAGTCTCCGTAACTGGTTGAAATACACCTCGCAACGAAAACTATCAGACTGTATACCTGTGGGAATAAAACTACAATAATTAGTAAATTATAGTACGCAGAGATATCTGGTGTTTTTTATAAAAAACTAAAACCTTTAGGAGAAGCAGATACGAACGAAGTCAAAAATGGAAGGAGAATTTGAACGTGAAGATAGAGAATTAGGAGTCCCTGTTCCGGGGAGTTTAAGGGAACAGTGGGGACAAGCAGAGAGATTGATACTTAGCGGACTTAAGCCCGGAGATCATAAAAAGGCGAGCAGCGATCTCCGTTTCTTACACGATCAGATGATCGCAGAGAATAGAGTAGAGGGTGACGAGGCAATAAGTCTCCTAGCCACAGCACTCAATACATACGAGCGACAGTTGGTTCAGAAATTAGAAACTCTCAACAAGCAGAAGGCAGGTTTTATCAGGGCTTCTAAACTTAACAAAGAAAGGGAGCTAGTTGACAAGCTAAGGAGAATAGGCCATAACGCAGCCTTAGTTATGAATGGAGTGGCAGTAACCTGCTCTCTGAGCAAAACTCCCGCCAAAAATCTGCCCGCCATAGCAGCCCCACCCAGTCCTGCACCAGCCCCTCCCACAGAAGTGATAGAGCCAGTCAGGAGGAGAAGCCATATGGTGGGCCCCTCCCAGACATCCCAGAGGGCGGTCCCCTCCTCTATCCAGATTTATACAACCCCTTTAAGACCCGACCCCCTCCCTATACGCTTCCCTCCACCTCTAACCCCCCCTCACCCAGTTCCCCTCATGACATTAAAGGAACACCTGTATCAACACATACACCTACAGATGAAGAAATACTTGACTTTGTTGCAAAACGCGTCAAATTTTTTAGGACTAAAAAAAAAAAAAGGATGAAACCTCTGCCTCTGACAGAGAAGACACGGCAAGTCAAGACGGCACAGGGGACTCCACCTTCCTCTGAAACAGGTTGATATAGCCGGTGTCGGACTTTGTTTATGAACACATTAACTGAGGGACAGGTTTCTCCCCATTTGAGCTGACCCACGGCCATCAGTTTCCGGGTCCTGGAGCATTAGCAGTAGGGAAAGAAGTAGAGGAAATTAGCTCAAAACCATATTACCAGCAACTTAAGGGCTTGGTATGAGATTTCTCCACCCAGGTGGCTGACGCCAAAGGGGGACCGGAGAAGCACGAGGCTAACACCGCAGAATTCATCTGGCTGAAGGTCATCCGTCCGAAGTGGCTCAACCCAAGGTTCACCGGCCCGCACAGAGTGACTCAGAGGACATCACATGCAGTTCGCCTCGAAGGAAAGGGGGAAACGTGGTATCATTGGAGCCAGTGCGCCGTTGGAAAACCTCCAGCAACGGTTAGACGACATCAGAACTGACATCGCTGCAGCAGGACGAGAGAACGACACATCTGACGACGACAGCCCAGCAGAAGCAACGACCCACACAACAGATGACAAGGACAAAGACACAGAGGTAACAACAGGCGATCTTGGAAAGGAGATTACGGCCGGCGAGGAGGCGGACACGAGTCTACTCTGAAACACACGACTCCATATAGGACCCGACTTTTTTACTCCCACCTTTAGGGGCACTTTCCAATAAGTAGCAGCATTTTTATGCCCACCTATAGGGCCTCTTTCTAATAAGAGTAGTAGGTTATATATAACGAGAGGTTAGCCCTATAGTTAAAGGGCAGTGGAAGTCTCCCCACTCACCAGACCTTCTATTTAACAGGTTCTGGGAGCACAGTATTTACCATTACAGGGTACTATTTTACACCCTAGTTTTAAAAAATCTCCTTAGGAGATTTTAGCATTGTGTTCAACCTAATTACAATAACACGGACCACTGATTAAAGGTACTCAACAATGACAGACTGTGGATTACACTTCCTTATTGTTTGTTGGTGTACTCTGCTAGTGGGAATCGTGGTTTTACTTGGGACACTGTTTGTATCTTGAACACCATTCTTAGTTATATGGCCCATTAGCGAATTGCCTTATTATTTGATTGGGTGTTAATTCCTTGTGTCCTAGTAAATCTCCTATTATTAATAACAGAAATAATGTGTGTTCACCCTTGCCTTTATTTTTGTTTTAATGATTCCATTGACCACCCAGACTCCATTCCCCCGCCAGAGGAGTCCGTAACTAGGGTCAAACGGGCCAAACATGAGGTAGTTGTTACCAAAATGTCTCCTAAACAAACCTTCACTTTCCAAGCAGGTAGTGATGGAATAATGTAGACAGGATCAACTATGTACATTACAATGTGCTCCGTTTAGCTAATCTCACTAGGGACCCTGTAGAAGGACTCGCTGAACAGCTGGGGCCGACTTCCCTTATGGCTGAAACAGAATAGAATGGCCCTTGACATGCTGTTAGCTGAGAAAGGAGGTGTGTGTTCAATGTTTGGTGATATGTGTTGTACTTTCATTCCAAACAATACGGCTCCGGACGGTTCCGTCACAAAGGCTTTAGAAGGCTTTCGCACACTATCCATAACTATGCATGAACAATCAGGGATACACAACCCCTTGGAGGAATGGTTTACAAACATGTTTGGTCAATGGAAAGGTTTAATAATGTCTCTTTTGATTTCAATAGCTACTTGTATTGCCATTTTAGTAACATGTGGTTGTTGTTGTGTGCCTTGTATCCGCTCATTGTGGGACAGACGCAGTAGAAAAGAATGACAGTGGTTATGTTTTGAATGCTATGTGTGAATTGATCTCTGGAGGTGAGATCAAAAGGGGGATTAAAGTAACCTGTATATCCTATATAACCTGTTTTAATAATTATAACTTTGTCTGTGTAAAATGTATACTTATGAAACTAGACCAAGTGTTCTTATTTTCCTTTGTTTGCTGTGGTCAATTGTGTGTGCGTTGACTTAGGAATGTAGAGGATCCAGTCGGCCCCCCCGGGTTTTAATGGCCGGATAGGAGCATGGGGGGGTTGTAGGAGAAAGGTAATAAAACTGACACCATTGAGTCTATGCAGAGATTGTTCTGAGAGAAAGATTGGGATGCGAGTGGTACGGCCAGGTGCTGAGGATAAACGAAGATAAGGATTGGTACCTCACCCCCGTGCGACCCAGAATTGTTTATTTTATGGCTGCCATAAAAGATGACCTGGGACTGATCGGCGGCGCAGGAGATCGAAAGTTCCCACACTTATGGCTGACTCACTCTGATTCGCTGTTTAGACCTCGTCAATGGCTGACTCACTCTGATTCGCTGCCTAGGGCTCGCCCAGGAGTGAGTCCACCAATGGATGAACACCTAGGGAGGAGCAACCGACACAACTCCTCCCACACAACTCCTCTCCGTTTGTGGGGATAAATATTGTGAATTCTGTACACTCGCGGCCTCTGTTCTGTCTGACTGTCTGATACGTACATCGCACGGTGGAAGAGCTGAGGCCCGGTACTTCGTTATATAAGTACTTCGTTATATTGTACTGTTGTTTCTACCATTAAATCAGCTTATTGTTTAATCTCATATCTCTGTCTGAGCCGTTCCTTTTTACAGCAGACCACTCATCAAAAGAACAGCGCGGAGCGGGCTCGAACCTTCAACAACTGAAGGGTGCTTAAACCCAACATGCGTCAGCTTACTGTAATGTAATGAATGGTGACATAATGCCCTTTTAACCCGATATAATTAAACGACTAACAAGTATCTTATTGTCTGAGCAGCCAAAGCATGATAGGTCTTCTTATGTGTCATAGAGCTCAACTGTTCTTATCATTATTAAAAACACAGTTACATGTTTCTTTATCACTCTGAACATACAAGCTGCATCTTATTTCCATTCAAACCCATGCACTGTCCTGCTGCTGCAAATAAGCGCACTAAATGTGAATTCATCCATGGCTGAATAAGATATAGATTAAAGATCTTCATCAGATACCGATGGCCTTGGATTCGATAGTGACAGAAAGAAGTTGTCAGAAGAAAAATACAGAAATCCATAATTTGTTGTTTAACTGCCATAAACAAAAGAATCCGACATCAAAGATAGCAACTGCTGCAGATAAAATATATAGTGTAGTTTTTTTTATTTGATTTGCAAAAACAAATCACAAGCTAACTAAAATGTAATAAATATAGTAATAATAATAATTATAATAACAGTGTCATTATTAGACACAGGCATTTATATAATAATAGTGTGTATTATTATCATTATTATTATTAGCAAATGATTTCTTATTTATTTATGCAGTACCATGGATTTAAGTGAAAATATGACTATACTACTAATACTACGGTCTGCTGTCAGTCTTTCAAACAGCAGGAGTACCACAGAGTCCAACCAAGGACAAATAACAACTTGTGGAAAAACACATCACAGCTTAGAGGAAATTTGTTTCAAGTTCTGAGGATTCCTGATGCTATCACTGGTCTCATTTTATCTCAGACCTTATTCTAGATGTTACGATTCATTTGACAAACATATTAGCGCTTCAGACAGATCTGATAGCGATTTAAAAATGTACACCTTTTTCCCTCCAGAGGCAGATTAATCCTGTGACAGCTCCTACAGTATGTTCCTATCTTTGTCATACAGCTGTCAAACGGAGGTCACACTATTCATTCCTTGTGAAATTAAAATCAGCTGGATTGATATTTCCCACCCCTCTGTGGAATCTGCGCGATGACCTCTGCCATTCAACTCGCAGCTCTGCTCTTTCCAAGAATGCTGCTCTGAACCCAGTTTTGAGTAATGACTTAGTGAAGGATATCACGTTGATTACTCTCCATGCTCCGCCGGATGGTTCTCTCTGTAAACTTGAAGCAGGAGACCAGCTGCAGGGCTCACGGGGGAATTGCATTACCCCCCAAGGCACGAGAACTGAGAGCTGATTACACACAATCCCCCAAGAAATCCTCTCTGTGTTACCTGTTTTCTTTACACACAAATGTCAATATATGGCACCGTATGGAAGAGGGATGAAGCGCGCCACAGACCCTGTGTCTATAGGTGTGAGTGTTCATGCATCAAACCTTGCTAAACATGTTTACCTACAGATGTTTAATGCAACAATAAAATCAATTACAGGCCAGGATAAAGCCAGTCTGACAGGGCTGTAATGACAGGTCATCTAAAGGTGAAATAAGAGAGGAATTATCTCATAATCAAGTTTAATTTCTCCTTTGAGATGATATCGTTGAGCTATAGAGTGGTGCAATGACTACATATTTTAGTAGGCCATCCTGGAAGTTAGAGTTGCAAGGGCTCCCTCGACAAACACCAAATGGATTTCCCCATTGGATTTTGGTATATTGCAGAGAACAAGCTTTGTTGCCAACAAAATTATACTAACATTCTTCATTTAGCATGTTACGCCACATAATAACACCGCTTTGGGATTTTTTAAGCGTAAATGCTATCGGCAGAAATAAAAAGCTAGGACAGTGCTATAAACCAACTACACCTCGTTAGCATGGCTGCGTGTCATCACCGCTAAGCTAAAAACAAATTCTGTAGGCATGATGACATTATTTAGTCAACAGCTGTTTTTATGACTCATAGAATTTTCGGACATTCCCATGTAGGGTATTTACAGCCATATTTTGTGTTGTAGAACAAAACGTTTCATGAGTTTGTGTTAACCATTAACCGTATTTCGGGCATCTAAACCACAAACACTTTCAGAATTTTTTTTGACATTAAGACGTCTTGTCTCGTCCTTAATCCAAAAACGTTTTAATTAGATCTCACAAGACTCACAAAACTTTAATAACGGTGTATTTTGAGTAGACATTGTTCTCAATTTTTAAATCTTCACTGAAGACACACTTCTTCTCTCTGGCCTTCTAGTCAGAGCTGAGCATGACACCTGACATTTATTTATTTTTTTCTTATGTTATTGTAGTGTGCTTTTATTACATGTACAGCACTTTGGCTCATCCAAAAATCGTTTTTAAATGTGCTTTATAAATAAAACTTGATTTGATTTGATTCCCAAGATTTAAAAAAAATTAAAAAGGAAAAGAAGCCTGACTGTTGAGGATTTATGTATCTCATCTCTGCCCTTTTGTTTAATACATTTTTACCAAAAGAACAGCATATCTGACAGGCGCTAGGAGAAGCAGTTGCAGCAATATTTAAGTGATAAAAAGTCACAAAAGATAGGAAATGCTTAAAAAATGTATAATAACCTGAGCAGTGGCGAGCCGTCAGGGCCCTCTAGGCCCTCTCTGAGGGCCTAAGATATTCTAAAAAATAATATTTGAAAACATTAAGAAAAAAACATTTTTTTTAAATATTTATTTTTTAATATTTTAAAAAATATATTTTTCATTTGTTTTACCTAAATAACTTGATTTAATTGTATTTAAAATAACATTTCCAAAGAAATAAACCCTTCGAATCTGCCTGTTCCGTTTCTGTTGGAATGTGAAGGGTTAAATGAAAGAAGCTCCTTTAGCCGTCTCTGCGACTGTGAAGACAGGAGAGCTTGTTGGTCCCTCTGTACATTCACAGAGGGCCCGCTATAGTAACTGAACGAGAGAGTAATGTCAAATGACAGTACAATTGACCAATCATATCTTCCCTCTAAATGGGTGGGCTTTATTTTCGCGGACTTTATGACTTTCCGCCCGCTGTGAAGTCTATGCAAGTGGTGCAGTGACGCGTCCTAAAACCCGGAAGTAAGCTGCTGGTTCCCTCGTAAACAAAGCACCGGGATTTTTTTCCATAGGGTTTTGGAAAATAGCTCGAAATAAGGTCTGTGGAAAACGAACCTGTTAGATAAATGCACGTTTTGTTCAGCCGGATAATATGCACATGTCTACCCTACTTTTATAATTTTCGAATCATAAATCTAATCGATAGATTAAGATTTATGATCGATAGATTTCTGAATAGCATAAGTTTGTTCATGATGGCTCATGTCAGCGATAGTGATGACATCGTTGCGAAATTATTAACCGAGGCATTTTCAAGATTGAGTTACAATGATAAACTGGAGTGGCAAAGGATCGGCTGCATGACCCGCCATCAAGTGCTTCATCCAAAAGGACAGGAGGATGGACTTTGTGTTTAAGTGATTTGATCATCAAAGGTAGGCCTAAGTCATTTTCAAAGTGGGCCGCCGTGCCGACTTCATTCATTTGTAATTGTTACTTGGCTGTGGGTGCCCTGTCATGATAGGTGTTTATATAAATGGTGTTGTTTTGTGTGGTAGAGGGTCGCTGTCATTGATGCGTTTTGCACCCCGGGCTCTTGTTTTGATATTCTGCTGAAGTATACGCTGTGACGTAATAACTCTTCTTTTTTCTTTTTCTTTTCGAGGGAAGGGGGGGGGGGGGTCAGAGGGCCTAGGTATAAAAGTCACCGCTCGCCACTGAACCTGAGTAATGTTTGATTTATCTTGAGCCAATACATCACATAACCTGAAGAACTCAATGGAATGTAAACCAAGTTTGTGATTGTGTGTTTTTCCCTTCTCAGGCCTGTAGCTAACTTTGTGGACCTTAAAGTGCCAGTGAAGTGCATTTTTTTGCGCCAAAATGAAATGGCAGTTTCATTTCTTACATATAATTGTACCTGTTCATGGCTAAAATAATTTTTTAGGAAGTGCGAGGGACGAGATAAACATCGCAAATTTTTCAGAGTCTGAGCCTACCGCTGCTGCAGACGATAGCGGCTGTGACGTCGCAAGATGGGCCCAGTTGTGATTGTAAACATGGCGGAGACTTCGGAAAGTGATACTGGTGCGAGAGAAATGAGTGATTTTGACAGCTTTTCGGACAGGATAGATGAGGAAAGTGGCCATGGAAGTCAATTTAGTTGAGGACAATATTTTGTCATAGATCTAGAGTAGATCTACACACAGGATTGGCCATCACCTGATCATACATTCATCTGTTCATAGCATGATGCAACATTCATGTTCACATGCAGTGTTGTGCTAGTTACTGAAAACCAGTAACTAGTTACAATTACTAGTTACTTCACTACTTACACCAAAAAGTAATGCGTTACTGTGAAAAGTAACTTTTTAGTTACTTAAAAAAGGGCACCCATTAATGCCCTTATACTGTAGCCTTCATTTCAGTACTGTTATTGCATCGGAGAATAATACAACCTGTTGATCAACTTGACATGCATTTGCATCACTGAACTCTGCTAAGCAATGTGGTCTATACAAACACAAACACAAAGATATGTTTCAAAGTGCCAATCCAGCCGCTGTTGCTTAGGTGGAGGTGGAGTGGCGTCGGATGAGTCTGGGTCTGTGGTCTTAGCTACTAGCTTCGTCCCAGCATGTTGTTTCTGCAGATGTTTCAACAGATTTTAATTGCTGTTTTGGGCAGTCGATAGGATCTTTGACCCGCCAAGACACAACTTACATTTAACTAAAACGTTCTTTTCTTTGTGCTCGACAAAAGTGAAATAGTGAGAATATCTCCAGGCGGAGAAACTCGACTTGAGCTCTGCCGCCGCCATGATAGTCTTGTTAGTAGACACAAACACAGTGGCCTTTATTTTTCATAAACAATCTACGAATCTACGAAACAATAACACCAGCCACTCACCTTCATCTTTTGGTAACAGAAACATCGCCACTTCGGCAGAATTGACATTACCACAGCCAGCGGCAATGCATCGCTTCCCGTGTGTTTTTCCTCCCTTTTTCTTCACTGTCGCCTCCATTGTCAGGTTTCCTCGATTGGCAATCACTTCCAGTCGACTGCGAAACACTTTCCAATAAAATACTCGCTCAAAAACGTTGGTAAATTCCACTTTGAAACAGAGACAAAATGAACGGTGGTGAATGTAAACACTTCGGCTGAGCCCATCTTCTGACGTCACGCAGTAGATCGCAAGCCACGCCCACGAAGGCGGATTTCCCAGCGGAAAATTCCAACTCGTTAAATTCGTTGCTATTCCAACATCTTTTATATGGGTTCCAATGGACAATTTTGGTCATTACTATACGTATTAGCATAACAGATCATGCACCGGCGCACACTTCACTGGGTCTTTAAGGTCATGTCCTGTATTTTGTCTTTTGGACATTTAGGTTGTTTTAAACGATGGGTATTTCACAACATGATCTCATTATTTAAAGAATGAATTAAAACATACGTTGAGGATTTAATGGGAAGTGGTTATCATCCTCATAGAAGTGGATCAGAAGGGGCCTGCTACACTAACAAGTAGGTTTATCACCAAAATAAAGAATACGAGAAAAAGACAACAACCTTGAGCATCTTCATCCAGGATACAGGTGTTTTTGTCCCTTATTAGAGAATCACAATTATATCTGATCTAATATGTGTTGGCTACGGATACATGCTGTTTAGTGCTGATGATTCATTTGATATGCAGCTTAAAGTTTACTTTTTACTCCTGACAGTGTCGAGAGTTCTTTGGTACACAACCTAGGCATTCTTGTTGGCAAATATATTCTATAAATTTGAATTACAAAAAAAACATGTTTTTCAGGAAATGTTGTGTGAAAAAAAAGGGTGTCATTAATTTCGAGCAATGAAAAATTACTTTTCCACAACATCAGGTATTCTGTTTGAATAGAGAGAATACCAGTGTGATACTAATCCGTGTATCCACCGTCCATTTGTTTTTCTTTATTACACAAGTAAGCGGAAGAGCGTCTGAGAGGCCTTTTTGCTTTTTACCTTAATGGTCTAATGGTCCTTGGAGCGAGGGGCGGGGCGAAACTCACGGAAGTGATTTCAAAACAAAAGCACTCGTTTGCTTGGAACGGTGATAATATTATAAACAAGGTGAATTTAGCGATCACAACGAAAACAGCCAAGACACATTTTGAGCCCAGAAAACTAATGTTATTAAGGGCTGTAAATAGAATAAGCCTATGTCTAACATGGACAACATTTTAAGGAAATTTAAACTACAGCGATTCTGCACTGCGGTCACTCAGCCGTCTCTCGCGTTTGTTTTTTCAAATCAGCAGCTCTTCATTTTTTTTCCTGCTATATTCAATGAGTGATACAAATATTCTTTACCACAAGTTCTTAATAAAACTGACACTCTTGGACTCGGTACTAGTTTGACTTCTACCAGAAATAAAATGAAGTACTTTTACTGTGTACTTTGTGAGTAATCCTCTGTCAGAGTCCCCTCCATAGTACATAATGCATGTTTTTCTGCTATCTTTGATGAGTGATATAACTACAATTTTACCATTAGTTCTTAATGAAATTGATACTGTTTCACTTTGTATTAGTTAGCCTACTACTAACAATACATTGAAGTACTTTTACTGTGTATTTTTGGAGAAATACTCTGTCAAAGTCCCCTGCTGAGAACAAAATCAAGCCACTTCTGCTAAGTTTGATGAGGGAATTATTTTTTGTTGCCATTAGTTCTTCGTGAGATTGATCCTGTTGGACTCAGTACTAGTGAAACTATACCCCCACAAGTACTATGAAGTACTTACTGTGTACTTTTCCAGTAATCCTCTGTCAATGTCCCCTCCTGAGTACCCTACAAGAATGCATGTTTTTCTTTTAATAAGCATTAAAAAACATTTCTTCCTGAGACTGATATTGTTGGACAGAGTATTTTAAGAGGATGGTAGACATGATATCAGCACTACTTCCAGTCATTACTCCAGCAGCAGCATTTTTACACCTTGGAAAGTCTTTAGAGTCTGGCCTGGATAGCTGGTCACAAATATCCTTCAGCAAAGCTACACACTCTGTCACTCTGGTTGGCCTCTTATGATGTTGCTGTCTTTTAATATATAATTATTTCTCTGCCGCTAGTTCGTTCCTCGCAGATTCTTCAGTCTCATCAGCCTCATCCTTCCATCAGTCCCAGTCAACGCCTCCAGCACACTTCCAGTGTCTGACTCCATATGATATTGTCCTGATGCTGTATACAAGGGTGATGCCCCATGATCACAAAATGACCCCTCTAGAGTCTGAGTGCCAAGGACCTCATATTATGTCTGTCATTAATGTATAACAATTTTCTTTCCTTTTTCTCTTCTCTTAACTGTAAAGTCCTTTTTCTGCACCATTTTAAGGCTTCAAAACAGGCATTTTTACTGTATGTGTTTGGAGAAATGACACAATCAATGGCCCAGAATTAAACTTTATAAACTATGAATCTTGTGGTGCTTGAAAAACCTACACACTGGCTAAGCCGGCCAGGATATATATATGCCTTTTTTGGAGCCCTTTTTTGCAATATTTATTCAAATGTCACTAGTTATTTAAACAAACCACTATCTGAGGATAATACAAGCAACCATAAAACGCCCTTTATCTAGAGAGCCATTGAAGCCCATGAAGAATTTATCCTTCCACAAATCTTTTCATCTAATGTATTGATGAAGTTGCCACGTGTTTTCAAATTCAAGTTAAGGCACTATCTGTGCAGAACATTACAAATATTCTTCATTTGGTGTATTTTATTTTAAAAGTGTTCAGAAAGACTGCGTCAATGATAATATCAATATTGTTATTAACTTCAACCAAAGTCAATTTAAATAGCGGGCAAAAATGGGTTAATTGCCATGGATGTGGTGTTTGATATAGTTTACGTTCAATTTCAACAATTTTTGGTAGAAAAACGTATATAGACTAAACCTTTTTTAATAATTTACTATAATTTAGAAAGGTTTTTGTGAGAAATAATTTCAAAAGTAAACTTTTTTTCCTTTTGTATTTAAATTTGAAATGTTTGAACACAACATTATTAATGTATACATTTTTATCAATTATTTAAAATTATGAATCCATTTATTTAAATGTATTTCCTTGAGGCTGGGGAAGATATCCAGCATGTAGTTCAACATGCAAATGTTGTAATACAAGTAAGTATGTAAGTATAACATGGAAAAATAAATAAAATAAGTCTAGTGGAGGATGTGGATTTATTTTCTCTCACCTTGTAATTACACAATCAACAATCTATAATTTAGCTCTGGCCTTCACTCACAAAAAAACATTTTGTTGAATTGGACACATTTTTCGAAGCTCTATTGACTGACATGCAATGACTGGGACTGATGGAAGAATCTGCGAGGAATGAACTAGGAGCAGAGAAATAATCCTATTTAAAAGACAGCATTGTCATAAGAGGCCAACAAGAGTCACAAGGGTGTGTCACTTTGCTGAAGGATATTTGTGACCAGCTATCCAGGCCAGACTCTAAAGACTTTCCAAGGGGTAAAAATGCTGCTGCTCGAGTACTGACTGGAAGTATTGCTACCATATCCTCTTAAAATTAAAATGTAACGCTTATTATTATTCAAAATAGCAAAGAAACATGCATTCTTGTACTCAGGAGGGGACATTGACAGAGGATTACTCAAAAAGTATACAGTAAAAGCACTTCATAGTACTTGTGGGAGTAGTTTCACTAGTACTGAGTCCAACAGTGTCAATCTCACGAAGAACTAATGGCAGAAAAAATAATAACAAACTCGAAAGGCTGAGTTGACCGCAGTGCAGAATCGCTGCATAGTTTAAATCTCCTAACAATGTTGTCAATTTTAGGCTTATTATATTTACAGCCCGTAATAACATTCATTTTCTGGGCTCAATATGTGTCTGGGCCATTTTCATTGTGATCGCTAAATTCACCTAGTTTCCCCTTGTTTATAATATTATCACAGTTCCAAGCAAACGAGTGCTTTTGTTTTGAAATCACTTCCTTGAGTTTCGCCCCGCTCCTCGCTTCAATGACCATTAGACCATTTACTAAGGTAAAAAGCAAAAAGGCCTCTCAGACGCTCTTCCACTTACTTGTTTAATAAAGAAAAACAAATGGACGGTAGATACACGGATTGATACTTACTTGACGATATTAGTTATTTGTATCAATGTTGTTGTAAGGCAAGTCTGTTTGTAGTGTTAACAATCCGTGTATCTACCATCCATTTGTTTTTCTTTATTAAACAAGTAAAAGGAAGAGCGTATGAGAGGCCTTTTTGCTTTTTACCTTACTAAATGGTCTAATGGTCATTGGAGCGAGGGGCGGGGCGAAACTCACGGAAGTGATTTCAAAACAAAAGCACTCGTTTGCTTGGAACTGTGAAAATATTATAAACAAGGTGAATTTAGCGATCACAACGAAAACAGCCAAGACACATTTTGAGCCCAGAAAACTAATGTTATTAAGGGCTGTATATATAATAAGCCTATGTCTAAAATGGACAACATTGTAAGGAGATTTAAACTACAGCGATTCTGCACTGCGGTCAACTCAGCCGTCTCTCGAGTTTGTTTTTTCAAATCAGCTGCTCTTCATTATTCCTGCTATATTTGACGAGTGATACAAATATTCTTTACCACAAGTTCTTAATAAAACTGACACTCTTGGACTCGGTACTAGTTTGACTTCTACCAGAAATAAAATGAAGTACTTTTACACTGTACTTTGTGAGTAATCCTCTGTCAAAGTCCCCTCCATAATGCATGTTTTTCTGCACTTGATGAATGATAAAAATATAATTTTACAATTAGTTCTTAATTAAATTGATACTGTTTGACTTTGTATTAGTTAGCCTACTACTAACAATACATTGAAGTACTTTTACTGTGTATTTTTGGAGAAAGACTCTGTCAAAGTCCCCTGCTGAGAACAAAATCAAGCCACTTCTGCTAAGTTTGATGAGGGAATAATTTTTTTGTTGCCATTAGTTCTTCGTGAGATTGATCCTGTTAGATTCAGTACTAGTGAAACTATACCCCCACAACACTATGAAGTACTTACTGTGTACTTTTCCAATAATCCTCTGTCAATGTCCCGACCTGAGAACAAGAATGCATATTTCTCTGCTATTTTGAATAAGTGTTAAAAAACCTTTCTTCATGAGACTGATATTGTTGGACAGAGTATTTTAAGAGGATAGTAGACATGATATCAGCAATACTTCCAGTCAGTACTCCGGCAGCAGCATTTTACACCTTGGAAAGTCTTTGGCCGTTTTCGTTGTGATCGCTAAATTCCCCTTGTTTATAATAATCACCGTTCCTTCAGCAGGATACTGTAGTGATTCAAAGTGTGATTTTAGCAAACGAGTGCTTTTGTTTCCGCCCCTCGCTCCAAGGACTATTTGACCATTTAGTAAGGTAAAAAGCAAAAAGCAAAAACGCCTCTCAGACGCTCTTCCGTTTACTTGTTTAATAAAGAAAAACAAATGGACGGTAGATACACGGATTCTTAACACTAACTGACCTATCTGTTTCTGATGGTTCAGTTATGTGTTTTAATTCCAGACAAGTGAAACTGAGTCAGAGGTGTAGCCTGATGTCTTTACTGAAGAAATAGACAGCTGTGTGTCCGGGGACCAAGTAAAGCAACTATTATCATGATGACTAGCTGAAAAAGACTGAAAGGTGGGATTCTAAATTTTGCTGCGAGGGTACAAATTAATTTTCCGATTTGTAAGACAAAAGGCTCTAAGTAAGAACTTTGTAGGGTAAATTAATTTAAAAAAAGAATAATCCAAATTATCAACAACAAAAAAACAACTAAATATCCAAATAATCGTTAATATGTATTTTTTTTCTGTTGCTCACCATGGGCAGAATTTCCAGTCCCAGTGAGCTCATTAGAACAGATTGTCAGTCTGGGAGACAGCATGCTGACACCGAACACCCTGACAAACCCATTCTCTGACTCTGTAACGGAGCGCCTCCATGTTTGTTCTGAACGTTTTTGCAGACTTCCAGGGACCTTCAGCCCTTGCAGATGAACCAAGGAGAGTCGTTCCAATCAAATTTGCTTTGTACTCCTCACTCTGATTCCTCCCCCTTTAAATTAACACTGTTGACTTTGCAGGCCTCCGGTATGTGAAGCAGAGATGACCTATGACAGTGTCAACATCATTTGTGCACCTTCTGCCTCAGCTAATTTCTCTCCGTTCCGTGGACCTTTCAGAGATCAAACAGCCGTGGCCCTGACTGCGTGTGCGTCTGGTCTAGGAAGGCGGGGAGTTGACGGAATAAGATTTTGGTGACTTGTTTTGATGACACTCTTTCTGGGACCTTTCTTCATATGCCAGTTTGCCAAATGGCATTACACGTCTCGCTCTTCCAGTTTATTTGCCTCCGCTCTTATCTGCCACATGAGAGGCCCAGACAGCCCCCCATCAGGAGGCGAATGATAATTGTCAGCGCCTTTCCAGAAAGACGCAGGTAAAATAAATGGACTGGCATTTACCCCCCCGCCATCATTGTCTTGGTCAAGCCGGAGAAGACGGTATTGAGGCTATGGGAAGGAGGAAATTTGATTGTGCCTTTCTGGGGTGAAAATCACAACCTCAGCAACTGCATTTCTTTCATGAATAACAAATAAGAAGCTATACAATTGCAAATGTTCTTCATTTTATTTTCATCCTATGTCATTTTCATGGAAACATTTAATAGCAAAAGTGGGCCATAAACGTACGCTCTTTATTAAGTTACACATGCCATTGGTGATAATGAGAGCACCTCCTGTAGTTATCTATTCATGTTCCACACCAGAGCCTATATAAATGCTAATTGCTCCTTTGTAATTGTACACAATGCCAAACGTTCCCCGGACATGCAGTCCCATGAAGCTGCAGCAACCTTTGCAATCGCACAGATAAATGACCTTGGTGCTAAACTGTTCATTTGTTGTAACCTTTTAGCGCTAAGCTGAATCAGAGAGCACGGCATTATGCTGTTCATTTGGTGTAATGTGACACTCACGCAGGCCGGTCTCCACTGGTGTTGCCGTGGCTTGACCTTTCAAAACACCTCTCCGGGAGCATATCTGTAAATGTCGGATCACTTCCTATTATGAGGCAAAATTTACACATTCTTTACTTTTTGTTATCCAAATGTTGTATGTTGCAGGTACATGCTACATGCTACGATGAGGCAGATTTATGTGCACCAACAAAAAAAAAGTCCTCTTGCGGTAAAAATTATCTGTAAGGTAATAGTGAAGTTAATATAATAAGCCAATAAAATCAACACCCATCCTTGATATTTTTTATGATCAGTATTCTCTCTGAAATAGCCATTCAATGTATTTAAATCCAATAATTAGTTTACATCTCTATACATTGGTTTTTATTGGCGTTGACGGAATTTGCCATTTTCACAATGAATTAAAAGTGCCAACCGATGCAAAACTATCTCACGGAAACACAGTATGATACATGCATACCATACACTTTTAACTTTGTTCCCCCTGTTTCGGAGCCGTATCGAGTTACTACTTTGGTATAATAGCATCCTACAGCAGATGCTTCACATTGAAGTGCAAAACAAGGGGTGGCTTTAATGGTGAAGCAAGATTAATGTTTGCAGGTTCAATATTTAGATACAGCCAGCCTCCAACCACTTAGCTTACCTTACTGTAAAGAAACAAGTCATTTGTTTTTTCGAGTCAAAAGGCCAGTGAAGTCTCCTCTATTTTGCACAGTCTAAGTCATCAATTTGCAACTCAAAGTGATTTACTCCAAAACTGGATCAAAATATGGATGTACATATTGAGTGTCTGTGTCATACAATTTGAAAGCAAGGTAACACTTTATATTAAGGTAAAACAAATTCACCATCAACTAGTTGTTAATTAACATGCATATTAGCAGTATATTGGCTCTTTATTAGTCATTATAAAACATTTATTAATACCTTATTCTACATGACCATATTCTACAAGTAATAAGCCATTAGTTGAGAGTTTTTCCTCAATAATCCTCTAATTAGTGCTTATTTATTGCAAGTAAGGAAGTTGTTGTACACGAGTTTTGGTCTTAATATGCTCTGCTCAATAAGGGCCTAATAAGGCAGTAGAACCACAAGCATAGTAATTCTCCCATAATAACACTTAACAAATATGATCTATTCTTATGTAACAAGACATTAAACTATAAGTGTTAATTAAGTCTAAATAACTCAAAATTAGGTATTTATATCTAAGAACATGTTCCCTATTTTAAAGTGAAGTCTTGTTCATAACCAATAAGCTAGTAGTTTGACTCTAATTAGGTATTTCTATCTAAGAACATGTTCCCTATTTTAAAGTGAAGTCTTGTTCATAACCAATAAGCTAGTAGTTTGACTCTAATTGACCTGAACAGGTTCCCTATTCTAAAGTTGCCTCCTCTTCACACTTTGTAAATACATTATAGCACACAACTACTGAAATTAACCTCAACAGTACATGAACAAAGTAGGCCCACGTTGAAATATCTGTTTTATTAATGAACCACTAAAGAGAGGTTCAGACACATACCAAAACATGTCAAGTTTCTCCAAGGCTGAGAACACATATGCAGCCTGTACTTTTTAATAAAAACAGATTTTTAACAGAGTTTATGTATTTGTGATCATACTGTGGGACCTGCTTGTATGTACTTACAAAATAGGTGTACTGTTGTACTGTCTCAGTGTGAACATAGATTAAACAGCCAGCCAAACTCTTTTGAGAGCCAGGGAATGAGCAGCCATGCCCTTTATTGACTTATTTGCAGTCCACTGACATTCAAACGGAGTGAAACTACCATGCAAGTGTAACATACACAGTTTAACACATAGGACCGCTAAGTGTAAACAAGGTAAATATATCTCATGCTAGCTGTGCAATAAGCATGTATACAGGCTAGTATGGCTAACGCTAGCATGTATGCTAACGCTAGCGCGAATGCTAACGCATTTTCTCATTGAGTTTAAACATCTCCAAATGTCATCACATAAACACAATACATGTTACTAATCCTTACAGTGTAAGTGTAAGGCTTAAACTTACAGTCATTGCTTTCTGACGGACTTGACCCTTTTACTCTTCAGGTTGCATAGGGAAAATTAGTAGCAGTCTACTGCCATGCCAGGGCTGCCAACATTTGAGTTCAGCTTGGAGTGAGATTTTTTTTTTGGTGAACCGAAAAAAGAAACGTTCATGTGTACAGTGTTACAAATGTATTGAACATGTACAAACTAGGGTTTCCCATTAATGTACCGGGCGCTACAGTGGAATACGTACATACACAGTGTACCCGCGACTCTTAATGAAGGCTCGATAAGTAAGCACAGGTAAAGTGCTATTTTATAAGTGGGGGGGGGGGTCCTCACCTCCTCTAGGGGCAGGGGCGGACTGGCCATTGGGAATACCGGGAGTTTTCCCAGTGGGCCGGTACCGAAGTGGGCCGGTCGACAATTCACTAGCACACCCCCCCCCCCCGTTGACAATTGACTAGCGGTATCGAGTTGGGCTGGTCGGCCAGTCGAGTTTCTCGGGCTTTTTTTTTAAATATTGAAGTTAAATGCATCAACCTGGTGCATTTTGAGATCAAAATGAATTTATGGATACATTTCTCAACATCCATATGAAACAGAACTGTAAACAGATTTTCTTTTTCTTTATGGATATTTTACAAATCACTCCCCTTTTAAACTGTATTCTTGTTTTACTGTCATATAGTATTTCATAACTGTTTTTCATATATTCTCATAAATGGTGACCAAAACGTTTGAGACCCACTATGATAACTTAGACTAAAGTTAACTATCTAAACAGAGAGTCCCTTACCTCACTGAGCTGTAGTTATCTCTCAGTCTGACAGGACAGAGCTCTCCCTCTCATTGTTTTAGAAACAGCTTCTAATATCCGTTAGCGCAGCTAGCTAACCAGATGCAACAACAACAATGCAAATAGTGAGTTTGGTAGAAATATACTGTATAATAGTAAAGTTATTTAAGATGATGCCATATTTATTGAAGATTTGACATTATAAATATTCCCCAAGATTATTCAAAAGCATATTCTTCAAAACTCTCTGCTGTAGTATGACCACCAGGAGACTATTGATGTGTGTAGTGAGTTTGGTAGTAATAAGCTGTATAATAGTGATTGAATATTATTGTATTCTCTTTTTTCGGAGTTGCAGTTTGCAGACGGTCCCTGAGCACTCGTTTCTTCTCCAGCTGCGGATAGAGACCAATGTAATGTGTCCACCTCGGAGGACGGCGCGGCTTTTTTTGATCAAAATGTGATTCTAGTTCGTTGTCAACCTTACCACAGTACTTAGGAGACGTCATTTGTGTCTGAATAACGTTTTGTTCAGGAGTTATTGATCCGTGAAATCAGAATCTCCCAATATCGTTCCAACTTTACTGAACTAAGTCAGAAGACCGTGTCATTTCGTAGACCGCTCGGTTTGCTGTTCCTTCACTTTATTTTTATATACATTTATTTTGGACGAAAACTTAGCGTGAGGAAAGGCAAGTGTGGCGTGAGTGCGTGAGATATGGGTTGATTGCGTGACTCTCACGCTCAATGCGTGAGTGTTGGCAGCCCTGCATGCTATTCAGTTCACTTTCTCCTACTTCCTGTAGGCCTACCCGGTTTCCCGTCTAACCTTCAGTCCAAATTTTACTAAAATATAAATGTTCAAATATGAAACATACAGGTCAATATCACCTTGCTATTGGTAGCTGAACTGTCAATAACAAAAACATATTCTTAGATAGAAATACAATTGTTGTTGTTATTTAGACACAATTAACACTTATAGTTTCATGTCTTGTTACATAAGAATAGATCATATTTGTTAAAGGTCCCATGTCATGGCCATTTCTACTGATCATAATTCCATTGTTGAGGTATACTAAAATAGATTTATACTGTGCAATTTTCCAAACTCACATTGGTTTCTCATACAGCATCTCTGTAAAGTATGTGTATTCATCGGTATTCACTCTCTGTCCTAAACGGCTTGTTGGAGCTCCTGCCCCCCCTCCCTGTGAGCCCAGTGTGCT